>OY821517.1:24471619-25671619 GCA_963682025.1 Cordilura impudica
ATTATTATTATTATTATTATTATTATTATTATTATTATTATTATTATTATTATTATTATTATTATTATTATTATTATTATTATTATTATTATTATTATTATTATTATTATTATTATTATTATTATTATTATTATTATTATTATTATTATTATTATTATTATTATTATTATTATTATTATTATTATTATTATTATTATTATTATTATTATTATTATTATTATTATTATTATTATTATTATTATTATTATTATTATTATTATTATTATTATTATTATTATTATTATTATTATTATTATTATTATTATTATTATTATTATTATTATTATTATTATTATTATTATTATTATTATTATTATTATTATTATTATTATTATTATTATTATTATTATTATTATTATTATTATTATTATTATTATTATTATTATTATTATTATTATTATTATTATTATTATTATTATTATTATTATTATTATTATTATTATTATTATTATTATTATTATTATTATTATTATTATTATTATTATTATTATTATTATTATTATTATTATTATTATTATTATTATTATTATTATTATTATTATTATTATTATTATTATTATTATTATTATTATTATTATTATTATTATTATTATTATTATTATTATTATTATTATTATTATTATTATTATTATTATTATTATTATTATTATTATTATTATTATTATTATTATTATTATTATTATTATTATTATTATTATTATTATTATTATTATTATTATTATTATTATTATTATTATTATTATTATTATTATTATTATTATTATTATTATTATTATTATTATTATTATTATTATTATTATTATTATTATTATTATTATTATTATTATTATTATTATTATTATTATTATTATTATTATTATTATTATTATTATTATTATTATTATTATTATTATTATTATTATTATTATTATTATTATTATTATTATTATTATTATTATTATTATTATTATTATTATTATTATTATTATTATTATTATTATTATTATTATTATTATTATTATTATTATTATTATTATTATTATTATTATTATTATTATTATTATTATTATTATTATTATTATTATTATTATTATTATTATTATTATTATTATTATTATTATTATTATTATTATTATTATTATTATTATTATTATTATTATTATTATTATTATTATTATTATTATTATTATTATTATTATTATTATTATTATTATTATTATTATTATTATTATTATTATTATTATTATTATTATTATTATTATTATTATTATTATTATTATTATTATTATTATTATTATTATTATTATTATTATTATTATTATTATTATTATTATTATTATTATTATTATTATTATTATTATTATTATTATTATTATTATTATTATTATTATTATTATTATTATTATTATTATTATTATTATTATTATTATTATTATTATTATTATTATTATTATTATTATTATTATTATTATTATTATTATTATTATTATTATTATTATTATTATTATTATTATTATTATTATTATTATTATTATTATTATTATTATTATTATTATTATTATTATTATTATTATTATTATTATTATTATTATTATTATTATTATTATTATTATTATTATTATTATTATTATTATTATTATTATTATTATTATTATTATTATTATTATTATTATTATTATTATTATTATTATTATTATTATTATTATTATTATTATTATTATTATTATTATTATTATTATTATTATTATTATTATTATTATTATTATTATTATTATTATTATTATTATTATTATTATTATTATTATTATTATTATTATTATTATTATTATTATTATTATTATTATTATTATTATTATTATTATTATTATTATTATTATTATTATTATTATTATTATTATTATTATTATTATTATTATTATTATTATTATTATTATTATTATTATTATTATTATTATTATTATTATTATTATTATTATTATTATTATTATTATTATTATTATTATTATTATTATTATTATTATTATTATTATTATTATTATTATTATTATTATTATTATTATTATTATTATTATTATTATTATTATTATTATTATTATTATTATTATTATTATTATTATTATTATTATTATTATTATTATTATTATTATTATTATTATTATTATTATTATTATTATTATTATTATTATTATTATTATTATTATTATTATTATTATTATTATTATTATTATTATTATTATTATTATTATTATTATTATTATTATTATTATTATTATTATTATTATTATTATTATTATTATTATTATTATTATTATTATTATTATTATTATTATTATTATTATTATTATTATTATTATTATTATTATTATTATTATTATTATTATTATTATTATTATTATTATTATTATTATTATTATTATTATTATTATTATTATTATTATTATTATTATTATTATTATTATTATTATTATTATTATTATTATTATTATTATTATTATTATTATTATTATTATTATTATTATTATTATTATTATTATTATTATTATTATTATTATTATTATTATTATTATTATTATTATTATTATTATTATTATTATTATTATTATTATTATTATTATTATTATTATTATTATTATTATTATTATTATTATTATTATTATTATTATTATTATTATTATTATTATTATTATTATTATTATTATTATTATTATTATTATTATTATTATTATTATTATTATTATTATTATTATTATTATTATTATTATTATTATTATTATTATTATTATTATTATTATTATTATTATTATTATTATTATTATTATTATTATTATTATTATTATTATTATTATTATTATTATTATTATTATTATTATTATTATTATTATTATTATTATTATTATTATTATTATTATTATTATTATTATTATTATTATTATTATTATTATTATTATTATTATTATTATTATTATTATTATTATTATTATTATTATTATTATTATTATTATTATTATTATTATTATTATTATTATTATTATTATTATTATTATTATTATTATTATTATTATTATTATTATTATTATTATTATTATTATTATTATTATTATTATTATTATTATTATTATTATTATTATTATTATTATTATTATTATTATTATTATTATTATTATTATTATTATTATTATTATTATTATTATTATTATTATTATTATTATTATTATTATTATTATTATTATTATTATTATTATTATTATTATTATTATTATTATTATTATTATTATTATTATTATTATTATTATTATTATTATTATTATTATTATTATTATTATTATTATTATTATTATTATTATTATTATTATTATTATTATTATTATTATTATTATTATTATTATTATTATTATTATTATTATTATTATTATTATTATTATTATTATTATTATTATTATTATTATTATTATTATTATTATTATTATTATTATTATTATTATTATTATTATTATTATTATTATTATTATTATTATTATTATTATTATTATTATTATTATTATTATTATTATTATTATTATTATTATTATTATTATTATTATTATTATTATTATTATTATTATTATTATTATTATTATTATTATTATTATTTATTTAGAAAATTAGAGATAGTTGTTATACATAAAATAATTTTATAACAAAATTGGTTAAAAGTTGTTTTAATTTATATTCGCGAGCCATTGCACCAAATATATATATCACAATGGACTATTTTGATCCAAGGAGCACTGAATGGTTAATAAAAATTTTAACCGAATTATGTTTCTTAAATTCTAAATAGTGGCTTCATCGCGTTTAATAGAAAAACTCGTTTTCGGTAATCTTTATTTAAAACTATCTTAAAATCCAACGCTGGCCTCGGCAAATAATGGGTTAACGTTTTCGGATTCATCAAAAATTTTAGGAATGGAAGCTCTACACATTTGGTTATTATATTTAAAGTGTCGCATCTAAAAATTCAATTTCATTAGGTTTGGGTCATATGTGACCCCAATTACAAAAGGGTTAACGGGGTCATATTATTTTTTTCCGAAACCCTAGGCTATTAGGATAAAATATAACATTTAAAAGTAGAAAAGAGATGAATTTCTGATACAATATATTTAGAAAGAGTACATTTACTGAACATTTCACAAAAATCCCATTTTTCTCGAAATCTGCAAAAATAAAATCCTTGTCAAAAAAATTCTGTCATAGGGATTTACCTAAAAATTCACACAGTTAATTCTCTGATAGGTATGTAAGAAAATCTTATAGTTTCAGATCAAGTTTTTTTAAATTTTGTTTAAGAAAATTTTTTAAAACTTGAAAAAGGAGTTTTCAAAATTTTATCAAAAAATTTTCCCATTTTCGGTCTCAATGCGCAAGAGGTTAACAACGTGGTAATAAAACAATACTTCATATCTGAGTGGTTATATACATAGAGACAAAAAAAATTATGGCTATAATCAATTTCTTAAACCTTAAATAAATTCCATCAAATTTCATGACCTAGTTTTTTTTTTGCACAAAAGTGGTCTGGGGCATTTGCTATTTCTTGGCGCGTTTTTATTCGATTTAGAAGTTTTATAGCTGTTTGAAAATATAATTTAATACTGATCCAGAATTATGTAAAAATTTTTAAGAAAAATTAAAATATAGAACGAAATTTTCGTAAAATCTGAAAAAAGTCATATTTTCCCCATATAAACACACTTGAAATTTTCAATCGCGTTGAGCCACCTCTAAATGTTGTGACCGAGAGTTCGAACACTTTTTTTTTTCTCCATAAAATGAAGGGCCACTCTAGTGTAGCCTCCTGCAGACAGAAAACAGTTTCATTGTGGTTACCAAATTTATTGCCAACCGAATTGTAAAGTTAAAAACCGAATTTTGAGTTGATTTAAAATTACAATTATATTGCCTTAAGAATAAGTATTTTACAGCAATAGAAAAAGGTTAGTTGCTATAAAATTTTTGTTGATTGAATCGATAATTCAGTTGTTAAATTTTAGAACAATTCGGTTTATGAACTTTCTTCTGTGTTTGTGAACCACAAACAAACAAACAACCTTTGGCTTTTATATACTTTATTTAATTTAATCAATGATTTTTGTTTAGCTTTACAAGATAATTTTATTTTTTAGTAAACAACAACAAAAAACCGGCTTAGTCGCTATTTTTTTTTTTTTTTATTATTATTTATTTATCATAGACGGCGTTAGGGTTTGATTATGATCAACATAATAGAGATACAAAACGCATATCACATGTCTCATAAATAAAACTAATAACTAACTAATAATTCTTATTATTATAACTAATTTAATTAATAGCTACCGCAACAAACTCAGCACATAATTACGACAATTTATTTTTATATTTCTATATTTCTTACTTCCCAAATTACTTGACCTACCCACATTTCATTATAATGTATCATTTTATTAATACATATATTATATATTTTAGTATATTTTTTAAATAAATTGATGAATTGACACCGGATCTTGTTGACACTAGATGCAACAAATTTCAATTTGACACTTTCTTTCGTAATCCCTTATCGACCCGCCATTAAAGCATGTATGTTCAATTCTTTATTATTTAAGATTTGGAAACATTTTACTTATACGACTAAATAAGACTTTTTATAGATATATTGGTCACTGAAATGTTCACATGGCCAAACCTGTTATTAAGAAATGCATATTTTCCTGATAAAACACAGAACGTCAATTATTTGTATTGAAAAAAATTGACCATTTATTTTCTAAAGAACATCAAATCAAAACAAGTAAGAAAATTATAGTCAGTCTAGGCTGACTATACGATACCCTATACCATGCGTTTAGAGAGACCCCATCTCTTTGGTCCAACTAATTAGATATATAAAATAAGCATAAACCAAATTTAAGCGACATTATTATTAAATCGTTGACCTTCGGATATAAAAAAGTTCATATCGGTTAATATATTTATATGGGGACTAGGTCGAGAAATGGATCGATCCTGACCATTTTTGGCAAAGTCACTTATTTTTTTTGCAAAAACATATACAACCCAAATTTGAGAAAGATCTGTGCAATATTTTTGTTTTTTAATAGATTTAAGTGAAGATCGGGAATCAGCTCCATATGGGGGCTACGACGAAGAATTCTCATATAGGGTTTATTTTTAGACTACTGATATATGGATGTAATAAACATACACAAACACAATTTCACCGAGATCTATATGATAGTTTGGATATTATGACAGTTTAGGTCGATCTCGCGATGTATGGGGACTAGATCTGGACATGGAGCAATTTGCATCAATTTCAATAGCGTTCATCCTATAACCGATAGAAGCTTATGTAGTAAATTTCATTAAAATATATTCGTAATTGCGACCTGTAGTTTGATTACAAAGTTAACATGGACGGACGGACATCGCTAAATCGACTCAGAAAGTGATTCTTAGTCGGTCGGTATAATAAAAGATTGGTTTAGGTTAAATATTTTTGGTAGTTACAAATATCTGCACAAAGTCATTATATCCAAACCACATAGTGGTATAGGGTATAACGACAAGACCGCACTTTTAGTGTTAATGCAACGGGTTTGAATCAACTAATTATATATTCATGAGAACCGATTAAAATCGAATGTTTACAAGCAGAAGACACTCGTAGATCAAGACAGGCAAGATGTTACCCCAAAAGAACAGAAAATTCATAATTAGATGTCTTTTGTTGAACAAAAAAAGAAAAAAGTTAATCGCTTAAAAGTCATTTTAAAAAAACCTTTAAAAATACCGAAACTATGAATACAGCCTCTCGTTGTTATACCCTACACCACTATGTGGTCAAGGTATAATGAGTTTGTGCTGATGTTTGTAAATACCAAAAATATTTAACCTAGACCCACCATTTATTATACCGATCGAATCAGAACCACTTTCTGAATTAATTTAATTTAATGTCTGTCCGTCCGTCCGTCCGTCTGTCCGTCCGTCTTTCCGTCCGCCTGTGTATCCATTTAAACCTTTTAATCAAACTACAGATCGCAAATAAGAAGAGTATATTTTGTATATATTTGCTACGTAAGCTTTTATCAATCAGAGGACAAATGCTATTGAAATTGTTGAAAATGCCGCATGTTCAGACCTAGTCCCGATAAAATGACCCCTGACGTTGGCTTAAATTTCCATAAGATTCAAAATTACCATACAGATCTCGTTAAATTTTGGCTTGTCTGTGTAGTACAAAAACAAATACTGTAGCACAATTCTTAGTTATAGCTCCCATATAAAGCTGCTTCCCGCTTTTAACTAAAGTCTATCAAAAAAAAACAAAATATTGCACAGATTCTTCTCAAATTTGGTTTGTATATGACTTTACCAAATACAAGTGTCTTTACAAAATATGGTAAGGATCGCTACATTTTTCGACCTGTAGCACGATTCAGTAACTTCTTTTAACGATAAACGAATCGTTAAAAAAAGAAAACAACAAAATTATCGATTAATTTTTTTATATTCAAATAAATAAAAAAAAATATTAATAAAAAAATAAAGAAATTAAACATAAATATAAAATCATTCTTTCAAACACGAAGTGATCGGTTTTTTTCTATTCTTCTTTGTGTTTTTCGCTTATTTTGACAGAGATGCCACTCGTTTACAATTTAAATAAATAGAAAAAAAAATTTGTCGACTATCGTTAAGGTGTAGGTAGTGAATCACTTAATCGTTAGTGCAAACAACAATAGCTGTCGATATATTTTGCGATTGTCGGATCGTTTATATTTACAGAATCGCACTACTGGTCTCCATATATGCTTTGTTGCTCCCTATATCATCTTTTTCAGATCTGCGCGCAAAAAAAAATTCTACTCAGATTCGGTTTACACTTATTTTCTATACCCACTTAGTTGGACCTAAGAAAAATGCTCTAAACGCATGATATACGGTATCGTATAGTCGGTCTATACCGACTATAAATTGCATACTTGTTTTTGTACTCAATTTGTTCTCATATTCGATTTGTTTATTGTTTGGGTTGCTAGAGAACACATCCAGGTAAAACACAATCATCTTTGAAATAGTCACACTCATCACCGACTCACTCTTACGATTAATATTTATTCATATAGCTATACGTCTATGTATTCATTTGGTTGAAATTTTGTCCCCTACTTGAAAAATCCCATCCGAATTGTAGGCCAACTATTTATTCCCTACATTAATATGTGGTGAGGGTATTATGATCATGCTTGTAACAGCCAAAAATATTTATTATACCGATCGACCCTGAACCAGTTATTGAGTCGATTTTGCGATTCCAGTCCATCTGTCCGTTCGTCCGTCTAAACCAGGCATGCCCAGAGATTTCTTATGGAAGTGTAAACACTAATACATATAAAGAAAACAATTTTTTTTCTTCATATTTTTATTCCCTACATGTACACTGTTTATTCGAAAATGAATATAATACTTGTCAACAAAATACTTTGTATAATTTGAATTAAAAATACTTTTGAAAATAGTATTATTTCTGTAAAATAATTTTAATAAATTTCATTCATTCTGAATACAATACACTGAACAAAAAGAAAAAATTTTGTCTGAAATTAAATGTCTTAAAATGCTTTTCAATACGATATTTTGTATTAATTTGAAATCATATCAAACGTTTTGCTTAAATGGTATCTGGACTAGCCATAATGCATGGCAATGTTCAAGTCAATGGTTAGTGGAGACCGCTAATGTTCACGTCATGACTTAAAAATCCAAATTTTTGCCATGACAGCAAGTCTGACAAAAACTTAGCCATTAATTTGAAGTTTTATTCGATTCTGACGTTTAAGTATATTAAAATTGCGCAATTTAAATTAATTTCATTCTAAAAAAGGGTTCACCCAAAATCTCTTTAATTAATTAATTTTTTTAATTAATTAATTTAATTTTTTTCTTCTTCAATTTGTATTTTGTGTTTCTTTTTTTAAACTCTTTTAAAGCATTGAGTACAAGAACGCATTTTTGTTGTTTACGGTAGAAAGACATTTTGGAAATGAAATGTCTAAACATAATTTGCTCACTTCGCGTTTTGTCTCATTTTGTTTCTCTGACTTGAACATGAACATTGCCATGAATTATAGCTAGTCGAGACACCATGTTAAGTTATAAATAAAAAAAAAAATCACTTTCCCACTTCTCGTCTGAATGCATGTAGCTCATTTTGAATTTTAAATTTAAGACTTACACTGATTTTTCCAAATGCCTTTTAATTCACAGTTGCAAACCATTTTTTAAAAGGAATCACACGTTAGACAACAACAAAATCTACATTGAATATTTCGGTCGCTAAAGGCCCATTTACACGATAACATTCAGTCGAATGATTTTTTGAAATAAAAATCCGATGAAATTCATCGGACATTTACATCATCACACTCAAGTCTTATGAAAACAGCTGTTTAGAATAACAAGCTAATTTATTTTGAAATTTATATTTTATTTTCAATTTCTTTGTTTTGGTTTTCCTTTTTTTTTAATATTACCAAAAAAAAAAACTACTTTACATGATACGACTTTCATAATACTCGACTTTTTGACAGGTCGCATTACAATGTGTGATAGCGTAAACTAGAGTTAATCTGTACCAACAAAGCATACGACAGTGTTGCTTGTTTTGCTCTTTCGTATAAGCAAGAAAAAAACAGCAAAAAACGAAAAAGACAAAATTGTTCGCGTAATTCGTATTGCTTCATGCTGAGTGCAGTATGTGTAGCAGAATACACTTCCCATGCCTACGTGCTTTTACAAAAACTAAAGTGCATTGAGTGCATAGACTCTGGGCATAGAGGGTCTAAACCTTCTACAAGTCGCAAAAATCAGACCTAGCCCCCTTACAAATGACCCATATCAGACCGACTAAAATGATCGTACATATATATCGATACAATTTGATGTATATTTGCCTATTATACCCACTAATCAGTAGTCTAGAAATGATCCTCCATATAAAGCTGAATACCGATTTTCACTTAAATCTAAAAAAAAAAATGTTGCATAGATCGTTTTTTAAATTTGGTTTATTTTTTTGAGAAAATTAAGAGACTTTACCACATATTGTGGTGATCGCCCCGTTTTTTGACCTAGGCGGTCTATAATTATAATTGTAATTTGCTAACTTGTTTTAGGTTTACCATATTGAAAAACCCAAAATCAATTTTAGCGCGGAAAATAAAATCACTTATAACTAGAAAACTAAACGTCTCAGAGGATATAAATGATTGAATTTTTCCCACTCAATGGAACACCCCACTCGAGTTATGCACCAACAATTTCCAGGGTTGCCGGATCGCAATATGTAAAATTTTTGGTGGTAACACAAATCGCTTATAAATAAGCGTTATAAATCAAAATGGCTAAAATTTTTCCCATTCGAATGGTTCCAATAAAATAAAATAGTTTCACCATCGAAAACTAAGCGCGATATGGCAAAATGGCTATCTTCGCTGTTTGATATGGACAATTGCTTCTTTACTAAAGTTGTTAGTACAAAAATTTTAGAGTACAGAAAAAACACACACTGAATAAAAAACTCGTACATATATGTAAACAGACATAGCTCAACCAACAAACACATATTTTTATTTTCATATCAATTATGCGTGTTTCTAAACTTTTTACCGTGCCCAACACAATCACGACCGTGTTTCGTTTTAATATTTCGTTATCTACACGAACATTTTTCTATTACGTAGTTTTTATTTCGAACACACATAAACCACACAGATTCGAGTGTAGGTTTATTTTAAGTTCGTTTTCTTGCACGTGTACTGCTAAAAAAAAAACAGAACATGTTCTTGAACGTGTACATCTAAAAATTAAAACATTATCCACTCGCGATCAGAAAAATCTGAAACACCCCTATAATAAAGACAACAATTGTTTCAACCAAATTTATTTAAAAAAATCTAAAATAATTCATTAGCAGTTATAAAAAAAATAAAAATAATATTAATAATAAAAATAAAAAATAAATAAAAATTAAAAGATGGTAATGAAATAGAAAACAGAGAAATTTTATACATTGTTTATGACTTAATTCCTTTTTTTTTTCGATCGCGAGTGGATAATTTTTTAATTTTTAGATGTACGCGTTGAAGAACTTGTTCTGTTTTTTTTAGCAGTGCACGTGCAAGAAAACGAACTTAAAATAAAGCTACACTCGAATCTGTGTGGTTTATGTGTGTTTGAAACAAAAAATGCGTGATAGAAAAATGTTCGTGGAGATAACGAAATATTAAAACGAAACACAGTCATGATTGTGTTGGACACCGTACAAAATTTAGACACACATAACTGATATGAAAATAAAAATATGTGTTGGCTACTTTATAATAGAACATTTTGTGTTTCATGTGTGTATTTTCTGAACCTTGAAAATAACCAAATAACATTCAACTCTTCATTGAGTTTTCATCAAGAGATCTTTCGTCTTTCATTCAACACAATTTTGTTAGACGACCATCAAAGTGAACGCGAGCCATCATCGGATAACTTCCAGAATTTTTTTTAAAGACAAAACTAGGCCATAGGTGTTATAGTATTTATTATTTTTATGTTTTTGGTTAATGTTTTAACGATAATTGCTTGTATCAAATGTATCAAAAAAAAAAAAGTTGTATAACATACAACGTCAATACAAAAAACTGAAAGTTACCTAAATTTTTCTAACGTAACGTTTATGTATTTTCATTAATGCATTGTTTAATTTGATTTATTGAACTTTATTTTGTTTTAACTGAATTTAGTTTTTTTTTGTATTCAAACCTGAATATCTTTAAAAAATTAAAAGTTGTTAAAAGATAATTTCTCTGAAAATTTTCTCTGACAAGATTTCTTGTGACCGACGATTTGTTCTACCGTTTTGTCCCTATTTCAACCAAACGTATATTATTTGAAAGGTATTTCTTTTTAGCCGTTTTGCAGATTTATATATTTTTGAATTTTTTCCTTTATTTTGAGTAAATTGCATTTAAAGTTGCTACTAACACATACATAAAATTATACTTATGCTATGTGTGTTTTAATGTGTTTGTTAATGAGTTTGTTATATTCATTCACAATAATAATAAACCATAACAGTGTTGGTTTGTGAATTGGCTAAGTTGAAAAATGAAGCTGCCTAGAAATTGCACTCGAATTTCTAGCGCTGGAATCTGCTAGTTTTCAATAATGCATTGATTAACTAAATATACCGATTTTTTTTTAAACTGAATTCAGTTTTTTCACATTCAAATCTGACCATCTTAAAGAAATTAAATGTTACCTAAGTCTTTCTAAGGTAACTTAAGTAAAAATTTTATATTATTATTTATGCATGGTTAAGCTGGATGTATTGAATTTTAGTTAGTTTTAGTTTTAGGGTAACCATTTTTCCTTATCCGATCGATCTGAAACTTGGTCTATAGACCTGCTGTGAAAAAAGATTAACTTTGACATAGTCACGCATAGTCACGCACAGTCACGGAGTGATTAAAACCTCACTCCCCTCATCCGATCAATCTGAAACTTTGTCCATAGACTTATTGTGGCCAAAGATTAATTTTAAGATAGTCACACACAGTCACGCATAGTCACGCACAGTTTAAACCAATTTCCCCTCATCCGATCGATCTGAAACTTTGTCCATAGATTTTCTGTCACCAAATATTAACTGAAGGATAATAACGCACAGTCACGGAGTGATTTAAACCCAATTTCCCCTCATCCGATCGATCTAAAACTTTGTCCATAGACTTGTTGTGACCAAAGTGTAATTTTAAAATAGGCACGCAAAGTCACGCACAGTCACGGAGAGATTCAAAACTCATATGCATAAGGAAAGAAATAGTTTTAATAAAAACTTTGTTTTTATGGTTTAGATTATTGACTGGACTTGCACTACCTTCAAAGTTTTTTACCTATGTTATCTAAGGTAAACTATCAAATTATTATTTTTTTTTTTTTAATTTACTAATGGTTACAACTGATAAAAAGCATAATAATAATATAATATAATATTTCAGATGCATTTTTTGTGTGTATATAAAATATTAATAAAAATCTAAGTAACGCAAAACCGGTTCATTTATGTCTAACAATTTAAGGTTTTTTCTCTTCTTGTTTTGGTACCTTTTTTATATTTTATATTTTGGTGAACTCTACGAAAAGACGAATAATTTATAATAACCAAATCAGTCTGTAAACGATAATCGGCAAGAGCGGTATAAGAACACGAGAATTAAAATAGAATTAAACAAAAACAAAAAAAAACTATTAATCACGTAAGCGGGTGTGTGTTTAAAAAAATCCCCGTAAAAAATAAAATGAATTTATTAAAAAAATAAATAGTAATGAATCAAAAAGTAAACACAATTATATGACAAGCTTTAATAAGATATTCCAATAAACAAAAGTTATAACACCAATAACAAAAAAAAAAAAAAAATAGTATACAATGTTGAATTCGATTCTTATTTTAAAATTCTTATTTTTAATTATATTTTGTAATAACACACAACAACAAGAAAGTGGACTTCCGCCTATTGCCTGTCCCAACTATTTTCAATATTTATATGACGGTTCACAATATCTGGGTAGAATATCTCTACCAAATGTGGGCAACAATATTGAATTAATTGCTCATTTTAGCCAGCGATCACCGTTGCACACGGTAAGAAATATATTATTTTTGTTGGAATATCAATACGTGCGGATTATTGTGACACTGGATCTAAAACTTTAGTGCGCAAAATTTGAGCCAAATCGGACAATGCTTTCTGGACGCACATTGAGTTCAAAGTTCAAATATGAATTAATATATAAAAATTATAAAAAAAAAATCATTAGTAATATTAGTAACTGCCTATCAATTAAACTAATTACTAAACCATAATCGAGAGTAAATTAGCCTTCTAATAAAACAAATAAATCTTTTTGAATATAAGCCCTTGATATTACCTTTATATGAATATAATAATTCTGAAAAAAAAAATAATAAAACTAGGACACATTTTAAGTACCCCACGAGTTAATTTCAGAAAATAAGTCCAGAATATTTTTTTTAAAAATTATTAAAATATTATCAACAACTTTTATTGAAATCCTTCCACTAATATATGTTATTTCGATATTTTTTTTTTTTTTTAAATGCAAATATTCTTAAATTGGACAGTTTATAGTGTTTCAATTTAACCTTAATTTAAAAGATTGAGAACTTATATTAAGTAGTATATCATTTTGACAAAAGATATTTGAAATATGGAAACACAAAAAAGATGTAGCCTAAAAGTTGAAAAAGTATGAAAAATCAAATTTTTCTTCAAATCCACTGAAACAAAAACGTTGCCATCGCCAAATTAAGAATAGGATACATACAATATTTGGCATTTTTAATCACATATATCTTGTTAATAAGACCTTAAAGTCCAATAGTTAATATCACAAAAATTTTTTGAAAAAAATTTTTTAAAAGGTAAAATTAGAGATATTGAAATAGTGCTACAAAATACGTACCATTTTGACATTAATTTAGAACGGCATAACAACGGGCAAGATGCAAAATAATTTACATATGATCATTTAGGGATAAGGAGAATGCAAAAATGTTGTTGTTGTAAATTATTTCAATGTCTTTAAAAATGTGAGCTCAATTTTCTTAACCCTTTCACGACCAAACCTAAACTGCTAGAAGATTTTTATTTTTTTTTTGTGGATTCCTACTTAACGAGCCAACATTTCTTAACAAAAGTGTCTGCAAAAATATTTTTTTTAATTTCTTCAAAAAAGAAAATCCATGGGCCATATATATATATCCCATTGGTCGTCAACGGTCAAAATTAGCAATTAATTTACTCCGCTCAAAGCAAGTCAGTGATTTGTGTTTTTACTTTTTACATATGTAAATAACTGTAGCTATAGTTTTGTATTTGTTGTAATTTTTTAAATATAGATCACAGAGAATCGATTACTACTTTTTTAGTTTGTACTAAAAATGGAGAGGAAAATCGTTCCTTTTGTAAAAAACTTTTTGTTTCGCAAAAAACTGTAATTGCTTAGAATCGATTTTATATTTTTGAGATATTTAGAATTAATCTTTTTCTAAGTCTTTTTATTTATAGTCAAATTAATTGTTGATTTAATATTATGATTTTTTTTAATTTAATAAAAATATAAAACTTTATAACATCTTTTTTACCGGTACTGAATTTTGTTGAATAATAAACCGATTCCAAATATTTTGCTGTTTCTGAAAACCATAAATACTGGTCCATGTTATATCAAAATTTTAATGTTTCGGTTCAATAACGTCCGAATTAATGACATCCAAACATCATTTTAAAAATACACAATTTTCAGAATTTGTGGTCACCGCCTTAGGTCCTGAGAATACATGTGCCTTTTTTTTTTTTTGGTTTGGTCTGAAAGCTAAAACTATCCTATGTCGACTCAAGTCAGCTTTAAAAAAATCGGTTGGAAAATGTGGAAAATATAAGAAAAAATAAAAATGGGGCAAACGCATTGGAAGTGTTTCTACATTTAGGGGGCTATTGTCGTCACAATCACAAATAGGGGGAACACTACCTGATATAATGGGACTATGAATAAGTTTGGTATGACCTAGTCGTAGTGTTACAAATATAATTACATCTTTACGATTTATAGTATTGTTGTCCGACAACCAACAGCAAATTATATTTTTATTAGGGTTAACTGATTTATACCAATTATTTGTATAATTCCAGATGATGAAATTCCTATCGTGTATTTGTTCCTTAACATTGATTGCATAATCATTGTTATATTAATGATCACCTACCAACTGCTAATGAATTATTTTAGATTTTTTTAATAAATCTGGTTGAAACAATTGTTGTCGTTATTATACGGGTGTTTCAGATTTTTCCGATCGCGAGTAGATAATGTTTCAATTTGTAAACGTACGCGTTGTAGAACATGTTCTGTTTTTTATCAGCACACGTGCAAGAATACGAACTTAAAATAAAGCTACACTCGAATCTGCGTGGTTTATGTGTGTACGAAACAAAAAATATGTTTTAGAAAAATGTTCGTGTAGATCACGAAATATTAAAACGAAGCACAGTCATGATTGTGTTCGGCACCGTACAAAATTTAGAAACACATATAATTGATATGAAAATAAAAATATGTGTTGGTTGCTTTAGAACAGAACATTGTGTGTTTGATGTGTGTATTTTCTGAACCTTGGTTTCTACCATTACAAATTGGATTTGGACATCGAGTGGCTGTGGTTACAAATGTGTTAATTTTTTTTTAAATGCTTTGGATGCTTTACCATATAGAAACAGTTCATATCTAATTTTCTATATAATCAAAGATTGTATTATATTCAGGAGGATATTTGTGTTAGGATTAAATTTGGAATATGATAAGCAATATTTTTAATGTATTAGTTTCTGTAAGTTGAATATTGCCTGGTCATGTTACATGTGCAATTGTTTTTTCTACAGATATACATTTAGTACTGGATAATACGGCACCTGATTCATCGCACCATTTAAAAATATCATCGATTAGGTTACTAATATTAGTAGTAGGGTTTTTTCCTTGGTTGATATCTATAATATTAATAGGCTAGGCGATTTCTTCTGACCGATGTTTTGTTCTACCGTTCTATCCCGATTTTTACCAGACGTATATTACTTGAAAAGAATTTCTTTTTAGCCATTTTGCAGATTTACAGATTTTGAAATTTTTTCCTTTTTTGTGAGTAAATTGCGTTTAAATTGGTACTAACACATACATAAAATTATACATATGCTATGTGCGTTTTATTAAATTTGTTAATGTATTTGTTAATGAGTTTGTTATCTTCATTCCCAATAATAATAAACCATAAAAGTGTTGGTTTGTGAATTGGCTAAGTTGATAAA
The DNA here is from genome assembly GCA_963682025.1 of Cordilura impudica. NCBI lineage: Eukaryota > Metazoa > Arthropoda > Insecta > Diptera > Scathophagidae > Cordilura > Cordilura impudica. The sequence goes on from OY821517.1 coordinate 24,488,608, forward strand.
TAAAGCTGTCTAGAAATTGCACCCGAATTTCGAGCGCTGGAATCTGCTAGTTATTATTGTTAGGAAAACATCAGCAGAAGCAAAAAAGTTGACACTTTTATGTATCGAGCTAATATCGCAAAGTCTATTGTAAGCTACAAGGAAAATAATTACGGACAATGGTGATCCTTGTGGGACTCCATTATATAGGTTAAATATTTGCGAATATTTTTTTCCTAGGCGGACGATAAAGTTTCTGTTGGTCATGAGATTTACTATATAATTTATGATTTTAGGTCCAATATTCCAAGAAATTAGTTAGTCTACAATTGTATGGATTCTTATTTTGGCATATGCTTTCTCAAAGTCAAGTGAAACTATCGTATGAAGTTAAAATTCTAGAAGCCATATGCTCAATAAAGAGAAGAGTGTCCATTGTAGTTTTTCTTTTCTGAAACCCATCTGATTGACGTTAAGGAGTTTATCGGAATTGATAAAACACCAAATTCGATTAGCAATAATTTTATTTAAAATTGGCCTGTAAGATTTTGTTTTAGTCTGGTCACTATTAGCTTTTAGGATGGGAATTACTAGGCTGGTTTTAAATTGCTGATGATTATGTGTCTTTAGAATGTTGGTGAAAAGGTTTAAAAATTCTATTTTTATATTGTTTGGTAAGTTTTTTTTTTATCATATTGTATGATATTCTGTCTAGGCCAGGAGATTTACCTCTGAGTCTATGCAAAGTGGAAAGTAATTCAAGGTTGTTGATATCATGTTCAATAAGTTTTGCCTTATTGCTGGAATTAATATTTAGAAAGCGATTTCTGAAATCTTCTTTGTTTTCTTGAAATTTAGCTGGGAATTTTTGATCAGAGGAATGGACAGACCAAAATTGGCCTAATTTATTTGCAATATCAACATGATCAGTTATTATTTTCGACTAATTCTCTAAAGAAAATTATTTTTATTGATAAATTTGAAGAAGAAAATTATTGTTACCGATAAATTTTCTAAAGAAAATTATTGTTATCGATAAATTTTTTAACGAAAATTATTGTTATCGATAAATTTTCTTAAAACCTATCGTTATTGACTTTCTATCGAAATCTATTGTTTTTGATTAGATTTCTGAAGAAAACAATTGTTATCGATACATTTTCTAAAGAAAATTGTTATCGACAAATTTTCTAAAGAGAATTGTTGTTATCGATAAATTTTCTAATGAAAATTATTAATATAGATAAATATTTCGAAAAAACTATTGTAATCGAAAAATCTTCTACAGAATATTATTGTATTCGATAAACTTTCATTAGAAAATTATGGCTTTCGATAAATTTTTGATGGGGTATTACTTTCAGGGAAAAAAAATTTTATAGGAAATCAGTGTCGGCAATGATATTTTCTATCGGAAATTATCGTTATAATTTCTATCTAATGGAAATTATTGTTATACATAAATTTTTTGGAAAAACTATAGTTATCGATAAATTTTCTACATAATATTATTTTAATCGATAAATTTTCATTAGAGATTCATAACTCCATCAAGTGTTGAATCGGAAAGATTACTATCCCTGGATAGGAAGAACTTAAGGACCTTGACGGGGTTTTTTACTGGACACTGTAATCTTAGATATCATCTACGAATGTCCAACACTAAGTGCCAAAAGAGACCTTGCTTTTGGGGGATACACTATAGTTCCCCCGGGATATGTGGTATCTCATGCCAAAAAGGGTAACTGGCTTTATAAGGAGCCTTAATCTTTAGGACACCCATGGGCTGGACAAAAGATCAAAATGAATATTATTGAATATTAATTTCAGTGATAAAAATGTGTATAGGAAATCAACGTTGTCAATAACATTTTCTATCGGAATTTAGCTTTATAATTTGTATCGATAAATTTCGTATAGGAATTTATTTTAATCAATAAATTTTATATAAACACACATATATACTGATAAATTTAATTCGACAAATTATTTTTATGGATAACATTATATCTGTGGTCACAAGCATTAACCGCCTAAGTCGAAAATCATGCTTTTGAGAAAATAACTTTTTATATAAATGCAATGGGGCTTCGTTACGACTTAGGTCAGAATGTTTTCATTAATAACTTTTTAACAAACATTGTTAGAGAAATTGGGATTTCACGTAAATATAAAGCGTTTTTAGTAAAATATGACAGCATACATAACTCAAATCGTTCTTAAGTCGACTTAGGCGGTTATCGCTTGTGACCACCGATATATAAAAATGGATGTATTTTGTGTGTTTGTATATATGCATTTTTGTTTGTCCCTTGTGGGAGACAACACCACTTGACCGATTGTCTTGAAAATTTTACAGTAGGCAACTGCCTAACCGAAAAGAAAAATTGGATTTTTTGGAATTTTCAAGTGGGCGTGGCACCTCCCTTATATAAAGTGAAATTTTAACATCTAATTTTAACATATAATATCTGGAGTATAGCAAGAGCTTTGAAACTATGCACATGTACATATTAAACTAATTTGAAGAGTTGCGAAATATGGGCGGAATCGGGCCAATGGGAGTGGCACCCACCATACAAAGTAAATACTTAATGTCATATATCTAGAGCACTTTTATATATAGTCTTGGGACTTAGTGTGAGTTCAAAAGTAATCAACGTTAGTACTCGGAAAAAAAAGGGGCGATCAAATCAGTGGGCGTGGCACCTTCCACACATGGTAAATATTTAGAGCACTATGATGGCCAGAGTCCTGAAACTTTCTGCACGTCAACTGATTGTTAATTTAGTAGTCGTACCAAAAATGGGCGAGATTGGGTTAGTGGGCGTGGCATTCCATACAAAATAATTATCTGGAGTACTATAAAACCGACAGTCTTGAACCTAGGTGTGAGTGGTATGCCGGCCAGAGTCTTGAAACTTTCTGCACGGCAATTGGTTGTTAATGTGAGTAGTCGCAGTAAAGATGGGCGGGATTGGGCGTGGCACCTCCCATACCAAAAAATTATCTGGAATACTATAAACCGGACAGTCCTGAAACTAGGTGTGAGTTCACGAGCGATGGGTGAGAGAAGTTATATGATAAATGGGCGGGCACCTCCCATACATGGTAAACACATATCATCATATTTCTACAGCTCTATAGCAAAACAACGTTTGCCGGGTTAGCTAGTAATGAATAAAATTATTGTTATATATAAATTTTCTAACGTTTTCTATAAATGTTTGTTGGAATATTACTTTTACTGATAAAAATTTCTATGGGAAATTGATGTTTTCAATAAGATTTTTTTTTTTCTAAAGAAAAATATTTTTATTGATATATTTTCTGAACATAATTGTTGTTATAGATAAATTTGCTAACGAAATTTATAGTTGCCGGTAAATTTTCTGAAAAAACTATTGTTATCGATAAATTGTTTACAAAATACTATTGTAATCGAGAAAATTGTATAGGAAGTTAATGATACAAATAACATTTTCTATTGAAAATTATTATTATAATTTTTGTCGATAAATTTAATTTATGAAATTATTTTAATCGCTATTTTTTCTATATGAAATCATTTTAGTCGATAAATCTTTTATATAAAATCTTTAGAATCGCTAAGTTAGCTCTAAAGAAATTGCATTAGCGATAAACTTTATGTAGAAAAATATTGTTATCGAGAAATTAAGTAACGGAATTTATTTTAATTGTTGGATTTTGTAGAAAATTGTTGTTAACGGTAAATTCTCCGTAGCAAAATTTTTTATCGAGTTGACATTTTTAAAGTCAATTTTTTTAGCGTGACATTAAGACGACGAAAAAAATTGCACTAGTATTCCTAAAATTCGAAAACTAATTGGCATCTTAATCCAATTTTAGCTATGGGAAAAAACTATAACAAACGAAATATTTTAAAATAATTTATACTAAAAAAGAGTAAATATAAAGAAGAATTATTATTTCGAGAAGCACATAATAAAGTCTGTAAAATTATTTTAAAATTTGTATTTTACTTTTATTACAGACCTACGTTGGGCGAATAATACCCGAAAGTAGACAACCTATTCAATATCTTGTGGAATTTCCCAGTCCAAATGAAGTACCAAAATTAACAAAAATTACTGTTAATGGCCAAGACATTTGTTTATCCAATGAATGTAAGTAAAATGTATAAATTTGCTAATGAAGTTACAAACAAGCTATAAACAACACTTCACTGTAAAAAAATTTTAGATCCTGCACCAAGCACACGTCTTTTTCTAAATCATAAACTTCGCACTTCCACACAAATTCAAACATTCAACATTCGACCACAAACATCTTTTCAACCCCAAACATTTCATCAACTTTTTCAACAAATACAGCCAGTCATAGACGATGCTCCTAAAGTTATTCCATTTAGGGGTACTTCACCGCAAATATACCGGAATCCCTTCCTACCCTTCCAAGAAGAAACACAATCTCTACAACAAGACACAAAATTTCCTCAACGACAGCATGGATCAGGTACAGCGGGAGGTTTTAATCAATCTTCTCCGCAAAATGTACAATGCGGTGAAGAAACTAGCATTGTCGGTTTCGTGTTGGGCGGTGAAGAAGTTTCGCGTGGCCAATTCCCATGGTTAACTGTCATTTATCATAAAAAAGCCGGCTTACGTTACCTTTGTGGTGGTTCATTAGTTTCGCCGAGAACAGTGGTTACTGCAGGACATTGTTTTAAACATTCCCGTTTGTCGGCAGATCGTTTGGTGGTCGACTTGGGACGTCACAACTTAGAGGACTATAGTGAACAGGGCTATGTAACGAGAGAGGTGGAAAAACTTATTATACATCCTGAATATAATTCGTTGATGTTGATGCCTGATGCTGATTTGGCAGTACTGCATCTACAGTCATCAGTGCAGTAAGTACTGACTATGTATTCCATAAAATAAGTCCTTTTGGCAATTCAAGATTAAGGGCCCAGTTTAAAAATACTATCCGAAGATTCTTTAAAGAAAACAAATTCAAAATTGAAGTATTAAAAAAAAATATATGTTCTTAAAAATTTGTTGCTATCGATAAATGTCTGTTAATAACTATTGTTTGGTTTCCTCATTCTATCATAAATGTTCCCTTAACTACTAACGATACTTATATTATATAAAATTTAATGTCTAGAGAAAATTAATATTATCGAAAAATAACATTTTCTATATAAAATGTTTTTTGCTGACAAAATTACTATAGAAAATTATTTTATGCGATAGATTTTCAATAGAAATGTTAATGTAGTGAAGATAATTTCGACAGAAAGTTATTCTAATAATAATAACAATTTTTCAAATCAACAATGATGTTTTATAGAAAACTCATCGATTCTAAAATTTCCCATGGAAAATATAGTAATTTTCTATACACAATATACCGATTACTTTACCTTTCCATACAAAACATATCGATTTAAGTAATCTATATAAAGAAAACTTATTAATTACAATAATTTACTTTAGAAATAATTCATTTACAATAACTCTCTATAGAAAATATATCAATTACAAAAGTTTCAAATAAAGAAAATTTATTTATCAATATAATTTGGTTTGAAAGTATATTGATCACAATAATTTTCTATAGAGAATTTATCGAATAGAAAATTTATCAAATACATAAACTTTCTGCCGAAAAAGTATTGATTAATATAACTTGCCATAGATAATATATCGATAACAACAATTTTAAAGAAAAATGTATCGATGTGGACACTTTTTAATACAAATTTATCGATTACCACAATTTGCCATAGAAAATTACAATAATATTCTATAATAACTACATGTAGAAAATTTATCGATTACAAAAATTACAAAAAATTTTCTATAGAATATTTTTTAGAATTACAACAAATTTTATAAAAAAAAAAAAAATGATCACAATAATTTTGTTAAACTAATTAATCGATCACAAAAGTTTAATTTAGATAATTTATCGATTACAATAACTATGTATAGAAAGTTTTTGATTACAACAATTTTGTATAGAAATATTTTCGATAACAAATTCTTTCTGTAGAACTTTTTTCGATTACAACAACTTTCTATAGAGTACTTTTGAACTAAAAAAAAAAATTTATAAAAAAAAACTTTAAAGATTACAGTCATTTTCAATTAAAAGTTGATCAATCACAGTCATTTTGTTAAAAAAAAATTATCGATTACAACAGTTTTCTTTAGAAAATTTTTCTATTATTTAAATTTTCCCTAAAATTATTTTCGATTACAATAATTTTCTGTAAATATTTCTTCGATTACAATAATTTTCTAATTAAATTTATGGGCTGCTAAAATCTAGTATAAAATATTTATCGATTTCAATAATTTTCTATTCAAAATTTATTGATTACAATATCTTCTCAATTATGATACCTATCTTCAGAAAACTTTTCGGTTGCAACAATTTATGATTACAGTAATTATCCATAAAACTGTATCGATTACAAAATTTCCTATAGAAAATGTATCTTTAATAATTTGGTATAGAAAATTTATTGATTACAGTAGAATATTTCTGGATTGCAACAAGTATCTATAAAAAATTTATCAATTTCATTGTTATTATGAAAAATTATCGATTGAGATAATTTTCATTGGAAAATTTATCTATTGCAATAATTTTCTCTAGATCATTTATGTATTACAATACCTACCTATAGAAAATTTTTCGCTTACATAAATTTTGTATAGAAATGTTTCCGATTACAATAACTTTCTATAGGGAATTTTTCGGGTACACTATTTATACTATTTAGCGATATAGCGATTTTGTATAGAAAATGTACATATCTTAAATAATTTGGTAGTAGAATATTTTTGTTTGCAACAATTTTCTATAAAATATTGATCGATTACAGTTATTTTCTTTAAAAAATATTGTGAATATTTTTCAATTACAATTTTTCAATTTTTAAAAATTTATCGATTACAATAATTTTCTTTGGCTAATTTATATATTACAATAACTATATCTAGAAAATTATACGATTACATAAATTTTGTATAGATTACAATAATCATCTATAGCAAATTTATTGTCTATAAAATATTTATCGATAAAAAAAATTTTTATAGAAAATTTATCCTTAAAAATTTGGTGTAGAAGATTTATCGAGTAGAATATTTTTGGATTATAAAACTTTTCTATAAAAACTGATCGATTTAAATACCTTTTTCCAAAAAATATCTCGAAAATTTATCGAATAAAATAATTTTCTTTGGAAAATTTATCGATTAAAAGTAATTTTCCTTGGAAAATTTATCAATTTCATTGCTATTGTGAAAATTTATAGATTGAGATAATTTTCTTTGGAAAATTTATCGTTTGCAACAACTTTCTCTAGATAATTTATGTATTACAATAACTAACTATAGAAAATTTTTCGATTACATAAATTTTCCATAGAAATATTTCCGATTACAATAACTTTCTAAAGAAAATTTTTCGGGTACACTATTTATACTAATTATCGATTACAAAAATTCTCTATAAAAAATGTATGTTTAATAATTTGATAGTAGAATATTTTTGTATTGCAACAATTTTCTATAAAATATTGGTCGATTACAGTAATTTTCTTTAAAAAATATTGTGAAAATTTTTCAATTACAATAATTTTCTTATTAAATTTATCGATTAAAATAATTTTCTTCAGCTTATTTATATATTACAATAACTACATGTAGAAAATTATACGATTGCAAAAATTTTGTATAGAAATTTTTTCGCACCCGAAAAGTATAGAAAATATATCGATTACAATAATCACCTCTAGAAGATTTATTGTATATAAAAAATTTATCGATAAAAAAATTTATATAGATAATTTATCCTTAATAATTTGGTGTAGAAAGTTTATCGATTACAGTAGAATGTTTTTGGATTAGAAATATTTTCTATAAAAAATTTATCGATTAAAATACCTCTGTTTAAAAATATTTCGAAAATTTATCGAATATAATAATTTTCTTTGGAAAATTTAGCGCTAAATAATTTTTCTTGGAAAATTTATCGATTTCATTGTTATTGTGAAAATTTATCGATTTAGATAAATTATAGAAAATTTTTTGATTACATAAACTTTGTATAGAAATATTTCCGATTACAATAACTTTCTATAGAAAATTTTTCGGATACACTATTTACACTATTTATCGATTAAAAAAATTTTCGATAGAAAAAGTATATTTAATAATTTGGTAGTAAAATATTTTTGTATTGCAACTATTTTCTATAAAATATTGATCGATTACAGCAATTTTCTTTAAAAAATATTGCGGAAATTTTTCAATTACAAATATTTTCTTTGAAAAATTTATAGATTACAAAAATTTTCTTTGAAAAATTTATTGATTACAATAATTTTCTTTAGTTAATTTACTAATTTGTCTATAAAATAATTATCGATAAAAATTTCTTTAGATAATTCATCGTTAATAATTTGGTGCAGAAAATTTAACGATTACAGTAGAATATTTTTGGATTAGAAAAAATTTCCTATAAAAAATTGATCGATTTTTTAAAAAATATTTCCAAAATTTATCGAACAAAATAATTTCTTTTAAAATTTACCGATTGAGATAATTCTCTATGGAAAATTTAACGATTACAATAATTTTTTCTAAATAATATATTTTATAAAAACTATTTATAGAAAATCTTTCGATAGAAAATTTTGCGGGTACACTAATTTTCTATAGAATATATATCGAATATATATATATATATATATATATATATCCATTGAAAATTTATTGTCTATCAAAAAATTTATTGATCACAAAATTTATTTAACTTTAATTATTTGGCATAGAAAATTTATCGATTACAGTATAAAATTTTTAGTTTACAATAGTCTTCTATAAAAATTAATCGATTGTCTATAGATAATATATCGATTAAAATAGCCATATACAGTCAATATATTGTCTATAAAAAATTTATAGATAAAAAAAAATTCTATAGAAAATTTATGTTTAATAATTTCATATAGAAAGTTTATCGAATATAGTAGAATATTTTTCGATTAGAAAAAAATGTCCGATTAAAATACCTTTTTTAAAAAAATATTTCGAAAATTTATCGAATAAAATAATTTTCTTTGGAAAATTTATCAATTAAAATAATTTTTCTTGGAAAATTTATCGATTTACTTGTTATTGTGAAAATTTATCGATTGAGATAATTTTCCTAGGAAAATTTATCGATTGCAATAATTTTCTCTAGATAATTTATGTATTACAATAACTACTTATAGAAAATTTTTCGTTTACATAAATTTTCTATAGAAATATTTCCGATTACAATAACTTTTTATAGAAAATTTTTCGCGTACACTTTTTATCAATTACAAAAATTTTCTATAGAAAATGTACATATCTTAAATAACTTGGTAGTAGAATATTTTTGTATTGCACCAATTTTCTATTAAATATTGATCGATTACAGTAATTTTCTTTAAAAAATATTGGGAAAATTTTTCAATTACAATAATTTTATTTGAAAAATTTTTCAATTACAATAATTTTCTTTCAAAAATTTATCGATTACAATAATTTTCTTAAGCTAATTTATATATCACGATAACTATATGTAGAAAATTATACGATTACATCAATTTTTTGTAGAAATTTTTTCGTACAGGAAAAGTATAGAAAATATATCGATTACAATAATCATCTCAAATAGATTTATTGTATATAAAAAATTTATCGACAAAAAATAATTTCTATAGAAAATTTATCCTTAATAATTTGGTGTAGAAAATTTATCGATTATAGTACAATATTTTTGGATTAGAAAAATTTTCTATAAAAAATTGATCGATTAAAATACCTTTTTTATAAAAATATTTCGAAAATTTATCGAATAAAATTTATCGATTAAAATATTTATTCTTGGAAAACTTATCGATTTCATTGTTGTTATGAAAATTTGTCGATTGTGATAATTTCCTTTCCGAAACTTATTGATTGCAATAATTTTCTCTAGACAATTTATGTATTACAATAACTAACTATAGAAAATTTTTCGACTACATAAATTTTCTATAGAAATATTTCCGATTACAATAACTTTCTACAGAAAATTTTTCGGATACACTATTTACACTATTTATCGATTACAAAAATTTTCTATAGAAAAAGTATATTTAATAATTTGGTAGTAGAATATTTTTGTATTTCAATAATTTTCTATAAAATTTTGATCTATTACAGTAATTTTCTTTAAAAAATATTGTGAACATTTTTCAATTACAATAATTGTCTTTGAAAAATTTATCGATTACAAAATTTTCTTTGAAAAATTTATCGATTACAATAATTTTCTTTAGCTAATTTATAAATTACAATAACTATATGTAGAAAATTATACGATTACATAAATTTTTTATAGAAATTTTTTCGTACCCGAAAAGTATAGAACATATATCGATTACAATAAACATCTATAGTAAATTTATTGTCTATAAAAATTTATCGTTAAAAAATTACTATGGATAATTTATCATTATTAATTTAGTGTAGAAAATTTATCGATTACAGTAGAATATTTTTGGATTAGAAAATTTTTCTATAAAAAAATGATCGATTAAAATACATTTTTTAAAAAATATTTCGAAAATTTATTGAATAAAAAATTTTCTTTGAAAATTTACCGATTAAGATAATTCTCTTTGGAAAATTTAACGATTACAATAATTTTTTCTAAATAAGTTATATTTTATAAAAAATATTTATACAGAATCTTTCGATAGAAAATTTTGCGGGTACACTAATTTTCTGTAGAAAATATATCGATTACAATAAGCATGCATGGAAAATTTATTGTCGATCAAAAAATTTATTAATCATAAAAATTATTTAACTTTATATAGTATAATATTTTTGGATTAAAATAATTTTCTATAAAAATTGATTGATAATCTATAGATAATATATCGGTTAAAATAAAATAATAAAATAACCATCTATAGTCAATATATTGTCTATAAAAAATTTACAGATAAAAAAAGATTCTATAGAAAATTTATGCTTAATAATTTGAAATAGAAAATTTATCGATTATAGCAGAAAAGTTGTGGATTTTCTATAAAAAATTTATCGATTACAAAACTCTTTTTAAAAAAATATTGCGAAAATTTATAGTATAAAATAATTTTCGTTGGAAAAATTTACGAGTGAGATAATTCTCTTTGGAAAATTTATGGATAACAATAATTTTTTCTATACAATTTATATGTGACCTTCTCCGACAAAAGGCACCTAGTGTGTCAAAAAACGGGTTGTGTCAAAAACGGTGGACTCTGGTACCTAAAAGGGTGTAGAAACTTTAAATGCATTTTTTTCTCAAAACTTCATTTTCACACACTAGGTCCGTTTTCTCGGAGAATTTCACATATATTAAATAACTTTCCATAGAAAATATATCGTTACAATAATTATTAATTATAAGCATTTATAGGTTGCAATAGAAAATTTATTAAATACAAAACCTGTAGAAAATTTATCGATTACAAGAATTTGTTGTAGAAATTTTTCGTTTACAACAATTTTCTATAGAATATTTAAAGATTGCAAGAATTTTCTTAAACAAATTTATCGATTACATTAATTCCCAATAATAAATTGATCGACTGCAACATTTGTTTTTAGAAAATTTATCAACTATAACAACTTTGTTTAGATAATTTATCGATTACAATAATTTTACCACATTTTTCATCTACATAAATTTTCCACACCAAATTTTTCGATTACAACAATGTTCTACAAAAAAATTTTAGATTTCTTTAATAATTTCCTATAGAAATCCAATAATATTTTTGGACTAAAACAATTTTCTGTAGGAATTTTTTCGACAATAACTTGCTATAGAAAATTTATCGATAACTTTTTATAAAAATTTTTTTTATTGATATAATTTTCTATCAAAAATTTCTTCGATTATAATAATTTTCTATAAGAAAAATCGATTCAATAAATATTTGTAGAAAATGTATCGATTACAATAATTAGCTATAGAAAATTTATCAATCTAAACAATTTTCTATAAAACAATTTAGCAGTCATAGTATTTTTCCTAAAAAAAAAATTTATTTCAATAATATTCGTTAGAAACTTGAACGATCATAATAATTCTCTATAGAGAATTTAATGAACATACATGAATGCAAAACTTTAAGAATAAAAAATATATCGCTTACAGTAACTTCTGGATGAAAATTTATCGAAAATATATCGATAATATTCAATAAAGTTTCACAGAAAATGATAGTATTCGTTCAATAGAAAAATATTGTAACCGATCAAATTGCTTCATCACATTATTGTAGTCAATAAATTTTCTATACAAAATTTCTTTCTTGTCCGTAAAATGTTGTACATTTACATTGTTTATATATAACTTGGACTTTATTTTTAGATACACCAACTATATACGTCCGATCTGTTTGTGGACAGAGTCTTCAGATATCAATCGTATTGTGGGTCAAACTGGAGTCATTGCTGGCTGGGGTGCCGATGAGACAGGTCACTCAACCACTGCGATACCTAAAAAAGTCAATTCAAATATTGTCAGTGATACTGAGTGCCTTCGTTCGTCACAGACTTTTTCTGCAATAACATCAGGACGTACATTCTGTGCTGGTAATCGTGATGGCACTGGGCCATGCATGGGTGATTCCGGTAGTGGTCTTATGATATATCGTAATGGTCGTTGGCACTTACGCGGTATTGTATCGGCTGGACAAATGAAACAACATACATGTGATCTAAATGAGTTCGTGATTTTTTGCGATGTAGCAAAACATTTGCAATGGGTGCAAAGTCATGTGGTTTGATAGAACGAGAGTATTAATTTATAGATTAAGTGAATAGGTATTTTTTTTTTACAATAAAAACTGATAAATCATAGAAAGAGCTATTTCAAAAACCACTGTATATTTAAAATCGGAAGTTTACAATATTAGTAATGTCTGAAAATCAAGGGCACAGCTCATTTCACTAATTGGGCAACAAAAGGTAAATATTAGTGAATATGTGTTTGTGCGTACAATAGTATGTTGTTTGGAAACTCATTGGTAAGGAATGTTAAATATTTGTCAAAAAAAGGTAACGAAAATTTGGTCAATTATTTTTGAATTGATTCAATCTGTGGCAGCATATTTTTTGATTTCATTTTTCTTAGGCTGAGTATGAAAACTTTTATGAAGAATATTTTGATACAATATTTTTTAAACGGATATTGTAATATTATTATTCATATTAATCATGTACGATTAACGATATAGTTGGATTGGGCTGTTCATCATCCGCATATTGTGCTGCAAATAATATTTTCTTTCTTATACGTTGAGATTGAAAGATTGTGTTTGTGTTTCATTCAAAAGGAAGTAAAAGCACAAAACAACAAAAGACGTATGGAAATTTTAAAAATATTTAAAGATTTCCTGCGGATATACATACATCAATTTTTTCCGTAGACAAAACCCAAGATTACAAAGACATTTAAAAAACCTTTAGTTTCTGAAGCTGATTTCCGATAAAGATTAACCCGAATTTTGACAAAAAGAAATTTTTCGAACACACTTTGCGTTGTTGATATTTTTCTCTGGTTATATTTTCTTGCATTTCTATGTAAATATGTTTCAGTCATCAGAGATGTATACAAACACATGTATGTATGGGTAAGTGTTTTAATATTTAAGATTAAAAATTCACACAACTTGTCAATATGTAACGTGTGCTTGTACATTTTATGAGTTGCAAACTAAAGTGAATGAAATAAATTAAATTCTTCCGTAGAACTCATTTATTTTTCTTACAATAAATCTTCTCTTGACTACTTCTTTTCCAAATTCTGTTCGTTACTTTGTGCTGATGTTTGCAACTACCAAAAATATTTGACCTAGAGCCATCGTTTATTATAGCGATTATACTCAGAAAGTGATTCTGAGTCGATTGACCGATGTCCGTCCGTCCGTCCGTGGAAATCAAACTACAGTTCGCAACAATGAATATATTTCGATGAAATTTGGTATCTATGAGATTGACTTAAATTGGCATAAGATCCAAATTATCATATAGATTTCAGTCAAAATGGGATTGTGTGTGTTTATTACACTCATTTATCAGTTGTCAAAAATAAACCCCAGAGGACCATTCTTAGTCATAGCTCCCATATGAATCTGCTTCCATATTGCACAGATTTTTTTCATATTTGGTTTGTATATGTTTTTGCAAAATCTAAGTGACTTTATCAAATATTGTCAAGATCGGTCTATTTTTCTACCTAATCCCCGTATAAATACACTAGCCAATAAGGCTTTGGACTGGAGTAACCAAACATTTTTCCTAGGGTAATTTGGTGGGCTGAATTTGATTCTGTAATTGGTTTTTCTATATAACGTCAGGTTTTCGAGAAAAAATCAATTAACTTTCAAGAGAATGGCGTTGAATGTCGCACAAAGGGGTATTTTAACGATCTGGGCGGCCAAAATTATGAAGCAGAATGTTAAAAAATTACTCGGTGAGGCGTAAAAAAATAATTGGCTAACATTTGGGAGGTAGAGGGTATCTTCTACAGCATTTGGAAGATGGTACCTCAAATTTTTCAAGTTGAAAATGCTAGATATGAATTAAATGTGTACTAAATGTATTACGTGTATTTTAAAGAAGTGTTTGGCATATTTACAAAAAAAAATGTATTGAAACTAAAACAAAAACATATTTGTTATATATTTGGTAACAACAATAAACAAAAACAATTCATTTTTTAAATAACTTAAAAATATTGTAGGCGTATTAGTAAATCACATACTTTGATTGATGGTATTAAAAGATCTTTAAAAAAAAATCAAAATTCAAAGGTTACAACTTAAATAATAATTGTTATTCAGAGTTAACTTAATTATTCGGACATATGGTCATCACTTGAGCATGAAGAATTTTCGTTCATTGTGTCCGCCATATTTTCGTGGCTGTCGCTGTGATCTGTCGAAACAAGCATTTCTAAACATTCCTTTGTGAAAGGTGTTGGTAATTTTTTTGGCTTCGACCTAATGCCCGTTAGCAAAGGATCGGAAGTTAGCAGCAATCTATTTATAACATCCCTATTGCAGGCCTCTCTTGACAACTTTCGCGCATAGTTTTGACGGTATTGGCAAAAGTGTTTATTATTGACCTCAGCGGCTTATTCGCACAGCTGAACTATAGGTAGTAGAGCTTTTTTAATCATCAGTTGCCCATGTATCAAAATTGTGTGCATTGTTGGAGACATCGGGTACCAGTGGTACAAACTAACATAAATTTTTGCTGTTTCGGTTGCATAGTTATTAAATTTTTCGCCGTCAATGTTATGGCCACTGGAGATTACTTCTAAAATTACTTTTAAACGGAAAATAAGGTTTCGGTCAACCCCCTTAATCTCTGCTGCCAAATCTGGATCGGAAAAAAACGCCTGCTTGTGTTGCCGTCATTACTGTTCCCAAATCCAGGCTTTAGAACGTCCACAATTAGTCCCATTTGGCATCTAAACTCTTGCTGCATCTTTGCTTTTTGGGTTTTCGCAACATCTTTTTCTATTTCGGTCCTTGCTTGCCATTTCTTCAGAGGAAGTTTATAGGACAAATGCAAAATACTCTCAAAGAACCGAATTCGAGCGTGAAGCGTTGAAAGACCAAACGTTAGCGAGCTTTCGTCGATTTCACCAATTTTGTCCAAATTATTGAAATCTTTCAAAGTTTTCTTGCAAATGTAGCTGGTGTTAGTAATAGCGATACAGACTTTAGCATCGATCATAGTGAGTACCAATGTATGATGCACACTAATTGCAATTTCACTTATCTCAAACTCCGTTTGAACCAAGGCGCTAACAGCATTTTGAATGTATTGCACTTCTTGGTTTGTTACGTTTAACGACTCCTTCACAAATTGAATTCGTATCGGCCGACAGTAGCATGGTGAAGATGGAGTCGGGTTCTTCCAAATCACCTTTTCCGTTGTTGTTGATAACAGTTGCAATGGGACAAGGGAACTTTGAAAAATATAAGCGTCCGAATCGGCATCGTTTTCAAAAGCTTGCTTGTATTCACATTTATTGGACCCATCACAACCCAATTTATAAATAAGCCGCAAACTCGAAATCTCACCCTCTTCTAAGGATTCAAGTATTTCTTGAAGATACTGCAGAAGTCGAGTGGCCGTGTGGTTCAAAAGATCCTGTAATTTTATCTCAGCACAGGTAGCAGTAATTTTGAAAGCCGATGTTGGAGGGTAACAATCTCTCTTAGCCTCTTGGAGACAGCTGTAGCAAGGGTAGTACTTACCGTGGCTCATCCTAACTACCTCGTACTGTTTTCGTGTAAGATTGCCTTCAACGAACATAGAAAGGGCTTTTAATACTGGCAACCCTCCCGTGCATTTCGTGGTAGATTGACTCTGTTGGTAAGCCACTTTATATTTGTGTGCGCGATTTGGCGACGAAGTTATGTTTTTCAGTATTTCAGCAGCATTTCTCTTTCCGTCTGTTTCCAACTTGATTTGCGTGGCTGCAATCAACACACGTGTTTCGTTGGATCTGCGTAATTCATCTGTTTTGCGCCTTTGGGTTCTTGCGGAGGACTCTTCGAAACGTTTAACTGGGCGCCCAGCACAACTAACACCACTCGGTATCGAAAAACATCCCGTGATCCATGAATGATTATTTTTCATAAAATCTTTAGGTTTTCTTTGAGCTTTAAGCGATTTTGCTTCAAATTCGCCTTTTAATTTCCCAAAACTACTGATTACTAAAGCTCGCTTTTCTTTAGAAAAATTAGCCAATTGCAGATCACGATTTTCGGTATCGTCAATGTTAGCATTTATTTCAGACAGATTGCTTTTATCGGTAATTTTCAGAACGTCTAGACGAACTATGTACTTGATTTTCGAAGGACCTAAATTTGGAATAAATGTGTTTTTCAATATACAAAACAATATACAGTAAAGTAGCAGAAATTATGATATATTTTTCCGCAGTAGGTAAATGGCTGTAAAACACAAAACCGCAAAAACCTGTAAATTTTTTTTCCATCTCACCAATACAATGTTTAAGATTACATTTAATTTTGACCAGAGTTCGCTTTTGGTACCCATTGAAATTTACAAAAATACAATATTTTTCAATGCTGCTTTACTAGTAGGAATTTAAACTATTACTTTATTTAGCTAATTGGATTAAATAAAATTTACCTGCTTTACAATCTTCCATTTTACTTATATGTTTCAACTGAATACAGCCTTCGCACAGCCTGCTTTAAACTTTTACTTTACATGAACGCAACAAAATAGTAAACGCACAATTAGCAACTAGAAACTTTGAAAGCGTGTAGAAAACGAATGTAAGCAAAAAGGAAAGAATAAAAATTTTTAATTTTGGAATACCTGTCTATGCGTCGTTTGTATTTTGTTGCTTCGGTTTCAAGTAGAAGAGTCCAGAAATAGTCTCCCAGCATGCTTTTGTCCCAAAATCCTTGATAATTTCTTTCAATTTTCATTAAATCTTGGTGAGCACGCTCACCTGTTCGTCGCTCACCGCACCTAGGTTTTGTGGAAAAAAAACCTAAATGCGAATGAAGAAAATACATTTTGAGTGACATTCGTGCACCTAATTCGTGATAATTTTTCAATAAGTCAGCAACAATTCGTCTGTAGTTTTCACTCTTATTGTTTCCAAAAGAACTTTCCACAATACTCTTGAAAGATTTCCAGGCTGCATATTCTTTCTCCAATAAAAATTGTGAAAAATTGTCATCATTTAATAGTTTCCTGATCTGAGGGCCAACAAATATGCCTTCTTTGATCTTAGCGATGAAATTTTAGGAGAAACCGCTAACAAATATTTAAATGCTGCACCATCTTTGTCCAGAGCCTTCACAAAGTTTTTAAAAAGGCCGAATTTTGTGTGCAGCGGCGGAAGAAGAACGTTATTTGGATCAATTAATGGTTTATTTGAAATGTTTTCTTTTCCTGATGAATACTCAATTCTTTTTGGCACTCTGTTCTGACGTAGTGATGACATGTAGCGCGACTAGCCCTCAGACAAAGGAAATAACAATATTTTGCGAAACCTCCTTGCATACCAGTCAACAAACCAATGACCTGAAACAGATTAATTTACAGTTATTTACGATGGTCTATACTACATATACAAAGAAATTGAAATCACACACCTTAAGGTGTCCACAGATCTTCCATTTATGATCGTTGCATTTGAGTAATGTCAAAATTTCAGTCATTGATTCCTAATTTTCCTTTGTATTAATGGCATGAGCAATTGGTTTGGATGGGTTTTCATTCCCTTATGCAAAAGAAGAGCCTTTAAACTGTAGTTAGAGCGATCAATAAATAATCTCCATTCAGTTTTGTCATATGGCTGGTTCATGTTTTGAAATAACCCATCAACATCAGTATAGAAGCCAGTATAGTATAGCCAAATTCCAAGCTTCCATCTCTATAAATTGTTACTTTTGTCCCAACTGCATGCGCTAAGCTAATAATTCTGGGTCTTGCTTCGTTAAATGTAAATCCCGAATTAGATCATTCAGCTCAGCTTGAGTCAGTAAATGGTGTTCATCATCAGCCTCAAACAAACTAACACTGTTGGTGGAAGATGTTTCGGACTCACTGCTCATAGCATTGGAAACGACTGGTACTGGATCATATGGTGGACGTTGAAATGGTTTGGAAACCGATGGGACATTCGCGTAAGTAAAATCTATTCAATTTTTAAAATTTTTTTGTTGCCCCCTACAAATGCAGTGCATTGTGTTGATTTCAGGAAAATAGGTTATGGGAAGGAGGAGAGAGGGGGCAGTGTTTGTGGATATTTGACTTAAATTTTATTAGATTATAACTGTCAGGAAAGACCTCTACGGCTAGTTCGACTAATAAACGAATTCTCTCTGTAATGCGTTGTGCGGTCAACTGGATAATGGACTACAAACGGATGTGATCTACTAGAGAAGCGGCTAGAGCGAACCGAAACTCGGGCACTTGGAATAAATTCGCTAATCTGAGAAGAACATTTCCCATGGTAATATCTATAGAAGAGTGCTACACAACCCACATTCCGACGATGTTCCAATGAATCAATAGAGTTGGATAACCTGCAGCCATTGATGAGCGTCAACGCCCTCCTTTGCACACGGTCCAGTAGCTCCGAAATAGACTTTGAAGCTCCTGCCCATATATGGGAGTTGTATTCCATTCTCGGTCGGATGTAAGTGGTATAGATTTTAAGGAGATTAGAAGGAGTGAAGTAATTTTTGCACCGTTTTAGAAAACCAAGACACTTGAATGCTTCTTTCGATACTTGAAAAACATGCTCGTTCCAACGAATATTGAATTCTCATGCGTAGAACATCAAGAGTATCGGACTCCTCAATACCTATACCACCCATATATAGAGATGACATTTTTGATTCCCATATATATGTTGGCCATATGGGTCAACATACAACATTGAGTCTTCAGCGCAATAAAATCAACCCTACTCGCTTTACCCCACTCGGAGATTGTTAACAAGTCTTGACTGAGTGTGTCATTCATTGTCCGCCTTTTGCCCACCAAACACCAAGAGGCTTGGCCTACAATTGAAGGAATATGTATGGTAAATGCTGCTGTCATCTGCGAAAAAGTATATGGAGTTAAAAGTTTGACCAAGATGGTCGTCCAGAAAGATAAGGAAAAGAGAAGAAGAAAGAACAGGACCTTGGGGTACCCCTGAATTAAACTGAAACTCATTAGATGAGACCCCATCAATAACAACACGTATTGTTCGGTCTCTGAGAAAACTCGATATAAATCGAGAGAAGTCATTACCGACCTCAAATGCAGTAAGCTTTGATATCAATGCACCGCATCAAACGCGATCGAATGCCTTGGAAATATTTAGAGCAACCACTTTACTTTCGACAAAAATGCGAATGGATCGACTCCAGCGCTCAGAAAGTAGAGTTAACAGATTTCCCGTGGAGCGATTTCTCCGGAAGCCATACTGTCGATCATTAAGTAGAGGTGAGTTGGCCTCTACATAGTTCACAAGATGGAAATTGCTCATGCTCTCCATCACCTGTAAGAGCGCAGAGCAGATTTCAATTGGACGGTAATTTTCAGTGTTATTAGCCGCACCCTTTTTAGGGATTGGTTGGACATTAGCAACCTTCCAGCAAGAGGGAAAGACTCCCGCACGGTACGATAGGCTGAAAAGGATGGCCAATGAATTGGCTAGCGTCGAAGAGCACTATTTCAGCACCAGTGCTGGTATACCATCTGGTCCCGGAGACTTATTAATGTTGAATCCAGCAACTTTTGTTAAACAGAAATAACAATCGGTTTGATGGTTACTTGACTCTCTAAAAAGTACTGGAATTGAAAAATCGAAATAGATCTTCTTGCCATTTGACCACTTGTATGAAACAGTTCCGCAGCTATTGCAAAACATTGTTGGTGTCTACGGTTTGCCCAAGTTTCTGACAGCAAAACCAAAATAATTTAAATATGCATATTTTAATGATTCTGATATTGCATATCCTTTTTTTCCAACCAAATATTCACCACAGACCAAGCAAAAATAGCTTGAATCAGTAACACACGATCGCCCTGACATGCGTAAACGCAACTATTATAAAGATTTAGAATGAATGTGGGCTTCTGTCAAATTAATAATTGTGAAATTGTAGTGACAGTATTGACTGTTTTACAGTATTGCCAGCATGCGATAAAAAATTAACAAGACGTGATGGCCCAATTTTTATGCCAGATTCGAATTCAGCGCACCCAGATTATGCATCGTTTCTGCAGTCAAATTTTTTTTCTAATTTGCAGACCAGTGATATAGAATCCCTATGAACGTTTTCAGAACTGCATGCAAAAAAAAAATAAAAATGGCACTCAGATTTGGTTTCTGCTTATTTTCTATACTGAATTAGTTGGACCTAAGACCAATTCTTAAAGCGCATGGTATACGGTATCGCATAGTCGGTCTAAAGCGACTATAATTTTCTTACTTGTTTTTCATACTTCCTTGGCTACTCTTCTAACCTGATTATTTATTTGCCAAATGCTCTTGGGTGCGTCATTTCAATGTTTTTCTTTTCGCATTTGCCTTAGAAATTTTTTTCCAAATTTTATATTTTATTATTTTTTTTAAGTACTCACAAGAGGTTTGCTTTTAATTTTTCAAATATTATTTACATTTTTTTTGTTATTGTATTTGTAAATGTATCTATTAAATAAATAAATAAAAAAAAAAATATTTACATTTTTTGTTGTGTTTGATTTAAAATGCAAATTATTTTTTTTTTGTTTTTTTGTTTTAGGCTCTTAATTTATAGAATGATTACTTTCAGACTGACTTTTATTTTAAATATCTTTGGCAGTTGAATACAATGTTATATACAAATACTAAATATAAATATAAAACACAATAACATGATACATATTAATTCTAAGTACTTAATATAATAAAGTTACTGATATGCCTGTCCAAATATGTATGCCACCGTCCGTCTATTATATATCACACATGTATATACATATAAATATATATTAATTAATACACTAATATATACTAGCAGAGCCCAGCCCTTGAAATTCGAGCGCAAATTCTAGGATATTTTTTTTTTCATTCAATTTATTTCTTTCAATGTTTTTTAATATATTTAATTCATTAAATTTATTTCACTATAAATATTTGTTGAACACACAGAAATAAGAGCCTAAAGATATTTGAACCACCTTGTATGTCAACTAAAGGTATGATAATATTAGGCAATGCATAATTCAACACAAAGAGCGTAATATGCAATTATTATAATGAAATTCGATTGCATTATTGTCGTTATTGGTTTATGTCCAAAATTTTTTTTCAATTCAACACAGGGCTTTTCATATACAATTTTTGCAAACAAATTTAATAAACACACACACAGCATTGTATAATTTTATGTAGCATTAAAATGAGCATTACTCCAATAAAATGTTTCAGATGGTGAAAATCTGTAACACTGATGGACAGCTAAAAAGGAATACCTTTCAAATGAGGGATGTTTGGTGAAAACAGGATTAAAACTGACAGTGTTACATCGGTCACATGAAATTGCCTTACCTATTAATATTATAGATTATAGACAAGATGACTTTTTGTGACCAAACAATATACGATTTGAAAGGTATTACTTTCAGATATGTGCACAATGTATATTCTTAGCGTTAAAAGTTATTACTAACACATAAGTTTGTACATAAAATATAAACAAAGCCACGTGTGTTTTTTCATCTTATTTTTGTGTATTGATGTGTTAGTTAAGGTTTAAATAAATAATTTTTTTATGCGTTCCTTGCAGATGACTCATTAAAGCTAACAAGAAGGGCCGGATTAAGCTTTTTCAGGCTTATTCAAAACTTCACTTTTTTGTTTAATTGAGAGTTTTATTATGCAACTGATCGCGATATGTTTTCTACGAAAGAGATTAGAAACAAGACTAAAACTTTTTTCGTATTCCATACTGTGTGTGTTCCCCAAAAAAAAAAATAGTAAAATAACGACAAAACGACTTAGTTGGTATAGGCACATAGAAGAAAAAAAAAATAGTTGCATTTACAGAGGTAAATTTTTTTAAAAGTTGCGTTGACTGAGTCTGAAATGCTTTTAATTACGGTGTTGCGTTAATCGCGGAATTGCGCATAACGAGAGTTGCGGTAATCGAGTTTATACAGTTAATTTGTTTTCTTTTTTGACCAGTATTTATTATAATTTCTTATTTATTGCATTTATTTTAGAACGAATTGACTGCTATCTGAATAATTTCGTTATTTTTCTATTATTGGAATAAAAAAAAAATATTAAGATCTCTTCTAAAGATGTCAAAGAGAAACACTTTTTGAATGGTTTTTGTACCCTCCACACCACTGCGCAAACGGTATATCTAAGCTTGGTAGTCCGTATGTAACGCATCAAAAAATTCATATATATTATTGATACTTACAATAACTCGAGTAGATATAGCGGTGTCCGTCTGTCCGTCCGTCCATCCGTCTGTCTGTTGAAATCACTATCCATAACAAAATAAACCATTTACGTAGGTAAACTTAGGACAATATAGTTTTTCATTATTTCGGGCAGTTTGTTATTTAAAATAGGTTAAATCGAGGATCACTGGGCCAAGATATGAACTTAAAATTAGAGACACCTCTAAAAAAATTTAAAATTTAGGTATTTGTTGTAATGATTTAGTATTGAATTTATGAAATTGTTTACTTTTTTATTTTGTTTACAATATGTCCATCTATTAATGGAAACGTAAAACATAGGTGGAGGGTATCAAAGATTCGGCATAGCCGAATTTAACACTCCTGCTTGTTTGCATTAATTTGGGCATGAAATCAAAACGGTTTAAGCAAATATGACACGTGCAATATAACCAATACAATCACAACGACCACAAAAACAACAAGTAAGAAAATTATAGTTGGTCTAGACCGACCCATACCATGCATTTAGAGACCCTATCTCTTCGGTCCAATTAACTGGATATAGAAAATACACATAAACCAAATTTGAGTGCACTGTTATTAATTTTTTTTGGCTGCAGATATGAAAAAGTTCATATCGGATGCTACATTTATGTGGGGACTATATCGAAAAATGGACCAATCCTGACCATATTTGAAAAAATATATACAAACCAAATTTGAGAAAAATCTGTGCAATATTTTTGTTTTTTTTGATAGATTTAAGTGAAAATCGGGATGCAGCTTTATATGGGGGCTATGACAAGCAATTGCCGTATGGGGTTTATTATTGGATACCTGATAAATGGGTGTAACGAATACGCACAAACCCAATTTTACCGAGATCTATATGATAATTTGGATCTTATGGCAATTTAAGTCGATTTCATAGGGGTCATTTGTATGGGGACAAGGTCTGAAAATGGACCGGATTTCACCGATTTCAATAGTGTTCATTCTATGGCCGATAGAAGCTTATATACCAAATTTCATTAAAATATATATTTGCGACCTGTAGTTTGATTACAAGGTTTACATGGACACACAGACGGATGGACGGACATCGCTAAATCGACTCAGAAAGTGATTCTGAGTCGATCGATATAATTAAAGATGGGTCTAGGTCAAATATTTTTGGTAGTTACAAACAGCAGCACAATGTCATTATACCCAAACCACATAGTGGTATAGGGTATACAAATTACAGCTCGCACACATAAAAACAAAATTTGGAATACCAACGATAATAAGCACAGCATAGAAAAAACATAATTTTGTAAGACTTTTTTCTTGCTCTTTGATGTCTCGAAACCTACTCCAACGATTTTGATGATTTTAGACAACAGCCAGCTCAGGATGTTAATAAATCAACTCCACTAAAATCGAGAAACCCAGCTGTCATATTGCGGGCGTGATCGTGATTTCTACAGATGGACAGACGGACATCGCTATATCAACTCCGCTTGTTATAAAGATTACGAATATATATATATATGGGGGATTTCATGTCAAGTGCACCAACTATTGAAACCGCTGTCTTCCGATCGGGATGAAATTTACACCAAGGTTAGTCCTATTGGATAGTAGTTTAGACACAATTTTTCAATAAGATCGGTCCAGATCTCTCTGAGTTAGAGGGGATCAAAATTCGACATTTTGGCCAAACAGGTGTTTCTTCTCATCTATGTAACTTATTACCTATTGTTCTCAGAAAATTTTCTCCCAAATAGTTTAGATAGCTATTTCTTCAATATTTCGGAAAAAAATACTTTAAAAAAAAAAATTTTTTTTTTGACTTTTTTTTTGCTAAATTAAAGCATTTTTTGCCTTTTTTTCAAAAAGTTTTTTTTTTTTTTTTATTTTTTCATAAGAAAGCTTAGGATTTTTCCTTTAAGAGCTTTTTGGTCGCTTAGTGGGATGGGAGTGGGATATCTATCAAAATAAATGTTTTGTAACTCAAGACAACGGTTTTTCAATTTTTCACAAATGCACTATTTTGAATTTTTTCCTATTTGTGTCTAAAACCTTAAAAATAAAACTTATACTGAGAAACTAGACAAACTAAACTTTCCGAAGATATATAACATACCTAACTAAAATTTTATACCCTCGATACTGTAATACCCAGAATATGTTAACCTCAGGAAAAAAAATCGCTTTTTTTCTATAGAAATGTTGAAAAATTATTATTTTTTTATTTATTTTGAATAATAATTAAATTAATGTATAATAATAATATTTAAAATAAAAAGATAAATAATTTATTAAAATTTAATCTTAATTGCATTAGATCCATTTATATCATAACTATTTTTATACTTAATTTATTGTAGCTGATGAAGTATTTAAGTCTTGTAAATTTTTAAATACCCAGTCTTTCATCCAGCTTTTTTGTCGCCTTTATTTACTGCGTTTTTTTGTCAATCCTTTCTTGGCGTTACTAGGTTCAGCTGTTGATTTCGCTGCTGGTTTATTTGTTGTCTTTGGAAAGAAGTCGCATTAAATAGAGGCAGAAAACTTTTTCAACTTGAGTCTTCCATCGACAAGCGGTATAAAAGAATGGTATTGAGCGGTGCCATCGATTGTTACCGCAGCATCGAATCTGCTCTTCAGTGTTTTCAATGTTTCCTGATGATCCTCTTTGCTACTAAAAACTATTTTAGTTTCTTTACAATAACTCTTTGCCCAATGGAATAAAGCAGTCGCATCTAAGAGGCTATACTTCGCTGCATTTCTTTTAAGGTTTGCTCCAATACCATCACATGCTCCTTTACCATGAGCAGTAGGATGAAAATGCCACTCAGCTGGCATTCCAAAATCTTTTTCGTGGGCCATAAGATTTGCCAAGTTACTTTTGTTTTTAACATGTTGACGAGCTCCGTCCGAAACGTAGTATACCTTCTTTACTGTAAATTTAGATTTTAGAAATTTTACTATTCTCTTCTGGTACTCATAAACTGCAACGCTATCATGTTTTAAATCGTAGGATATGATTGACATACTTTTGTGTTCCAGTTTTTCATCTTTCATGTAGTAAATAACTACTGTGAATATAGTTGCTTGGTCGTTATTGAAGTGGAATGCTTGTATGGCATCCTGAAGAACATATTTATAGTTTTCTGCGAAATCATATGAAATAACGAATTCACCAGACTTCAAATCCTTGAAGTATGACCATTGCTCTTTGACTAAAAAGTCATGGTTTCTCAAGTTTAGCAATCCTGTACACATTTCTTCCACAAAATCATCCACATTTAAAATGATTGTTTTCAATGTGCATCTGTCAGTCTGAATCCAAGAATCAAATTTGACCTCCTCTATATATTCTCGATCTAAAGAGTTGATTAAATTTTCTTTGATGAATGTGTTTTTCGGGCAATTGGTACATTCACCTAAGTGGCAAGAAGTTGTTGCATTAGGACACATAGCCAATTTAAGGCAATCGCGGTAATCGTGTAAATCTTCTGCCGAATCATCTGTTAAATATTTTAAGTTGATTTCCTTCCACATCAGTTTAACATTTTCATGGTAAATTTGGGTTAATTTCGTGAAGCCAGATTGAAATGTTGCAAATAACTGTTTCAGGTTACAGATAACCATTCTCTTCTGTTATGTTATGAAGTTATGTTACATACCTTCGGAAAGGTTAATTTGTCTAGTTTCTCAGTATAAGTTTTATTTGTAAGGTTTTAGACACAAATAGGAAAAAATTCAAAATAGTGCATTTGTGAAAAATTGAAAAACCGTTGTCTTGAGTTACAAAACATTTATTTTGATAGATATCCCACTCCCATCCCACTAAGCGACCAAAAAGCTCTTAAAGGAAAAATCCTAAGCTTTCTTATGAAAAAAAAAAAAAAAAAATGCACTTTTTGAAAAAAAAAGGCAAAAAATGCTTTAATTTAGCAAAAAAAAAGTCTAAAAAAAAATTTTTTTTTTAAAGTATTTTTTTCCGAAATATTGAAGAAATATCTATCTAAACTATTTGGGAGAAAATTTTCTGAGAACAATAGGTAATAAGTTACATGGATGAAAAGAAACACCTGTTTGGCCAAAATGTCAAATTTTGATCCCCTCTAACTCAGAGAGGTCTGGACCGATCTTATTGAAAAATTGTGTCTAAACTACTATCCAATAGGACTAACCTTGGTGCAAATTTCATCCCGATCGGAAGACATCGGTTTCAAAAGTTGGTGCACTTGACATGAAACCCCCCATATGTATAAACCCCCCATATGTATAAAACTGTATGAATTACTAAGCTTTGTTCTAGTGATTCATATAAATTTGTATTGACAACCCTGCTAATAAGAGTTCACATGATTTCTAAATGTAATTAAAGAGAACGCAATAAAAAAATTGTTTTTATAACAACGTTAGTCGCCGATTAATATGGAAAATTATTTCTTAAACATTTAATAACAAGTATAATTTACAATTCTTTACACAGAAAAAAAAAAAAATGCCAACCGAATAGTTATAAAGTTTAGCAACTGTATTTTTGTATGCATCAACAGATCTTTAACAGCTTTTAGCCACTTTCTATTGTAATCTTATATTTACTTTTAAGATAACTGATTGTAATCGTAATCAACTCGAAATTCGATTGTTACTATTATTACAGTTCAGATGGCAATAAATTCGTTTAACACAATGTATCTGTTTTTTGTGTGTTTTAAAGTTGTTAGTGTTTGAATGTGTATCATTAATATCCAACACCCAGCTAATGAGAATTGATCTATTGTCTTTTATTTAAAACGATTTTGTGGGAAATTGAAGTCAGTATATAACAACCATCAGCTGTTTCTTTCTTGTGTTTTATATCAAGCGAACTAGGTTTTTAGTGCATTATGCTGCTCTTATAATGCATTATTTAAAATAGTTTCCAAAACAATATATCTGTGGTTTTCTAGAATAACCGCGTATGTCATAAAATCAAAATGTTCAGGGGAGCCAAAAAAAAAAAAAACGTTATATTTGAAATTATGGGCTCGATATAAAGATTTTAGAACTTTTTATTTAACAGTCCTGTAGATATGGGCAATACATACTTAACATAAAATTTTGAGTCAAAAATTTTCAGAGGAATAGATCCCAGAGAAAGACGAAAGAACAAAATGTAAATTACACTTAAAGTGTGTGCAGATAAAACAACTTATATCGACAAACGTCGTCTTCTTTGAAAAAGAAAACTACAAATGCAACCACCCGTGTAGACATGTTTTGTTGTTGCTTGAAAAATTGATTTTTTTGTTCGTCAACAAAAAGTTAACGGGACTTAGGATGAGATTATAACAACGTTTCAAGAATAATAGTGACAAAAAATAACAGAAATAAACACACAAGTTTTTACAAGTGGTTTTAAACTAAAACCTAATACAAAATTATTTTGCAGTTTTTTTCATTAATAACAACGTATGTCGTTGTGTGTCGTTTTCTGAGAAAATAATTTGTCACCGATCAAACGTAGGTTGACATACGTCGATATTGCTGCAAATTAATTTAATAAACATTTAAGTTACGTCGTTATTTAAAGAAAAAACTCGGAAATGGTCAATATTTAAAAAAAAAAATATTTAGGACATGTAAAGAGCGTTTAAAATTAATATATTTGGCATCGTTAACTCAAAACTGACAAAAATGGGTACAAATATATGCTAAAAGAATGGGTACAGATATATGCTAAATGTTGCAATATTTAAATGTGTTCGGCAGATGTTTTAACGCATCACATTTTTTTTACATTTAAATGATTTCGATATTAGGCTGCATTAAATCTACAAAGGTTACCTAAGTTTTTTAAGGTAACTTATCTCAAAGCATTTTATATTTTAAAATCTGGATTCAATAATTGAATTTATTGAGTTTTAATTTTATTTAACTGAACCACCCTTTAAAAAAAAGTTAAAAGTTACCTAAGTTTGGAAAGGTAAAACTTTTCGACATTTTTTATATTTTTTCTAACTGAAATGTTATTGTTGTTTTTTACTATAATTAAAAAGTATTACTTTTAGGATATATTTTCGGTGTGCTAAAAAAATTTCAGTCCCACCAAAGTAGCGCAAAAAATGGGCAGTTTTTACATAAAATTAATTTTTTTTTTTTTTTGTTTTGCTATTGTTTGTATTTGCAATATTAATAGATACTTCGTTAGAGACTAAGGAAAAACGAATAGTTTATATTAACAACATCAGTCTATCAACAATTCTTGGCGAGAGCGGTAATAAAAACTTTATAATAAAAAATATATTCAAAAAAATCGCCAACAATTAAACGCGCTCGCGGGTGTTTCTTTTTTTCATTTTCTAAAGTTTCTTTAAAAATTCCCATAAAAGATTAAATTAATTAATAAAGAAATATTTTAGAATTAATGCGAAATTCTATTGCTCACCAATTAATGGGTAACCCCCAGCCTTGCAGAATTTTTTAAAATTTAATACAAATCTTACACTATATTGAAAAAAGAAAGATTCAAAAATATTTGCCTCTGGGTTTTATAGTTCCCAAAATATGGCGGCGTAATAACACAGAAAATTAATAAAAACTCATGAAGGTGGCACAACATAACTTCGATTGTTTTTAGAAGTGATTTAGAAGTGATATGACAAATTTTTTTTTCGTTTTCTTGGCGCCATATTTCAGGAGCTGTTATAGCTAGAGTTACAAAATTTTTAACAAATTCAAAGAGGATCTAAACAGCTAATTTTATAATTGGCTTTAAGATAGAAGTTCCGATAAATTATAACAACATCAAAAGCTTTGTTAGAAAAGTTCAATAAAAAAAAAATAAAAAAAAAAGAAAAAAAAAATATTAAAAAGAAAAATAATGTTGAATTACATTTATACATTTTTATTTATAATAATATCTTGTACTAACACGCAACAACAACAACAAAATGGAATTCCTCCCAATCAGTGTCCATATTTTCAGTATTTGAATGATGGTTCAAAGTATTTTGGTATAGTAACACCACCAAACACGGGCAATAATATTGAATTGCATGTACATTTTTCCCAGCAAACACCGTTGCCTATGGTAAGAATTATATTAAAAATATTTTTGCAAAACCTATCTGTGAATCTATTTTTCAATATGAAAATATATTATGTTTAAAAAAATTATAGGATAAGAGTCATCTTTCTTAACAGTTAAAATTCGTCTTAGGTTTATGGAATATTGCGGTTTACGATTTGGAGATGCTTTTTTATATTTACTTCGAATATCAGAATATTAAAAAATAACGATATTTTTCTCTGTTTGCAGAAAGCTAGATACTTGAAATTACATTCAGACTTAAAAAAAATCTCATGTTTTACTCACATTTAGTTTAGCTATGCTTTTCGAACACTAACATAATTTTGGACCTGTTAACCGTATAATATTTACATCCAGTATTTACATCCAATGAAATCAAACTTGTGATTGAAAATATTTAAAACTTTTGTTTGAATTACACAACTGAATGACATCGATTTCTTTATGCAGATAAGTATTTTAATATTTCTACATATTTACGAATAATTTAAATTTCTTTATGCATGAACTCGAAAGATTTATTGTATTTTGTTGCAGGTTTCTTCAACGTCGCAATGATTATTGATTGCTTATGAATGTTTACAAAAAATTTGCATACAATAGACTTTTAAAAATATCGCATTTTTAACTTTAAAGTATTTCATCGAAAAGAAATATATCGATATATTTTCCATAGCAAATTCAATTGGACTTGATCAATTTTCCATAGAAAATAATTTTCGATCAATTTATTATAAAAAATTATTGTTACAGATAAATATTCGTTAGAAAATAATTGGTATCGAAAAATTGTCGAGAGAAAATTATTTTAATCGATAAATTTTCAATAGAAAATTCTTATTATAAAATTTATTGTCGATAAATTTTCAATAGAAAATTTTCATTATAAAATTTATTGTTATCGACATATATTCATTAGAAAAAAATTCTTTAGAAAAATTATTGTTATCGATAAATTGATAATAGAAAATTACTGTTATCGATAAATGTTGGAGAGAAAATTATTTTGATCTATAAATTAAAAAAATTTTTGTTATCGAAAAACTTTCTAAGGTACATTATTTTGATCGATAATTTTTTTAAGACCAATTATTTATCGATAAATTTTCCTTAGAAAATTATTGTAGTCGGTAAAATTTCTTTAGAAAATTATTGTTACCAACCAGTTTTCTTTATACAACTATTGCTATCAATAAATTCCTTATAACTTCGATAAATTTTATAAGGAGATTAATTTTATCGATAAATTTTCTAAAGAAAACTTATCGCTAACGTAAAATTTTCTTTAGTAAAAACTATTGTTATCAATAAATTGTTTATAGACAATTATTGTTATCGATAAATTTTCTACATTAAAATGTTTTAGTTTATAATTTTTCTAGAGAAATCTTATTGTTATTGATAAATATTCTTAAGAAAATTTTTTTCATAAATTATTCATAGATAATTAAAGTTGTTGATAATTTTCTATTTGAATCGATAAATTTTCTAAAAATTTTCTAATATCAATAAATCGTTTGTAGAAAATCATTCTTATCGATAAATTTTCTAAGCATTATTATCGACAAATATTTCTTAAAAGATTATGTTAATCGATAAATTTTCTAAAGAAATCTTACAGGACATTATTTTAATCAACTTTAATAATAATAATTTTTTTTTAAATTATTGTTATCGACATATTTTTTAAGAAAATTAGTGTTATCGATAAATATCTTTAGAAAATTTTTGCTATCACTATATAGTATATACAAAATTACTGTTATCGATAAAAATGTTATAGGACATTACTTTAATCGATAAGTTTTGAAATGAAATATTATTGTTATGGATGAATGAAATATTGTTATCGATGAATTGGAATGGAGTAGTTTGAGTACAGCATATTCTCTAAAGGAGGATATGATCAAATGGTACACGGACGGGTCAAAGACCGGAAATGGAACTGGTGCGGGTGTCTTTGGGCCTAGAACCAAATACTACGAATCAATGGGAATACACACGAGTATTTTCCTGGCGGAAATTTATGCCATCGATAGATATGCACAGATTAACTTAAATAGGAAGTACAAAAGACAGGACATAACCATATTATCAGATAGTCAAGCTGCTATTCGAGCACTAGGCTCCTATGTGGTAAACTCTAAGTTAGTATGGGACTGTCTGCAAAGACTGTGTGAGCTAAGCAGACACAATAAGGTCAGCCTTTGTTGGGTCTCGGGACATATTGGGATTCGGGGAAATGAGCAAGCGAATGAGCTTGCCAGAAAGGGAGCTTCCACAAAGCTAATGGGGCCGGAACCGTTTTGTAGAATAGGAAAAGGAGTAAGGGAAGGCGTACTCAAAGAATGTGAGAATCATATCACACAGGAGCTTTTGTCGAACCACCTAGGCTTAAGGCAATCAAAACTCTTGTTAAATAACGACAACGATAAGAGATTTGAGTCATGTATCGGACCATCAAAGAACGGAGTGAGAATATTAACCGGGATTCTAACTGGTCACTGTAGGCACAGGGATGATCTGAGTAGGTTAGGAATTGAAGCGAACCCCATGTGCATATTCTGCGATGAGAAGGCAGAATCAGCGGAGCACATACTGGGAGATTGTGGAGATATAATGCATAAGAGGAAAAGTACCTGGGTTCTTTCCAAACACCAGGGAGTGAAATAAAATCACTGGAACCAACCAACATCTTCGAATTTCTGAGGGCTTCAGCATTGGGTGAGATTTTATAGAGACAAACTATTAGCAGAGGGCAGTACAATAGATCATTTGGTCGCAATACTTTCGTCACCTCTTTTTTACAATACAATATCGATGAATTTTTCTTAAATTTTTTTTGTAAACACATCGTTTAGAGAGAATTATTTTTATCGATAAATTTTCTAAGGGAAAATATTTTGACCGATAAATTATTTTTGGAAAATTATAGTTATCGATATATTTTCTTAAGAAAAATTATTACTAACGATAAATTTTCTAAGCACTACTGTTATCGATAATTATTTTTAGGAGATTATTTTAATCGATAAATTTGCGAAAGAAATCTTGGTTTTATTGTAAATTTATCTTTTGAAAAATTATTGTTATCAAAAAATTATTTAGAGACAGTTGCTGTTATCGACAAAATTTTTATAGGACATTATTTTAATCGATCAATTTTCAAATTAAACATTATTGTTTTGTTATTATCTTTTATATCAATGCATCGTTTAGAGAAAATTATTTGTATCGATTAATTTTCTAAGGCAAATTATTTTGACCAATAAATTTTTTTTTTAGAAAATTATAGTTATCGACATATTTTCTTAAGGAAATTATTGTTATCGATAAATTTTCTTTACAAAATGTATGTTATCACTAAATTGTTTATTGAGAATTACTGTTATCGATAACTTTTCTACATTATATTGTTTTAATTGATAGATTTTCTATACAAATATTAACGTTATCGATAACTGTTCTTTAGCAAAATTGTTATCAAAAGATTGTTTATAGAATTTTGTATCGATAATTTGTTAAAAATTATTGTTATCGATAAATTGTCCTTAGAAAAAAATATTGCTAACAACCAATTGTAGATAAAAATTAATGTCATCGATAAATTTTCTAAAGAATTTTATATTATTCGATAATTGTTTGAAAAAATTATTGTTATCGATGAATTATTTATGGGAAATTATTTCACTATTAACATTTTCTACGGAAATCGTATTGTTACCGATAAATTTTCTATAGGAAATTATTGTATTTGAAAAATATTCTATATTCAAACTTTTTATTATCGATAAATTTCTTAAGAAAATTTTTGGTATTACTAAATTGTTTATAGAAAATTATTGTTATCGATACCTTTTCTACATTATATTGTTTGAACTGATAGATTTTCTATACAAATCTTAACGTTATCGATGAATGTTCTTTAGCAAAATTGTTATAAAAAGATTGTTTATAGAAATTTTTGTTATCGATAATTTTTTCAAAATTATTTTTATCGAAAAAATTTTCCTTAGAAAAAATATTGTTATCAACAAATTGTAGATAAAAATTATTGCCATCGATAAAGTTTATAAAAATCGATAAATGTTCGAAAAAATTATTGTTATCGGTAAATTATTTATGGAAAATTATTTCACTAGGAACATTTTCTGTGGAAATCGTATTGTTACCGATAAATTTTCTATAGGAAATTATTGTAGTTGAAAAATATTCTATATCAAGTTTTTATTATCGATAAATCTTCTGTAAAAATTTCGTTCAAAAGAAAATTTTCCCATCATTTTTGTTATGAGAATTTTTTTTTTTTTTTTTTCATTTCGGAAAATATTTAAATGAAAACGCCAAGGTAAATAATTTAATAAAAAATTTATGAGAAAGGTAAAATGATATTTAAAAAATTCAAAAAGAGTACTACTTTCAGAACCTTTTTAAAAAAAATAGTAGCGGTGTAGTAAATCCCAAAATAAATAACTACAAATGCATTTTTGTGCATTGTTGATCTGATGCCGTTGTTCTGACTTCAGTTTTGGACTCAGTTTTTCGAAATTTTATTGGCCTGTGTAATTCTAATATAAAATAAACGTTGTCGAATTTTTGAAAATAAAAGATTTTGTGATATTTTTGATTAATGAAGATATCAATGATTCGATTGTTTTTAACTTTGTAATAATCTTAGAATAAATTAGATAAGAAATTTATTTCTCTATGACTTCAAAAACATTAACCTCTATAAAGCTTCATGCGTCAAAACTTTTTTTTTTAATTTAATTACAGAATTATCCCATCACAAAACTGCTAAGTATCGAAAGTAGCCAACCTAAAAAATATCGAGTGGACTTTCCCAGTCCCAAAGAAGTACCAATATTAACAAAAATTACTCTCAATGGCCAAGATATCTGTTTATCCAATAACTGTAAGTAAAATGATTTAAAACATTTGCCAACTAAGACACAATAGTAACAAATTTTTAGATCCACCAGGAAGTACAACATTTTTCCTGTATCATAAATTTGGCCCTAATCAACCACAAACATCTTTTGGTACACAAACATTTACTCAACTCTTGCAACCAACACAGTCAATTACAAACGATGTTGCTAGTTTTATTCCGTTTGAAGGCACTTCATCGAAACAATATCCGAATCGTTTACAGCCACCGTCCTTCCAAGAAGTCGGTGAGGGAGCTTCACCGATTATATATTCGAATCGCTTGCAGTCACAACCGGTCCAAGAAGTAGCGCAACCTTTCCAACAAATTTCACAATCTGATAAAAAGGCCTTGCAGGTTACGCAAGGGCTATTGGGATCAAGTACAGCAGGAAATTTGAATCAATCTGCTCTACAATACAAACAATGCGGCGAAGAAACTAGCATTGCAGGCTACGTAGTTGGCGGCGACGAGCTCGCACGTGGCCAATTCCCTTGGTTAACGGCCATTTATCGAAAGAAAGATTCCAGCTTACTTTTCCTTTGCGGTGGTTCTTTAGTTTCGCCGAGAACAGTGGTTACTGCGGGCCATTGTATTAAAAGATCCAATTTATCAGCGGATCGTGTGTTAGTCCAATTGGGACGTCATAACTTAGAGGACTTTAGTGATGAGAACTATGTGACCAAAGAGATAGCAAATCTTGTTGTACATCCTCAATATAATCCGACTCTTTTTCCTGATGCTGATTTGGCAATATTGCAGTTACAGTCATCAGTGGAGTAAGTACTTAAGGAACGATTAATCGATTTTCTATAGCAATTTAATGTTAACGGAAAAATTCTTGTTATGAATAAAAGTTTTCTGCAAATTTTTTTCTATTTTTAAATGAATAGCTCACTGTTATATCGTTTATTTACACTTTTTTTTTTTTTTTTTTTTTTAATTTTATTTATCAAAGCGCATGACAAATTATTCTAGTAATAAAGATTAACACCTTGTTATTAGAGAAATGTGTTACGAATACAAACACTTGGGCATCAATCAAGCGCTTTGGCATTAAAATTTAAAAAAAACACAAAGTGGATATAATCGATTTGGCAAATGAGGCATTCGAATGTCTCTTATATTGGTAAATATTCAATAGAAATATATGTTATATTGATAACCTTGCCGTAACACTAACGATTTCCTTAAACTTTCATTTAAAACTTAATAATAACAATAAATTTAATATAAAAATAAAATAATATAATAATTTATAATTATTACTGATAAGATAATAAATCAATATAATCAATCGAGAATTATGCAAAATAATTGTTATTGATAAATTAACTATGGGAAATATTTGTCTACCCAAAATTATTGATTTCGAATAAGAATTAAAATAACACTGTGGAACAAATTCAGGTTAGCAAAAGTTAGGTCTATTCTGAGAGTGAGGGGGAAAATAGAGGCTAAATTAGAAGACCCGTATCGCGGCGTTTGTTTATGTTAGTTCGATTTCTTTTTTAATCGACCTTCGAACTTTGCAGTCAAATGTCGATTTTCAGCATAATGTTTATATGGTTTTTTGGCTATAACTCGTCGATTAATTGATATTTTTTCAATCTGTAAAAGCCACTCGCATATCACTCGCATTGCCACATTTTTCATCGCTTGCTATGAAACGTCCACAAACATTACAAAAATGGTCCATTTTACATTTTGGTTCCGACATTTATAATACAATATATATTATACAATGTTTTTTTTTTTTGTTATTTTTATGAAACCGATGCAATTAACTTAAATCACTCACAAAATGAAATAAGTTCCAAAAAAATTAATAGCGAATTTTATCACGACCGAGCGAAAATTAAAAGACTTCAGCTTCAGCTGAGTTTCGAGTCTTAACTGAATCTTCATTTTTGAAATTAGTTCGCTTGTACGAAATAAAAAAATCGCTACCTGTGCGGTGGTTGAAAACAAAAAAGTTGTTTTACTAATTCCTAATTCTTGGAACTTCCCTTTTTAATTACTTCTACCTAAATTGCTATTTATTAAATGGTTTTGGGATATTTAACGCAAATTATCGACTAAGACCATTTTCTTTTCAAATGAATTTTATTGAAGAAACTGAGAAGCATATTATAGATCAAACAGAAAGCAAAAAAAACTTAGTTTTGTGGAAAATATTTTCAAAAAGTATGAAAAAAAATAATTTTTCCAACATTTTGCTTCATAAGCACCACAAAAATTTTCTAAATCAATTTTTTTAAAAATTTTAATTGTTGCACAGGTCTCTAGCAATAATTTGGCTTTTACAGATTGAAAAAATATCAATCAGTCGACGAGTTATAGCCAAAAAAAAAAACCATATAAACAATATGCAATAAAAAAAAATTCGAACTAACATAAACAAACGCCGCGATATGGGTCTTCTAATTTAGCCTCTATTTTCACCCCTCACTCTCAGAATCGACCTAACTTTTGCTAACCTGAATTTGTTCCACAATCGAAATATATATTTTGTAACGAAATAATTTGTTAGCGATAAATATTCTATAGAAAATTATTGCTAACGATAAATTTTTTATAGAAAATTATTGTTATCGATAGTGTTTGAAAAATATTATTATCAGCGGTAAATTTTCAATAAAAAAAATAATTGCTATCGATAAATTGTCGTAAAACATTATTGGTACCGAATAGTTTTCGCCCGAAAATTATTTTTATCGATTATTTTCCTATAAATTTATTTTGCAATCGATAAATTTTCTATGGAACTATGGAACTATTTTAACCGACAAACTTTCGGTAAGAAATCATTTTAATCGATACTGTTTGAAAACAAATTCGTTAACGATAAAGTTTTTTTTAAAAAAAGTATTGTTATCGATATTTTTTTTTTTTTGTAATCAATAATTTATGTAAAATAAATTCAATATTATCTATTAGTTTTCTATCGAAAATTATTGTAATCGATAAATTTTTCTTCAAAAAAATTTATTGCAAACGATATTTTATGTGTACAAAATTATTGTAATTGGTAAATTTTCTGTAAAAAAAATATTGTTATCGATAACATTTATTATTATCGATTACTTTTCGATTTATTTATTTGTTATCGATTACTTTTCGATAAACAACAGTTCTTATCGATAAATTTAATGTTATCACTAAAACTTTTTATGAACAATTATTGTAATCGATAAAAATTTGTATGAAAAATAAATTTATCAAAGTTACTACAGAAAATTTTTGTCACGGACAGCAAACTTGAATTTTATAAGTTTCTGCACAAATTTTGCTAATCGATAAATTCTACTATGAAATAATTTTCTATAGATTTTGTTATCAAAAATATTTCCAAAAAAAAAATTACTTTTATCAAAAAAATAAAAATAAGTAATTAAATACATAAATAAACAAATTCGAAAAAAAAAACTGTTTTTTTGAAAAGATTTCATCAGAAAATTATTGATAGCGCAAAAAAATTTTTAAAGAAATATATTCTTATAGAAAAATATGGCTACAAGATATTATATTAACGATAAAAAAGCTACGTGCTTTTAATCGAAACAGATTTTCCCCACTGAAATCTGAAGTTGGTTTCTAGAGTGTTGAGCACAAAATGTACAAAATTATGAGATATTCCAACCCAAAAGTACAAAAAGGGCGGTTTTTCGGCATTTGTAGTGAAAACTTTCCTGACTCCGTTTCCAATATGGTACGAAATTTCCACTTGTAGGATCTTCTATAACAATTAAATTAATTTAATACTAGAAGATCCCAGCCCTCAAAATTCGAGTGCGATTTTTTTTTTTTTTTTTTTTTTTCATTTAATAAATTGTTTTATAATACCCTAAAGGGGTATTGTCGTGATGGTAATACAAACGCTAATGTAAAGTTTATTGTGCACGCATAACTTTCCTCAATCTGTACGTTAACTTGCGTGTTGCATAATGTTTAGTTGATTGTGCACGCATAATTTTCCTCAAACTGAACGTATTTAAACAGTTAATAGCTCAAAAGAAAGAGCTTGATCCACTGAGTGTTCTGAGAGCGAAACCAAATCCATTCATTAGAAAAGGAGCTATGAGAATTCGAATTGCTTGAGTGAATGTGTCCCATATGAAATGTACAGGGAAGAATCGCGTTTGAGAATAACTTGAGTAAGGTGGGAGTTGAGTAAATTTCAATGAAATGAAGGAAATCGGCCGAATAGAACGGCCAGACAGACTGACTTTAGTTTTCATAAATTTTTTAAATATATAAGATATTTTTTTAAGATAGGTAGGTGCTTCAGAAAAGGTACTTTTACTTTTTTAAGAAAATCTCCTTTTTTTAAGAAAAGGAACTTTTTAAATAAAAGCTACGTTTTTGAGAAAAGGCACTTTTAAAAAGGGTACTATTTTAAGAAAACATACTTTTTAGCTCAAATAGCTCAAAAGATACACTGAGTGTTCTGAGAGTGAAACGATCAAGATCCATTCATTAGAAAAGGATTTATGACAATTGGAATTGCTTGAGTGAATGTGTTCCATAAGAAATGTACGGGAAGAATCGCGTTTGAGTGTAACTTGAGTAAGGTGGCAGTTGAGTAAATTTCAATGATTGATGACATATCTGTATCTAAATACCTTTCATTAAAAAAAAGAAGGAAATCGGCCGGATAGAACGGCCAGGCGAACTGACTTCAGTTTCCATAAATTTTTTTAATATATAAGAAAGGAAAATGAACTATTTCCAAAAACCGATCGAATGGGGAAACAAGTCTTGAATATGCATAGAAAATTAATAATATCGTTTTTTTTTTGTTTTTTTTTTTTTTTTTTTTTTTAAGGAAAATTTGTAAAGAGAAAAAATAAAAACTATATATTTGTAAAAATGTTTTCCGTTAACACCAATTTTTTTGCTGTAAATTCGATAAATTACCTTTAAAAATTAAAGTAATCTGTAATTTTTCATTCCATAATCGGAATATACATATATTTTTAGATACACAAAATATATACGTCCGATCTGTTTGTGGACAGAGTCTACAGATACCAATCAAATAGTGGGTCAACCTGGAGTCATCGCTGGATGGGGTGCTGATGGAACAGGTCGCACATCAACTTCGATACCTAAAAAAGTCAATACAAATATTGTCAGTGATACTGAGTGTCGTAATTCGTCAGCGAACTATAATTCGTTATTATCACCGCGTACTTTCTGTGCTGGCAATCGTGATGGCTCTGGTCCTTGCATGGGTGACTCTGGTAGTGGTCTTATGATATATCGCAATGATCGTTGGTATTTACGCGGCATTGTATCAGCTGGTCAAATAAAACAAACTACATGTGATCTATATAATTTCGTGATTTTTTGCGATGTGGCGCAACATTTGCAATGGGTGCAAAGTCAAATGGTCTCTTAGAACGAGAGTGTAATTTAGTAAATAAAATAAAAATAATTTTTCAATAAAAACCATAAATTTAGTTAATCCTAGAAATATTTGTTTGTTTCTATCGACAGTGAATGGAATTAAAACTGGACAACAAAATAAAACCAATTAATGCAAGGTAAATATTACACCGTGTAACAAATATAATTTTTTTTGCACTCATAAACGAAATTTTATACAGGTAAAAGTAGAGCCTAAGGGTACTGAAGGATGAAAATTTCGAAGAAATATTTTCGAGAAATTTTGCCTCTACCAAATTCATAGGGGCAAAATTTATACTTAATTGGGGAGACTGACCTCTTTGTTATGAAATTTTTGAGATGAATATTTAAATTATTAATAAAAATTTTAATAAAATATTTTGAACTACGAACTTTTTACCATTAACAAATTAAGAATTTTAATTGTTTAAAAAAAAAAGAAATAAAAAAAAATTACACAACGTATTCGTATATTCCCAACTGGGTGAACAACCACAACGAATTATGGAACGACGTACAAGGCTGTTACATCGATATGATTTTTGAAGACGATAAACTTGTTTGTATTTAGTTGATTTGACTTAATTATATTTCTTTTGGAAATTATATTTTGAGATGACTCCGAAAATCAAAGAAAATAACCTGGATCATAGGCAGAAGCCAGTCCTCAGTGCATTACGTCGTTCAAAACTAGAAACACATTAATTCAATTCCATCTGAATGGCGTTCTTATCGCTCGTCCAAATTAACTAAGTGCGTAAACCGAACTATTTTGGCTTCAGTAAAAGAGAATTCTAGAATTACTACATCCCAAATTAGTTCTAAAATCAAACAATCTTTCGGCTCTGATATCCATGAAGATCATGTAGCCTGTAGAAAGCCATTAACTTCCGATGTCAATAGAAAAAACGTATGGACTTTGAATATAAGTATGTAAACAAGGCTGGCTCTACACACAGAAAAAATATTTGCCAGCCGAATTGGTCTGAAGTGGAACAACTATATTTTCGATTGTATCAACAGAAATTTAATATCATCTGCAAATTTTCTATTATGATAAAATATTTACTGTTAAGGCAATATAATTGTAATCATCGTAAACCCGAATATCGGTTACTAGCATAACACTGTGGAACAAATTCAGGTTAGCAAAAGTAACGTCGATTCTGAGAGTGAGGGTTGAAAATAGAGGCTAAATTAGAAGACCCGTATGGCGGCGTTTGTTTATGTTAGATCGAATTTTTTTTTAATCGACCTTCGAACTTTGCAGTCAAATGCCGATTTTCAGCATATTGTTTATATGGTTTTTTGGCTATAACTCGTCGACTAATTGATATTTTTTCAATCTGTAAAAGCCAAATTATTGCTAGAGACATGTGCAACAATTAAGATTTTTTAAAAAGTTGATTTAGAAAATTTTTATGGTGCTTATGAAGCAAAATGTTGTAAGAATTATTTTTTTTCATGCTTTTTGAAAATATTTTCCACAAAACTAAGTCTTTTT
Organism: Cordilura impudica; assembly: GCA_963682025.1. Lineage (NCBI taxonomy): Eukaryota > Metazoa > Arthropoda > Insecta > Diptera > Scathophagidae > Cordilura > Cordilura impudica. The sequence continues at coordinate 24,530,547 of OY821517.1, forward strand.
TGCTTTCTGTTTGATCTATAACATGCTTCTCAGTTTCTTCAATAAATTTCATTTGAAAAGAAAACAATCATAATACAAAACTTGCGTTTTCCAGCTTAATATTAATTTACATCTCATTTTTTATGTACCAATTTTGTTCAGTGTTGGTTTTGAAGAAACATTGAAAAAGAAATTATAAAAATATGGAAAAAATATATTTTTGAAATGTTAGTTATGAAAAGTTTTAAGTAAAAAAATTAAATAAATTAATTTAATGATTTGGCCAGTTGCCGTTTAGCAGGCAGCTGTGGATCAACATCACAGCTCTCTCTAATATCTTGGTCATCGTCATCATCATCAGAAAGGTCGATAATTTCGTCCAACAGATATTCTGAAATTTCATCTTTGTCTTCCTCTTCTTCCTCTTTTTCCTCGTCTTCCTCTTCTTCAAAGGTGTTTTTATACCATCAATAAATTTCAGCGAGTATTGCATCTCGAGATTTCTTTCCTCTGTACCTGAGACGAAAATAGTTTTCAATTGTTAACATGTTTAAATTGTGCACTCTGATAAAGATATTAGAAAAATCTAGGAATTCTAAATATGCACACTCTATAGTTACCTTATTTCAAATGGAAGCGCAGTTTGGTGATAACGTTCGCCTTGCTCATCAGATTCAGTTGGCAACTGTTAGCAAGATGCTGATGCAAGAGATGAATTTTAACCCCAATTTCATCGAAAGCTGCCAACATGTTTGCAACAGATTGCCTGTAGTTGTCTTTCCGTTCTTTACCCAAAAGTCTTTTAATGACTGCTTTCAATGCGAGCCAAGCATTTAATTCTCGGTCTGTCAGAACTTGGTCAAAATCTTGACGACTCATTAGTTTCCGTATGTCGGGACCATTAACAACCCCTTCCTGAATTTTGGCGTTACTTAGTCTTGGGAAAATGTCTTTTAAGCGGTTGAATACTGCTGGTCTTTTTGCGATACATTTCAAAAAATTTTTAGCAATGCCAAGTTTAATGTGGAGCAACGGCAACAAAATTTTCATTTCAGGAACAAGACTTTCGTGTAGCCTATTGTCTTTAGGCCATTTCCGTCCAATGCGACTATTCCTGTTATGCTGTTTGTACTGGTTTCTTCTTTTAATACCTTCTCCGTATCGTGAATCCCAATCGCACAAAAAACACGGATATTTTGACGGCCAGATCCTGTTAAGCCTGTAATCAATGAAACCATTTTGAGGTCGCAGCAAATGCGCCACTGGTGTTCGTTATATTTGACTACTTCCAGAATGTGTTTCAAATTATCGAAATTTTCACTAGTGTCAGTGCTATACGCAATCGGAACAGAAGGCATTCTATTTGTCTTGTGCAAAAGCACAACTGATGAGTGAACTATCGATGAATAAACGCCAATCATCTTTTTTATAGGTTAACCCTATCGTCTCCATTAACTTTTCAATATCGTTGCAATAAGCGAAATTTTTTGCATCATTCACATTGAAGAACTTTTCTAACTGTTTTTGGCGTTTTCGATATGCTGTTACTTTGGTACCTTTCGCCAGCAAATTATTTCCTTTCAAAAATGAAGCCAGTAGTTCCGATTTTTTTCTGAGTCAAACACAAATTTCCAACAATTCCATCTAATTGGTTTTGTGTGACTAGGATTGGGTCCTTTGATGTTTCATAGGATGTACCTTCACCAGCGGCGGTTGTAGTACTGATATCTGTTTGAAGATCAATACTTCGGTATGTTGGTACTGGAACGAATTCTGCGTGCGGTAATAGTAATTGGACACTTGGCACTGCTACATAAGTTTTATTGTTTGCTTTCCTTCTATTCAAAGTTTTATGGCAGTTGATACATCCATAGCAATTTTCTTCTTGATGCGGGCTGTTGTCTAACCACATCATTGGTATACCAAAAGGCATAGCCTTCTTCGTTTCACTTTTCCATTGCATAAGAGTTGAATAGCAATTAAAGCAAACTTTTTTAGTGGCATAATTTACGTCACTGATAAACTTTTGCGAGAAATATTGTTTATAGACTTCCAAAAAAATCACTCGCATTGCCACATTTTTCATCGCTTGCTATGAAACGTCCACAAACATTACAAAAATGGTCCATTTTACATTTTGGTTCCGACATTTTTAATACAATATATATTATACAATGTTTTTTTTTTTTTTGTTATTTTTATGAAACCGATGCACTGAACTTAAATCACTCACAAAATGAAATAAGTTCCAAAAAAATTAATAGCGAATTTTATCACGACCGAGCGAAAATTAAAAGACTTCAGCTTCAGCTGAGTTCCGAGTCTTAACTGAATCTTCATTTTTGAAATTAGTTCGCTTGTACGAAATAAAAAAATCGCTACCTGTGCGGTGGTTGAAAACAAAAAAGTTGTTTTACTAATTCCTAATTCTTGGAACTTCCCTTTTTAATTACTTCTACCTAAATTGCTATTTATTAAATGGTTTTGGGATATTTAACGCAAATTATCGACTAAGACCATTTTCTTTTCAAATGATTTTATTGAAGAAACTGAGAAGCATATTATAGATCAAACAGAAAGCAAAAAAGACTTAGTTTTGTGGAAAATATTTTCAAAAAGCATGAAAAAAAATAATTTTTCCAACATTTTGCTTCATAAGCACCACAAAAATTTTCTAAATCAATTTTTTTTTTTTAAATTTTAGTTGTTGCACAGGTCTCTAGCAATAATTTGGCTTTTACAGATTGAAAAAATATCAATTAGTCGACGAGTTACAGCCAAAAAACCATACAAACAATATGCTGAAAATCGGCATTTGACTGCAAAGTTCGAAGGTCGATTAAAAAAAAATTCGAATTAACATAAACAAACGCCGCGATACGGGTCTTCTAATTTAGCCTCTATTTTCACCCCTTACTCTCAGAATCGACCTAACTTTTGCTAACCTGAATTTGTTCCACAGTGTTATCGCAATTCGGTTGGTAATAAATTCGGTAGCCACAATGAATTTGTTTTCCGTGTGTAGAATTTCGGGAATACGTTTTATTATACCCTCCACGCTACTGCCGAGAAGTCAATCTGACGATGTCCGTCTGTCTTTCTATACGTCTGTCTGTCTGTCTGTCTGTCTTTCTGCTGAAAACATTCTACTGTCCGTAATAGGTCGAGTTAGTCGCACCACTTAGACTTTAAATGTTCTTTATAATCCGCAGTTTGGCGTTGCTTTCGGATCCTCTAACCAAAACACGCGAGGAATGACGTACGAAACTGTAAAGATAATTCGAATTTCATGTAAAAAACTAAAAATATTGAAAAATATGCATATCTATCTATCTTCTATCTTTTATCTATATTTGGGTGACAGCGGTTTGTATGAAAATAAAATTTTGGTAGAATTTTGAGGTGTGCGGGTCGGATTATTGTGACACTGGATCTAAAACTTTAGTGCGCAAAATTTAAGCCAAATCGAACAATGCTTTCTGGACGCGCATTGGGTTCAAAGTTCAAATATGCATTTTGAATATAAGCCCTCGATATACAAATTTGTTTATACTGTATTATATATAAAAACTAATTAATCTAAATATTTTCATAAAATAACGAATAAATTTGAGGAATTTTATGAACACATTAAATTTGTTTTATTAAAAAAAAAAAATCCTGATGAAGAAAATATTTATAGATTTTTATAAAGAGTCAATTTGAAATCAAGAGTACCCCACGGGTTAATCTCAGGTAATAAGTCCAGAGTATTATTTTTTAATAATTAAAATATTTTTAACAAGTTTTATTGAAATCATTCTATAAATATAAATTATTTCGATATTTTGTTTTAAAAAATGTTAATTTCCTTAAATTTGACTTTTGACCTTAAAGAGGGACAGTTTATAGTGTCTCGATTTAACCTTAATTTACAAGATTGAGAACTTATATCAAGAAGTATAATATACTTCAAATATGAAAACACCAAAAAGATGTACCGTAAAAGTTGAAAAAGTATGAAAAATAACATTTTTCTTCAATTCGCTGAAAAAAAAAACGATGCCCTCGCCAAATTAAGAACAGGATTTTTAGTCACATATATTTTGTTAATAAGACCTTGAAGTCCAATCGTTGATTTCTAAAAGTTTCTGGAACAAAATTTTTGAAAAATTAAAATTTTAGATTTTGAAATAGTAAAAAAAACGTACCGTTTTGACATTAATTTAGAATGGCATAACAAGAGGCAAGATGCAAAATACTTTACATAAGATCATTTAGGGATCAGGAGAATGGAAAAATATTGTTGTTGTAAATTAATTCAATGTCTTTAAAAATGTGAGCTCGATTTTCTTAATCAAGTGGTCTGCGGCGCATTTATTGCCTGGGGAACTTGATATAACTTGGCTGTTTTTCAACCGATAATAGATTTTGTTATTTTATAAGAAAGATAATTTACTCTAGATTGCGGTTTTTTAATTAATTTAATTTATCTAAAAAAATAATTTTTCACAAAAATTTTGATATTAATAATTGCGTTTCAAATTATTAATATCAAAATTTTTGTGAAAAATTATTTTTTTAGATAATTTTTACATACATATGTATAAATGCATATTTGAACTTCGAACCCAATGCTAGTCCAGAAAGCATTGTCCGATTTGGCTCAAATTTTGCGCAATAAAGTTTTAGATCCAATGTCACAATAATCCGACCCGCACGTCATGAAATTCCAGAAAAAAAAATTGGCTTTCACCTTAATCTATATATAGATGGCTTAATATGAAAAAGGCGTAACTCGATTTTTTGTTATTTTACAGGAGAAGGAAAAAATTTAATAAAATCCGTTAAATTTTAGACACAAAAAAGTTTTAATGCAATTTTTCATAAAAAGAGGCAACACATTTTATTTCTCATTTAAAAAATAATTGAGGCAAGGTACATCTGACATTTGCCTATAAGAATAAACAAAAAACCAGAGTTCAGAAAAAAACACACACTGAATAAAAAACTTGTACATATTTTGATATCAATTGTGTGTGTTTCTAAATTTTGTATGGTGCCGAACCCAATCATGACTGTGTTTCGTTTTAATATTTCGTTATGTACACGAACATGTTTCTATCACGTATTTTTCGTTTCGAACACACATAAGTTCGTGTTCTTGGACGTGTACTACTAAAAAAAACTGAACATGTTCTTGAACGCGTACATCTAAATTTTAAAACCTTATCCACTCGCGATCGGAAAAATCTGATACACCCCTATAAAAACGACAACGATTGCTTCAACCAAATTTATTATAAAAATCTAAAATAATTCATTAGAAATTATAAAAAAAAATAAATTAAAAGATAATAAAAATAAAAAAAAATAAATAAAAAGATAGTAATAAAATAGAAAACAGAGAAATTTTATATGTTGTTTATGACTTAATTTCGTTTTTTTTTTTCGATCACGAGTGGATAATGTTTTAAAACAAAGTTATACTCGAATCTGTGTTGTCTATGTGTGATAGAAACATGTTCCTGTATAACGAAATATTAAAACGAAACACAGTCATGATTGTGTTCGGCACCGTACAAAATTAAGAAACACAATAATTGATATGAAAATAAAAATATGTGTTGGCTGCCTTAGAATAGAACATTGTGTGTTTGATGTATGTATTTTCTGAACCATGCAAAAAACATTATTTTGATAAAAATTGAGTTACGCCTTTTCTATATTTAGCTATCGACATATAAAAATGAAAATTTGTTTGTGGGTTTGACATTAATAGGAGGCTAAACCATAGGACCAATCTTCTTGAAATATTCAAAGTGCATAATTTTATATCGAGAAAATGAAATAGGCTATATATTTTTTAATATATGAAGTGGGCGTGGCACCACCCATGTGTAAACAAATTTTAACATCATATATCTGGAGCTCTATGGTAGCAAGAGTCCTAAAACTTTGTAGGAGTACATAAGTCAGTAATCTGAGAAGTCGGGCTTTAAATGGGCGGGATCAAACAAGTGGGCGTGGCACCTCTCATACATGGTAAATACATATCAGCATATATCTAGAGCACTATGATGATTAGAGCCTTGAAACTTTCTGCACGTCAAATGGTTGTTAATGTAAGTAGTCGCACCAAAAATGGGCAACATTGAGTTATATGGAGTATTAAAAACCCGACAGTCTTGAAGCTACATACGAGTTCACGAATTATAAGTGTGAGAAGTTATGTAAAAATGGGCGGGATTAAACCAGTAGTTATGGCACCTACCATACATGGTAAATAGATATAATCATAATTAACAACAGAAATATTCACTAGAAATAAGTTATATGGCAAAACAAATGTTTGCCGGGCCAATAAGTACATAGATATACAGTCAAGCAATAAAAAAGTTGTACAGCATACTTACATATCGCACCTGTGCCTCTAAAGTGAGTCAACTCAAAATTTTTCAATTTTCAGTTTTTGCAAGAAAACGATACACAGTGGTCATATCTATCCACTGTAAAAATCTTACCTCAGTTTTTTTAGTCTTTCGCAAAAAAAAAATACAGTTGTAACCCTCTTTGTACTAAGAGAAGCTTCTTTAAAAAGCCACACTAAAAAGACAAATTTTGAGTTGCACTCAAAAAACTTGTTATTTTTGATGATCACTGAAAAAATCGCAAAAACAACTACTGTTGTATACTTATTATTCGCAATTCTTTACAATGAAATAACTGTTTTTAAATTTTACAGTAAATATTAAAAAAAACCGTTTTTTTCCTCTACAGAAGATTTGTAAATTTTGACTTGACTCACTTTAGAGGTACAGGTGCGATATGTTTATGTCGCATTATCTTTGAAACTATGTACACTAGGGTTGGTCACTTTTTTTGCGAAGAATGCTCTCGCAATGTGAGGTAGGGCTTGGAAAACTATGAAGAACTGCATATTTAGTTTTTGGAAATGGTGAAAAAACCTTCCCCGTAAAATGCATTTACTTCTGCTCAGACTAATTTTTTTATTTTCAATTTTTTGTGATATTAAAAATTTGAGAAAAAAATTTTTTTTTCGTACATGAACCGTCAAATGTCGTTCCTTACATAATTTTGGCACGCTGAACACGAATCTGCTACTTAATTCCAGATAGCTCATGTAGTTTTTGAGATAAGGCGATTATTTGCAAAGATGTTACTTGTGAATAATTTTTGCAATTTTTGATTTGCTATAAGTGCACTTAAACCGTCTGAAGGTAATTTTTTAGAAGAATATCTTTTTTAACAAACTACATATTGTAGAAATGCATTTTCATATTTTTATGTTTTCGCATGAATAACATGTTAATTGTAAAAGAGCGGAGCGTTCACTTGTTCAATTGTTGGTGTTTTACTTCCATTGAAATTCTGCTTCCATTTAACGCGTTTTTTGCGCACATTTCCACTTATTTTGAACGACATTATGCTATCAGAATCGAATTTTCAAAATACACTAAAATCATTTTGACTGGACATTAAATTCTAAGCCGCCTACTTCAGTAATATTAAAAGAATGCATTTTTGCAAAATACAGTTTATAGCAAATCAAAAATTGCAAAAATTATTTACAAAAAACATCTTTGCAAATTTTATAATTGCCATATCTCAAAAACAAGTAAGAAAATTATAGTCGGTCTAGACCGACTATACGATACCCTATACCATGCTTTTAGAAACCCAATCTCTCAGACCCAACTAACTGGACATAGAAAATAAGCAAAAACCAAATTTGAGTGGGATTTTTATTAATTTTTTTGGCTGCAGATATGAAAAAGTTCATATCGGATGCTATATCTATATGGGGACTAGGTCCAAAAATGGACCGATTCTGATCATGTTTGGTAAAGTCTCTTGTATTTTGCAAAAATATATACAAACAAAATTTGAGAAGAATCTGTGCAATATTTTTGTTTTTTGATAGATTTAAGTGAAAATCGGGAAGCAGCTCTATATGGGGCCAAAGGGATCATTTTTGGACTACTCATTAATGGATGTAATGAACGCATATAAACCCAATTTGATTAAGATCTATATGACAATTTGGATCTTATGACAATTTATGTCGATTTCATAGGGGTAATTTGTATGGGGGCTAGGTCTGAACATGCACCGATTCTCACCAATTTCAATAGCGTTCATCCCATAAAAGCTTATGTACCAAATTTCATCACAATACATTCATATTTGCGACCTGCAGTTTGATTACAAGATTTACATGGACACACAGACGGACGGACATTGTTAAATCAACTCAGAAAGTGATTCTGATTCGATCGGTATAATTAAAGATGGGTCTAGGTCAAATATTTTTGGTTGTTACAAACAGCAGCACAAAGTCATTATACCCAAACCACATAGTGGTATAGGGTATAACTACAGGAGCTATCTTCAACACTAATTTAGTTCATGGTACCAAAATTATATAAGAAACGACATTTGAAGTTCCAACTACGAAAAAAGATTTTTTTTAAATTTTTCATATCACAAAAAATGGAAAATAAAAAAATTGATTTCTATCAAAAGCAAATGCATTTTACGGGGAAGAATTTTTTACTATTTCAAAAAAAAATAAACATGCAGTTCTTCATGGTTTTCCATGTTCTACATCATAGTGCGAGAGCAATTCGATATTCAACAAAAGTCAAAAAAGTGACTAACCCTAATGTACAGGGTTGCCCATATTCGACGGACCCATGTTTTTTTTTTAAAAAATCAAAGAAAAAAATAAAAATTTGGCGGTTGGCAATCTTAATCATTTAATTTGTTCCAATTAGATTTGTTTACATCAATTTTTGAATATGATATCTCTCAAATGGCCGCCTCTGGCGTTGATGGCGTATTGTGCCCTTTTTGCAGCATTTTCCATCGTTTTCGCCAACATTTCGGCCGGAATAGCGGCTATTTCTTCACGAATGTTGTCCTTGAGCTCTTCTACGGTCCTTGGCTTGTTAGCGTAAACCTTTGACTTCAAATATCCCCACAAGAAGAAGTCAGGCGGCGTCAAATCGGGCGAACGCGGTGGCCAGTCCAAATCACCCCTTTTCGACATCAAACGGCCCGGAAACAAATTCTTCAGAAAATCGATTGTTATGCGACTTGTGTGCGGTGGAGCGCCGTCTTGTTGAAACCAGAACTGCCTCATACGCTTTCGACGAATAATTGGCATCACAAAATTGGTCATCATGTCGCGATAACGCTCTTGGTTGATGGTAACAGCAAGGCCATTTTCATTTTGGAAGAAAAACGGCCCAATGACCGTTTTCGCACTAACGCCGCACCAAACTGTGGCTTTTTCGTCATGAAGAGGCACTTCTTGAATCTCCTGAGGATTTTCAGTGGCGTAAATACGGCAATTTTGCTTATTTACGGTCCCATTCAATGTGAAATGGGCTTCATCGGACATGATAATTTTGTTCCAAAATTGCTCGTCATCTTCGGCCATTTCGATGACTCTTTGGGCCCATTCCAATCGACGAGGCTTGTCCACAGGCAACAATGTTTGCGTCAATTGAATTTTGTACGGGAACAAATGCAAATCAACGCGAATAATCCGTTGTAAAGTGGACCGAGCCATGCCCAACTGCTGAGAACGGCGTTTTTGGGATGTTCTTGGGGACCTCTCAACACTGGCTCCTACGGCAGCGATATTCTCGCCCGATCGCCTTGGTCGACTTTTATTTGGCCTCTTCGGATTAGAAAGAGCCTCACCAGTCGAAAATTTTTCGTATAAACGCTTAATGGTGTTCTTAGAAGGCGCACTTCTCACATTTTTTAATATTTTAAAAGCACGTTGAGTTTTCACAATTGACTTGTTCTGTTGAATGTAAATTTCAACTATTTCAGAGCGCTCGCGTGGCGTGTATTGTTGCATGGTAAAAATCTGCTTGGACTGACGCTTCAAACGCGGTATGTCTTTAAGCGATCTGACATCTCTGTCAAAAGTTATGGCGTTGCCAGATGGGTCGGTCGAATATGGGCAACCCTGTACACTACACATATAAAATAATATGTTAAAATATTCTGTATTTTATTCAATTTTCAAATAGTTTTAACAAAATTTGTGAAAATATCATATTCCTAACAAAAACTAACAAACACAAAAAAAGCACATTTCATGATGCCAAAAAAAAGTAAAGATTTTCGGCATTATTTTTAAAAACTGGTATTTTGCATGATGACCGTTAGCAATTATAACGGCGCACACTGGGAATTTTTGTATGGAGGTGAGGAAAAAAAACAATATTGGTCGCAATTTAAGAGATAACTGGATGAAATTTGGAACATACATTTATATTAAGCAAGGACGAACCCTATTGAAAATGGGTCCATGTTTGGACCTAGCGCCCATACAAATTTTTCAGAAAAATTCGCTTAAATTCCACTAGGATCGGTAAATATGGATGAAATTTGGTGCGTGGGGTTGTTTTTATCTAAGAACTGATCCTGTTAATTTCGGCGGGATCGGGCTACTGGGAGGAGCACCCCCCATACAAAGTAAATTTTTAACATCATATATCTGGAGTTCTATGATAGCCAAAACCCTGAAATTTTGTTTTAGATGCCAGAGTATGAATTTAAATAGTCTTGCCAAAAATGGGTAGGATCGGGCTACTGGGCGGGCACAAGTTTAGTTTTATTTATATAGTAATACACAAAAATAATTCTAAAAGAGCCTTAACTTCGTCGCTTATAACACTATGCTTTTTCTGGCTAAATGAAGGAGTCAAATGTGAGATCATGGGATCTGATGTTACCATCATTCGGTGCATAATATCTTCGTTGGTGGCAATTCGACTGCATTTTCTGGAGTGTCTAAGGCGATATTTTTATAGTCTTTGTTACGACTTTCCTGAGCCTCTTCGGATAGTAAGCCTACAGGAAAAATACACTTTTCAATTGTATCTATTCCATGAATCAGAATTTTGTGAAGTGTAGGTGGCATATTGTACCACTCGTACAGTGCAACAAACGCTTTTGCCGCCTCCAGACAAAAACCAACAAATTTTTTTGGATCTACTACCTCGCTGATTGTTATAGCTTCGAGAATTATTGAAAACCTCTTGATTATGTTTTCATCTAGACCCGTGATTTCGGAAACCAAAGCAGGATTAGCAAAGAATCTTCGTGACGTATTTCCTGAATTTGTCGTACCAGAGCCTTGCCTAACAGTATCAACCTGTATTCCAATTTTCTCTTTAAGTTCACGCTTTATCAAAGATTTTCGGGCTTCTTTTATCGGACGAGTATTTGAGTCGACTCTCCCGCGTTTAAATTCAATTATAAGCTACGTGCAAAAGACACTCCATCAGCTTAATACGCGCATGAAATGGTGACATACCAAATTGCAGTGCTTGTTCATTTACGGGCATAGCTTGAACTTCTTCGATTGTATTCATCTTGGATGTTGTGGCTCCACAAATAAAACAAGAAGATGATGCTGGTGTTTCTGTTACTGATTGTGCTGTCTTGCCGTCAATCATTGTAAAATATAATTCATGTCATGTTTTACTTTAAAATTACGATTATTTACTGTTAACTCAAATTCTTTTAGTTGAGATATCTCCTCATCGACTCTTCTCTTTTCTTCTCGTATAACTGGAGGTGTCTCTTTAACGTATGCAAACTGTAGTGTTTTACAATACTGTGTGGAAGAAGGTTTATTGTTGTTCCATACTAATTTATTTTTGTCATCACTTAATGATAATTTAAGTGGTAAACTGATGTCATATATAAATGAGAGTCAGAAATTTGATCATCTGAAAACCTCTGTCGGTATTCGCTTTGACTAGATGCCCCATCACATCCCCATTTATAGTACATTGTTATATTTCCGCTTTCAATTTTATTTATTTCCTTTACTGACTTGGTCTCTAGGACTCTTTTAGCAGTATGATACAACAGATTTTTCAGAGGTACACTGCCTGAACTTTCAGTAATAGAAATTCCTTGAGGATAACTGTTAGTTTTTTCTTTCGTGAGTTCTTTGTATGGTACGAGTATTTGATACCCTTCATTTTGTAACCAATTCATTAGATACTCGTATTTTTCTTTTGTAAGTTCAAGCTTTGTAAACATCCCCAAAGTTTTTAATGTACAAATTTTGTGGTTGGTTTTTGAAATACTAGAAGTAAAATAAATTACTTCTTGAGGAAACATAGCACGTACTTCATCCCTTTTGTATCGTTTGGCGCGATCACAGCACTCCTCAAACGATTTGCCTGGCTGACCAAGTGCAGAACTGGTAGAACATTCAGCCTCAGTAAACTTCATTGTAAATGTGCCTTCAAGCCAATTTGCATTATTTTTTTCAAATCGCGACTTCGTACGATTAGAATCCTGCCATCTTTGTTTGAACTTAGAGTAAAAGGCTTTATATATTCTATGCTCTAGTTTCGTTTAAGCCAACGTGCGATTGTTGCAAAAACTGTTTTAATTTTGTTCTGTCTTTGTCAAACTCCAGAAGCTTCGAGCATAAAACTCCATGTGAAATAGAAAAACTTTCCATTGTCGTAAAACTCTTGGGCCTTAGTTTCGGTTATAATTAAAAACCAGAGAAAAATCGCATGTACTTTTCTCGTTCGTCGGCACTTGTTGAATGACAAAAATCGATCAATGAACAACTATAAATACTACGTATTTTTGAATATTTTACTGTCAGGTACTAATAAATGTGGGTGCAATTTCTATAAAAAAGATCATACAGGTAGCCAACGGAAAAACACATAATTAAAAATGTGTACTTTCCTTTTTTCATTTTTGTCCACGCACATTTATTAGCGTTTATTACTTTGCTACCGGAATCATACAAATCAAATAACCTTTTGTTTATTCCTTTTTTTTTAATTCTGAGAATCATAAAAAGTCATCAATGTTTTTTCCAAAGAATTTTGTGGATATCTCGAGCAAATTTTTGAAATTCATACCTTCACTTAATTGTGAATAAAAGCGAAACGCGTTAATCGATTTTCATGATTTATGTCTCATTTTGTTCATAGGTTATGCGACTTTACGCGAAAGTAATATGACTTGACACTTTTTTACCCTTTTGGATTTTTTATGAATTACAAAAAAAAAAAATCAATTTTTTAGGCAAAAAATATTTTTTTTTTCTTCATACATTTATTTATAACTGCGAAACTGTTGCTTATGTAGCGAAATATTATATGAACAGATGAAAGTAATTGTAATTCTTCATTTTTCTAATTTGTTTCGGCAATATCCGACTAGTGGTTCTCGAGTAATGTTAAACAAAAGAGCCTTATCAGAATTGAGTCCCGAAACAATCAGATGAAAAATGTTGTGCTGTGTAATGCAACAAATTGAAAGGGGGCATCTAGGGGCACTTGAAATTGATTAAAAATGTAAAAACAGATGTCAGACAATGTATTAGTAGTGATTTCCAACTGGGGCAAAGTAGTGCTAAAACTGCAGGTCCACATGTTTGGAGAAAAAAGGGATTTTTGTTATATGTTCATAAGAATAAACAAACAAAAAAAAACTTAAGTCTCTGCAGAGTTTATTTTTTAAATTTTAGTATACTGAAATATCCTACTTTAAATAAAAAATAAAAAGAAAAACGTTAGCTCACATAATAAAATAATATTCGTTTTGAAATTCTTAGGTTTAAATTAAGTTGGTTCGGTAAAACATACAAGTACTGAGTTTGAGACGCTATAAAAAAAAAAAAAACTAGCAGTCAGATCGGAGTAATTCTTTTTGATTTGATTGTACCATTTAGTCTAAAATTTCAAAATATCACTGCATATTGCATGAAGAGTATATTTACAATTTGACTTTTTTCCACAAAATCCCCAGTGTGCGGCGTATAACCTTTTTGGCGTTAATAATGAAAAATTTTGTGTGATGTCAGGTTTAATTGACGCCCATATGTTTTGGAGTGCAGTTTTAATCTATTTTGTATTTTTAATGGTATTTTATCTTAGTTTTTTTCATAGGGACCCACAAATGAACGATTGGATTTACATCGGGACATTCGGGTGGATGGGTTGGCACTGTTTTTACAGTTTTACAGCAGTAATTCTTTAATCACAAACGAAGAATGCTTTAGATCGTTGTCGTGTACGGTTTAAAATTGTCAGCAATTTAAAATAGTCTTTAAATAGTCAAATTTATTCATCGCGCCTTCCACAAACTGAAAATTTCTAATACTATTAGCTCTTATTGCACCCCCCCAACCGTAACACTGTTTGGTGGAATTATTGCGTTTTGCTATGGACGTCCTCAAATGTTGTTAAGTTGTTTTTACATGACATAAATCACTTTCTTCTAACATTTAAAAGATTTCTATAATTCGACTCAAATCTACCAATCTAAGTACCTACGAGTATATAACGTATAGCGTCAATATAAACATGTAAGAGTATTAAATTCGGCTGTGCTGTGAATCTTTGATACCCTCCATTCTTGTTCTAAACACATTATTATAACCAAGTTGGTTAACACTAAGAGACAAAAAAGAGTAGATTTCACATTATCACGGCTAGATTTGCTACAAAAAATATTTGACCGAGACCCATCTTTTATTATACCGATCGACTCAAAATCACTTTTCGATTCGATTTAGCTATAGTCGTCCGTCCGTCCGTCCGTCTGTCTGTCTGGCATGTAAGCTTCTATCGGCCTTAGCACGGACGCTATTGAAATTGGTGAAAATCGGTTCATGTTCAGACCTAGTCCCCATACAAATGACCCCTATGAGATCGACTTAAATTTTGCACAGATTTTTCTCAAATTTGGTTTGTATACGATTTTGCAAAAAACAAATCCCCTTACCAATTATGGTCAGGAACGGACCATTTTTCGACCAATATAAACTTAGCATCCGATATGAACTTTTTCATATCCGAAGGCAAAAAAACGCCACTCAAACTTGGTTTAACTATGTTTACTTTCTATATCTAAATAGTTGGACCAAAGAGATAGGGTCTTTAAACGCATGGTATAGGCTATGGTATAGTCGGTCTAGACCGACTATAATTTTATTACTTGCTTACAATGATGTTTAAAATTAAAAAGATAATTACAAAAATTTTAGGTATTTTCGTGCTTTCTTAACTGAAATCAATTATCAAGTGCAATCAGCCTTAGTGTAAATACATACAATTACAACAACAAAAGCAATAAGCAATCAAAAATGTGTATTCATCGTTTTTCATATCGATCTGTACATTAGGCTGTCCGGAAAATTTTTTTTTAGATTTCCCTAACGCAAGATCTCCTAAAATTTGCGTAATTAATCGTAGATTAGCAAAATGTTTTTAAAAATAAAATTAAACTATATCTTTAGGGTTCTACCGATCTTTAAAGTTTTGAAAGATAGTTATTTTCATGATTATATTTCGTTATCCTTAATTTCGACACCTAAACTAAATATGCCACGACTATACATAAGAACAATACTTTACCGGCGACTATGAATTTGCTAGACACAGTGGAGTTCGTTTACAACGTACACCGTTTATACTGAATTTTTTTTTAAAACAAAATCCCGGAACAAATTTTTTTTCCGGACCCAAAACATTCACTTTCAAATTATATACCAATTATAACGGTTATAGCGAACTTTTGTTTACTACGAACCAGTTTTTAAGTTCCTTTTATAGTTACATCTTACTCCCTAGAATATAGAAACCCTTGAACATGAAATAAAAAAACTAAAAAATCTGGCAACACTTCAAAATCAACTGTTATCTATAATATTAATAGGCTTGACCAAACGTATATTATATGCAAGGTATTTCTTTTTAGCCGATTTGCAGATTTACAAAATTTTTCCTTTATTTTGAGTAAATTGCATTTAAAAATGCTACAAACACATACATAAAATTATACAATGTTATGTATGTGTTTATTAAATTTGTTAATGTATCTATATATATAAAATGGAATGTGTGTTTGTTTATTTGTTTGTTTGTTTGTACCTTATGGGAGACCTAACCTCTGGACCGATCTCCCTGAAATTTTCACAGCATTTAACTGGGACTCTGGCATGATTAATAGGGTACTTTTTTTTTCGACCAAGCCCACTTTTTTAAAATTATGTAATTGCTCCCATATAGTTTTTACCAGATTTACTTCAAATTGTATACACATTATACTCCAGGCGAGGTAGAAATAAACATTTCTTACGCCACGCTTCCTTTCACGCCCCTTTTCAATCCAAATTTTGTTTCAAAGTTTTAAACTTTTTGTTCTCTGTACAAATTTGTTCCTTCCAACGGATTTTTTTTATTTGGTAGTATATTGCTCTTAATACTGTTAACGTCGCCATATAACTATGAACCACGCCCACTTCACCGCCCCCTTTTTTTAATTCAGATACTTACTTATACCTCTAACAATGTTTGCTATACAAAATACTTTTTTTGTATTATGTATTTACCTAAAGTTTTATATACTTTTTATCTACAGGTAAGGTAGCCATACATTTTTTTATTACCAAATCCCCCTTTTTCGCCACATTTTACCTTAAATTATAATTAATCTGCTTTCAATCTTCTATATATATATAAATGAATGTGTGTGTTTGTGCTTTATAGGAGGCCAAACCCCTGAACCGATCTTCCTGAAATTTTGATAGCGTGTTACTGTGACTCTGGAAGGAATAATGAGCTATATAAATTTTTAATTGGAGAAAGGAGCGGTGCCACACCCATATAACCCAAAATTTTAAATCGTCATATCCCGGGAACTTTTTGACCTACAGCGGTCATATTTGGTACATGTGGTATTGGCAGCAATAGAAATACATACCAGAAGAAACGTGGGTGGGACAACGCCCCTTTTTAGAAAAATAAAAATCGTAATATCTTCTAAACTACCGGAAGGAGCGTCATGAAATCTTCACAAAAGGATATTTTTGTGAAATAATAAGTCCTTAACTATATAAAGTTGTTAGTGGGCAAAGGGGCGTGGTCCCGCCCATATAACCCAAAATTTAAAATCGTCATATCTTGGCCAATTTTTAACCTACGGCGATGATATTTGGCATATATCGTATTGAAATTAATAAAATAGTAATACAAGAAAACTGGGTGGGACCACGCCCTTTTTAGAAAAATTAAAATCCATAATAACTTCTATTAAGCCCTTGACTATATAAAGTTGTTAGTGCAATAATTAATTCTAAATTAAATAAATAATATTTTGTTAATGTATAAATATTTTTTTTTTTTTATTTTTTTTTATAACGATGAGGGGTAGCGAAGCACACCGAGTTCAGCTAGTTTGTAATAAAAACGAGTTTGTTTTTTTTTTTTTTTTTTTTTGTGGAATTGTGAATTGGCTATAATTGATTAGCATACTCTTAGGGTCTTTATTTAATGAAAAAATAAAATTTCCTAGAATTAGCGCTCGAATTTCGAGGGCTGGAATCTGCTAGTATTTCTTAATATCAAAATACGTAAATTGGGTTTTCCCCAAAAAAGAGAACTAAAAAAACAAAAACTAAACTAATTTGTAATACATAAGTCAGTTGCGATAGTTACAGTATTAAGACTGGTGTTTGTGATTTTAAAAAAATGAGTTCGAGGCGTAGTGAGACAACTTGTGTTATATTGGGACCATATAAGGAACTTGATGATCGGCAGTTATCAACTATAAGAGACGTCATTAAATATATTTTATTTATCAAGTATAACATTAAATATAACGGACAAGATCCACCAAATTTAGAAACATATGCGATTGTTTTTGAAGGGATTGACAATATTTGGACCAAAGCTTCGATTCCAATCGTAACAAAGGAAAAAGTTATTCAGTTACTCAAATCCTATTTCAAAAAGTACCTAAATTTGAAAAGATACCGCAAAAGCAAACGAAAAAATGGTTTCGAAAACAAACTAAGAAGCTTTCCGACGTTGCTGCTTGCAAATGCACTTCATTTGAATTTTGTTCTTGTTTAAAACCCAAGAAAGTTCCAATCAATGAAAGAAGTTTTTTGTTCGATCAAAGAAATTACAGAAAAATGGTTATATGTGGAGTTGATAAAAAAAAAGAAACAGCTCGATTAATAAAACGAAAGCAGAGACAAACTGAATATTCCATAAGGGCAGCAAAAAGGGCGCGTTCTACTCAAGAAACCAATTCTATCCCAGAAAATTGTGATGAAGTTTCACAGTGTGAATCTTTTCTAGAAACGTATACGATAACGGAGGTATCTCCCACTAACACACATGCGACAGATACACCTTCGACTTCAACGACGAATCGGAATACATTGCCATTGCCAACAGTTGCTAAGGTCTGTGATAGATACGGTTTATCGACTCGTTCTGCTGCTGGTGTTGCTTCTGCGGTTTTGACTGACTTCGGCTTAATTTCTACCGAAAATTTAACTCTGGTAATCGATTAAAACAAAATACACAGAGCTGTATCTAAAGTCTGGAAAGAAACGTTGATGTATGAAAAGACAAGACTCTGATAAGTGAGAAAATAGGGGATCGTTACCATCGCACTGTGGCCGGATTTGCCATATTTTTGGCATAAAGTAAAAATTTTCATGAATGTATTTTCTAATTTTTTCTAGATATTCTTAAAGTACATAGTCTTAGTATACTTATTTCAAAATTAAAAATAACCTGATGGCAACCCTGTTACTTTACTACGGCTGCAAACTGCAATGTTTAATTAACAGCTGTTTTTTTTTTTATCAAAAATAGAGGAAACTTTTTCTAAACTTCGTGCTACTAGGAAATTGATACAAGTGATCAAAAAAATTTTAAAACATATGGAAAATGAAGGTCAAGGTATGTAGAATGTAAATTATATGTAATTTAATGTCAGTGTTTGTCATGTGGTAATTATGTGAATTATATGTGTTAAGTGTTATAATAGAGAAAACCTAACCAACTGGACAATGCGTCGTAGATCGAAAACTAACTTTCTGCCAACTTGTGCCAAAATGTATTTATTTACGAGTAAATTAGAGTCTGCATATTTTAATATGTTATTAACGTTTTTTGCCCAATTTTGCCCATTCTCCAAATATTTTGGATTTCCCAGTGAATTTAGCTTTTAGCCGTTCAACCTTGCTACAGGTTTGGCTGGATAACAAGCGAAATGCAAACGCTGTTTCAAACTGGATATTTGAACAACTTGGCACCTATGGTATTAGTATTGCTAAAAAAAAGAGATGTTTTGAAAAAAATTACGGGTTTTGAACTTTATATCAAGAAAAAATTACCAAAATGTAATATAACTATATCTACTTTTAAAACTAAACATGCCAAGTGGCTCTATGATGGTCAAACTTGATAACAAGAACGCAGAAACAGAACAGCGAAATCAACTAATAGGACGTCCACGCCTGGCATATAAAGATGCGGGACCACGGCTTAAGAGAAAGTTGGCATCCGAACTAGCAGAAACCCACGAACATGACACAAGTCTGCTTGTACATGCTGCCACGGTATCAGCAAAAAAATCCAATGAAAAAGATACAGGATTGCTTTTAAAGGAATCTCGGCTTACTTCAAATAGACCAGCCGTAATAAAAAAAATTATTTTTGAACGAACCGATCTCTCTTACACCAAACGAAGCTCTTGCATTTTTTCTGGAAAATATATAAATATATACAATATATTAATATGAGAGAAATAAATAAATTGCATTCTAGTAACATATACCCAAGCTATGACAAAGTAGTGCAAGCTAAATTAAAATGTAGACCAGCTGGAATAATTGTAACAGAAATCGCTGCGCAAGTTTCTTTGCAAAATTTGCTAAATCACACTGCTTGTAGAATACTACTTTTATAAGAGGAATTATTTGCACAATATCCAGAAAAAAGTGATGTTATGCTAGTCCTAAGTTATGGATCTGACGGATCAACTGGACAGGCCATATACAAACAGCGATTTCAAGGGAATGAACCTTCATCAATGGATCAATCACTATTTGTAACAACAGTTATCCCACTAAAAATAATAGACAGATTGGGAAAGGTTTTGTGGATGAATCGTACACCTCAGTCTGTACGATTTTGTAGACCCCTTAAAATGGAATTTGCTAAGGAAAGCAAACAACATATTATTACAGAAAAAAACAATCTGGACATACAAATACAAGAATTGACGCCATATATATATTCTATTTTAAATGAAAGAAATATTACGATTTCTTATAATCTGAATATGACCCTTATAGATGGCAAAGTTTTGAATATTTTAACGGGAACTAACTCGTGTCAATCGTGTCCAATCTGTGGCGCTACTGCAAAGCATTTTGTGAAAACTAGAGACATTAATTCGGAAATATTTAAGCCAAAGTCTGGTACCCTGAATTTCAGTCCACTTCATGCT
This sequence comes from Cordilura impudica, assembly GCA_963682025.1. Classification (NCBI taxonomy): domain Eukaryota; kingdom Metazoa; phylum Arthropoda; class Insecta; order Diptera; family Scathophagidae; genus Cordilura; species Cordilura impudica. Next base: position 24,550,851 of record OY821517.1, read on the forward strand.
TGGATACGCATACTGGAGTTCGTATTAAAAATTTCTTACAGGATTGGATTAAATAAATGGCAGATAAGGGACAAAAATGAACAGGAGATGATGAAGACTCGCAAACAATCAATACAGAAAAAATTAAGGAAAGAAATGGGACTACTTGTGGATATGCCAAAACAAAACGGCAGTGGAAGCACTAATGATGGTAATACTGCAAGGAGGGCATTTTCAAATAAAAAGTTATTTCCATCCCTTTTGGAATTTGATTTAGGTGTCCTTGAACATTTTCGTACAATTTTAATAGCGATTTCCTGTGAATATAAAATTAATGCCCTTAAATTCCACCAGTTCTGCGAGAAAACTATGACATTATATATGTCTAAGTATCCATGGTATCCGATGTCGCCAACAGTTCATAAGATTTTGGTTCATGGTCCCCAAATTATAGCTGTATCTCCTGTTCCTGTCGGATGCCTCGGCGAAAATGCTTCAGAAGGGCGCAATAAGATTTATAAAGAAGATAGGAGATCTCATGCACGAAAAAATAATCGAGTTAATACTATGGCGGATGTGTTCAATAGGTCAATGGATTCTTCGGATCCTTCACTTTCCAGTATTTTTATTAACAGAAGACCCTTTACTTTCCAGTATTTTTATTAACAGAGGATAAGCCATATCAAAAAAAAAAAAATATATTGCCAAAGGAAGTCATTGCGCTACTTGAGCTCCCGACTTTTAATACTGACCATACAAATTATGTTACCGATAATGATTCTCATGAGCAGGACATCGAATTAGATTATGATTCTGATAACGAAAATTTATATGAATTTGCGGTTGAGTTAGATGTCGAAGATGATTAAATAAATTCTTAGTTCTAAGTAGGAAAAATATTTATGTGAGTAAATTGTTATTATTTTTTATACATATTATGGTAATATCTGTTTTCTTAGCTTACAGATTTGGGGAAATAACACGCATGCTTATATTCCAGACGTTAAATAAGAAACGTTATTTAGCTAATTAGAACATCTACCTGCAACGTAGCTTTATACGGACTGTAAGTGGTCGTATCGATCTGAAAATTTTAATATTTCTTAAGAATATCATTATTAGTATATGTACCAATTTACAGCTCTGTAGCATCTTTATTAGACTTTATGCCAAAAAACATGCATTTCCGGCCATAGTGCATCGCAAAGAAATTTTAGAAGAACACATCTCAATTTTAGCAGAACCTGAAACAATTTATTTGGGTCACACAACGCCAAGTCGTGGCACTGCAAAGGGCATTCTAACTTCGATCATAACTTTATTAGAAAATGAAAGTTGGAATTCAGATGATGTGACGGAACTGCAAATAATACTGGTTGGAAGGTGGCGTTACTCAATATTTGGATGAGTATTTGAAGAGACCGCTACAATGGTGTGTTTGTACGGTCCATGCCAATGAGTTACGCCTTCGTCATTTATTCTTGACTTTAGATCGTTGCACTTCAGAACCTAGAGAATATTCTGGACTTATTGGAATACAATTAGCTACTTGTGATAATGAAACTACGGTGTCTTTTTGTGCGATGGCTGGTAATTTGCCGGACTTGCCGAAAAATGTGGTCGATGAACTTAGTACGGATCAAAAATATCTTTATGAGATATGTAAAGCTGTACAAACTGGTTATTATAGTCCTGAGCTGGCAAACCGTAAACCTGGGAAAATGGCGCACTCGAGATGGCTTACCTCTGCTAATCGTCTACTAAGTACCTTTAATCCATCAGAAAATTTGCAACTGCTTGTCAGTTACGTTGCTAAAGTATACGCTCCGATTTGGTTCCTAATCAAACAAAAAACGTTTTTAAAGAAGGAGCCAAACATATTTTTCATCTGATTATGTACTCTCGTTGTGGATTCTGTTATCGAAAGAAATGTTTGATGATAGAGACTACATTCGGGAGCTGGCATTGCAAAGAATAATAAAAGCTAGAGAAGCTGAAAGTACCACTAAACACAGAATATTTAAACCACCAAAAATTAACTTCTCTGCTGGAGATTACACCGAAATTATTATATGGCACGAGTTTAGGGTTACAGCACCACTGGTTCTTCGCCATATTTCTAATGAGGACCTTCAAATTATGGTCTCTGTCTGTCTGTCGTGGGTGGACCCCATTCCCCCTTATCCAATTGATCTGAAACTTGGCCCATAGTCTTGTTGTGACAAAAGATTATTTTTGAGGTAGTTACGCAAAGTCGCGCATAGTCACGCGCAGTCACGGAGTGATCTAATGTCATTTCAATCAACCGATCGATCTGAGACTTGGTCCATACACATGCTGTGGAAAAAAGATTAACTTTGACTTAGTCACGCATAGTCACGCACAGTCACGGATTGATCTAAATGTCATTTTCCTTCATCCGATCGATCTGAAACCTGGTACATATACTTGCTGTGGAAAAAAGATTAACTTCGACTTAGTCACTCACAGTCACGCATGGTCACGCGCAGTCACGTAGTGATCTAAAATCCATTTCCCCTTACCCGTTCTATCTGATGCTAGGTCGATAGACTTGCTGTGGAAAAAAGGTTAATTTCGACTTAGTCACGCATAGTCACATACAGTCACGCACAGTCACGGAGTGATCTAAATGTCATTTTCCTTCATCCGATCGATCTGAAACTTGGTCCATAGTCTTGTTGTGACTATGGATTAATTATGGGGTAGTCACGCACAGTCACGCATAGTCACGCACAGTCACGTATTAATCTAAAACCCATTTCCCCTTATCCGATCGATCTGAAACTTGGTCCATACACTTGCTGTGAAAAAAGATTAACTTTGACTTAGTCACGCACAGTTACGCTTAGTCACGCACAGCCACGCACAGTCACGGAGTGATCTAAATGTCATTTGCCTTCATCCGATCGATCTGAAACTTGGTCCATAGTCTTGTTGTGACTATAGATTAATTTTCGGGTAGTCACGCACAGTCACGGACAGTCACGGAGTGATATAAATGTCATTTCCCTCATCCAATCCATCTGAAACTTGGTCCATACACTTGCTGTAAAAAAGATTAGCTTTGACTTAGTCAAGCACAGGTACGCATAGTCACGCACAGTCACGGAGTGATTTAAATGTAATTTTCCTTCATCCGATCCATCTGAAACTTGGTCCATAGTCTTGTTGCGACTATAGATTAATTTTGGGGTAGTCACGCACAGTCACGCTTAGTCACGCACAGTCACGGAGTGATTTAAAACCCATTTCCCCTCAACCAATCAATCTGAAACTTGGTCCATAGACTTGCTGTGACCACAGATTAATTTTAAAATTTTTACGCAAAGTCACGCACAGTCACGGAGAGATTCAGGACTCATATGCATAAGGAAAGAAAGAGTTTTAATAAAAACATTGTTTTTATGGGTTAGATTATTTATTATTTTAAGCATACGGTTTAGGTTTGTAAAACCGTTTTCAAAAGTAGAGCCCTCAAGATGGCACATAATCCGATTTTTATTACTTTTACCGTAATCTGTGCAAAATTACGCAAATTTTGATACCACTTGCGAAAGTGTAGCTCGAAAAAACATTTTTCTCATTCGAGAACGGGACAGCCTAATATATGTACATGTTCTGTTAGGCATTAACATTTTTCGCTATATTTAGTTTTTTATATGAAATTTTATAGGAGTTCCTCTACATTTTCAAATGTCATTCCTTGGCTACTGAGCCTAAAGGCTCCAAATGCAATACCAAACTGCTGTAGATTATGACGAACATTAAAAGCGTAAGTAGTACAACCTACTCGACTATTACTATTGCGGAATGGAGAATGTTTTTAACAGACAGACAGACAGACGGAAATCGCTAGATCGAATTTTCCTTTTATAAGTATCAATCACATATAGTTTATGGGATCTCCGGAATTTATTTCGATGAGTTACATACAAATGGATTGACAAAATGATATATACCTACCCTCTGCACAGTGGTGCGGAGAGTATAAAAAGTTACATAAGTTTAAGGTAACTCATCTAAAAAAATATAACATTTTTACTAATGTATTGTTGAATTGGATTTATCCAATTTTAATTATTTGTAACTCATTGGGAAACACTCGCAAAAAAATAATTAAAAATTCCACTTTTTAATTGACGTCTAGAATTTTATTATTATTTTCTAAGTTTTTTATACAAAATTACAGTACACAAATATGTACCGCAAAACAGAGCCAGTTTTTACCAAAGATTAATAGAATCATCTTTTGTTGATTTGCAATTTTTTTTTTGTTTTTACATTTGCAATCTTGTTAGATATTTTGTTAGAATCGATGAAAATACGAATAATTTGCATTAACAACATCAGTCTGTAAATGATAGTTGGCGAGAACGGTTATAAGAACGCCAGAATTTCAAATAAAATAAATCGCTAAGAAAGTTTTACAATTAAGCGCGAGCACGGGTGTTTGTTTGTGTTTGCTAAAGGGTTTATATATAAAAAAAAAAACGCCCGTTAAAATTTTAATAAATTCACAAAAACCAATTAATGCTTATGAATCAATTAATTAAACAAGAAAATTAAAAAAAAGCTAGTAGAAAATTCCAATAAAAAAAGTTAAAAAAAAAATTTATAATGAGAAATTACTTTTATACTTTGTTATTGATAATAATAACTTGTAATTACACGAAACAACAACAAAAGGGAATTCCCAACAATAACTGTCCCACTTATTTTCAGTACTTACATGACGGTTCACAATATTTCGGTAGAATATCGCCACCAAATGTGGGCAATAATATTGTAACATCCGTTCATTTTGCCCAGCGAACACTGTTGCGTGAGGTAAGAAACATTAATATAAATATTTTAAAATATTTCTTTGACAATAATATTTCAAGTTCTAGAAAAAAAAATGAGAGTGGATAGAATCCTACATTCCAAATTTTTAAATTATAGATCATTTTGTTAAGCAGATACAAAAATTAATTACATATTCAACTCTTAAATAAAAAATAAAAAAATCCTCGAAAAAATTAAGTAAAATCGCCATTAGTTTATTGGCAATTTCTTCAAAAATATTTGGGAGTCTATACTTGAAAATAAAAATATAATTCAGGAACATTAATGCAGATCGAATTAAAAACGTTATTTCTGATGCCTTTTAAAGTAAAAAATACTGTTCAGCTGTATTTCTTGATATACAACAAGCAGGGTTTGACAGGGCTTTGCACAATGGCCTATTGAGGAAACTTAAGAAAAATTTACCACCTCCATGTTATATTTTTTTAACATCTAAGTTAAAAGACCGGTGTTTCTATGTAAAGGTGAATAACGAAATGTCCAACATACGTAAAATTGATGCTGGTATACCCCAGGGGAGCGTATTAGGACCAGTACTATTTATATATACTATTTTTATGTCGGATATGCTTTGTATTGATGGGATAACAGTCGCAGCTTATACAGATGACACCGCATTTTTATAATACAACCGAAGCTTCAATTTTACTGCAGCAACAAATTAACGTATTACAAACGTGGTTAACTACATGGATCATCAAAGTAAATGCAGAAAAATTGTTTCATGTCACATTTTCTTTAAAACGGAATGGATTACCAATTCCAATAAAAGACAAAGTGAAATATCTGGGTGTGTGCTTAGACAGAAGATTAAAATGGAAAAATCATGCGAAAAATAAAAAAGTTATGTTTTGGCTTCTGACTTCAAAATAAGAACTGAGTTCGGGCAACAAAATTAGCCTCTATACGACAGTATTAAAACCGAGGTTAAGAAAATAGACAAATCAAACATACAATGTTCTGTTCTAAAGCAGCCAATACATGTTATTTTTCATATCAATTATGTGTGTTTCTAAATTTTGTACGGTGCCCAACACAACCATGACTGTGTTTCGTTTTAATATTTCGTTATCTACACGAACATTTTTCTATCACCTATTTTTTGTTTCGAAAACACATAAACCACACAGATTCGAGTGTAACTTTATTTTAAGTTCTTGTTCTGGTAAGTGTACCGCGAAAAAGCAGAAAATGAACAATAAACAGGTTCGAGTTCAGTTAAGTTCGTGTTCTGGCTCGTGTACTGCGAATGTGGTGAGTTTGAGTATGGTGAGTTTGAGTGTGGTGAGTTTGAGTGTGTTGGGTTTGAGTGTGGTGAGTTTGAATGTGGTGAGTTTCAGTGTGATGAGTTTGAGTGTGGTGAGTTTGAATGTGGTGAGTAACATCATACCACATATGACAGGAATGTGGGAAACGACTATAAATACCTTTATACCAAATTTCATTTATATTGCTGTAAAATTAGCTGAGATAAAGCATCCCAAAGTTGGAGTTGTATGGGCGCGGCCACTACCCGATGTCCAACGCCAACCACATTTAAGAAAATTGTTGGGAACGAATGTATGTATCAATATACCAAGTGCCGAGACAAAAAGTATTTAATTATTTGTGGGCGGTGCCACGCCCGCACAAAAAAAAATTTGATAAAATATTTCACTGTTATCCAGTTCTGAGCTATGTTGCAAATTTCAAGCCTCTAGCTTATCGGGAAGTTACTTTTAAAAATATTTCATTATTTGCGGGCAGTACCACGCCCACACAGAAAAAAAATTTTTATGTAATATTGCATTCTCATCCAGTTCAGAGCTATATTAAAAATTTCAAGTCTCTAGCTTATAGGGAAGTTACTTTAAAATAGATTCCAAGATTCCTACGGAACATACAAATACACACAAAAACAGACAAGAAAGCGACCTAAAAAAAACGTTTTAAATAGGTTTTCTGATCGATGAGTCTACAACAATTAGTAAAAAAAAATCTACTTTATCCATCTGCTTGCATGTAAAAATTCCAGAAACTACTGAGTCGTTTGTTTTTTGACCTAGTAGAACTAGAAAATACTGCAGCTTCTACCACTACTGAGGTGTTTTTGCAGTTTCTACATCGTCATGGATTTATTGATAATTTTTTGATCCGCAATTGGATTTCCTTTGCATGAGACGGTACTTCAAATATGCTCGGAAGAAAATCTGGTGTAGCTAGACTACTAATTAACAAGTTTCCCAATCTAATGGTTTGACGCTGCAGTAATCAACGTTTGGAGTTAGCAGTTAATTTGTAAATCAAATAAATAGCTATACGCTATTTCTGTGGTTTTCTAGAATAACCGCGTATGTCATAAAATCAAAATGTTCAGGGGAGCCAAAAAACGTTATATTTGAAATTATGGGCTCGATATAAAGATTTTAGAGTTTTTATTTAACAGTCCTGTAGATATAAGCAATAAATACTTTATATAGAATTTTGAGTCAATAATCTTCAGAGGAATAGATCCTAGCGGAGGACGAAAAAAACTATATGTAAATTACATTTAAAGTGTGTGCAGATAAAACAACTTATGTCGACAAACGTCGTTTTCTTTGAAAAAGAAAACTATCAATGCAACCACCCATGTAGACATAAGTTGTTGTTGCTTGAAAAATGGATTTTTTGTTCGTCAACAAAAAGTTAACGGGACTTAGGATGAGAATATAACAACGTATCAAGAATAATAGTGACAAAAATTATAAGTGGTTATAAACTGAAAACTAATCCAAAATTACTTTGCTTTTTTTTCATTAATAACAACGTATGTCGCTATGTGTCTTTTTCTGAGAAAATAATTTGTCAAATTAATTTAATAAATATTGAAGTTACGTCGTTATTTAAAGAAAAACTCAGAAATGGTCAACTTTTTTTTTTTTTTTTTAAATTTAACACATGCAGAGAGCGTTAAAAATTAATATATTTGGCATCGTTAACTCAAAACTGACAAAAAATGACATACGCGGTTATTCCAGAAAACCACAGATTTATAATGCTTCTCCAAAAATCGAAAAGAATTGAAAAAAAATTTTTAAAAATTATTTGTAAAATAGAATTCTATTGGACGCATTTTCGACACTAGATATGTTGCATCAAGTGCACGGTCAGTAATGGCTGTTTGGAATAATTATGAAGCATTATACAAGCCATTTGAAGAAGCATCAAGCGATGTAAATCGAAATGGAAAAGATGGAGTAACAAATAATGAACTGAAAATAAAATTATGTGACACAAATTTTATACATACATAATATGGGATAAATGTTGAATGCATCCAACTCGAACATCTTTCAAAAAAATTGCAATAAAGAAATATGACAGTGCCAGAAGCTCATTGTTTAATAATTTTGAAACATCGTGTGTTTCCCAATGCCCAATAACCCCGGGGCATATTATGTAATGGTTATCCAGGCCATTAAGGATTAGTAATGTCGCTAAAATTGACCACAAGGAATTTTTTGACAAATTAGGTGTCGAAGCACAATAACGAAGATTGCGAATTAAATAGAGAAAAATATGTGGATTTAGTAAATAGTTTAAGAGATTTTTGATCACACCAAGTGGCCGGAAGATAAAATTGCAACTTTTGAAGATAAAAAAAATAAGGAAATTGGCGAATATAATTAATGTGTGTGCAAACACTTCAGCAAAGATTTAGAGAGTTTTTTATGAGTGAAAGCGACAAGAGTAATAAAGGACTCGCAACCGTTAAAAGTTGCAATTGATACAATAATAATATCTACTGCAGAATGTGAAAGATCATTTAGCAGAATGAACATAATACTCTCAGACATTCGAAACAATTTGCAAATGAGAACAACATAAAGTTTAAAATTGATTGGAAAAGGGTCGGTGGGACCCAGATTTTAAAAATTGTGCTAAAAGTCGACAATAAAATATGAACAGGAACAGATATGGCAACTATTCTTAGAATTTTAAGATTCGTAGAATCTGCACTATAGAACAAATATGATTAATTTCGATTTTTTTTCTATTTTCAGATATATTTATTAACTAAGCATTGCAGGTGACTGATTGAAATAACTTGTTGTTTTTATTTTATTTTTGTAAAGTATTTTTTGATGTATAAACATCTATACGCACGCGCGGAGGGGTAAATTTCTATTTCACAATACAATCACAATAACAGCGTAACATGTGAGCCGTAAGACAAAATCGGTGTGACTTATGATTGTATTGGTGAAAAAAATATGATATGAATAACCTGTTTGAAAATGAAAAACGAAATATGAAAAATGAAAAATAAAAAATGAAAAGTGAAAAATAAAAAACGAAAAATAAAAAAAGAAAAATCAAAAATGAAAAATAAAAAATGAAAATTGAAAAACGAAAAATGAAAAATAAAAAATGAAAAATGAAGAATGAAAAATGAAAAATGAAAAACGAAAAACGAAAAATAAAAAATAAAAATAAAAAATTAAAATATAAAATGAAAAATAAAAAATTGAGAATGAAAAATAAAAAATTAAAAATTAAAAATAAAAAATTAAAAATGAAAAATGAAAAATGAAAAATGAAAAATGAAAAACGAAAAACGAAAAACGAAAAATAAAAAAATAAAATTTTAAAATGAAAAATAAAAAATGATAATTGAAAAATAAAAAATTAAAAATGAAAAATAAAAAAAATTTTAAAAATAAGAAATCAAAAATAAAAAATCAAAAATGAAAAGTGAAAAATAAAAAATAAAAAACGAAAAATGAATAATAAAAAAAGAAAAATGAAAAATCAAAAATTAAAATTGAAAAGCAAAAAATGAAAAATGAAAAATAAAAAATGAAAAATGAAGAACGAAAAATGAAACACGAAAAACTAAAAATGAAAAATAAAAATAACAAGTAAGAAAATTATAGTCGGTCTAGACCGACTATACGATACCCTATACCATGCGTTAAAGACCCTATCTCTCAGGCCCAACTAACTGGATATATAAAATAAGCATAAACCAAATTTGAGTGGGATTTTTATTAATTTTTTGGCTGCAGATATGAAAAAGATCATATCGGATGCTATATCTATATGGGGACTAGGCCCCAAAATGGATCGATCCTGACCATGTTTGGTAAAGTCTCTTGTATTTTGCAGAAATGTGTACAAACAAAATTTGAGAAGAATCAGTGCAATATTTTGGTTTTTTGATGTATTTAAGTGAAGATCGGGAAGCAGCTCTATATGGGGCCTATGACTGAGAGTTGTCCAATAGGGATCATTTTTGGACTAATGATTAATGGATGTAATAAATACATACAAACCCAATTTGACTAAGGTTTATATGATAATTTGGATCTTATGGCAATTTATGTTGATTTCATAGGGGTCATTTGTATGGGGGCTAAGTCTGAAAATAGACCGATTCAATAGCGTTCATCCTAAGGCGGATAGAAGCTTATATACCAAATTTCATCGAAATATATTCACATTTGCGACCTGCAGTTTGATTACAAGCTTTACATGGACACACAGACGGACGGACGGACGGACGGACATCGTTAAATCGAATCAGATAGTGATTCTGATTCTGATTCGATCGGTATAATTAAAGATGGGTCTAGGTCAAATATTTTTGGTAGTTACAAATAGCAGCACAAAGTCATTATACCCAAACCACATAGTGGTATAGGGTATAAAAAATAAAAATATAAAATGAAAAATAAAAAATGAAAAATAAAAAAAATTTTAAAAATAAAAAATCAAAAATCAAAAATTAAAAATGAAAAATGAAAAATAAAAAATGAAAAGTGAAAAATGAAAAATGAAAAACGAAAAATTAAAAATAAAAATTTAAAAATGAAAAATAAAAAAACGAAAAATAAAAAATAAAAAATAAAAAATGAAGAAATTAGTGCCCCGGTAGGTGAGTAGGGGGTCGTGGGTTCGATTCCCACCAGAGGCTTTGGTCAGTCGCTGCAAAAACTAGCCAAATGGTCTTTGTCACTCAGCTTATCCCTGGACCCAAATTAAAATACAAATTTACTTTGCATTGTAATTAATATAAGTAAATAAATAAATAAAAAAATAAAAAATGAAAAATTAAAAACTTTTGTGGAACTAATAAAAAAATAATAAATATTTATATTAGCATGGCCCCTGCAGTTGATTGTTGTAAGTGATACATGCATAGGTAGATATGCTTTCTGTTTGATTTTAAAAAAGTGCCATAACAAATCTTAAGTTACTAGATGTTTACACATTTCCCCTGTGATCGGACTCACATGATTTTTTTTTTCTAAATAAATGAATTCTTGTTTTTTTTATATTTAATTTATATGCTGTTATATTACATAAGCCATACGCTTGTATTTCTCTTAACCATCCCGCTACTTTTAACCTGCCACTTCGACCACTGGTGATACCAATAAATTAAAAAAATTTTTATTGAAAAAACAACACCCAGATTAACAAAAAAACTAGATGATCTGCAATCAATTATAGCGATTATTCAGATTGTGCTGTAGCTATTTGAATTACTTGACTTCAGATAGCTATTTGAATTTTGAAAATGGTCTACTGACCTTAGCTAGCGATCACAGACATTTCAAAAAACAATTGCAACTTTATGAAAGTATACTTTGCCAGAAGATTTCTCTTTTGGATATATTAAAACAAAAAACAAAAAACATAAGTCATTTTAATTAGCGATTTTTCCGTAAAGAAATAAGGTATTTAAACAAATTCAGAAAGTGTTGAGAAAGGGCAGATGACTTAACAAGTTTTGTCTAAAAATAATGTATTAGCAGCATAGTAATGGACCAAACATAGTTTTAGAAAAATTATCTTATGCATTTTTAAGGTCAGGATTTCTGATATGATGAAGCAATTCAGATATAGCGCGCCAAAGTGCGATTAAAAAAAATGCTGCTAACGGTCTCTCATAAATTTATAATATTAATAAGCTAGGCGATTTCTTGTGACTGATGTTTTGTTCTACCGTTTTATCCCGATTTTGACCAAATGTATATTATTTGAAAGGTATTTCTTTTTCGCCGTTTTATAGATTTACAGATTTTTAATTTTTTTCCTTTATTTTGAGTAATTTGCATTTAAAGTTGTTACATACATAAAATTACACATATGCTATGTGTGCTTTATTAAATTTGTTAATGTGTTTGTTAATGAGTTTGTTATCTTCATTCACAATAATAATAAACCATAAGAGTGTTGGTTTGTGAATTGGCTAATTTGAAATATAAAGCTGTCTTGAAATTGCACTCGAATTTCGAGCGGTGTAATCTGCTAGTAGATATTAATACACACAAATAAAAACTATTATACTTACATTTCATTACAGGACTATCCCCTTAAAGGACTACTAACTCTCGAGAGTAGAAACCCTTTTCGATATCGAATGGAATTTCCCAGTCCAAATGAAGTACCAATACTAACAAAAATTACTGTCAATGGTAAAGATATTTGTTCATCCGATGACTGTAAGTAAAAGTATTTAAAACCTTTGCCACAGTTATAAACGAAAAAATTTATGTACAAAATTTTAGATCTTTCAGAAGGTACAACATTTTCCATAACTCATACCTTTCGCACATCTACCCGAACTCGACCATGTAACCGAGGATGTGCTCAACCCTTGCCACAAACACAACCAGTTATCACGACTTCGTCGCCGAAAATATATTCGAATCCTTTTTTGCAAAAATATCCACAATCTCCCACAAAAGCTCCACAGCTTAGTAGCAGGCAAAGTGTGACAGAGCATATTGCTCATTTTAATCCCGTTAAAGTTACTTCACCGAAAATATATTCGAATCCTTTTTTGAAACAAGCTACACAATCTCCTCAAAAAGTGCCACAGCTCGTATCAAGTGCACCACAAAATGGAGATTGCGGCAAAGAAAATAACATTGTAGATTTGATAGTTGGCGGTGAGGAGCTCTTTCGTGGCCAATTCCCATGGTTAACTGCCATTTATCAAAAGCACGCCGGCTTAAAATTCATTTGTGGTGGCTCTTTAGTTTCGCCGAGAACAGTCGTTACTGCAGGGCACTGCATTAAAAGACACAATTTATCGGCGGATCGTTTGTTAGTCCATTTGGGACGTCACAATTTAGACGATTTTAGTGACGAGAGCTATGTGACCAGAGAGATAGAAAAACTTGCTGTACATCCTCAATATAATCCTACTGTTTTTCCAGATGCTGATTTGGCAATATTGCAGTTAGTCAAATCAGTGGAGTAAGTATTTACGATTTCTTTCGAAACATAGAAAACTATCAATACATTTTTAATTATATTTATCTACCCTCCACACCACTGTGCAGGGGTATATGTCAGTTTGTTATTATGTATGTAACGCATCCTTATTACAACTCGAGTCGATATAGGGACGTCCGTGCGAGTAAACCTATAATAACACTGTTTGCCATTATTTAGACCAAGTTGGTAATTGAAATGGAGTAAATCGGAAGACCCCTCTAAAATATGCTAAAAATTCAGAGTTGTTATAATTTATTATTTATTATTAAGTTTATCAAATTGTTAACTTTTTGAAATATTTTGTTCACATTTGTTAAAAATATGTAGTGCAATAAGTCCAGTTATTAAAGTATACGAAAAACCCAGGTAGAGGGCATCAAGGATTCGGCACAGCCGAATTTAACACTCTCACCTTTTATATAAAACGATAAACTTTTATATAAAACTTAACGTTATTAACAAATTTTCTATATAACTGATAACGGCAAAAATTTAAAAAAAAAAAATAATAATGTCATCGAAATTTCGATAGGAAATTATTGCCTTGGATAAACTAGCTAAAGGATTTTATTGTTATAAAATAATATTTAACAGATAATTATTGTTATCGCTTTATTTTGTATTGAAATATTTTTTTTATAAAATAATAACTTTTATCGATATGTTTTCTGTCGAAAGTTATTGCAATCGAAATGTATTAAGTGAAGTTATTTTAATCAGAAAATCTTATTGAATCGAAAAATTTTTCTATGGATAATTAATGTAATCGATAAATTTTCTATTACAAATTATTGAATTTGATAAATTAATAAATGTTTTGGGAAAAATTATTGTGAACGACAAATTCTATAAAAAAAATCGATAAAATTTCTGAAAAAAATTTATTGTTATCGAAAAAATTGACATAACTAATGGAATCGATAAATATAACAAAACGAAAAAAGAAAAAAAAAATATAACAATAAATTTTAATAATATTTGTTATCGCTAAATTTTCTGTAGAAAATTACTAGAAACGTTAAATTATCATAAAAAAAAAATATTAATAAATAAATTTTTATCGACAAAATTTACTATAGAAACGTAAATTAATGGAATCGATAAATTTTCTTTAAGAAAATACATACAAAAAAATTTTTTTAATAAATAAATTTTTTATAATATAATTGATATCGATAAAAAAAATTTTAAAAACTTAATGTTATCTATAATCAACTCTGTACAGAAATTATTATTATCGAAAAATTTTATAAAAAAAATAATTGCTGTAGATAAATTTTCTTTAAAAAAAAAGAAATTGTTATCGAAAAACTATAATTTTGAGAATTTTTAATAAAAACAGCAAATTTTTATCCTAGTTTCTTTAAATATTTCTTTTACCGTTGAATTTTCGGTGAAACTTTTATATGTCAATATATTTTCTATTCAAAAAACTGATTTAATCGATAAAAATTGATAAACTAAGAAGATAGTGTCAACGAAATGATTTTTCTGTTTAAAATTATGGATATCGTAAAAACAATTATAGAAAATTTTTCTTAACAAAAAACATACATACATATATGTTTTTAATTATTCGGTTAAAAATATTTGTAATTTTCTGTAAAAAAAGGAATTTTTATCGATGGAAATTTTTTACAGAAAATTATTGTCATTGATAAAAGCGCTATAAATATTATTTGTAATCGATAATTTTTTAATAAAAATTAATATCTATCGATAAAAATTTATTTAAAAAATTAATTGCAATCGATAAATTAAAAAAAAATTATTGTTATTGAAAAAATTTCTTTAGAAAATTATTGTTATCGAAAAAATATTCTATAGCAAATTTCTATTATTGAAAAAAAGAAAAATTTGCTATAGAAAATTATTATCGAAAAAAAATGTCCAAAGAAAATTTGTGTTATCGAAAAAATAGCAAATTTCTATTATCGAAAAAATTTTATATCGAAAATTGTTGTTATCGAAAAAATTTTGTACAGAAAATTATTGTTACCGAAAAAATTTTCTGTAGAAAATTCTATTATCGAAAAAATTTTCTGTAGAAAATTCTATTATCGAAAACAATCTACAAAATAATATTTATCGAAAAAATTTGCCATGGAAAATTATTGTTATTGAAAAAAATTTCTATAGATAATTTTTATCGAAAAATATATCTACAGAAAATTATTTTTATTGAAAAAATTACCTATAGAAAATTATTATTGTTGTCGCAAAAGAAATTTCTGTAGAAAATTATTGTTATCGAAAATATTTTCGATTGAAAATTATTGTTATCGAAAAAATTTTCTGTAGAAAATTGTTATCGAAAAATATTTCTATAGAAAATTATTGTTGTCTTAAAAATTTTCTATAGAAAATTAATTTTATCGAAAAATTTTTCTATAGAAAATTATTATCGAAAAAATTTTCTTTAGAAAATTGTTATCGAAAAAAGTTTTTAAAGAAAATTATTGTTACCGAAAATATTTTCTATAGAAAATTTCTATTATCGAAAACAATTTCTATAGAAAATTATTGTTATCGAAAAATTTTCTCTAGAAAATTATTGTTATCGAAAAATTTTCTCTAGAAAATTATTGTTATCGAAAAAAATTCCTGTAGAAAATTATTGTTACCGAACAAAATTTTTAAAGAGAATTATTTTTACCGAAAAAATTTTGTATAGAAAATTTCTATTATCAAAAACAATTTCTATAGAAAATTATTATTATCGGAAAATTTACAATAGAAAATTTTTGTTATCGAAAAAATTTACTATAGAAAATTATTGTTATCGAAAAAACACATCTACAGAAAATTATTGTTATTAAAAAATCCCTATAGAAAATTATTGTTACTATCGAAAAAATTTACTGTAGAAAATTGTTATCGAAAAAATTTTTTAAAAGAATTATTGTTATCGAAAAAATTATTAAAGTTATCGAAAAAAATTTTTAAAAAAATTATTGTTACCGAAAAAATTTTCTATAGAAAATTTCTATTATCGAAAACAATTTCTATAGAAAATTATTGTTATCGAAAAATTTTCTCTAGAAAATTAATGTTATCGAAAACATTTTCTATAGAAAATTATTGTTCCCGAAAAAATTTTCTATAGAAAATTATTAACGAAAAAATACACTGTAGAAAATCATTGTTATCGAAAAATTTTTTTAAAGAGAATTATTTTTAACAAAAAATTTTTTATAGAACATTTCTATTATCGAAAACATTTTCTATAAAAAAATTATTGTTATCGAAAAATTTTCTATAGAAAATTTTTGCTATCGAAAAAATTTACAATAGAAAATTATTGTTATCGAAAAAAAATTATATAGATAATTGTTATCGAAAAACATATCTACAGAAAATTATTGTTATTAAAAAATATATAGGTAAAAAATTATTGTTGTTATAGAAAAAAAATTTTATAGAATATTGTTGTTATCGAAAAAAATTCTATAGTAAATAATTATTGTCATCGAAAAAATTTTATACAGAAAATTATTGTTATGGAACAAATTTGCTTAACAAATTATGGTCATCGCTAAAAAAATTACACATGAAATTAATGTCTTCCGATAACACTGTGAGACAGAAAAAATACCTGGGATGCGATACTTTTTTTTCTGGTAGGTCTGGTCGAGTACAACAAGACTCTGTCATTGAGATTTGCGAAGTAACTCCAAAATCTTGAGCTACGGGTAAAAAACGGGGTTTTCGGCTCTTTTGCACATATAAACCGGTAACTGTGTTGAATATCAACTGATTTCAACATGTTTATAAATTTCCATTTGCTACATTCTCATCTATACTTCTTCCCAGACATGCTGGGTCAGTTCAGCGATGAACAAGACGATCATTTCCACCAAGAAATGGTTAAATTGTGAAAATGTTTTGAAGGAAAAAAATAAAATTAAAATAATTTAGGCATACTGCTGGTCCCTTCAGTGAGAAACTGAAGATGCTGACGACTTAAAAAGCAATGGGGGCAAACATTTTTGAGTTGAATGGCCAAAAATGTTATTTTTTGCAAAAATTTGTTTTGTGCGAGCATTTATTCCCAAATTTTATTTTTTTTTTTTAAGTGGAATAACCCAGTAAATTTTTAACGGATTTTGTTTACCAAAGCTGCATTTTACTCGCAAATAAACGTACTTTTATAATAAATTCATAAATTATATAAAAAAAAAATATGTAAAAACATCTCCAAAGTTGAAAAATAGAGATTTTTAAAATGGATTTGCTGGAGGTTCGCTATGATATTCGTACTTTCGAAAGGCCACAGTTTCTTCTTTCCAAGTCCGCTGAGAAATTCTAAATCGTTTGATACGAGTATTCAACAGAGTTACTGGCTTACATGTGCAAAAGAGCCGAAAAACCAGTTTTTTACTCGTATCTCAAGATTTTATATCAAATCTGCTTTACTAAGACAATTTTTTTTTTAATAAAAAAAATTTATACAGAACAAAATGGACGTTTCCTTATCAGTAACTGAGATACCAAGTTTGTCTATATTTACAATGGAACAAGTATGTAAAAAAAAAAGAAATAAGTGCCCATAAACATGAGCTATAAATGAACGGGTCTTTTTTTTTCTTCCTTAATAAAATATTTTACTTTCGGAGCGACTTGAAGGCTCCGTCCCAAATACATTCATTGTTAGTCGACATTTTATCTAGCAAAACTAATACTAAATTCTAAAAAACAAAATTTTTCTTATATTTAAAAGTAAAGAAATCCATTATTTTTAATTTTCCTTAGAGAACTTTATTAAAATTTCGATTGTTTAGAAATATAAACTGGATTTATTTATTTTTTAGATACACCACTTATATACGTCCGATCTGTTTGTGGACTGAGTCAACAGATAGTCATCAATTAGTGGGTCAGAATGGTGTCATCGCTGGCTGGGGCGCTGATGGAACAGGTCGGTCATCAACTGCGATACCAAAAAAAGTCAATACGAATATTGTCAGTGATACTGAGTGTCGCAATTCGTCAGTGAACTATAATTCATTATTATCACGGCGTACTTTCTGTGCTGGCAATCGTGATGGCACTGGACCTTGTAATGGTGACTCTGGAAGTGGTTTTCTGATGTATCGCAATGATCGATGGTACTTACGCGGTGTTGTATCGGCTGGTCAGATGAAACAACATATATGTGATCTAGATCATTTCGTGGTGTTTTGCGATGTGACACAACATTTGCAATGGGTACAAAGTCAAATGGTTTCTTAGAACGAGAATATATTTTATAGAATAAGAGACTAGATCTTTTTTTTTTACTTTTTTAATAAAAACTACAAATTTGTTTCAGCCTAGAAATACTTATTTGTAAAAATATTGTACACTTTATATTGATAGTGAATGCCATTCAAAGGCATTTAACTCGTTCAACTGGGCGAAGGGTAATATTACTCATTCTAATTACTCCATTCTAATTCGACAAGTACCTTCCAACAGTGGGACCTCTTTAATGCTCACGTAAACAGCTATCAAACTACATATAAGTAATGCACTTAAGTTAAAAAAAAAAAAACATTTTTAATCATTTCTCACAATGAATTTTTTACGATCAATTAAATAACTAGAAAAATGTTGTTTTTGTTTGCTTTTTTTTAAATTGTGAAATGTATGTGATTAAAATTAAGATTTTAAGTAATATTATATGAGCCTTTTATCAGTTTCATACAGTAATATGAGTCATAAGTCTTGTAAATAAATAAATTGTAATCGTAATCAACTTAAAATTCAGTTATTACCATTTATCGCAATAAATTCGATAGACACAATGAATCTGTTTGCATTATGTGTGCATTCACCCACATTCAGGATTATGAGCAGTTTGGTTCCGAATCATCGCAAAATTTGTCTTGAATATGCAGATTTTCGAGTGCTCATACAAGTTTTGCAATAACAATTATTACAGTAATAACTCACTGTTAATTTAGCTTAGTAAAAATATCTTTTCCATATATAGGAGAAATTCAGGTGATGTGAAATTAAGTTTTTTCACAGTTAACAAGTGTGCTAATATTGTAAAACCCCTACGTCTATTACAACGGCGTAACGAAATAAATGGTGGGGGGGGGGGGGGGGGGGAGAATACTTGTATTTATTTTATTCTTAGGTTGTAACTTGAATTCTCTAACACGTATGAATAAAGATTGCCATATTTGAATAAAATTGTAACAATTTCGAATCTTAGCTCTAGATAACCACAAAAATGTGTAATGACAACCCTGAAAATGGGAGTCCCGATCATTTGTAAATATAATTAAAGAGAGTGCAGACATAACATAATACGAGAAATGTATAATGAACATCCAACACTACATACAAGAAATTTAAATGCTCAGCTCATTGCAAGAGTTAAGGAGATGTAAATTGATCTCTCTTAATATTTTTCTTTTCTTTTTTAAACAATTTTGTTAGAAAACTATGTAACTAACTAAAATCCATCAGCTGCTTTCTTTTAATAATAAAAAAAATGGAAGATTAAACTTTAGTAAGTTTTTGTTATTTATTCTTTTTATTTTATTCATGAGTTTACTGGTTGTTTTTACCCGGTCTTGCCTGGGATCCAAAGGCCTTTGACTTGAAAAATGGTATACTACGATTACCAGGCGCTGAGTATTTTAGTCCCCAATGAACAAATTCACCAAAAAAAAAATGAACTTTCTCCCCCAAAAATTTGTTTGGAATTGGGGAATTTGTTCATGATAAAGAAATTTCTCAATGTCTACGATTTTTGGGGAATAAATTCATTTTTTATTTCAATTTAAAATTTTTTGATTTTTTAATTTAGAAGTTTTTTTATAAGACGCTACAGCAAAAATGCTTCTAAAATAAGCTGCGCAACCATTTTAAGTTTTTTTATTTTGTAAACATCAAACGTAACGGAATCCTTTGCAAATTAATGAAATCTGAACTTTAAAAATTGAATAACTTCATTCAATAAGTGATCATCCTTGAGCAGTGACGTCAAATTTATAGAAGATTCAAAAATGGAAAATGAATGCGACGTTTCAAATGGTGCCGCAAGGTTGCTTTAAGCAACTGCTTATAGTATATGTATCTATAATATTAATAGGCAAGGCGATTTCTTGTGACCGATGTAAGTTTCACAGTTTTACCCCGATGTTGACAAAAAATTTATCATTTAAAAGGTATTTCTTTTTATCTGTTACCCATATTTACAGATTTTCATCGTCTGGAATATTTTTTTGAGTTATGATCGTTTAAAGTTGCTACAAACACATACATAAAATTATACAATGCTATGTGTGTGTTTATTAAATTTGTTAATGTGTTTGTGTGAATGTGTTGAGTTTGTTTTCTTCATTTAAAATGAGTTTAATTGTGAAGCATACCTTTAGGGTCTTTATTAAATGAAAAAATAAAGTTTCCTAGAATTTGCACTCATATTTCGAGTGCTGGAATCTGCTAGTAGTAATTATTGCACATACGTAGATAAAATTTATCATAAGACTGTGTTCCGCGAGGTAGTCGCGTTCACGTCCGCGCGTTTGGCAGCCACACCCATGCTGCCGCGCAGTTGTCGTCACCTTATTTTAATCGGCAAAATATATTTTCAGATCATTGCGATATTTTAGCTGAGCTGCGTTCATGACGCGTCGCGTTCGCATCCGCGCGTTTGTCAACCACACCAGTGCTGCCGCGCAGTTGTTGTCAACTTATTTTAATTGCCAAACTATATTTTTCAGATCATTCCGATATTTTAGCTAAGCAGTGTTCCGCGGTGCTAATGATCATATTGAAAAGAATACAGATTTTAAATACGTTTCTTGCAGGACAGATATTAAGAGCAGTATGGGGAATTTGACCATTTATTTTGGGGACCTTTTCTTTAAAAATTTGGGAAATTTGTTCATCTTGAAGTTATTCCCCAATTTCTTGGGGAATAAGTTAATTCTGTTGGGGAATTTGTTCATTGGGGATTAAGTACTCAGCGCCTGCATACCATTACAACTAATTATGTTTATGCATGGATTATTTTGATTGTATGACGTTTAAAAGTAACGAATTTTAGTTATTCTAGAGCCTTGGGATACACAACATTTCTGGTTTTTCCTTCTGGTGCATATACGAAAAGATTGTGCTGGCTCCCAACTCTGGAGCAGACGACATATAATTGTCTATGAGAAAAACAAGGAGTTTCTAAGTTGATACCTGATACCGTAAGAGATTGTCCTCTTATATACGTTATGTTAGAAAAAACTTTTTGTACCATCTCTTCCAATGTTTCACATTCCCACGACTCAGCTTGTCTTAGCCGATGGATTTATAGACGCACTTGAGTAGATTCGGGCATTCCCGCTTCTCTCAAAGCTTGTCTTGATCTTTGGGCTTCAAGACGCTATTGGGTTTGCTCAGGTCTTTCAGCATTTCTCGACTCAGATTGTCTCATTCGCTGAGATTCCATACTAATGTGGGTCTGATCGGGTTCTCTAGAGTTCTGTTTAGTTTAAGCCTTGTTGCATTTGAGGTAGTACGGCCTATCTGCAATACTTTCACGTACAAGTCACAATTGCAAATAATTCTTTTTTCCACCTTTACAACTCATTTATATAGTGAAATAGATGAAATGGAAATATTTGTAATAGGTTGCTTTCTAATATAGCCAAAAGGCGAAATGGGAATAAATGTAATATTTTGTTTTCCGATGTAGTTAAAAAGGCGAGATGGAAATATTTGTATGAATTAACATCATCGGAGGAATCCTACAACGGTAGTCAACCTGTATATGTTCACCCATGAAATAAATCTGCACTTGGGGTGTTACAACTCCTATAGTAAAAAAGGCAAGACGGAATAATTTGTAATAGGTTGATTTACAATATTTATTTCATAATGGTGTAAACTCAGGAGTAGTAAGTAAAGAGATTTATGCACAAAAAGTTTTAGGGAATTCCATTGAAAAATTAAAATATCTTAACACTAAAAGCGCATATAGAAAATTTAAAAAAGTGGGAGTGGCCGATAAAATATGACGGCCTTGCCTGGGATACGAGAATAATGTGCAGTAAATTCGAGCGAAACCCGTAAAAAAATTAAAAAAAGTGGGCGTAAAAGTAGGCGTGGCCGGTAAGAAGTATATGGCGACCTTCTATGGGGTATATAGATCGTGTGTACCAAATTTCAGAGAAATCCGTTGAAAAGTTAAAATTTTTGTAGCGCGCAAATATACCAAAAAAAACATAAAATGAAGTGTATATAAAAAGTGGGCGCAAAAGTAGGCACGGTCGATAAGGAGCATATGATGATCTTTCCTACACTACAGAGATTGTATGTACCAAATTTCAGAGAAATCCGTTGAAAAGTTAAAATTTGTGTAGCGAACAAATATACCAAAAAACATAAAATGAATTGTATATAAAAACTGGGCGAAGAAGTAGGTGTGGTCGATAAGGAGCATATGGTGACCTTCCCTGAGGTGCAGAGATTGTATGTACCAAATTTCAGATAAATCCGTTGAAACATAAAAATTTGTATAGCGGTCAAATAAAGAAACAAGCAAACAGAAAATGAATTTTATATATACTAGCAGATTCCAGCACTCGAAATTCGAGTGTAAATTCTAGGAAATTTTATTTTTTCAGCTCATTTTAAATCAAGAAAACAAGCTCAACACATTAACACAAACACATCAACAAATTTAATAAACACACACATAGCATTGTATAATTTTATGTATGTGTTAGTAGCAATTTTAAACGACCATAACTCCAAAAAAATATTCCAGACGATGAAAATCTGTAACTCTGGGTAACAGCAAAAAAGAAATACCTTTAAAATAATATATGTTTTGTCAAAATCGGGGTAAAACTGTGAAACTTACATCGGTCACAAGAAATCGCCTTGCCTATTAATATTATAGATAGATTTATATTAATTTAACGTAAATTGTTTTTGAGTCTTATATTAAACTGTGTTCGGAGGTTGGTGTCACAGCATAAATTAATTTATTCGAACAATTACATTGTTTCAATTATAGTTTGAAAAACACCACCAACACTATTGTATTTAATTTTAACAAAGCGCAAAAAAGAAATACTCTTAACTTGTATATAAAACACGTCAATGAAAAATACCGGAATTCACATAAGTTTTGCTGAGGTGGCTTATATTAAAAGTTTTATAGTTTTCTTTATAGATGGTCCAACTGGATTTATCGATTTTTTTTTTTTACCGGAATTCAGTGTTTTTCCCATCAATTTCGACCACCTAAGCAATTAAAAGTTAACCTAAGTTTTAATTAAGTAGCTTTTTTGACATTTTTTTAATCGATAGTTTAACTGAACTTATCGATTTTTATACCCTCCACCCCAGTGTGCAGAGGGTATATCTAAGTTTGTCATTCCTTTTGTAATAATTAGAAAAAAAATTTTGGAACCCATAAAATATATATATTTGTAATCCTTAAAACAAGCGGAGTTGATATAGCGATGTCCGTCCGTCCGTCTGTGGAAATCACGATGACGGCTTCAATCGGGTAGCTAGGGTGCTCGTTGGCATAAAAAATGATTCGCTAGCATCCTGAGAAGTTTGCTATTTAAAATCGTCCAAATCGGTTGATTAGGTCCCGAGAATTGAATGAAGACGTAAAAAAGTCTTGAAAAAATATGATTTCTCATGTTGTTATTGTCACGATCACGCACTCAATAGGACAGACGGGGCGCTCATTTTTAGTGAGAATGATTGACTAACATCATGAGAAGGTTTCTGTTTGAAAAAACATTGAAAATCGATTTAATAGGTCCCGAGAAATCACTGAAGAAGTAAAAAAAAATGAAAAAAAAATATATGTTACTGTATTGTTCTTGTTGTTATTCTAAATGTTGTATTGTTGTCATAGCTATACTTGTTGGTTTTGTGGTCGTTGTGGTAATAATATAATAAAAAGTAACCCTTTGTACATTTTTTTTATCAACTCTGGTATAAAAATTAAAAAGTTTCCATTGTTTTGGCATCACTAAAAAAATTTGTTAGATTATATTTGTCATCGCCTCAAGCCCGACTGCAAAGTTTCAGATCGATTGGGATACGGGAAAGGGGCTAAAAATCGATCCAAAAAGTTGTCGCAGACACTAATGCCGTTTTCTTTTCTGACAAAAAATGTCGCAATTTATTTGCACTTTTTTGGAAAAGTGTATTTTTTATATATTCTAAATTAAGAGCAACCTTATTTGGTACATCAATCGAAAGGTCTCAAAGTCTACGAGCGCTCGAAAAAAATTGTAGCCATTGACTTCTTTCAGGTCATAGTGTGAGAATATTTCCACATTGTTCCCCTTTTTTGAACATTTTCAGCCCATGACTTAAAAGAGGATAATAATCAAAATTTTTTGCATTTTAGGAACACAGCACCTTGAGACATTTCGATTGATGTATAAAATTAGGTTACTCTTACACTTTTCAAAAAAAGTGGAAATAAAATGCGACATTTTTTGTCAGAAAAGAAAACGGCATAAGAGTTAATATAAAGGGAGCAAAAATTCACCAACATCTAGAGCAAATAATGCTAAACTACCTGTTGTTAATAAAAAAACAATTTAAATTTACCAAAAAAAAAAAAATGTTATGTATGAATTTATTAAAAAAAAAACACAATATAGCTTTTGATAATATACAAATAAAATAATATACAAATATATATATATATATATATGTATGTATATATATTCAATATATGTATATCCATAATAACCGCATGTTAGAAAAAAATCGATATATTATTTTATTTATATAAAATTCTGCAATATTTTGTTTTATTGAAAATACATTTATTTTGCATTAACAAACAGAGTGTCACTTCATTTTGCTCAGTGCGACTACGTCACAGTAGATGGCGCCACAATTTTTATTCCAATTAGCTTTGCAGTAGTTATTTCTATTTTAACATGAATGTCAACATTTTCAATTAGATATCAAACACAACAATGTTAAAAGTATACACAGAGCTGAGTAAAGAAGAAGCAATGAGTTTTTTGCTTTCAAAACAGTTCTACATATTTATATAAAATTATTATTCTGCTTTACCTACAAAATATCTGATTGCGACTACTGTAGCATAATTGCATTCATAAGGTGCACGATAACTTTATTTAGTCACTACTAAATAAAGTTGTCCAAAATATGTGCAATTACAAAACATTCGCTGACACGGAACTACATTAAAGTTCAATGCCCATACGCTGTGCATTGAACTATACAATTGCCGATACAGCGAATGTTTTGAGTTATAAACATTAGCACCATACCACGAAATTGTTGTTGGTTGTTTTCGTGATTTCTGCTGTGTTATGCTTTCGGAGTATAACACAGAGAAAACAAATAAACCTACATGTATGTATGTATGTATATTTTGTTTATTCTGGTTTCATATTATTATTAATATAAAAAGAAATAAAACATAATAAAGAGAATCATTAATCATTATTCATTGGATTGTAACAAGTAAACAATCACATTAAAAAAGTGTGTGTTTTAATTAAATTGAAGTTTGAAAACATTTTAATATCCTTTTACTTTTTACATGGCGATCCTGCCAGGAGCAGTTCGTGACAGGACTCGAGAAAGGACCTTTTGCTCCTACTAAAAAAAAAAGAAACAAAATTTTTTTTTTATATATATAAAACAAAGTCCAAATCCAAAACCCAGTGAAAAAAAAAATTTAAAACATTTATTTGGAAATTGAAATTCCCAAAGGACAAAATAAAATTTAAAAAATATATATCACTAAATCGGTAAAAACAAAATAAAATTTAAAAAAAAAAATATATCACTAAATCGGTAAAAACAAAAAAGGAACATTCATGAAGTTTTACGGCAAAATATTTTGTAGCCTTTAATAATTAAAAAAAAAACAGAGTGCGATAAGGCGTTATTTTGTTCAAAGATTTGATTATAATTGAGGCAACAATCAATAATATAATGAAGCAGCAATCTATATGAACATCAGCTTTTAATTTAACTCCTTGGTCAGAGAAGAACGAAACGGGTGTGGCCAATACACCCGCAACAACATCGTCCACATCAACAACCAAAAAAAAGGAGAACAAGTTTTATCAACAACGGTGACAGTTCGGTCAACCATCAAGAGCAGCCACAACCACCCGCAACAACCAATGGAATCATCATTTTCAACTGATAAATAAGTATCTATAATTTTATTTTTAATGTTAAAAAAAAAATAGTAATTTGTAAACAAGGAAGATCGCGGCCACAAGCGCTGCAATCAACCTAAATTTTTCTCTAAAAAATATTTTTTTTAAAAAAGGAAGATCGCGGCCACAAGCGCTGCAATCTTTGTTTTATTATATTGTAATACTTTTTTTTAAACGGAAGATCGCGGCCACAAGTGCTGCAATCAACCAATTCATATTTTATTTGACAATATTTTTTTTTGAAGAAAAACAGTGTACAAAATAATTTTTTTTTGTTTATAAATTTTGAATATGAAATTATTAATTAAAGGAGATTTTTTTTCCAATTATCAGTTTTCTATTGAATTTTTATTCTTTTGTGAGGTAGTTTTAGTTTTTCTTTTGTCTTATTGTGAAAATGGGAAAACAACATTCAAAGATTGACAACTAAAGAAGTGGTTCTTTCTATTTAATATAACTTTTATTAAAAGGATAAATACTTAATACTTAATACTTAAATAATTAGGATGCCTAGACGGACCAGAAAATATATCGACGCCAAACTGAATAGGCCCTACTCGGAATTCAAACCATTGACCGAAGCGGAACATGAGAATCAGTCAAGAATACTGGACATAGTAGATAAGGAAATACTAAGATTAGCCCAGGAGGGATACTTTACAAACGGGATAGAAGACTTTAGACCCCCCGGAATACAGACCCGAAAGATATAGAGACAAAGGGGCAGAGTCAATGAGGAACAATTAAAAAAAAAAAAAAAAAAAAAAATATATAATAAATGATAAATTACTTGACATTACTATATATATTATTAATATACCGTCAAGTAGGATTAACTGAATATATGGACACTGAAGTTGCAAATAAAGTGTCATTAATAGAGTATTATGAATGACAAATGGGAACTAATTATAGCCAACATACAATTTTTTCATGAGGACTTCAAGAAGTCATATAAATGTATAAATAAAAATACCTATATTAAAGACGAAACAGTAAAGAAACACTTAAAAACATTAATAGAAAATTACAACAATATATCAAGACTAGTTTCGAAATATAAACTAGATTATACGAGAGAACATCTGAAAATAGTAGATGACATATTTTGGGACGTTAGAGATAGATTGGTGAAGATATACGCCAAATATGGTATAAAAGAAAATATCCCACACGATTACACGGAACAAATTAAATTGAACATTGACAAAACAATCATAATAAGTGCCAAACTAGGTCCCGAGACAATTGAGGAAGAAGATTCAAACGATAAGGGCGACACAGAAACGGAAGTTAAAAATTTTATAGGAGAAGTAATTGATAAAATAATAGCAAAGGAAGAAAAAGATATGGCCCAAACAGTGGAACAATTCGTGGATACAGCATCCAAATTCATCTCGGACTACGATGGAGACGTGAAGAACTTGCAAAGCTTCATCGATGGTCTGATAATGATTGACCAATTGAAAGGAGCTCACGAGATAATAGCTGTTTCACTAATTAAGACAAAACTGAAAGGAACGGCCCGACAGCTAATAACAGATGAAACAACTATAAAACAAATTAAAGAAAAATTACAAGGTTCAATAAAAGGTGAACCTGTTGGTGGACTGATTGCCAAACTGATGAACATACAGCAGAGAAATAAAACGGCCAACGCATACACCAGCGAAGTAGAAGACTTGGCGAAGAGAATTCATAATGCCTACATTTCGGACGGCGTACCACCGGCAGCAGCCAGAGAATATACCACAAAAGCGGCAGTAAATGCCATAGTAACAAACTGTAACAATGATAATGTCAAACTTATCATGAAAGCGGGACAGTTCTCTTCATTGAACCAAGCTGTTCAGAAATTTATTGAAACCTGTACAGAAGCTTCCGGAAGTAAAGATACTGTGTTGTACTACAGACAACAGAACAGATCATATAATGGCAATAACGATAGAAATTTCCGTATTAATGACAATAATTGGCACCAAAATCGCCAAGGTACCTATAGAGGAAATAACAATTCCAAAGGTAGAAATAGGAATAACTACATGAATAACAGAAATCAAAACCAACGTGACAATAGGGAACGTAATTATCAAATTTCGAACAACTATAGAGGTCGCGACAGACAAGTCCGACCAATGGAAAGTACGAACAATACGTGTTCGGAAAACTTCGAATAGCCTCTGGGGGAAAAAGGGACATAAATATATATAAATTGAATCTTAACCTTGGTGTGTTTGTAAAATTTTTGAATTATAATACAAAACAAATGCTTGTTTTACTTGTGGACACAGGAGCAGACATATGTCTAATAAAAAAGGAAAATCTTGGGGAAGATAATTTCGTCAACAAACGGAACATAACATCAATTAGTGGTATAGGCAATGGAGTAATTAAGTCAATAGGTTCAACAGATCTGGAGATTTGCAGAAAGGATTTTGCGGTAACCTATGAATTTCATGTGGTACACAATGACTTCCCTATACCATGCAGCGGAATCATAGGGATAAATTTTTTGAAAAATTTCAATTGTAGCATTGACTTTATAGAAGACAAAGAATGTCTTATTATGAGACCTAGAGATTTTCGAACCCTAACGATTCCGATACATCACACGTACACTGATGACTACGTCATTCTACCACCAAGAGCGCAGGTAATACGTAAAATACCATTTAACACTCAGCATGAGGAACTACTGGTATTGAACCAGGAAATAAAACCAGGCGTATACATTGCAAATACATTAGTTCAAGGCAATAACGCGTATGTTAGAATTCTTAACACCAACAAGGAAATTATAACACTAGATATTAATGACATTAGAACTGAAAATTTGGACGAATATGATGTTATATATCCGAATAACGAGCAGAAAATGGACAATAGGAAAGATAAAATCTTGGAAAAATTATCGAAAAATTTCCCTAAAGAATTCAAAAGTGAACTCACGACATTGTGCTTAAATTATTCTGACATATTCGCTTTAGAAACGGAGACAATTTCCACGAACAATTTTTACAAACAACATTTAAGGCTAGGTGATAACACACCAACATATATAAAAAATTATAGAATCCCACATTCACAGAAATTAGAAGTTAATAGACAAGTTAAAAAGTTAATAGACGATGATATAGTAGAACCATCAACTTCAGAATACAACAGCCCATTATTGATAGTACCGAAGAAAGGACTCCCGAACTCAAATGAGAAAAGATGGCGATTGGTTGTAGACTACCGACAAGTGAATAAAAAATTATTAGCGGATAAATTCCCACTTCCAAGAATAGAGGACATTCTGGATCAATTGGGTAGAGCAAAGTACTTTTCGTGCCTCGACTTAATGTCAGGTTTCCATCAAATTGAGCTACATGAAGATTCAAGAGACATCACGTCATTTTCAACTGAAAATGGCTCTTATCGTTTCAAACGTCTCCCTTACGGACTAAAGGTAGCTCCAAATTCGTTTCAACGTATGATGACTCTAGCATTCACTGGTTTGAGACCATCACAAGCATTCCTATACATGGACGACTTAGTTGTGTTGGGCTGCTCTGCAAAACATATGTTGAACAACTTAACAGATGTTTTTGATCTTTGCCGAAAACACAATCTAAAGTTGCATCCGGAAAAATGCACATTTTTTATGCACGAGGTGACTTACCTAGGGCATAAATGCACCAATGAGGGCATTCTACCAGATGATGGAAAATATTCGGCAATTAAAAATTACCCAGTACCATCGAATGCAGATGAGGCCAGAAGATTCATTGCTTTCTGTAACTATTACAGAAGGTTTATTGGCAATTTTGCTGATTACTCCCGTCATATAACAGGACTTACGAAAAAGGGAGTAGAATTCTGTTGGACGACCGAATGCCAACAATCTTTTGAATATTTGAAAAACGCTCTACTCAGCCCACGGATACTACAGTATCCGGACTTCACTAAGGAATTTTGTATCACAACGGATGCAAGTAAACATGCATGCGGTGCAGTTTTGA
The DNA here is from genome assembly GCA_963682025.1 of Cordilura impudica. Classification (NCBI taxonomy): domain Eukaryota; kingdom Metazoa; phylum Arthropoda; class Insecta; order Diptera; family Scathophagidae; genus Cordilura; species Cordilura impudica. The sequence goes on from OY821517.1 coordinate 24,581,137, forward strand.
CACAGGAGTATAATGGTAGACAACTACCAATATCATATGCTTCGAAATCTTTTACCAAAGGTGAAAGCAATAAATCGACAATTGAGCAGGAACTCACTGCAATTCATTGGGCAATCCAATACTTTAGACCATATATATTCGGTAAACATTTTTTGGTAAAAACAGATCATCGGCCATTAACTTACTTATTTTCCATGAAAAACCCCAGCTCAAAGCTGACTAGAATTAGACTAGATTTAGAGGAATACGACTTTACAGTCGAGTATCTCAGAGGCAAAGATAATTATGTAGCAGATGCACTATCACGTATAACGATAGATGATCTGAAGAATATAAATGTGAATAAAGCAGTTCTCAAGGTAACAACGAGATCAGCTACGGCAAAATTAGACTTAAATAGAAATAACAATGAAAATGAAAATAATCAGCATTTAACGTACAATAAGCCCAATATATTTGAAGTCATAAACCCATCTGACGTCAGGCGATACCATAAGCTCGAGATGACTTCAGACCATTGTTTATTGAAACATGGCAAAAGGAAAATAGAGAAAATACTAATAAATGATTTATTTACTAAAGGGAAAATTGACTTCGGACAGTTATTCCCCAGGTTAGAATCACTAACCGGTAAATATAGGATAAATAAGGTGCGAATGGCACCTAATGAGAAAATTTTCGAATTTGTCTCAGTGCAGGATTTTAAGGCCAAGGGCAATATATTTTTGGATAAATTAAGAGTAGCGCTACTCCCAAAGGTGACCAAGCTGAATAATAAGAATGAAATAAATAAGATAATACAACAATATCATGATGACCCAATACAAGGAGGTCATACAGGTATAACAAGGACAATTGGGAAAATAAGACGATATTTCTACTGGCCGAAAATGATCAAGTCGGTATCAGATTACATAAGATCTTGTAGGAAATGTCAAGAGTCCAAAACCACTAAACATACGAAAATACCAATGACTATAACGGACACTCCGATCGATGCTTTCGATACGGTCTTGGTAGATACAATCGGACCACTCCCAAGAACGGAAGATGGTTTTGAATATGCAGTCACCATAATATGTGACCTGACAAAATACCTGGTAACAGTGCCAATACGCGATAAAAGCGCGAAAACGGTATCCAAGGCTATATTTGATTCATTTATATTGGCTTATGGCCCGATGAGGACGCTCATTACGGACATGGGTACAGAGTACAAGAACAGTATCTTAAATGAGATATGCAAATATATGAAGATTGATAAGGTAACGTCTACAGCGCACCACCACCAAACGCTGGGAACGGTAGAAAGAAGCCATAGGACTTTCAATGAATATGTACGTTCCTACATATCAGTTGAAAGGGATGATTGGGATGAATGGCTGAAGTACTTTACGTACTGTTTTAACACGACACCTTCAGAGGCCCACGGATACTGCCCATTTGAGTTAGTTTTTGGAAGAATCCCATATGGATTCAATAGACTTAACAATATAGATAGAATAGATCCAATATATAACATAGAAGACTACAGTAAGGAAATAAAATATAGATTAGAAGTAGCGCGTAAGAAAGCTAAGGATAAACTTATTAGAAATAAGGTATATAATAAGAATAGTTATGACAAAGGTATAAATGAATTAGATATAAAGGTAGGAGATAAGGTATTGCTTAGAAATGACACAGGACATAAATTAGACAGTAAGTATACCGGTCCTCATCTTGTGGAAAGTATAGAGGACAATGGGAATATAGCAATAAGATCAAAGAAAGATAAAAAACAAATAGTACACAAAAACAGACTGAAAACATATCATGAAAAATAAATACTTAATATCCCAAAAATTTTAATCTGTTATTCTTCACAAAATAAATTTGACTAAATAGAAAATCTCTCAAAAATCTCCAAATAATTAATAAAATCATAATATGTACACGTATTATTTGGTAAATTATTCCGATAAAATTTTTTTTATATATACAAGATTCTTAAAAATATAGAAATAATAATGATATTTAACAAAATTTATATGAAATATTTTAAATCTCCAAATAACAATAATGTAAATTTTAAAAATTTCTTAATTTTAATTTTTTTTTCTCAATTTGATTACAACTTATATAAAATTATTTTCTAAATAAAAGTCTCAACATAATTAATTAAAATTAGTAAAACCATATGTATTAATTACTAAATCACTATAATTTTAATTTGACAAAAAATATTAATATGAAAAATTTAAAAACTTTAACTTAATTTTTTTTTAAAACAATAATGTATATTAATCATATACATGTAAAATATTAAATAGAATGCTAAGATCATTCTAATTAAAAAGGGAGGTGGCATAGCCATCATATTAAATATATATTAGTTGAATAATCTTAAAAACTTTAACTAAATAATCTTAAAATATAAATAATCATATTAAATATGTATTAGTTGAATAATCTTAAAAACTCTAACTAAATAATCTTAAAATATATTACAATAAATAATCATTTTAGATATATATTAGTTGAATAATCTTAAATACTTTAATTAAATAATCTAAAAAAAATACACTACAATAAATAATACAACTTAATCATTTGTGTGTAGTTAGAATCATTTTATTTTAAATATATGTTAACCAAATAACCTAGAAATTTGAAAATTTACCCAATAATGTTAATTTAATAATCCTAATGTAATTATTCATAAGCACAACAATGAAAATATTAATTTTTAAAAGGAACCAGACATGTCAATAATTACAGACTAAATTTAAATTAAATTACTTAGTTCTATTATCACATCATTATATATGTTTAACTCCTGAATGTCTTAAGTACAGAAATCCAGAAAGCACGACAACTAATTTTATGAATGACAAGATCATTCAAATTAAAAAGGGAGGTGTAGCATAATTGCATTCATAAGGTGCACGATAACTTTATTTAGTCACTACTAAATAAAGTTGTCCAAAATATGTGCAATTACAAAACATTCGCTGACACGGAACTACATTAAAGTTCAATGCCCATACGCTGTGCATTGAACTATACAATTGCCGATACAGCGAATGTTTTGAGTTATAAACATTAGCACCATACCACGAAATTGTTGTTGGTTGTTTTCGTGATTTCTGCTGTGTTATGCTTTCGGAGTATAACACAGAGAAAACAAATAAACCTACATGTATGTATGTATGTATATTTTGTTTATTCTGGTTTCATATTATTATTAATATAAAAAGAAATAAAACATAATAAAGAGAATCATTAATCATTATTCATTGGATTGTAACAAGTAAACAATCACATTAAAAAAGTGTGTGTTTTAATTAAATTGAAGTTTGAAAACATTTTAATATCCTTTTACTTTTTACACTACATATAATTTTTAAAAATTGTTTATAATTACTAAAGCATTATTATTCACATAAATACAAAAGTGCACTTTTAAAATTTTACATTCAAATTTAAGAAAATATCAATTCTAAATACTGGAATTCAGATTTCCAACTATAAATTTGAAAATGTCAATTGAATTTCGGATAAACATATTAAAACGTCGGATATAATAACTTGAAATTTAGAAGACATCCACTGAATTTTTAATACTTATATAAATTTTATTCTTTAAACACAAATTGAAATTCAAAAACACCAAATATGTTTACATTTAAAAAATTAACTGAAATTAAAAAGAAATATTGCGATTCAGGAGGCATTAATAGCATTTCAGGATAAGAAAACATTAATTTAAATTCAATGAAGTTTAGAAAACCTCAAATGATATTTATGGATTGCGAACATAAAAATTGTTATATAAATAAAGCGCAATTTGATGAGAATGTTATTTTTTATATATTATTTTTCACAATTTTTTTGGATGAAAGTTTGAAGTTTTTCAGAAAACAAAGAGAACAAATTATTTTATTTAAAATTTTCGGGACATTTGGTTTTTTGCGTTTGCCATCCCTAATTTGAACCAGTGTTCTTGATGACTTCAAAATTTGACTTCATGGTAGGCAACGTAAAACACAAAAAATTGAAGATCGATAATAATTTTCAGGTGGTAGTATTTGGAGTCAATAAATGAAAATATATTTTATTAACATAATTTAATTCAAAATCAAAAGTTGGCATCACTGGATTAGATTTTGTATTGTATTGTGTTATTTTGTGTTACCACAAAATCTAATAGTGAAAACTCCCTTTTAATAAGTAAAAAAAAAAATATTTTCCAAATATGGCAACATTTTAACAAAAAAAAAAAAAAATAGGGACAGCTTTTTTTTTTTTGGTTATTATTTTGTTACTCCACCCGGCATATACGGCCGCAATGAAGAATTATTTGGCCAATTAAAAGAAACTATACAGCCATCTCCAATTAGCATGATTTAATGCGTAAAGCCACCCTACACAACCATTACCTTTGCAATGGAGGTTAGGGCGAGCTATTTAATTAGCAAAAACTAAATTAAACGAGAAGTTATGTCATATAACCGGAAACGCATGCATGTAGGTATATAACCTAAATGCATGCCGATCAGCAATCACGATGACCAAAAAGCAAACACCGAAACGTGTTTTCTTTCATCCGAAATAATAGAAAAGACGGAAACGATCTTTCCACGTTGGACCGCGAATTACTAATGTGAGAGAGTTTTATAGACCAACTCTTGAAATAAACAAAAATCCGGATCAAATCACAGAATTTGCTAAAATAATTTGGTATTAAGTTTAACAAATTGTTTCCTTTTTCAAATATTTTGTTTACATTTATTATCAATACTCAAACCGAGGTGGAGGGTATCAAAGATTCGGCACAGCCGAATTTAACACTCTTACTTGTTTAAACTAAATTCAATTTTTTTTTAACTTAATCCCGACCACCTTAAATAATGAAAATTTACCTAAGTTTTTCTAAGGTATATTAGCTAAGTTATTATTTTTTACCAATGAACTAGATTTTTAAATAAATTTTTGTTAGCTCAACTTGCTTAGGTTACCTAAGTTTTCTAAAGTATTTTATTTTATTTCATATTTTTACTTACTGAAATAAATGAAAAGAAAGCTACAATATTCAATTATTAGATTTTTTTTTGTGTATACATATCCATACAAATCTAAGTAGCACAAATCAGGATCATTTTATGCCATACATCAATTGATTTTTCTTTTTTTTTGTTTTATTTTGCCTTATTATATTTACAATATTGATACATTTTTTGCTAGAGAGTTACAAAACACAAATAAGTTATATTTACAACATCAGTCTGCTAACGATAATCGGCGAGAGCGGTTATAAGAAAAAAAAATCGCTAAGAAACTATTTAACAATTAAACGTGCGCGCGCGGGTAGGTGTTTCTATTTGCTAACGCGTATAAAAAAAACTTAAATTAATTCATAAACACAAAGAAATACTTATGAATGAATTAATTAAACAAGAAAATTAAAAAAAGCTTAAATATAAAATTCCAATAAAAAAAAAATTATAAAACACGTATTAAATAATGTTTAATTTCAAACTCACTTATACATTCTTATTCGTGATCATAATTTGTAAAACCACACAACAACAACAACAACGAGAACAACAACAAAATGGAATTCCTCCCATAGCCTGTCCCAACTATTTTCAGTACTTTCATGATGGTTCAAAATATTTTGGTAAAATATCCCTGCCAAATTTAGGTGACAATATTGATTTAGCCGTTAATTTTACCCAGCGAACACTGGTGATTATGGTAAGAATTATGTTGCATATAATTTAATGATAACGTTTTGTAACAGGAGTGGGGGAGAGAATCTTATGCCGTTTTCTTTTCACAACATGTTGCCCTTTTTTGCCCTTTTTTGCCCTTTTTTGGAAAAGTATATTTTTTTATATATTCTGAATTAAGAGCAACCCTATATTATATATCAATCGAAACGTCTCAAAGTGCTGTGTTCATATATGCAAATTTCATTATTATCCTCTTGGAAGTCATAGGGTGAAAATATTCAAAAAGGGGGAACAATGGCGAAATATTCTCACACTATGACCCGAAAGAAGTCAATGGCTGGAATTTTTTGTGATTTACGAGGGCTCGACTTTAAGACCTTTCGATTGATGTATAAGATAAGGTTGCTCTTAATTCAGAATATATAAAAAAATACACTTTTCGAAAAAAAGGCAAAAAAGGGCGACATTTTTTGTCAGAAAAGAAAACGGCATTAGGTTCACAATTTTCATATTCTAGTTTATTTTGTAAATCAGATACAAAAAGTAAATATTTAAATTCACAACATCATTAAGAAATCTGCAGGGCCCCTTTTTACGGAATATGAGTGGCTACATGTCATTATAAAAATGTGAAAATACAAAGTTTATAGTGTTTTATGTTTGTGAACAAATTATTTAATTTTTTCAATAATGGTTCTCTTGGTAAATAAACGAGAAAAAAAATAAAAAAAATATATCAAATGAATTTCAGAAAATATCAATACATACATTTGATACTTTCTGAACTACAATTGATACTTTCTGAAATATAATTGATACTTTCTGAAATTAAATTGATGTTTTCTGAAACGCAACTGATTATTTATGAAATACAATTGATGTTTTCTGAAATACAATTGATAATTACTGAAAATCGATTGATGTTTTCTGAAATACAATTGATACTTTCTGAAAATCAATTGATGTATTCTGAAATACAATTGATACTTTCTGAAATTCTATTGATTTTTTCTGAAATACAACTGATACTTTCTGAAATACAATTGATACTTCCCGAAATTCAGTTGATGTTTTTGAAATACAATTGATTATTTCTGAAAATCAATTTGATAATTTCTGAAATACATTTGATGTTTTCTGAAATACAATTGATACTTCCCGAAATTCAGTTGATGTTTTCTGAAATACAACTGATGCTTTCTGAAAATCAATTAATGTTTTCTGAAATACAATTGATTATTTCTGAAAATCGATTGATGTTTTCTCAAAGACAATTGATACTTTCTGAAAATCAATTGACGTTTTCTGAAATACAATTGATTGTTTTCTGAAAAACAATTGCTAATTTCTGAAATCCATTTGATATTTTCTGAAATACATTTGATGTTTTCTGAAATACATTTGATACTTTCTGAAATACAATTGATAATTTCTGAAATACATTCGATGTTTTCTGAAATACATTTGATACTTTCTGAAATACATTTGATGTTTTCTGAAATACATTTGATACTTTCTGAAATACAATTGATAATTTCTGAAATACATTCGATGTTTTCTGAAATACATTTGATACTTTCTGAAATACATTTGATGTTTTCTGAAATACATTTGATACTTTCTGAAATACATTTGATACTTTCTGAAATACATTTGATGTTTTCTGAAATACATTTGATACTTTCTGAAATACATTTGATGTTTTCTGAAATACATTTGATGTTTTCTAAAATATATTTGATACTTTCTGAAATACAATTGATAATTTCTGAAATACAATTGATGTTTTCTGAAATACAATTGATTATTTCTGAAAATCAATTGATATTTTCTGAAAATCAATTAACGTTTTCTGAAACACAATTGATTATTTATGAAATATAATTGATGTTTTCTGAAATACAATCGATTATTTCTGAAAATCAATTGATGTTTTCTGAAGACAATTGACGTTTTCTGAAATACTATTGTTTATTTCTGAAAATCAATTGATGTTTTCTAAAGTAAAATTGATAATTTCTGAAATACATTTGATACTTCCCGAAATTCAATTGACGTTTTCTGAAATACAATTGATTATTTCTGAAAATCAATTGATGTTTTCTGATATACATTTGATACTTTCTGAAATACAATTGATAATTTCTGAAATACATTCGATGTTTTCTGAAATACATTTGATACTTTCTGAAATACATTTGATGTTTTCTGAAATACATTTGATACTTTCTGAAATACAATTGATAATTTCTGAAATACATTCGATGTTTTCTGAAATACATTTGATACTTTCTGAAATACATTTGATGTTTTCTGAAATACATTTGATACTTTCTGAAATACATTTGATACTTTCTGAAATACATTTGATGTTTTCTGAAATACATTTGATACTTTCTGAAATACATTTGATGTTTTCTGAAATACATTTGATGTTTTCTAAAATATATTTGATACTTTCTGAAATACAATTGATAATTTCTGAAATACAATTGATGTTTTCTGAAATACAATTGATTATTTCTGAAAATCAATTGATATTTTCTGAAAATCAATTAACGTTTTCTGAAACACAATTGATTATTTATGAAATATAATTGATGTTTTCTGAAATACAATCGATTATTTCTGAAAATCAATTGATGTTTTCTGAAGACAATTGACGTTTTCTGAAATACTATTGATTATTTCTGAAAATCAATTGATGTTTTCTAAAGTAAAATTGATAATTTCTGAAATACATTTGATACTTCCCGAAATTCAATTGACGTTTTCTGAAATACAATTGATTATTTCTGAAAATCAATTGATGTTTTCTGATATACAATTGATACTTTCTGAAAATCAATTGATGTTTTCAGAAATACACTTGATACTTTCTGAAATACAATTGATAATTTCTGAAATACATTCGATGTTTTCTGAAATACATTTGATACTTTCTGAAATACATTTGATGTTTTCTGAAATACATTTGATACTTTCTGAAATACATTTGATACTTTCTGAAATACATTTGATGTTTTCTGAAATACATTTGATACTTTCTGAAATACATTTGATGTTTTCTGAAATACATTTGATGTTTTCTAAAATATATTTGATACTTTCTGAAATACAATTGATAATTTCTGAAATACAATTGATGTTTTCTGAAATACAATTGATTATTTCTGAAAATCAATTGATATTTTCTGAAAATCAATTAACGTTTTCTGAAACACAATTGATTATTTATGAAATATAATTGATGTTTTCTGAAATACAATCGATTATTTCTGAAAATCAATTGATGTTTTCTGAAGACAATTGACGTTTTCTGAAATACTATTGATTATTTCTGAAAATCAATTGATGTTTTCTAAAGTAAAATTGCTAATTTCTGAAATCCATTTGATATTTTCTGAAATACAATTGATTGTTTTCTGAAAAACAATTGCTAATTTCTGAAATACATTTGATAATTTCTGAAATACATTTGATGTTTTCTGAAATACATTTGATACTTTCTGAAATACAATTGATAATTTCTGAAATACATTCGATGTTTTCTGAAATACATTTGATACTTTCTGAAATACATTTGATGTTTTCTGAAATACATTTGATACTTTCTGAAATACATTTGATACTTTCTGAAATACATTTGATGTTTTCTGAAATACATTTGATACTTTCTGAAATACATTTGATGTTTTCTGAAATACATTTGATGTTTTCTAAAATATATTTGATACTTTCTGAAATACAATTGATAATTTCTGAAATACAATTGATGTTTTCTGAAATACAATTGATTATTTCTGAAAATCAATTGATATTTTCTGAAAATCAATTAACGTTTTCTGAAACACAATTGATTATTTATGAAATATAATTGATGTTTTCTGAAATACAATCGATTATTTCTGAAAATCAATTGATGTTTTCTGAAGACAATTGACGTTTTCTGAAATACTATTGATTATTTCTGAAAATCAATTGATGTTTTCTAAAGTAAAATTGATAATTTCTGAAATACATTTGATACTTCCCGAAATTCAATTGACGTTTTCTGAAATACAATTGATTATTTCTGAAAATCAATTGATGTTTTCTGATACACAATTGATACTTTCTGAAAATCAATTGATGTTTTCAGAAATACACTTGATACTTTCTGAAAATCAATTGATGTTTTCTGAAATACAATTGATACTTTCTCAAATACAATTGGAAAAGGTGTAGTAATTAAAAAACACACCTACATAAGTTTATTTTCGACTTCTTCAAAGTTGTACTAGCATTTAGCTTCTGAATGTATCAGGCAGCTATTCACAATAGATAATGGAAATTCAACTTTGTGTTAAATTTCATGCAAAATAAAGATGACAACAAATCTATGGAAGTCCATAAATAGAAAAGAAAAAAATACGTGGAAAGAGGAAACATTGACGAGAAAGGTTTATTTTTCTTTTTTCTTTAAAAAATTTAAGCGTTTTTAACAAAAACTATAAAGAAAATACTGCAACAAGATTTAGAAGAAATTCATACAACCAATTTTATATCAGGTCTCAATGAGAGAAAATCTAAAGATGATATTGTTAACGCAAAAGGCAAAAATCTACTAGATTTATGCAATAATTATGGTTTTGTAATATTAAACGGCCGCACATTGGGTGATGAAAATGGTGAATATACATTTATGAGCAACGTGGGCAACTCTGTAAATGATATTTGTGCAACCGCACATGATGTTCTACAATATATTCAGAATTTTGAAATTGAATCAAAAATATGGTCAGATCACATGCCACTTAAATTGAAGCTGTGTATCAAAAATACCTGTGAAGATAATAAAAAGTTAAATTTAATGCCAAAGCTTAGATGGAAAGATTCATACAAAGAAAATTATCAACAAAATCTCAAAAAAAATTTGCAAAATGTCCAAGGAGGATTTATGAACTAAAAGCAACTGATAGATGTAATCAATAAATCTTTGCCAAACACCCAACAATTTAAAAATACCCCCAAATTCAAATCCAAATGGTTTAATTTCAAATGTATGAACGCGAGAGAAAAAGCGTTCGAATCGCTTAATGAATTTAGAAAAACAAATAATCCACAAGATAAAGACAAATACCTGCAGGCACATTTTGAGTACGTAGGTGAATGTAGAAAAAGAAAAAAGGAGTATTATGATGAAATTAACAATAAAATCAATAAGATAAATGATTCTAAGGAATGGTGGAAATTAGCTAGAGAAATAAGAGGTGATTGTATTAGAATTGGAACATCTATACCGACTGATGAATTTAGAAAATATTTCGAGTCGTTACTTAACCAACCGAATTTGTCAAAAGACATTCAATATGCACCAATGTATCATGTGGATTATGATTTGGACAAAAATATTACTCTACAGGAGATTAAAAACATCATCAAAAAGACAAAATTAGATAAAGCACCTGGAGCTGATAGAGTGCCGTATGAAATGTTTAAATATGCTACAGATGAATTTCTTACACAACTTTCTAACGCCTTTAATATAATTTTTGAAACGGGAAAGGTAGGAGAGGAGTTTGAGCGCAGTATTATATTTCCCATTTATAAAAAAGGAAACATAAATTCGACTTGCAATTACAGAGGAATTTCCTTTATGAACTGTGTGAAAAAACTTTTTGTGGGAATTATAAATTCTAGGCTGACAAACTCGGTTGAACAAAATAATATTCTAATCAATTTCAATCCGGCTTCAGACCACATTATTCAACAGTAGATAGCATTTATAATTTATCAGAAATAGTAAATTATAAACTGAACAAAAAGAAAAAGACTTTAAAGCCGCCTTCGATAGAGTGCCGAGGAAACCTCTTATATATAAGCTACATTCTTTAGGTACGTCAACGAAAGTGGTCAACTTTATTGAAAATGTGTACAAACATACAAAGTCCGCAATGTGGACAGGAAAAGATTTTTCTTAATACTTTGAAACTTATACTGGCATTAAACAAGGATGTCTCCTGTCCCCATTGCTCTTAACACTGTACTTAAATGACCTCCATGAGCATTTGGGAGGTGGTCTGATGGTAGATGATATAAATATACGTTTGCTTATGTATGCGGATGATATAGTCTTATTGGCTGATGATATACAAATAATGAGAAATATGGTAAAGAACTTGGAAAGTTATTGTAAGCAGTGGAATATGGAGGTGAATATGCTTAAATCGGAAATGATGGTATTCAGAAAAGGAGGCAGGCTTGCATCAAGTGATAAGATAGAGTACAAAAATCAAGAAATTAAAATTGTGAATAATGAGTACAACTATTTAGGTGTAACTCTAACCCCGCAAACGAATTTTAGGAAACATATTGAAAAAAGAAATATATCGTCTAAGAATAGCATTAATGCAAAGTGGAACAGTTTTCTAGATAATCCGAACATAAGCCTGAAATCTAAGTGGAAGCTTTTTCAATCAGTCTGCCGATCTATACAAGCATATGTAGCTCAGGTCTGGGGTTACTGTTTATTCGAGGAGGTAGACAAGTTATAGAGGTATTTCCTGAAGAGAATTCTAAAACTACCAGACTTTACACCCAACTATGCTATACATTTTGGGCAAAGAAAATCAATGAAATAAGTAGAGAATTTGGGGTTCAATTTAACTTTGAAAATAATAGTAACAATGGGTTCGAAATTGAATGATTTTGCTTTAAGAAATGAAATCAAGGGCAATTATGGAAATGCAACAACAAGCACATCAAGATTTTATAAATATTTGAACCATAGTTTGGACATAAACTGTATCGAAAACTTGAGGAGTCAAAGGCCAATCTCAACCATTTTTAAAGCGAGATGCGGTATATTACCATTAAATTTAAACAGTTTTAACACAACTGAAAACCATGCATGCACTTTATACAACACCGGCGAAAATGAAACAACACAACATTTCATGGCAAGATGTCCAATATTTAAAGAACTACGAAACAGATTTCTTGGTAAACCAATTCTTAATGACAATGAAGTCATAAATATTTTGAATGGCCGAATATGTAACGACTGGAATTCACTTTATAATTATGTTGAAAATGCTTTAAATTATAGAAAACTCATTATAGAGGAATTTATCTAAATTTTATACATGCCTATAAATATTAGTTATTTTTTATAAACATGTCTAGAACACTTTATACATTTATATTTATAACAGACGACATATATATGTCATTGTTAAATATTTATTTTCTTTCTTTATTTAAAAATGTTATTATATATTTTAAATAAAGATACATACATACATACATACATACATACATATAAAGAAAATATGATATTAAGAAGATTTTACATGGTTTAAGTGCAGATAATAGAGTGAAGCACAAGTCATAAATGAAAAAAATATCATAATATTTGAACCAATACACTCATAAACAATACATCAAAAATAAATTTGTTTTTTAAACGGGCAAAAATGGTCCAAAACCTTATTCCGAAGATTTTTTTTAATGACTTGACTTTCACAACTTTTTGCAAGTGGGTGCACTACAAAAGTAATACTCCATAAAACACAAATTTAAATGTTAGGTGACGTACAAAATTGCACTTCAACTATACATTGCACAATTAGAAAACAACAACATTTATTTAATACACCGTGACTAACGTTTTCCATAATTACACTTTATCTCTGTTTTAAACTTTAAAGAAATATTTACGCTCAAAGTCTGTTAATATTTTCCCCCAATTGTTATCAACTCAAACTTATACTCAATCAGCTCACTTTGATCGCGCGCCACAATTTAATTGTTGCCAATACAAACCGATTTAGTATATTTTTTTCTATCTGGGGTATTCAGACTGCAGTGGTTGTTTCAATTTAGCCGATTAACCACTAAACTTAGCCCTTTGTCATCAGATTTCGTAGAGTGAGAATTCATTCATACAAAAAATTAAAACAACAACAACAACTAAAATCAATAAGATTTTTGAAAGATGTTACTTTCCACGTAAAGCTATAACCTGTGCAGTTGGGAGCTTTTCAAAAACAACATGATTTGTTTATGGATATTTCATATGTAATGGAAAGGGCTAAATGCGTTGGTGCTTCCACTATATTAGAAATCCGATTTACTTGCTCAGAATTGTGTTTGTTTCATTGAATTTTGGTATTGACTTGTTTTGCTGAGATGTTACTTCGATTTATTGATACACAGTGCGGAGAAAAAATTAGTAAATTTTGTAATGCCCCTAGATTTATTTGATTTCAAAAATAATATCTTAAAAACAAAATGTATTAAGATAATTAAAATTTCCAAAAGATTACTTTTATATATACAGTGAGTGAGAATAAAATGGAAACGTTTAACAAAAAATATTTTTGTTAAAACTATTTTATTAATTTAAAAATTCGTATGTTTTATTTATTTGAACTAGCAGATTCCAGCCCTCGAAATTCGAGCGCAAATTCTAGGAAAATTTATTTTTTCATTAAATAAAGACCCTAAAAGTATGCTAATCAATTATAGCAAATTCACAAATCAACAATACAAACAAACTCATTTTTATTACAAACACATTAACAAATTTAATAAACACACACATAGCATTGGATAATTTTATGTATGTGTTAGTAGAAACTTTAAATGTAATTTACTGAAAATAAAGGAAAAAATTAAAAATCTGTAAATCTGCAAAACAGCTAAAAGAAATACCTTTCAAATAACATACGTTTGGTCAAAATCGGGATAAAACGGTAGAACAAAACACCAGTCACAAGAAATCGCCTAGCCTATTAATATTAGAGATTACTCAAAATAAAGGAAAAAATTTAAAAATCTGTAAATCTGCAAAACGGCTAAAAAGAATTACCTTTCCAATAATATACGCTTGGTCAAAATCGGGATAAAACGGTAGAACAAAACATCAGTCACAAGAAATCGCCTAGCCTATTAATATTATATATAATCTAACCCACAAAAACAAAGTTTTTGTTAAAACTCTTTCTTTCCTTATGCATATGAGTTCCGAATCACCCCGTGACTGTGCGTTACTATGCGTGACTGTGCGTGGCTATGTCAAAGTTAATCTTTTTTCACAGCAAGCCTATCGACCAAGCTTCAGATCGATAGGATAATGGGAAATGGGATTTAAAACACTCCGTGACTGTGCGTAACTATGTCGAAGTTTAATCTTTCTTTACACCAAGCCTATCGACCAAGTTTCAGATTGATTGGTGAGGGGAATCTCTCCATATTTCTGAATGTGAACTTACAGAAATGTCAACAACATTTCGCTCAAAAATGTGCCCTACTTGATTTTTACAAAAGTTCAAAATTCCCAATAATTAATATTAACAATGAGAAATAAGATATTTTTTTAAAACCTCTAAAAAAAAAGGGAAAACTAAACTGGAAAAAACCCCTAAATCTAGCAGGAAAACCTTCAAACTGGCAACACTGTTCCTAGCGCATATAATAGCGTTAACAACAATGCAAAATGTTGCTTTATTCTTAATGCATTAACAATATGACAAATAAAATAAAACAATAAGCTTCAGAGTCAAAGAGAGAGATATTACCATAAAACAAAAGCAACTCGCATGTTCTCAATTTTACAACCGAGCTCTTTTTAATTTTATTTTCAGTTTAAATACGAACATGTATATAACCGATGTTACTTAGCCCTTTTCAATGCTCTCGGCAGTGATTCTGTAAAAAAAAACTCGCTAAAGTGGAGCTTTTTAATTTCTTTTTAAGTGCTTTAAGCACTTTTTAACTAATAAACATATATATATTTAAACCATTTTTTTTTTTATTTGTCGTTCGTAAATTATTATGAAATTATTGTGTTCATTTCATTACAGAACGAATATGGGCAAATTTCTCTCGAAAGTAAACAACCTCTTCAATATCGAGTGGATTTTCTGACTCCCAACGAAGTACCAAAATTAACAAAACTGACTGTCAATGGCCAAGACATTTGTTTATCAAATAACTGTAAGTAAAACTAATACATTTGCCAAGTAAACATACACATGTATTTTATGTCATGCAGTTATAATCGACACATAATTGTAAACAATTTCAGATCCGCCACCAGCCATTAATTTTTTTCTAAATTATCGCACTACCACCCAAATTGTTCCTTCCAATCAGCCACAAACCTCTTTTCGACCCCAAACATTTAATCAGCATTTGCAGCCAACACAACCAGTAGCGGACGATGTTACTAGTTTTATTCCATTTGGGGGTAATTCACAATCTCTCCCAGAAGTCGCACAACCTTTTCCGGAAGGCGTACAACGTTTTCTAAAAGTCACACAACCGGTGCAGCAAGTTATACAAACTCCCAAAAAAGATCAAGTGGTCAGCGATAGGCCAATCGAATCAATTGCAGCGGCAACTTTTAGTAAACCTGTTCCACAAAATGGACAATGCGGGAAAGAAACTAGTATTGCAGGTTTTGTAGTTGGCGGCGAAGAGCTTTCGCGCGGTCAATTCCCATGGTTAACGGCCGTTTATCAAAAAATACAAGCCGACTTAAAATTCCTCTGTGGTGGTTCTTTAGTTTCGCCGAGAACAGTGGTTACTGCAGGACATTGTGTGAAACGATCCAATTTATCAGCAAATCGTTTGTTAGTCCACTTGGGACGTCACAACTTAGAGGACTTTAGTGATGAGAGCTATGTGGTCAGAAATATACAAAATCTTATTGTACATCCTGATTATAATCCGAATCTTTTCCCTGATGCTGATTTGGCAATACTGCAGTTACACAAATCAGTGGAGTAAGTACTTAAGATTTATTCAACAAAAAAAAAATAAATAAAATTGTAAAGAGTGGTTTTCTATGGAAAAATTATGTGAACGAAGATTTTTTTTTATTGAGAAAAGAAATTGATAAATGTTATTGATAAATTTTGCAGAGACCATTAATAATTTCGCTAAAAATGTCACGTTATTCAAAAATTTCCTATAGAAAATTATTGTTATCGATTTCAAAAACAAATGTTATAGGTATCGAAAAAAAATTGTTAAAGAAAAATAATGTCACCAATAAAAGTTACTATAGAAAATTATTCATTTCGATATATTTGCTATAGGAAATTATAGTTAATGAAAAAATATGAACAGATAATTGTTGTTATCAAAAAATGTACATATAAAAGAATTATTGTCGAAAAATTTTAATTGAAGTAGTTTTGCAAACAATAGATTTCGATCAATTTTCGATCGAAAAACCATTGTTATCGATTAGTTTTCCATTTGAGACTATTTTTAACGATAAACTTTTGTTAATATATTTTCAACCCAAAATAGTTGCAAACGATAAATTTTCTCTCAAAAACAATTGTTACAGATTTATTATCGATATGTGTTCATCCTAAAGTAGTTGCTATCGATTAATTTTCTAACGATCAATTATCTTTTTGAAACTATTGTTATTAATTTCAAAAACAAATGTTATAGAAATCGAAAAAAAATTGTTAAAGAAAAATAATGTTACCAATAAAAGTTACTATAGAAAATTATTCATTTCGATAAATTTGCTATAGGAAATTATAGTTAATAAAAAACTATGAACAGATAATTTCACGGCCCTTTGTTCCAACTTGGAACCATAGGAATCAATATATATGAACAGATAATTATTGTTATCAAAAAATGTACATATAGAAGAACTATTGTCGAAAAAATTTCAATTGAAATATTTTTGCAAACAATAGATTTCGATCAATTTTCTAACGAAAAACCATTGTTATCGATTAGTTTTCCATTTGAGACTATTGTTAACGAGAAACTTTTATTAATTTATTATTAACCCAAAATAGTTGCAAACGATAAATTTTCTCTCGAAAACAATTGTTATAGATTTATTTTCGATTAGAAATTATTGTTATCGATAAACTTTTATCGATATGTTTTCATTCTAAAGTAGTTGCTAGCGATAAATTTCCTAACGATCAATTATCTTTTAGAAACTATTGTTATCGATTAACTTTTATCGATATATTTTCAGTTTAAAAAAGTTTTTATCGATAAATTTTCTATTGAAACTATTGTTATTGACTAATTTTCTATCAAAAACTATTGTTATCGATAAGTTTTCTTTAAAAACTATTGTTATCGATAAATTTTTTTAACAACTATTTTTATCGATAAATTTTCTTTAATAACTATTGTTATCGATAAGCTTTCTTTAAAAACTATTGTTATCGATAAATTTTCTTTAAAAATTTTTGTAATCGAAAATTAAACTAAATCGAAAAATGCTCTATAGGATAATAATGTAATCGATAATTTTCTACAAAAAAATTTGCAACACATTTAATAATAATTGTTATCGAAAAATTTTCCGTAAAAAATTTTTGTTATCGATAAACTTTCTGTATGAAAATAAATTATATAAATTTTTTAAGGATAAAAATTGTTTATCCTTAAGGATTAAAGGATATAAATTTTATAAGGATAAAAAAATTTATAAAAATCTTTCTTTTGTTATCGATCAAAAAATTTTATAAAAAAATTATGTTTTGATAAATTTAATTTTCTTTAAATATTTCAATGGATACCCCAGAAAAAAATTTGAAATAGTAGCTCATTGATTTTTGCATTACCAATAATAGCCTACCTTTGCCCACTGCATTACTTCTAAAGTGCAAATAAGGCGTTACTAATAATGTGTTATATCGCTACTTATATTTCATGCCAGCTCCTTGCCTACTACATTACTTTTGAAGTGAAAATAATGGGTTCCTAGGCAACTAGCTACCTCCAATGACATCCCCGTTTTAAAGTAATGAACTTATCAGGCAAACTTCAACCAGTTACTTCTCCTTCTAAAACCCATTATTTGATAATGTTTGTTTTTCCTGGTGCCATTTATTTTTGTACAAAAAATTTATCGATGACAAACATTTTTTTATTATTTGATAAATTTTCTGTAGAAAATGATTATTATTAAAAACAATATGAACAGGCTATTATCATTATATAAAAAAAAATTTAAATTATTGTTATCGAAAAAAGTTATCAAAGCAATTATTTAAACATATGTATATTAGGGTGGCCCTTCATTATGTGGAGGGGCAAAAAAGTATTCAAACTCTCGGTCGCACCCCTTAGAAATATGCGAATAGCAAAAAAAAAACTGAGAATGGAAATGTTTTGGGCCAATCAAAAAACATTTAGAGTTGGGTCAACGCGGTTGAAAATTTCAACTGTGTTTATATGGGGAAAATATGACTTTTTTCAGATTTTACAAAAACTTTGTTCTATAGTTTAATTTTTCCGACAAACTGTTATATAATTCGGAATCAGTATTAAATTATCTCTCCAAAAAGCTATAAAACTTCACAATCGAATAAAAACTTATACAAAAGAATATAAAATTAATATAACAATCTATAATATTAATAGGCTAGGCGATTTCTTGTGACTGATGTTTTGTTCTACTGTTTTATCCCGATTTTGACCAAACATATATTATTTGAAAGGTATTTCTTTTTAGCCGTTTTGCAGATTTATAGATTTTAAAATTTTTTCCTTTATTTTGAGTAAATTGCATTTAAAGTTGCTACTAACACATACATAAAATTACACAATGTAATGTGTGTGTTTATTAAATTTGTTAATGCGTTTGTAATAAAAATAAGTTTTTTTTGTGTTGGTTTGTGAATTGGCTATAATTAATTAGCATATTTTTAGGGTCTTTATTTAATGAAAAAATAAAATTTCCTAGAATTTGCACTCGAATTTCGAGGGCTGGAATCTGCTAGTGTAAAACTAAAGAAAAGCAATACTTATTGTAAGTCGTAAGTGATTACTGAAAACAATTTGATTCGCACACTAAATCACCCATAAATACACCAAAATAAATAGAATTAATTTTATAGTTCATATTCTTTTGAATAAGTTGTCTTTTATTAGCTTTGGGTCATTTGTGGGTCTTCTTATTTTATTTAGAAAAATTTAGATAGTTTTTATACATAAAATAATTTTATAACAAAAATGGTTAAAAGTTGTTTTAATTTATATTCGCGAGCAATAAGCAGACAATTTCGCCAAAGATATATCACAATGAATTATTTTGATCTCAGAAGCACTGAAGGGTTAAATAAATAAAAATTAACCGAATTATTTTTCTTAAATTCTAAATAGCAGTTTCATCGAGTTTAATAGAAAAACTCGTTTTCGGTAATTTTTATTTAAAAATATCTTAAAATCGAAAGCTGGCCTTGGCAAATAATGGGTTAACGTTACCGGATTTATCCCAAAATTTAAGTACGGAAGTCCTACACATTTGGTTATTATATTTTAAGCGTCGCATCTACAAATTCAACAGCACTTACAAAATATTTGAATTTTTTTGAATAAATTGTCTTTTATTAGCTTGGGGTCATATGTGACCCCAATTCCAAAAGGGTTAATGGGGTTATATCATTTTTTTCCCGAAACCCTAGGCTATTATGATAAAATATAGCATTTAAAAGTAGAAAAGTGATGAATTTTTGATACAAAGTATTTAGAAAGAATACATTTACAGAATACTTTAAAAAAATCCCATATTTCGCGAAATCCGCAAAAATAAAATCCTTGTAAAAAAAATTCTGGCGTAGGGATTTACTTAAAAATTCACACAGTTAATCTGCAATATTTGTAATTTTTTAAATTTTTTTTAAGAAAATTTTTTAAAACTTGAAAAAGGAGTTTTCCAAATTTTATCAAAAAAATTTCCCATTTTCGGTCTCAATGCGGAATAGGTTAACAACGTGGTAATAATATAGTACCTCACATCTGAGTACTTATAAGTATAGACAAAAAAAATTATGGCTTTAATCGATTACTCAAAGTTGAAAAAAATGCCATCATGACCTAGTTTTTTTTGGCACAAAAGGGTCTGGGGCATTTACTATTTCTTTGCAAATTTTTATTCGATTTCGAAGTTTTATAGCTTTTTGAAAAGATAATTTAATACTAATTCCGATCTATATACAAAATTTGTCGGAAAAATTAAACTATAGAACGAAATTTTCGTAAAATCTGAAAAAAAGTCATATTTTCCCAGATAAACACAGTTGAACTTTTCAATCGCGTTGAGCCACCTCTAAAGGTTTTTTGATTGGCCCAAAACTTTATATTCGCATATTTCTACGGGGTGCGACCGAGAGTTTGAACACTTTTTTTATTAAGGGCCACCCTAATGTATATGCTAACGTTTTTGCTTTATTAAAGTAAAAATTTTTGATCTTGAGCCTGATTTATTTCCAATTCAATCATTAAATGATAAAGATTGAAAACTCGTTTTTTTTTTTATATTTGGAAAAACCAAATCGAAGTAATAAAAATATTATCGAAATAAATAATAAGTTGTTATCAAAAAAATTAAGAACCAAAAATATCGAAAAATTTTCTATTAAAATAGTTTTTAATAAAAAATAACTTTTATCGTTATACTATCGGTAAAAAATTATTGCTATCGATAAATATTCTATCGAAAATGATTGTAATCGAAAATTAACCGAAAATAAAACTTTTCTACAAAATTTTATGAAACCAACACTTTGCAAAAAAAAAACAAAAAAAAAATTTTTTTGAATCAACAAACCTATAAAATGAATTGGTTTTAATAAATTTTCCGTCAAAAATTATTGTTATCGATAAATTTTGTATAATAAATAAATTTTATCGGTCGAAAATTTTTAAGGAAAATTTTTTGTTATCGATAAAAAATTTCTACAAAAAGGGTAGAAAGGTGAAGGGTGAATATAGTTCGGCTTAAGTTTATCGGTTGTTAAAACATTATCTTTGTTATATGAAAGTTTTTGTTAAAAATAATTAAAACACAAGTTTTTTTAATTATTAAACAATATTGATTTAAAATATATTATAAAAAAAAAAATTATTTTAATTAAAATTAATTAAAAAAAATTTCTTTAAAAATTTTTGTAATCTATAAATTTCTTATAAAAATATCCCCTATCGATAAATTTTCTGTAAAAACACTTTGAGCAATTTATTTTCTATGAAAAGTTGTTTGCATAAGATTTCTATAAAAGTATATGTAGTTGCAAACATTACATATAGAAAAATATTGTTATCGACAAATTTTCAACAAGATAAAATAGAGTAGTCGAAAATATAACCCAACATTTTCTATAATAAATTAATGAAATCGAAAATTTTTACAAAAAATTATTGGAATCGATAAACTTTCTGTAAAAAATAATTGGTTTCAATATATTTTCCATCAAAAATAATTATTATCGATAATTAATTATAAAAATAAATTTTATCAATCGAAATTTTTTAAGAATGTTATCGATAAAAAAATTTTCAAACCAGTTATTTCAATTGATAAATTTTCCAAGATAAAAAACTGTTATCGAAAAAGTTTAGTTTAAAAAATTTTATAAAACACAGCAAGTTTGCATTCAATAACTTTCTTAAAAACTTTTTTTATCGATACATTTCTTAGAAAATTTTCCCTTATCGATAAACTTTCTATAAAAATATTTTCAGCAATATATTTTCAATGCAAAGTTGTTGCTTATAAGATTTCTATAGAGAGCATCTTTAATAACAAAAATTATCTATAGAAAAATATTGCTATCGATATTGTAATCAAAATGATTTTCAATAGAAAATTATTTTTGGCGAAAAAAAAAATATTGGAATCGATAAACTTCCTGTAAAAAATAATTGGTTTCAATATATTTTCCATCAAAAATTACTATTATCGATAACTAAAAAATAAAGATACATTTTATCATTCGAAAATTTTTAAGAAAATTAATGTTATCGATAAAAAAAATTTACAAACCAGTTATTTCAATTGATAAATTTTATAAAAAAAAATTTTTTTATCGAAATTATTTAGTTTAAAAAGTTTAAAAGTTTGCATTCAATAAGTTTATTTAAAACTTTTTAATCAATAAATTTCTAAGAAAACTTTCTCTAATCGATAAATTTTCTGTAAAAATACTTTGAGCAATATAATTTCCATGGAAAGCTGTTATCTATACGATTTCTATACAAAGTATATCTAATTGCCAAAATAATAAATAGACAAATATTGCTATCGATAAATTACAAGAATAAATAGAAAATTAAAGCGAATTTTCTATAAAAAATTAGTAAAATAAATTTTCCATCAATAACAGTTGTTATCGATAAATTTCGGTTCAAAATAATTTTATCGGTCGAGAAATTTTTAAGGAAACTATAATAAAAAATTTCTACTAAAATATTATTTTAATTGATAAATTTTCTATGAAAAAATAAATTGATAATGAAAAAGTTTAGTTTAAAAAAAATGTTATAACATACAGCAAATTGTATTAAATAAGTTTCTTTAAAACTTTTTTTAATCGATAAATTTCTTAAAAAAATTTCCCTTGTCGATAAATTTTCTATAAAAATATTTTGAGCAGTATATTTTCAATGCAAAGTTGTTGCTTATAAGATTTCCATGGAGAGCATCAACAATTATCTATAGAAAAATATTGCTATCGATTTTGTAACCAAATGATTTTCAACAGAAAATATTCAATAGAAAAATATTTTTAGCGAAAAAATTTTGTACAGAAATTATTTTTATCAAGAAAAAAAAAAAAAAAAATATATATATATATAATAAAAAAAAAATTATTGGAATCGACAAACTTCCTGTAAAAAATAATTGGTTTCAATATATTTTCCATCAAAAATAACTATTATCGATAACTAAAAAATAAAGATAAATTTTATCAATCGAATTTTTTTAAGAAAATTAGTGTTATCGATAAAAAAAATTTACAAACCAGGTATTTCAATTGATAAATTTTATAAAAAAAAAAATATTGTTATCGAGAAAATTTAGTTCAAAAGTTTGCATTCAATAAGTTTCTTTAAAACTTTTTTAATCAATAAATTTCTTAGAAAACTTTCTCTGATTGATAGATTTTCTGTAAAAATACTTTGAGCAGTATAATTTCCATGAAAAGCTGTTATCTATACGATTTCTATACAAAGTATATCTAATTGCCAAAATAACCAATAAAAAAATATTGCTATCGATAAGTTATCAACAAGAATAAATAGAAATTTTAAGCGAATTTTCTACAAAAAATTAATAAAATAAATTTTCCGTCAATAATAGTTGTTATCGATAAATTTCGGTTCAAAATAATTTTATCGGTCGAAATTTTTTTAACAAAATTATAATTAAAAATTTCTACTAAAATATTATTTTAATAGATAAACTTTCTATTAAAAAATTAATTGTTATCTAGAAAGCTTAGTTAAAAAAAATCTTATAACACACAGCAAGCTGTATTAGATAAGTTTCTTTAAAACTTTTTTTAATTGATAAAATTCTTACAAAAATTTCCCCCTGTCGATAAATTTTCTATAAAAATATTTTGGGCAATATATTTTCAATGCAAAGTTGTTGTTTATAAGATTTCTATAGAGAGCACCTTTAATAACAAAAATTATCTATAGAAAAATATTGTTATCGATATTGTAATCAAAATGATTTTTCAACAGAAAATTTTCAATAGAAAATTATTTTTAGCGAACAAAAATTTGTACAGAAATTATTTTTATCAAAAAAAGAAAAAAAAAATAATTATAAAAAAAAAATTATTGTAATCGAAAAACTTGCTGTAAAAAATAATTGGTTTCTATATCTTTTCCATCAAAAATAACTATTATCGATAACTAAAAAATAAAGATAAATTTTAATAAACGAAATTTTTTAAGAAAATTAATGTTATCGATAAAAAAATTTACAAACCAGTAATTTCAATTGATATATTATATAAAAAAAAAATTATTGTTATTGAGAAAATTTAGTTTAAAAAGTTTAAAAGTTTGCATTCAATAAGTTTCTTTAAAACTTTTTTAATCAATAAATTTCTTAGAAAACTTTCTCTGATCGATAAATTTTCTGTAAAAATACTTTGAGCAATATAATTTCCATGGAAAGCTGTTATCTGTACGATTTCTATACAAAGTATATCTAATTGCCAAAATAACCAATAGAAAAATATTGCTATCGATAAATTATCAACAAGAATAAATAGAAAATTTAAGCAAATTTTTTATAAAAAATTAATAAAATAAATTTTCCATCAATAATAGTTGTTATCGATATATTTCGGTTCAAAATAATTTTATCGGTCGAAATTTTTTTAAGAAAATTATAATTAAAAATTTCTACAAAAATATTATTTTAATAGATAAACTTTCTATTAAAAAATAAATTGATAACGTAAAAGTTTAGTTCAAAAAATTTTATAACACACAGCATATTCCATTAGATAAGTTTCATTAAAACTTTTTGTAATCGATAAATTTTTTACAAAAAATTGCCTTATCGATAAATTTTTTTTAAAAATACTTTGAGCAATATATTTCCAATGCAAAGTTGTTGCTTATAAGATTTCTATAGAGAGCATTTTTAATAACAAAAATTATCTATAGAAAAATATTGCTATCGATGTTGTAATCAAAATGATTTTCAATAGAAAATTATTTTTAGCGAAAAAATTTCGTACAAAAATTATTTTTATCAAAAAAAAAAAAAATAATAATAATAATAAAAAAAAATTATTGGCATCGATAAAAGATCAAAATGATTTTCAATAGAAAATTATTTTTAGCGAAAAAATTTTGTACAGAAACTATTTTTATCAGAAAAAAAAAATTATTGGCATCGATAAAAAATTATACACGAAATTAAGTTTCTTCAATTATTTACTTTTATTATTATATTATCCAGACTTTTTTTAAAGAATTTTTTTTTATAAAATTAAAGAAATCTATAATTTTACATTTTCATTAGAGAATTTTATTTAAATTTAGTTTATTTAAAAATATAATCGGGATGTATATATTTTTTAGATACACCAGATATATACGTCCGATCTGTTTATGGACTGACTCTTCAGATATCAATCGTTTAGTGGGTCAAACTGGAGTCGTCGCTGGCTGGGGTGCCGATGAGACAGGTCGGCCAACAACTGCATTACCTAAAAAAGTCAATACGCATATTGTCAGTGATATTGAGTGCCGTAATTCGTCGGCGACCTACAATTCATTAATATCAGGTCGCACTTTCTGTGCTGGTAATCGTGATGGCACTGGACCTTGTATAGGTGATTCTGGTAGTGCTCTTATGATATATCGAAATGATCGTTGGATTTTGCGTGGTGTTGTATCTGCTGGTCAAATGAAACAACACACATGTGATGTTTATGAATTTGTGATTTTTACCGATGTCGCAAAACATTTGCAGTGGCTACAAAGTCAAGTGGTTTCTTAGAACGAGAATAGATTTTATAGAATAAGTGACTAGATTTATGTATTTTAAAATAAAAACAATAAACTATAAT
This sequence comes from Cordilura impudica, assembly GCA_963682025.1. Classification (NCBI taxonomy): domain Eukaryota; kingdom Metazoa; phylum Arthropoda; class Insecta; order Diptera; family Scathophagidae; genus Cordilura; species Cordilura impudica. The sequence continues at coordinate 24,607,217 of OY821517.1, forward strand.
AATATTAAAATAGTTTTTTGGGAAAGCTACTGTGAACTTAACATCGAATGTTCACAACAATATATGTTTATGCCATTCCTTAATAAAGATTACTGGAGATGTGTTTTAAAAAACATTTAAATAAAATTGCATACACAATCAAAAATTTGGTCATTTATTATATAATTGGTTCATGGAAAGTATTTTGATACAACAATTTTTAACGGATATTGTTAACAAAAAAAAGCATTCTTATATAGTTATATTTTATCATCTTTGTAGTAGAAGATAATTGTTTAAGCCCAATTACACTATGAAATTTTAGTGAAATTTTTCATGCACACATTTTTTCTGACTCATTGTACCTTCTTATTTTTAACAATTTCAGATTTGAAAAACATTTAACTTCCATTTGAAAAACCTTTAGTTTTTGAAACCAATTTTCCAAAAAGACTGTGTTCTGATTTAAACTTTTCAAAAATATTTTTTTTTTATTATTTTTCAAAACAGTTAAGCTCATTGCCGGTTATCGCTACAGCCGAAATGTTTTTTGAATTATCATAAAATATGTCCAGGTTTCATTACATTAAACACCTTTTTTGCACACTTGAATACACATCTTTTCTTATAAACTTTGCCTTTTTGAATGTCAGCAACAACAATTGAAGAGCATAACATTTTTGTGTTTGAAAAGTGAATAACATGTTCAATATGTTGTGGTTTCTTAAAAAGAAATTATCGATACGATTGATAAAACACACATAATGTATATTAAGATCCCTTTGTGAAGAAAGTTAAACCTTGATTCAAAGTTAAACATTGAATACCAAAGTGATTGATACACAAATTGATAAATTAATATACAAAAAAAGAATCCAATGCAAAAGTTGAATTTTCTTTTATCCCAACGTATGATTGATATTAATTTAATTACCTGTACAAACTAGAAAGTACTCGTATGTACTTAATAAGACTCAGAAGTAGCAGCCCTTGGCTACCATAAAACGGGATAATGACGCAAAAGCTAAACTCGCTTTTGAAAGGGAAAAATAAATCATATTTTTACAAACATCATAAAGGCATTGAAATTTCATTAGTGAACAATGTTAGCAGTTTTATTTCTCAGAAAAAATATATTCTTACGTGAACTTAAGTCATTTCACAGTTAACACTTTTGCTAATTGATTACAGTTAAACTCCAACAACATTAAACATATTTGGGAACACATTGTAACTTGAATTTTCCAATATCAGAAAATACCATCGACAGATTAGAAACATTTGCATAAAATAGTATCAATTTCGAAACTTTATTTTAGTAATTCATATCAACTTATATTGACAACCCTGGAAATCAGAATCCAGATGTTAATGTAACTGAAGAGAGCGCACTAATATATAATTTTTGCAAAAAAAAAAAAAAAAATTATCGCTGTTTAATATCAACAATAATTACGTCTTAAGTACATAAAATGCAATTAAAACTTGCTCTTTTTCTATAGTTTTAGTATTTATATGTAAAACTAACAACCAACGCTACAAGATATTTTCGATTGAAAATTCTATTTTAGATTGAAAATTCTTGTAATCGATAAATTTTCTACAGAAGTTTTTTGTAATAGATATTTTTTATACAAACTTTGAAGTAATCGATAAATTTTCCATAGAAAATTCTTGCGCATGGTATTTCTTTTTCAACTAGAACAAAATTGTTGTAATCGATCTGTTTTTTAAAAAAAATTTCTGTAATTGAAAACTTTTTTTAAAAAAATTGCTTTAATCCATAAATTTTCTGTAACAAATTTTTTAGTCGATAGCTTTTCTATAGACAATTTAGGTAATCGATAACGTTTCTATAGAAAATTTTTGTAATAGATAAATTTTTTTTCTATAGAAAATTTTTGTAATAGATAAATTTTGATCGTAATTCAGATATTTTGTATAGAAAATTGTTAAAATCGATTTGTTTTCTTTATAACCCTTCTGTTATCGATAAGTTATGTATAGAAAATATCTGTAATCTGTAACTTTTCTATAGAAAATTTATGTAATCGATAACTTTTCTACAGAAAATTTTAGTAAAAGATAAATTTTTTTCTATAGAAAATTATTGCGATCGATAAATTTTCTATATAAAATCATCGTAATCGATAAATTTTAATCGTTATACAGATATTTTCTATAGAAAATTGTTGCAATCGATCAGTTTTCACCTTCTGTTATCGATAAGTTATGTATAGAAAATATCTGTAATCTCTAACTTTTCTATAGACAATTTATGTAATCGATAACTTTTCTACAGAAAATTTTTGTAATAGATAAATTTTTGTTGTAATCGGTACATTTTAATCGCTATACAGAAATAATCTAAAAAAAATTCGTAATAAATTTTTCTTAAATCGATCAGTTTTCTATAGAAGTCTTCTGTTGTCCATAACTTTTCTATAAAATATTTCAGTAAGCGATAACTTCTTTAGAAAATTATTGTAATCGATAAATTTTGTTATAAAAATTGTCCTAATTGTAAAACTTTCTACAAAAAGCAGTTGTAGTCGATATATTTGTTTACAGAAATGTACTTTAATCGATAAATTTAATACAGAAAATTATTGTAAAAGATAAATTTTCTGGAGAAAATTATAAATGATAAATTTGTTATCTAAAATTCAAATAAACAATAAATTCTCAATAGAATATTGTTGTGATTGATAATTTGTCATAGAATATTTCTGTAATCGATAAATACTTTTATAGAAAATTACTAATACTAGCTACGTTTATAGAATATTGTTTTTATTTGTTTTGTTTACTAAATTGATATCACTATATTTTTTATAGAAAATTGTTGTTCTTGTTAAAATTTTAGTAAAAAATTGGTGACAAAATTTTCTGCAGAAAATTCTCTATAGAAAATTTTGTAATCGATACATGTTCTATAGATAATTTTTGTAATCAATAAATGTTCTATTACAATTATTGGAATCGATACAATTTGAAAATTGTTGTAATCGATAAACTTCCTAAAGAAAATTGTTGCTGGGTTACAGAAATTTTCTATAGATAAAAAATTAAAAATTATCAGAATCAATATATTTTTTATAGAAACCTATTTTAATCGATATATTTTCTACAGGGAGTTGTAATCGGAAAAATTTTTATCATTCGACAGTCGATCAATTTGCTAACAAAAAATTGCTTTAATCGATCAGTTTGTCGTAGAAACCTTGTGTTATCGATAACTTTACTAACGAAATTTCTGTAACCCATAAATTTTCTATAGAAAATTATGATCGATTTAAAACATTCTTCAGAAAATTTTTAAAATCGATCGTTTCTATAAAAAATTTTCGTAACAGATAAATATTCTATAACAATTTTTTTAAACGATAAATTTTCTAAAGAAAATTGTTGTTGGGTTACAGAAATGGTATAGGTAATTTTTGTAATCAATAAATGTTCTATTAGCAATTATTGGAATCGATACAATTTGAACATCGCTGTAATCGATAAATTTTTTAAAGAAAATTGTTGTGATCGATAAATTTTTTTTATAGAAAATTATTGTAATCGAAAAATTTTTATCGTTATACAGATATTTTCTATAGAAAATTATTGCGATCGATCAGTTTTCTTTCTATACCTTCTGTTATCGATAACGTGTGTACAAAAAATATCTGTAATCTATAACTTTTCGATAGAAAATTGTCTTAATTGATAACTTTTCTATCGAAATTTTTGTAATCGATAACTTTCCTACAGAAGTTTTTGTAATCGATAATTTTTCGATTGAACAATAAATTGTCCATAGAAAAATGTTGTAATAGATAAATTTTCTCTATAAAGCAGTAAATTTTCTCGAGCAGTTTTCGATATAAACCTTCTGTTATCGATAAGTTTTCTTACAAAATTCTTGTCATCGCTAACACTTAAATAGAAAATTGTTGTAAACACAAAATTTTCTTTACAAATTTCCTTAATCGAAAAATTTTCTATTAAAAATTTTTGTAATCGAAAAATTTTCTATCAAAAATTTATGTAATCGAAAAATTTTCTATTAAAAATTTGTCTAAATCGAAAAATTTTCTATTACAAATTTTTGTAATCGAAAAATTTTATATTAAAAATTTTTGTAATCGACAAATTTTTTATTAAAAATTTTTGTAATCGAAAACTTTTCTATTAAAAATTTTTGTAATCGAAATATTTTCTATTAAAAATTTTTGTATTCGAAAAATGTTCTATTTAAATTTTTTATAATCGATAAGTTTACCATTAAAAAGCATTTTAGTCGATAAATTTTTGTAATCGCTAAACTTTAATCGCTGTTAAGAAGTAGAAAAAATTTTGATAATCGACTAATTTAATGTTTCTAAAAAAACATTTCTGTAAGCGATAAATTCTTTAGTAAATTGTTGTAATCAATACATTTTTTATAGAAATTTATTGTAATAGATAAATTTAATACAGAAAATTATTGCAATCGATAAATTTCCTGAAGAAAATTATAATTGATACATTTTTTATCTAAAATTCATATAAACAATAAATTCTCAATATAATATTCTTGTAATCGATATTTTTTTTAGAAAATTTCTGTAGTCGATAACGTTTTTTAAAGAAAACAGATTTAATCTATATGCTTTTTATAGAACACTTTTTTGTTTGTTTTTATACAAAATTGTTACCAATATATTTTCCTTAGGAAATTGTTCTCGATAAAAATTTTAATAGAAAATTGTTGGTAAACTTTTCTACAGAAAGTAGATAAATTTTATATAGAAAATTGTTGCAATCGATAATTGTTCTATAGATATTTTTTCTAATCGACAAATGTTCTATTAAAAATTATCAGAATCGATATATTTTTTATAGAAACCTATTGTAATCGCTATATTTTCTACAGAGAGTTGTAATCGGTAACTTTTTATCATTCGACAGACGATCAATTTGCTACACAAAATTGCTTTAATCGACCAGTTTTCCTTATAAACCTTGTGTTATCGATAACTTTACTAACAAAAATTCTGTAACGCATAACTTTTCTTCAGAAATTCTTCAGAAAATTGTTAAAATCGATCGTTCCTATACAAAAAATTTCGTAACAGATAAATTTTTTATTAAAATTTTTTTAATCGATAAATTTCCTAAAGAAAATTGTTGTTGGGTTACAGAAATTTTCTATAGAAAATTTTGTAATCGATAAATGTTCTATAGATAATTTTTGTAATCAATAAATGTTCTATTAACAATTATTGGAATCGATACAATTTGAAAATTGTTGTAATCGATAAATTTTCTAAAGAAAATTGTTGTGATCGATTAATTTTCTATAGAAATTTATTGTAATCGATAAATTTTTATCATAGTACAGATATTTTTCTATAGAAAATTATTGCAATCGATCAGTTTTCTTTATATACTTTCTGTTATCGATAACTTATGTATAAACTATATCTGTGATCTATAACTTTTCTATAGAAAATTGTTTTAATATATAACTTTTCTATCGAAATTTTTGTAATCGATAACTTTCCTATAGAATTTTTTGTAATCGATAACTTTTTGATTGAAAAATAAATTGTCTATAGAAAAATGTTGTAATAGATAAATTTTCTCTATAAAGCAGTAAATTTTCTCGAGCAGTTTTCGATATAAACCTTCTGTTATCGATAAGTTTTCTTACAAAATTCTTGTCATCGCTAAAATTTACTATTAAAAATTTTTTTAATCGAAAAATATTCTATTAAAAAATTTTGTAATCGATAAACTTTCTATTAAAAAGCATTTTAGTCGATAAATTTTTGTAATCGCCAAATTTTCATCGCTGTACAGAAGTAATCAAGAAAAAAAATTTTGGTAATTGACTAATTTAATATAATTTATTGTAATAGATAAATTTAATACAGAAAATTAATGTAATCGAAAAATTTCCTGAAGAAAATCATAATTGATTTTCTTTTTTTATCTAAAATTCACATAAACAGTAAATTCTCAATATAATATTCTTGTAATCGTTAATTTTCTGTAAAATATTTCTGTAGTCGATAACGTTTTTTAAAGAAAACAGATTTAATCTATATTTTTTGTTTGTTTTGTATAGAAAATTGTAACCACTATATTTTCTATAGGAAATTGTTGTTCTCGATAAAAATTTTAATACAAAATTGTTGATAAAATTTTCTACAGAAAGTAGATCAATTTTGAATTGAAAATTGTTGCAATCGATAATTGTTCTATAGATATTTTTTCTAATCGACAAATGTTCTATTATAAATTATTATAATCGACATATTTTTTATAGAAACCTTTTGTAATCGATATATTTTCTACATAGAGTTGTAATCGGTCGGTTTTCCTTAGAAACTTTGTGTTATCGATAGCTATACTAAAAAGATTTGTGTAACCCATAACTTTTGGAAATTGTGATCGATTTAAAAAATTCGTCCGAAAATTGTCAAAATCGATCGTTTCTATAAAAATTTGTCGTAACAGATAAATTTTAGATTACAATTTTTTTAATCGATTCATTTTCTAAAGAAAAATTTGTAACCGACAAATTTGCTATCGATAAATTTGCAATAGGAAATTATTTTAGGCATTATAAATGTTCTATCAAAAATTCTTAATAGAAAATAGTTGTTGTTTAATCGACAAATTTTCTATGGAAAATTAAAACAATCGATTTATTTTCTATGGAAAGTTATAGTATTCAATAAGTTTTCAATGTAAGATAATCGATATGCTTAATTTATATTCGGTAAATTTTGTATAGAACATTCTGTTCTTTGTTCTTTGTAATCGATAATATTGCTTATGGAAAAGATTTGGAAAATTAACAGCCGGTTTCCAGAAGATGTTTGAAAAACCACATGAAGGGGTCCTCCTTCCATTCATGTGGTTTTTCAAACAAATATGTAGGCTTTTAACATTTATGTTACATTTCGTTAGACTTAGTTTTAATGTCAATGAACAGTATCGCAAAAAAGTTTTTCAGATTTTTTGTTTGCCCTCTTTTAACATAAAAACTCTAGTTTTTTCTTTTTAGATGTTAGCCATATCAAAAATATAAAATCAGCTGATGCTTGTTTACAAAAAGAATCAAATTATTGGTTCTGAAAATATTGCCTTGAAAGCAAGGTTCAGAAAATACCCAAATCAAACACATAATGTTCTGTTCTAAAGCAGCCAACACATATTTTTATTTTCATATCAATTATGTGTGTTTCTAAATTTTGTACGGTGCCAAGCACAATCATGACTGTGTTTCGTTTTAATATTTCGTTATCTACACGAACATTTTTCTATCACGTATTTTTTGTTTCGAACACACATAAACCACACGGATTCGAGTGTAGCTTTATTTTAAGTTCGTTTTCTTACACACGTACTGCTAACAAAACAGAACATGTTCTTCAATGCGTACATCTAAAAATTAAAACATTGTCGACTAGCGATCGGAAAAAAAAAGAAATTAAGTCATAAACAACATATAAAATTTCCCTGTTTTCTATTTCACTACTATCTTTTTATTTTTATTTTTTTTTATTTTTATTATTATTTTTTTATTTTTATTTTTTTATAACTTGCTAATGAATTATTTTCGATTTTTTTAATAAATTTGGTTGAAACAATTGTTGTCGTTATTATAGGGTGTTCCGATCGCGCAAAAACATCCATATTTAATTATACTAGTATAGCCCAGCACTCGAAATTCGAGTGCAAATTCTAGGAAATATTATTTTTTCGTCCAATTTTTGTCTTCCAATGCTTTTTAATCTATATACATATATTGCACCTGTACCTCTAAAGTGAGTCAACTCAAAATTTACAAATTTTCAGTAGAGGCAAAAAACGGTTTTTTTTTTTTAATTTACTATAAAGTGTAAAAAAAGTTGTTTCATTATAAAGAATTGCGAATAATAAGTATACAACAGTAGTTGTTTTTGCGATTTTTTCAGTGATCATCAAAAATAACAAGTTTTTTGGGTGCAACTCAAAATATGTCTTTTTAGTGGATTCTAAAGAAACTACTCTTAAAGCACAAAGAGGGTTACAACTGTATTTTTCTTGCCAGAGAGCAGAAAAATCGACATAAGCGCCCCGGTAGGTGAGTAGGTAGCGTGCTCGCCTACCATGCGGGGGTCGTGGGTCCGATTCCCACCAGAGGCTTTGGTCTGTCGCTGCAAAAAAAAAATGAACACAGTATTTCCTCTTTCCTCCTCCTGCATCTGTAGGGGCATCATCCCCTGAGTGTTGATTAATAATAAAAAAAAAAAAGTGAAAATTGAAAAATTTTGATTTGACTCACTAGAGGTACAGGTGCGATATATAAAATTTATATGTATTTAAATGAGCCTAAAGGTATGTTAATCAATTTTAGCAATTCACAATTCAACACAGAGCGTCTGATATATAATATAAATCATTCGCAGTGACAGGGAGTATTGAATTATTATAAATATTTTATTTTATTTAATTTAATATATTTTTAAGACAGATTAAACATAAATTTTATCATTCTCAGCTTCTCCTCCATATGAACTATACCTATGCCAATTTTCACACTCCTCCGTGCCCACATATTGCTTAAAAAGGGAACTAAAAATTTACCTTCGCGTATTAATATATAGATAGAATTTAAACACAATAAGTTTCTGGTTTTTATATATTTTTAAGTTAGTCTTAAAGGCCAAAAAATACTTATTTGTGACCCTCTCTTTTTGACATTTCTCTTCGTTCGTGACGATTCGTTTTGCCATACAGAACCCAAACATATAAAGAAACTAAAGTCAAACTCTTGCAAATGATAAAAAAAATAACTAATACAAATACTAAATAAATGGAGATCGCTTTACAAATCCCCAAGATATTTTCCGCCGTGATTTTGACAAACGTATTAAGCGATTCAACTTCTGGAAACAAGCTTTAACTTTGCCATATTCACTAGAATATTTTATTTTAAATTTTAGATTGTTTAAATATAATTTGGATTCTATTTTTAGATACACCAGATATATACGTCCGATCTGTTTGTGGTCTGAGCCTTCAGATATCAACCGAATAGTGGGTCAAATCGGAGTCGTTGCTGGCTGGGGTACCGATGAGACAGGTCGCTCAACAACTGCATTACCTAAAAAAGTCACTACGAATATTGTCAGTGATACTGTGTGCCGTAATTCGTCACCGATCTATCATTCTATAATATCAGGGCGTACTTTCTGTGCTGGTAATCGTGATGGTACTGGACCTTGCATGGGCGACTCCGGAAGTGGTCTTATGATATATCGAAATGGTCGTTGGTATTTACGCGGTGTTGTATCGGCTGGTAAAATGAAACAACACACATGTGATCTATACGAATTCGTGATTTTTTGTGATGTAGCAAAACATTTGCAATGGCTGAAAAGTCAAATGATATCTTAGAGAGAGAGAGAGAGTATTAATTTATGGAATATACAAATGGCTCGATTTGTTTCTCTTACAACAAAAAAAATTTGATTATTAAATAAACTTAGAAGTACTGTTTTACAAAACTACTGTACATTTAAAAGCGAAATTTAACAGCAAAAGTGATTGCAATTCAAAGGTAAATATGATCCGATTCCTCATTGATTGTTACGTGTTTGTGTATCTTAAAAGTATACACAAAGACATTTTAACATTGTAACATTGTTAACCTGTTAATTTATGTCTTGTCAAAGGAAGTGAATGTAAATTGATTTTACTTTGTCGATGAAATACATACATTTCCAATGTCAGGCATGTGCGTCTGTTAAGGCTCTAGGGTGTGATTTTCAAGCTGGCAACATCAATAACAACAAAATAACTTAAAGTGTTTGGTATATGAAAAAAGAATAATAATGTTCAATATGTTGTGGTTCTTTAAAAAAAAAATCCCGATACCATTTATTAAATAAAAATAATGTACATTACTTTGAGAACAAACTTAAGTTTTTAAGAAAAAAAGTGATTGATATACAAAAAAATATATTTTTGTATCAATGCAAAAATAACAGTAGCCAAAGTATGAATGATTTATTTATGATTTATGATTTATGTCTACTTATTTAATTGCCTGTACAAAATAGGAAGTACTTAATAACACTCATACGTAAATGTGTGGCTATGCAAAAACGTAGCTTTTCCAAATATATGTATTTCTGTGCCAAATTTTTGTTTTATCGGCGGGAAAATCTGCGATATTAATAATTTCTGACGAAATTAATTTTAACAGCACGGAGTAATTAGGAAAATTAATTTTTTTTTAACTGGATTAACCGGTTATTTAGGTTAAATTAATAACTGGAGTTCAAAATATGTGACCTTCTCCGAGAAAAGGGACCTAGTGTGTCAAAAAACGGGTTGTGTCAAAAACGGTGGATTCTGGTACCTAAAAGGGGGGAAGAAACTTCAAATGCGTTTTTTTCTCAAAACTTAATTTTCACACACTAGGTCCGTTTTATCGGAGAAGGTCACATATGTAAAATATGTACGATATTAAACCAAATAAGGGCGACTAGTAGAGCAACCGGTTACACAAAAACAAAAAAGTTTACTCTTATCGAATAATTCTTTGGGTGAAAATTATTAGGTGAGGAATCAGCTAACAAATATAAGGTTAACCGATTAATCGTAACATGGTAACAGGTTAGGTTAGGTTAGGTTAGGTTAGGCTGAGGAGCCATGTATACACATAGCTCATATCCGTTTTACCCGGATATACACTTAAGCCAGAAAGTCGGCTTGTTGTGCGCTCTACATCCTCGTGTTCATCCGGTAATATACTCCTTATTTAACTTAGGAATTCGGTCTCGATAGCAAATCTCCTGAGTGTTTTCCAGCGTATCCCCCTAAGAGCCGCTAGTCCTGGTATGATGTCGTTGGATAAATATCTGACCCTTATTCCGGCAAATGCGGGACAGTAACAAAAGTAATGTTCTAGGGTCTCGTCATCCTCTCAACAGGCTCTGCATGTGGCCGATTCTGCCCGTCATACACGGAATAGATGAGCCCTCCGGCCCAGTGAGCATGCCACTAATCATACTCAGTTCCCTTCTATTTAGACTAAGGATTTCCTTAGTCTTCGAATTGTTTTGAGAGCCCCATAGTATCTTCGTAGCCTTACCCACGTCAGTTTCCTCCCAAATTGAAGTATGTGAACTGATTGCCCATTCTGAGAGTTTCAATTTGAGAGACTGGAATGGTATTGGGTTTTCCAAATTGACTCCCTCCAGAATAGAACATTTCCTGGCCAGTTCGTCTGCAATCCAGTTTCCCAATATACCACTGTGTCCTAGAACACGATTTCTAGTCTGTCCCTTGTAGTGAAGTTTGCAATCTCCTCCTTATATTTGAGGACCGTCCTTGATCTAGTTTTGTCCGAGGATATCGCCCTGATAGTCGCTAGACTGTCCGAAAATATTTTCACGTCTCCGGGGCTTGTGTTTGCCCGTGCGTCAATAGATCTTATGCATTCCGTTATTGCGACCACTTCGGCCTGAAAGACAGAGTTGTGAACCGGAATGCGTAGGTATATGCCATTGGAGCGGTCTTCATCATAGAAACCTATGCGAGTCCTACCATGCAGACTAGATCCGTCTGTGTGGTAGTGTGAACCTGGAAGGTTTTGTAGAATATTTCCGTTCTACCAGCTTTCCCTGTCAGGTATCCTTATACTGCAGGGTGTGTTTGTCGAAACTTCCGCGATTCTATCACAGCTAAAATCCACTGTGCTGAATTCCGGTATCTGGTCCAATATTGTTTGGTGACTGGTCATATGGTCGGTGATGTATTCCCCTGTTACCCTTAGTGGTAACATGGCCAGAGCTACCTCATATTTAATTCTAATCTCGATCGGGCGTATAGATAGAATCGTCTCTAAAGCCCTCGTAGATGTAGTCCGTATTGCACCGCTGATTCCTATGCAGCAGAGGCGTTGTATCTTTTGGAATGGTTTAATATAGCATTTTCTGTTTATTGGTGTCCATATGACTACGCATGGGTAAGTTAGAATTGGTCTCACGACGCTTGTGTATAGCCAATGCGACATCCTCGGGTTTAAACCCCATTTTGAACTTATGGCTCTTCTGCAAATGGCCCATTTCCGGTGAGCTTTCGCGACCCTGCTCTCAATATGGTCCTTCCAAGTGAGCTTTTTGGTGAGAATCACCCCAAGGTATTTCACCGTTTGTGTGATTCTAATCGTTTTGCCCTGGAAGCGGGGTTCATAGAATTCGACTATTCTCGTCTTCCTAGTAAAGAGGCATAATTCAGTCTTTTCGGGGTTCACATTCAATCCCCTCGGTTGTGATGGTAACAGGTTACTTGGATCGGTAAATTAGTTGGTTCTTAAACGTTTTCCTATAATATTATGAGAAATGAGGGTTACTTGGCGAGGAATCGGTTAATCTATTAACAAAAATAAGGTTAACCGACTAAGAAGTTATTCGGATAATGTCAGAATTGTAGCATCGGTATACGGGGAGTGATTTTCTACGGTATTAAGAGCAATGAGGGTTATTAGTAGGATAAATAACTAACGGAAATAAGTTTAAAGGCTTTAAAAATTATTCTTAAAATGGTAACAACTTATTCCAGTCTTGCAACTTAGTGGGTCTTAACCAATATACTGCTAGTTAAGCGAAATGAGAGCAATGAAGAGAAGAAGCGGTTAATCGAATTAAAAGAAACAGCTACCCGATTAAGGCGTTATTCGGATAATTGATAACATTTAGTAACGGGTTAAAAATTGGATAACTAATTAACAAAAATAAATCTAAAGAGTTTAGGAATTATACGAATAATGGTTACAAGTTATTCGAGTCGTATAACTACGTGAGTCTTAAATTATATACTACAATTAAACGAAACAATGGTATTGAAGCGAATAATCAGTTAATTGACTTACAAAAAAAAAAAAAAAAAAAAATAGTTGCCCGATTAAGACATTATTCGGATAAAGGAAAAAAAGTGCTAACGATTTAAGGTGGTTTAGTAATAACACTGGTCTACAAAGTAAAAAAAAGAAAAAATGACTGCAGCAACGAAACATGTTTTTAACTAATCTGGGTGCGCTGAATTAGAATCTGGCATAAAAATTGGGCTATCACGTCTTGGTAATTTTTATCCCATACTGGCAATACTGTTAAACAGTCAATATTGGTACTACAATTTCACATTTATTAATTTGACAGAAGCCCACATTCATTCAAAATCTTCATTATAGTAGCGTTTAAGCATGTCAGGGAGATCGCGTGTTACTGATTCAAGCTATTTGTGTGGTGAATATTTGGTTGGAAAAAAAGGATATGGGCATTTCCACGAAAACGTACCCTGTGCACCCGTAAAAAAAGTACACTTCAAAACATTTTTGTACTTCTTATTAAAACATATATATTTGTAATATTAAAAAATATATATGGTTTGCGTACTAATTAGTTTTGAAATAGACACTATTTAAACGTAACGCAGACAAAAATAGTATCCCTTTTTTGAGCTTTCGCTACAACCTCTTTATACCCTATACCACTATGTGGTTTGGGTATAATGACTTTGTGCTGCTGTTTGTAACAACCAAAAATATTTGACCTACGCCCATCTTTAATTATACCGATCGAATCAGAATCACTATCTGATTCGATTTTACGATTTCCGTCCGTCCGTCCGTCCGTCTGTGTGTCCATGTAAAGCTTCTAATCAAACTGCAGGTCGCAAGTATCAATATATATTGATGAAATTTGGTATTTAATCTTTTATTGGCCATGTGATGAACGATATTGAAATTGGTGAGAATCGGTCCATGTTCAGACCTAGCCCCCATACAAATGACCCCTATGAAATCAACATATATTGCCATAAGATCCAAATTATCATACAAATCTTAGTCAAATTAATCAGTAGTCCAAAAATGATCCCTACTGGACAACTCTTAGTCATAGGCCCCATATAGAGCTGCTTCCCGATCTTTTTGTTTGTATATATTTTTGCAAAATTCAAGAGTCGTTACCAAACATGGTCAGGACCGGTCCATTTTTGGGCCTAGTCCACATATAGATATAGCATACGATTTGAACTTTTTCATATCTGCAGCCGAAAAAATGAATAAAAATCCCACTCAAATTTGGTTTATGCTTATTTTCTATATCCAGTTAGTTGGGCCTGAGAGAGAGGGTCTCTAAACGCATGGTATAGGGTATAGTATAGTCGGCCTAGACCGACTATAATTTTCTTACTTGTTTTGAATATGTGGCAGCACAAATAGACATCAGGTGATATTATGTAATTTTATCTATTGTGCAGAAAAAGTAGAATGCTTTAGGTTATATCTTGAAATTTTTACAGACGTTTGGAAAGTTAACTTTAGACTGTCACGCCCGTTACCGATAAACTACAAAAAGTTATATTATCTTTTAGCAAAAGAATTTAACAAAGAGTTAACCTGCAGATAGTAAGAGGGTAATTCCGTTTAATAATAAAGTGAAACCTAGTTGGAGTATGGGTGACGGAGTTGGTATTTTATATATTTAAAATGATGTCACACCCGTTACCAATTCATTTGCTTGTGTTATATTTTTGGGCCAATTTATCTTCTAGTTCATGTTATTGTTTAAATTTACAGCTATGGAGGTTGAAAATAAAATGCGCAATCACAGGAAACTATTAAAGGAGAGCACAACAAGGTATCAGGCTCATTTGGAGAAGTAAATGGAGAGAGAGAGACAAGAAGCGGAGGTTTGAAAAAAAAAGCATGGAAGAAGAGGGTTTGGAAGAAGAACGTATAAAGGCCTGCGAGCGCCAAAGGAAGTCACGGCAAAAAAGAGACAGGTATCACAAACTATTTCACCGATTCCCCCGTCATCACAGCGCGGAAGTTTTAACTCAGATCGTTCTTTGAAAAAGGCAGTAACCAGGATCAAGCAAAAACTTCCCAAAAGTCCATCGAAAAAAATTGCAACTGCAATAGAAGTTGGACTTCAAGTAAAAATGAAGGAAAGCAAGGGAAATTTCTCGATGAAAGAACTACATAAAGTAGAAAACTTCTTGCTTAGAGCTGATATAAGTTACCAAATACCGGGCAGGAAAGACTTCAAGAGAATAAACGGTGAACCAATCCAGCTCAGATAACTTGTAATGACTGTCAGAGAGTCTTACCAGCGTTTTAAAGACGAAAATTCGGGCGTAAATATCGGAAAGTCATTGTTTTATAATAATCGCCCAAAGCACATATGTCTTGTTTCCCAAACACCAGCTAATCTATGCATCTGCATTTATCATGCCAATTTCTCATTTCTTCTCAAAGCAGCTTCTGAAGCACTTCCTATTCTACCTAACAACATGAAAGAGCTTTTGTATAAATTGTGCCGCGACATAGAAAGTGAAGACTGCATGACTGGTTCTTGCATTAAATGCTATAATTTGTGTGATATTTTGCCACTTAAATGCAATACAACTGCACCCCTGTCTTGGAAGCAGTGGGTGAAAAGTGAAGGGCGTGTTCAAATCAAAGTTGGAGAAGGAACCTTACAAGCCGTTCTTGAAAATATTGGAGCTCAATTCCTTAAGTTCAAGAATCATTTATACAGCAATCCCAAAGCAGTTATTTTCATTACACGAAATATATGTTGAACCTCCGAGAAGCCGTTCTTCAAATAACGGGTGATTTTTTTGAGGTTAGGATTTTCATGCATTAGTATTTGACAGATCACGTGGGATTTCAGACATGGTGTCAAAGAGAAAGATGCTCAGTATGCTTTGACATTTCATCATGAATAGACTTACTAACGAGCAACGCTTGCAAATCATTGAATTTTATTACCAAAATCAGTGTTCGGTTCGAAATGTGTTTCGCGCTTTACGTCCGATTTATGGTCTACATAATCGACCAAGTGAGCAAACAATTAATGCGATTGTGACCAAGTTTCGCACTCAGTTTACTTTATTGGACATTAAACCAACCACACGAATGCGTACAGTGCGTACAGAAGAGAATATTGCGTCTGTTTCTGAGAGTGTTGCTGAAGACCGTGAAATGTCGATTCGTCGCCGTTCGCAGCAATTGGGTTTGTGTTATTCGACCACATGGAAGATTTTACGCAAAGATCTTGGTGTAAAACCGTATAAAATACAGCTCGTGCAAGAACTGAAGCCGAACGATCTGCCACAACGTCTAATTTTCAGTGAATGGGCCCTAGAAAAGTTGGCAGAAAATCCGCTTTTTTATCGACAAATTTTGTTCAGCGATGAGGCTCATTTCTGGTTGAATGGCTTCGTAAATAAGCAAAATTGCCGTATTTGGAGTGAAGAGCAACCAGAAGCCGTTCAAGAACTGCCCATGCATCCCGAAAAATGCACTGTTTGGTGTGGTTTGTACGCTGGTGGAATCATTGGACCGTATTTTTTCAAAGATGCTGTTGGACGCAACGTTACGGTGAATGGCGATCGCTATCGTTCGATGCTAACAAACTTTTTGTTGCCAAAAATGGAAGAACTGAACTTGGTTGACATGTGGTTTCAACAAGATGGCGCTACATGCCACACAGCTGGCGATTCTATGGCCATTTTGAGGGAAAACTTCGGAGAACAATTCATCTCAAGAAATGGACCGGTAAGTTGGCCACCAAGATCATGCGATTTGACGCCTTTAGACTATTTTTTGTGGGGCTACGTCAAGTCTAAAGTCTACAGAAATAAGCCAGCAACTATTCCAGCTTTGGAAGACAACATTTCCGAAGAAATTCGGGCTATTCCGGCCGAAATGCTCGAAAAAGTTGCCCAAAATTGGACTTTCCGAATGGACCACCTAAGACGCAGCCGCGGTCAACATTTAAATGAAATTATCTTCAAAAAGTAAATGTCATGGACCAATCTAACGTTTCAAATAAAGAACCGATGAGATTTTGCAAATTTTATGCGTTTTTTTTTTAAAAAAAAGTTATCAAGCTCTTAAAAAATCACCCGTTAGATTTCGTTGAAAATTTTGCATTAATGTATCAAGATGAAGTACAGGGAGCACATTGGAATCATCCCCAAGCAACAACTTTCACTGCATGCGCGTGGATTAAAAATGAGAAAGGTTAGACTTGGGTCATTAGTGATGATTTGACTCACACTAAGTCATGCGTCTGGTATTATTAAAAAGGATTATCGAAGAACTGAAGACTAAGAAGAAAATGGATACCCTTCATGTGTTTTCGGATGGGTGTACTGCTCAGTTTAAAAACTTGTCCAACTTGTTGTCCAACTAGTTTTATGCAAAAAAAAAAACTTTGGCATTAATATGACCTGGTTTTTTTGTATCTGGGCAGGGGAATTGGGGCGACTGTCAAGAGAACTTTGTGGACCGCAATAAAAGCACGTCAAGTGACCATAAATACTCCTTTGGAAGCATACAATTTCCTGATGAAAAACGAAAAGTTAAAGGAAATTCGTATTCTATATGGCCACCAAAATATCATTGCAAGTGATACAGCTTTTCTGCAGCAGAGATGGGAAAAACTTCTACCAATATAAAATATTCCGAAAATGCATCACTTCAAATTTGACGGTAACGATTCTCTTCTTTTCGGGCTATGCGGCTTCTCCAAATAAAGGATGCGATCACCTAAACACCCTCTGATCGCAAAAGCAAATTATTTAACGGAAAACGAATGAAGCTGTTTTTACGAAAATACTACGTTGATGTTTTTTTAAATGGTTACAATAAAATATATTTAAAAAAACTAGTTTTCCTCATATAACTCTTATTTCAATTTATATTGTGACACCCGTTACTTTTTTCTGTCACACCCGTTACCTTTGTAAATTGGTATAAAACACATACGAATATCGCTACATTGTAAGTAAATACCTATTCTTAGTCAGAATACTCCTTACAACTGTTGGGTAAACCTTCTCTTTATATGTTTCCTGGAAAATTTTACAGAATCGATTAATGAACACAACTAATATAAAAACCCCCATTTTCTAACGTCACACCCGTTACCTCGTTTTGGAGGTTTATAAGGTATTATCAAATGGTCAAATGGCAAGAAGATCTAATTGGATTTTTCAATTCCAGTACTTTGGAGGGAGTCAAGTAACCACCAAACCGATTGTTGTTTCTGTTTAACAAAAGTTGCTGGATTCAATATGAAAAATCGAAAAAATATTACTTACGCGAATGTTCCATCGGTTTCCAAACCAGTTCAACGTCCACTATCCGACTCATCAACGTCAAGGCTGGTCTGATATGTTATGTCGCCATTATCTGCAACCTCGACGTCAAATGCAACAAAATCAAAATCGTTCGCACTCTCCTGGTCATTCATTAATTCAACAATTCGCTGCCGTAAGTATTCAATCGAAAAAAGAAATACATGTAACAAAAAAAAAAAAAAAACACAATTCAACAAACCACATTAGCGATTTCTTCTAACAATAATACAAGGACCTTTTCACTAATCCACGTATTAAACGTTATTAAACCTCAATAAAATGTAAACTATCGCCTCAAACCAGCTGTAATCGATTCAACACGCTGTTTGTTTGGAATACATGTACGGTTCGGGTATGCCCCAGGAACCTTGTCACAAACAAAAGAGTTAAACATTGCAATTTATTTTCTATTGTGAATATTCTATACCAACGATCTTTAGCTGTGTTCACAAATAGAAACTGAATGTTGACATTTACTTTTGTCTTGTGGTCAAACGCATTAATCATCATAAAGAAGCACCAGCGAATACAGATGTTGTTGCTAATATTCATGGTATCTCCGTATTGATTAAGAGTGTTGATGATGATGATAATAGCATTGTTGCTGTTTCTAAAAGGTGCTCTGTGTACAACGTGATTAAAACGAGGGTTTTGCACAAAAAGCAAATTGAAAATAAAAACAGACAATGTGGACAAAAGGAATTAACTGAATCATGTTCTAAGTTAAGGTCATTTAATAGATAAAAAATTGTAACTAAAATGTCAAAGTTTAATTTGACAAAAACAAAGAACATTACAAACATCAACAGAAAAATATCAAATTGTAAAGGCAAAACTATAAAAAAAAAGTTTCCGATACATTGCAAAAACTTCTTAGCGCTTTTAAAAACATTACAATAATATATATATATTTTTTTTCAATCAACTAATTGACAAAATTGAGAAATGTAATAGAAATGATTTGTACTTCATTATTTCCTTTTCTAACTCATAAACAAATCTCTGGACAATTGGTGGACGACCGCATGGGGTTCCTTTTCAGAAACTAAATTGTTTATTTATTATTTATTGGCATGACATTGCGATTGTTATTTTTCATTCAATATTCTATTATTGATATTCATAAAATTTTTAAAATAGACAACAATAGTATTGCTATTGTAAAAAAAAAATAAACATCTATAATATTAATAGGCTAGTTTTATCCCGATTTTGACCAAACTTATATTATTTGAAAGGTATTTCCTTTTAGCCGTTTTGCAGATTTACAGACTTTTAAATTTTTTTCCTTTATTTTGAGTAAATTGCATTTAAAGTTGCAACTAACACATACATAAAATTATACAATGCTATGTGTGTGTTTATGCAGTTTGTTAATGTGTTTGTAATAAAAATGAGTTTGTTTTTTTTTCGTGTTGATTTGTGAATTGGCTATAATTGATTAGCATACTTTTAGGGTCTTTATTTAATGAAAAAATTAAATTTCCTAGAATTTGCACTCGAATTTCGAGGGCTGGAGTCTGCTAGTATTTATAAAGCATCATACAATATATGTGTTGTGGTTTTTATTTGAGAAAAATTTAATTCATAAATAAACAAAATGATGAATATTCGGCTTAATAACAATAGCCAACAAAGTTTTAGACTAGAGCAACCAAATATCTCTGTGGTTTTCGGGAATAACCGCGTATGCCTATATTTTTTTTTGTCAATTTTGAGTTAACGATGCTAAATATATTAATTTTTAACGCTCTTTACATGGGTTAAATTTTTTTTTTAAATATTGACCATTTCTGAGTTTTTTCTTTAAATAACGACGTAACTTAAATGCAGCACTATCGACGTATGTCAACCTAAGTTTGATCGCTGACAAATTATTTTCTCAGAAAACGACACATAGCGTTATACGTTGTTATTAATGAAAAAAAAAATGCAAAACAACTTTGGATTATTTTTCAGTTTATAACCACTTATAAAAACTTTCATGTTTATTTCTGTTATTTTATGTCACAATTATTTATTCTTGATACGTTGTTATATTCTCATCCTAAATCCCGCTAACTTTTTGTATACGAACAAAAAAAATCCATTTTTCAAGCAACAACAACTTATGTCTACATGTGTAGTTGCATTAGTGTAGAGTATTCATTATTAATTTTCATATACATTTCTCTATGTGTAATGGAATAATGATTATTAGAGTATTCGTTATTAATTTACATATACATTTCTCTATGTGTAATGGAATAATTGAATACAATATACCTTTCCCTTTTCTTCTTAGTATTCATTTAAAACCACTTATATACTTATAACATCTATTAATACATAAGTAGAATTAAACCGTTATAAATAATCTTGTAAGCATAAAAGAATTAAATAAAGATACTTTGGATTTGAAAGTCTTTGACTAAGGTCATCATTTAAATCGTTTAAAACTTTACATTGGCGACGAGGCAAAAGGAAAATAATATTAAAAAAAAAACAGGAACAAAAAAAAAATTGTACAGTACTTCGTTTTAATAATTTTTTTTATTGCAAAATGTTTGTAACTGAAGGCAATAAAGGTTTTGTCCAAGTTTCTTCAATAAATATGGAAACTTTTGAACCACATATAGAACAGTGGCAAACGTATATGGAACGAATGGAACAACTTTTTATTGCCAGCAACGTCACAAGCGAGGACCAAAAACGGTCTTTGTTCATAAGATTCATCGGACCGACTACGTACAGGCTGTTGCGAGACTTGTGTCAGCCGAATCTTCCTAAAAATACTTCGTTCAAAGATTTGGTAAAAAAGCTGGATAATCATTTTACTCCAGCAGTTGTGATTTTTAAAGAAAGAAGAAATTTTTACTCAGCACACAGGGGACAAAGTGAATCAGCCGTAGAGTGGCATGCTAAAATAAGGCGATTAGCAGTGAATTGTGAGTTTGGTGCTGCTCTGGAAGGCAGATTAATTGACAAATTCGTGACGGAGATGGACGGCAAAATTTTCGATCGGCTGTGTGAAGAAGGTACGTCGTTAACTTTGTCTAAAGCTTTGAAAATTGCGCAAAGGTATGAGACACCACCCAAGCCATTACATCTTATTCAGCCCATACAGAAAAAGAAATTCGTTGGTCAACAGAGGGGGAATAATGGTGATAAGCTGGAAAAAGCGAAGGTTACTGAAAAATGTTACCATTGTGGCAAACCTAACCATGATTTCAAGGTATGTAAATTTAAAACGTACATGTGCAACAAATGCGGGAAAAAAGGTCATCTGGCTGCGGTATGTCGAGCAAGTATAAAATCAATTAAAGTATTGGAAGCGGATAAAACAGGAAATTATTCTAATATAGATAAAAATATTCAGTTATATCATATAAGAGCTGGTAGAAGTATTGATAATTATAATGTTTCAGTTAAGGTTAATGATATTTTATTAAATTTTGAGTTAGATTCGGGAGCGGCAGTTTCAGTATTCCCATTGCAAATATTTGAATCAAAGTTCCCTAAGGGAAAAATAGATAAGTGTTTTACTAAGTTATCCGGTTACGGTGGTAACGATTTGCATGTTAAAGGTTCATTTTGTGCATCGGTAAATTTTAATGGGAAAGTAAAGGATCTCGAATTTTTGGTTGTAGATGCAATGGGTCCCTTAATTTTGGGACGGAATTTTTTTTCACTTTTTAATATTGTGTGGAAGGAAATAAATTCAGTTAGGTCGGAGAATAAGTTACAAGATATTGTAAATAAATATCAAAACGTTTTTGATGGTAGCATTGGGAAGTTCAAATACTTTAAAACTAAATTGTGTTTAGATGGGAATCCTATTTCGTTTACATCTGCAGTAGAAGAGCAGCTACTAAAACTGGAGAAGGAGGGCGTTATTTCTCAAGTGGAGACGTCCGCGTGGGGGACACCTCTGGTCCCAGTGCTTAAAGTCAACGGCTCTATTCGCATATGCGCAGATTATAAAGTTACGTTAAATAAATACTTGTGCGATGTAAAATATCCGCTGCCACGTATAGAAGACTTGTTTTCCAAATTACAAAATGGTGAATTATTTACAAAGTTAGATTTGAGTCAGGCGTATAACCAATTTGAATTGGAGGATGAATCAAAATTGTTGTGTGCTTGGAGCACACACAAAGGTGTATTTATGATGAATCGTATGCCATTTGGTATTAAGCCCGCTTTAGGCATTTTTCAAAGGGAAATAGAAAAGCTTTTGCAGGGTATCCCTAAAGTTGTGAATTTTTTAGATGACATTTTGATCACTGGTTTGGATGAAGAGGAGCACATGAAAAATCTAGGTGAGGTATTAAAAAGATTAGAGGATGCTGGTTTAAAGTTGGAAAAGTCGAAATGTAAATTTTTATTGGAGGAAGTGTCTTATTTGGGTTTCAAAATTAACAAAAATGGTTTGGCCAAAACTACCGAGCGTATAGAGGCGATTGTAAGGGCACCCAGGCCAACGGACATTTCTGAAATAAGATCTTTTATAGGACTCGTGAATTATTATAGTAAATTTATTCAAAATTATACGGAAATTATGTTACCCTTTTACGATCTATTGAAAGCTGAGAGAAAGTTTGAGTGGAAGGATGAATGTGAAAATTCATTTAATTTATTGAAAATTAAAATTGCAGAGGATATCACTCTCTCTCACTTCAATCCTAACATTCCAATAATTTTGACTTGTGATGGTTCACAAAAAGGCGTAGGCGCAATACTCTCCCACCGATTTGAAAATGGTGATGAGAGACCTGTTGCTTTTATATCTCGGGTTTTATCCAAAACCGAACAGAATTACAGTGTAATTCAAAAGGAAGCACTTGCAATTGTTTTTGCATGTGATAAGCTTTACATATATTTAAAAGGAAATAGCTTTACGTTACGAACTGATCATAAACCATTACTTAGTCTTTTTGGGGAAAATAAGGGCATACCTAAAATGGCTGCAAGCCGTTTGCAGAGATGGGCAATATTTTTGTCCGGTTTCAATTACAAGATCGAATATGTTAAGAGCGGCAATAATTCTGCGGATTCTCTTTCGCGGCTGCCTTTAGAGGATATTAATCCGTCAGTTGATAATGAGGCATTATTTTTAAATTTTATAATAAGTCGCAAAAATTTTAAACTCGATTTTAAAACAATTCGATTGGAATCATCTCGTGATTTAGAGATTTCAAAAGTTATAAACTCGATTAACACTGGACTACCCCTAAGTGACAACCTTAAATTATATAATGTAAAATTAAATGAGTTACATGTTGAGGAAGGTATTTTAATGTGGGGCTATAGGGTAGTTATTCCACAGAAACTTCACGAGAGTATTTTAACTGAACTTCATTCAACGCATTTAGGCATAGTTAAGAGTAAGTCAATGGCAAGGTCCTATTTTTGGTGGCCTAATTTAGATAGGGATTTGGAAAATGTTGTAAAGGGCTGTAAATTTTGCAATATTTTTAAACAAGATCCAAATAGGGCTGAGTTGATGACATGGCCGACACCATGCGGAGTTTGGAACAGAGTTCACACGGACTTTTGTGGTCCCATTAATGGATATTACTTTTTAATTTTAATTGATGCTTACGCTAAATGGCCAGAAGTTTTTATTACAAAGTCGATGACCACAGAGTTCACAATTGCCCGATTAAGAGAGACATTTGCCCGTTATGGCCTGCCCACTACATTGGTGAGTGACAACGGTACGCAGTACACAAGCAATGAATTCAGAACATTTTTAGAGAACAATAACATAAAACACAAGCTTACTGCTCCGGGTCATCCATCAACAAATGGTGCTGCGGAAAATTTTGCTCGAACTTTAAAAGCCGCTTTAAAAAATGCCATTTCGGAGGCAAATTCAAACAATTTAAATATTTCCATTGACTGTATACTCTCGAGGTTTCTTTTTGATTACAGAGCTGTACGACACTGCTCAACAAATGAGTCCCCAGCAAAATTGATGCTAGGAAGGGAGGTAAGAAACCGATTCGATTCTCTAAGACCAAAATCGTATGCGGGAAGGGCATTGGAAACTAAAGATAGGCAAATCACAAAATAATGGTGGTAGGAGATTAATATTTACAGTCGGGGAGGTAGTGTGGCTAAAAGATTATACGATGGTTAACCAACCAAAATGGGTTACTGGTAAAATAATTAAAGTTTTAGCTCCAAGAAATTATATTTGCGAATTGGGAAGTGGTCGTCACATTAAACGTCATTTGGATCAATTAAGGAAATACACTCAAGGTTCGGGAGACTCGGATGAAAATTATGGGGTTGAAGGAACAGAAGAGGATATTCCGATTAAACGGAATGTTGTTACAGAAGACGCGTTAGTTTCAGATTTAGAACAAACAACACTGCAGGTTCCCACTCCACATAACGAGCCTAAAGAAAATCAAATTAACGTAAACAATGAAAGTAATACGGCTGCAGAAACTGCCACTCCTGAACTGAGAAGATCAAATAGATCAAGAAAACCTGTTGTTAAACTAAATATTTAATTTTATTTTCATTTTTAAATAAGAATTTTGAATTTTAATCTGTATACATAAAAAGTATTATATTATATATTATTATAAATCTTAAGAGAGGGGCATTGTAGAGTATTCATTATTAATTTTCATATACATTTCTCTATGTGTAATGGAATAATTGAATACAATATACCTTTCCCTTTTCTTCTTAGTATTCATTTAAAACCACTTATATACTTATAACATCTATTAATACATAAGTAGAATTAAACCGTTATAAATAATCTTGTAAGCATAAAAGAATTAAATAAAGATACTTTGGATTTGAAAGTCTTTGACTAAGGTCATCATTTAAATCGTTTAAAACTTTACAATTAGTAGTTTTCTTTTTCAAAGAAAACGACGTTTTTCGACATAAGTTGTTTTATCTGCACACACTTTAAGTGTAATATACATAAGGTTTTTGTCGGCCTTCTCTAGGCTCTATTCCTCTGAAGATTGACTCAAAATTTTATATAAAGTATTTATTGCCCATATCTACAGGATTGTTAAATAAAAAGCTCTAAAAACTTTATATCGAGCCCATAATTTCAAATATAACGTTTTTTGGCTCCCCTGAACATTTTCTAGAATAACATACGAGGTTATTCTAGAAAACCACAGATCTTTCCTACGATAATTTGTTGGGCTGAACTCGAATCTGTAATTGGTTTTTCTCTATCACGTCAGGTTTTCGAGACACACAAAAAATGTTTTTATTCGTCTTTTACATAAAAAATCATTAGTTTATTTAAAAATCACTGAATTTTCAAAAGTGAATGGCATTTTTTGAACGTCGTTTGTATTTTGTTGGTTCGGTTTCACGTATTAGAGTCCAGCAATAGTCTCCCAGCATGCTTTTGTCCCAAAATCCTTGATAATTTCTTTCAATTTCCATTAAATCTTGGTGAGCACGCTCCTCTTGTTCGTCGCTCACCGCACCTTGGTTTGGTGGAAAAAAAAACTAAATGCGAATGAAGAAAATGTATTTTGAGTGACATTCGTGCAACTAATTCATGATAATTTTTCAATAATTCAGCAACAATTCGTCTGTAGTTTTCACTCTTATTGCTTCCAAGAAAACTGTCCACGATTCTCTTGATTTCCAGGCTGCATATTCTTTCTCCAATAAACATTGTGAAAAATTTTCATCATTGAATAGCTTCCTGATCTGAGGGCCAACAAATGTGCCTTCTTTGATTTCAGCATATGAAATTTTAGGAAAAACCGCTAACAAAATTCAAATGCTGCACCATCTTTGTCCAGAGCCTTGGCAAAGTTCTTAAAAATACCCTATTTTATGTGCAGGGGCGGGAGAAGAACGTCATTTTTAATGGTTTATTTGAAATGTTTTGTTTTCCTGGTGAATACTCAGTTCTTTTTGGTCATTCGTTCTGACGTAATGATGACATGTAGCGTACCAGTCAATAAACAATGACATGAAACAGTTATTTACGATGTTCTATACTATATATGCAAAGAAATTTAAATCACACACCTTAAGGTCACCACAGATCTTCCATTTATGTTCGTTATATTTGAGTAACATCAAAATATCAGTCATTGATTCGTAATTTTCCTTTATATTAATGGCATGAGCAGTTGGTATGGATGGATTTTCATTCACATTATGCAAAAGAAGAGCCTTTAAACTGTACTTAGAGCCATCAATAAATGATCTCCATTTAATTTCGTCATATGGCTGTTTCCATTTTTGAAATAAATCATCAACATCAGTACAGTATAGAATAGAGTGTTTCTTTTCAAAATATGCAGCCAATTCCAAGCTTCTATCTCGATAGATTGTTACTTTTGTCCCAACTGCAAGATGTTTCCACTGCTGCATGCGTGAAGCTAGTAATTCTGCGTCTTACTTCGTTAAATGTAAATCCCGAATTAGATCACTCAGCTTAGTTTGAGGCACTAAATGGCGTTCATCATCAGCCTCATACAAACTCGGAGCACTGGGAATGACTGGAAATGAATCATTTGGTGGACGTTGAACTGGTTTGGAAACCGATGGGACATTCGCGTAAGTAATATTTTTTTTGATTTTTCATATTGAATCCAGCAGCTTTTGTTAAACAGAAATAACAATCGGTTTGGTGGTTACTTGACTCTCTCGAAAGTACTGGAATTGCAAAATCGAAATAGATCTTCTTGCCATTTGACCATTTGTATAAAACAGTTCTGCAACTATTGCAAAACATTGTCGTTGTCCACGGTTTGTCCAAGTTTCTGACACCAAAACCAAAATAATGTAAATATGCATATTTTAATGATTCTGATATTGCATATCCTTTTTTTTTTCAACCAAATATTCACCACACACAAAGCAAAAATAGCTTGAATCAGTAACACACGATCTCCCTGACATGCTTAAACGCAAATATTATGAAGATTTAGAATGAATGTGGGCTTCTTTCAAATTAATAATTGTGAAATTGTAGTGTCAGTATTGACTGTTTTACAGTATTGCCAGCATGCGATAAAAAATGAACAAGACGTGAAAGCCCAATTTTTATGCCAGATTCGAATTCAGCGCACCCAGATTAGTGAAAAAGCATGTTTCGTTTCTGTAGAAATTTTTTTTTTTAATTTGTAGACCAGTGTAATCAACAAAAAAAAAATCATATATATCCTGGGCAATAACAACAATGTTGTTTGCATGGGAAAAGTGAAATGTTTAATAATGAAAGCATTTTTGATAAATTTCAGAAAAATCATTAAAATAAATTTTTAAAAATGGCCGTTACTCGAAAACCGCTATTTGTTGTTATCACAAAAAAAAAATAATTATCCCCAAAAAATTCTACCAAGTCTTCGCGAAAAATTGCTCAATTCGCCATATCTCGAACATTATGTTAGCGGTTTTATACATACTAGCAGATTCCAGCGCTCGAAATTCGAGTGCAATTTCTGGACAGCTTTATTTTTCAACTTAGCAAATTCACAAACCAAAACTTTTATAGTTTATTATTATTGTCAATGAAGATAACAAACTCATCAAACACATTAACAAATTTAATAAAACACACATAACATATGTACAATTTCATGTATGTGCTAGTAGCAACTTTCAATGCAAATTACTCAAAGTAAAGGAAAAAATTTAAAAATCTGTAAATCTGCAAAACGGCTAAAAAGAAATACCTTTCAAGTAATATACGTTTGGCCAAAATCGGGATAAAACGGTGGAACAAAACACCGGTCACAAGAAATCGCCTAGCCTATTAATATTATAGATATATGGGGTGTTTCATGTCAAGTGAGCCAACTTTTGAAACCGGTGTCTTCCGATCGGAATGAAATTTGCACCAAGGTTAGTCCTATTGGATAGTAGATTAGACGTAATTTTTCAACAAGATCGGTCCAGAACTCTTTGTATTAAAGGGGGTCAAAATTTGACATTTTGGCCAAACAGGTGTCTTTTCTCATCCATGTAACTTTTGCATATTGTTCTTAACAAAATTTGTTCCAAATAGTTTAGATAGCTATTTCTTCAGTCTTTCGGAAAAAAATTAAAAAAAAAGAAAAAAATTTTTTTTAATTTTTAATTTTTTTAATTTTTTTTAAAGAAAAAAATTTTTTTTAATTTTTTTTTGCAAAATCAAAAAATTTTTAGATTTTTATTTTTTTTTAGAAAGGAATTTTTTTTTTTTGTTTGCTCAAAAGAAGAGCATTTTGGTCACTTAGTGGGATGCAAGTGGGATATGGGTAATTCCATGTCAAATCAACCAATGGGTGTACACTACCTTCTCCAAATTGTATGATTTTTCGTAGGAAGACAGATTATTACAGAACTAAAATCCGGAAATATGTGGTCTTGAAAATCGTAAAAAAAGGTCAAAATTTACAAAGTTGTACTTACTTAATTATCATTTTCTTGAAAAGTATTATACTTACGCAACTCATCAAGGTTGCATTTGAAAGGTTAATTAATTACCTTTAATTTGATATACAACATGATTTTTTTTTTGGAAAGGTCCAAGGTCACATCTCTTGACCTATAATTCGGGAGGCTATAGCTGTAAAAACGACAATTTTAAAAATCTGAAAAAATATATGTTTAAGATTGGTTCCTTCCCTAAAGTTCCAAAAAATTTCAGACTGGGGGTATGCTTGGATCCAGAAATATTTATCATAGAGTAAAGGTAGATATTTAAAAATTCGGTGCTGTTACTGTTACTGTTTATGAATGTGGTTGGTTGTGCTCGTGAGCGTCGGCGGGCTATGCACGCACGCCGCTATTTGTTTCTGGTTCTTTAGCTCTGTACTGTACTCAGTACAGACCTGTGTTAGGGTTGGTTTGACAGGTAATTATGTTAGAGCGAGACAACAGTATAAATGTTGTCGGGTGTGGTTCGTAGTGTCAAATAACTTGGATATAGAGATATTATTGAAAAACGAGAAGTCAAAGGAAGCACCACGAAAAAAAAAACCATTCTAAGCACGTTGCTTTAAAAAACCACATGTGTTGCTATAAAATCAATATTTTTAAATAAAACCAAAAGTGTTCAAAGTGATTGTTTTTTGCCTCTGTAAACAATATGTCATTTAGTACAATATATTGTTGTAATCCATTTAAAAAAGTTGCTCATGTCCGGAATGCAAGAGGACTTCGAAAAGTTCAGCAATGGATGACAGGAATTAGTAATAACATTTCAATATCAAATAAAATATGTGATATATGCAGAAGAGAACTTTATAAATTAAAAGGAAGTGTAAACAATAATATTCAATCTATGAACGAGCCAGAAAACGAGACTTCAGACTCGGAAAGTGAAGCATCAGTTTCGGGAGATGTTCGAATTTCTAAGTTAAACGAAAGTTTAACATATTTACAAGAATCTCCAATATGTTCGAAAAAAATTCCATTAAAAGGGTATACAACTAGAAAGTTAGAAAAAATAACAACATCAATTAAAACCAACATTTTCCCAAATTCAACACCTTCAACCTCTCACGTATGCCCAGAATCGGAAATAATCGAACAACTAAAAGAAAAGTTTAAATCAATAACTAAAAACAGTGATAAAATTCAACTTTTAACTATTTTACCTAAAAGCTGGACATTGAAAAGAATGGAGGAGGAATTTCAAATAACAAATTTCATGGCACGAAAGGTAAAAAAACTTGGTTGAGACAGAAGGCGTATTGAGTACACCGAATCCAAAACTTGGAAAACGATTGCCATTAGAAATTGTTGATGTGGTGAAAATCTTTTATGAAACTGATGATGTCAGCAGATGTCTACCAGGATGTAAAGACTACGTGTCAATAACAGAAAATGGTGTAAAAGTAAAAAAAAAATAAAAGACTTTTACTCGGAAATCTTCGTGAAGTTTAAGCTTTATTTAAAGAAAAACATGAAGGGATAACTATTGGAATTTCTATATTTTGTGAACTTCGGCCAAAAAATGTGGTTCTAGCAGATGCGTCAGGAAGCCATAATGTATGTGTTTGTAAAATACATCAAAATACAAAACTAATGCTCCACGCAATAAACCTGAAAAAATTTACAGAAAATGTGCAGGATTTTGTGCTTGAAACTTATAAAGATTGTTTAAAAAGACTTATATGCAATCCCCCATCACCAAATTGCTACCTTGGCAGATGTAGCATGTGTCCAGATATACAAAATTTTAAAGAGAAACTTGGTGAATTATTATTAGAAAACGAAATTGATGAAATCATATATAAACAGTGGATAAGTGTAGATAGAGACTCTTTGGAAACTATTATTAAAGAAACTGATTCTTTTCTGGATTCTTTATGCGAAAAACTGCAAACTCTTCTGCCCCATTCATTCGTATCTAAAGAGCAGGGTGCATTTATGGCTCACAAAAAGTCTGCGTTGGAAGAAAATGAGTATTTAGTAATTTGCGACTTCTCCGAAAATGCAACTTTTGTGGTTCAGGATTCTGTGCAAGGCTTTTTATGGAATAATAGCCAAGCCACACTATACCCAATAGCAATTTATTACAAATCAAATGGAAAATTAGAAACTACAAATTTTATAATAATATCAGACTGTCTAATACATAATACCATAGCAGTTCATTTATTTCATCGCCACCTAAATGAGTTTTTAAAAAACAAGTTTTTGAAAATACCAAAGAAAATTTTTTATTTTTCGGACGGTTCTTCAGCTCAATTTAAAAATAAAAAAAACTTTGCCAATTTATGCCATCATAGCGAAGATTTTAATTGTTCCGCTGAGTGGCATTTCTTTGCTACCAGTCACGGCAAAGGACCTAGTGATGGTCTTGGGGGAACGGTAAAGCGTGAAGCACGAAGAGCCAGCTTGCAACGTCCATTCGAAGATCAGATAACTACTCCTCTCCACTTGTATAATTGGTGTTAGCAAACTCTTCAGAACTCCAACTTTGCATATTTAACGGAAAAAGATTATGAAGAAGAAGAGAAATTGCTAACTGATAGATTTATAGGATTACGTACAATTCCGGGAACTCAAAAGCAGCACAGCTTCATACCAATTTCAAAAACACAATTACAAGCTAAAATTTATTCCGCTGATAGCAAATTTGTAATTGAAAACATTTATAATAAAACTAAACAACAACAACAGCATTCATCATAATAATGTCAACAACAACAACAACAACAACAACAACAACAACAGCATTCATCATAATAATGTCAACAACGCCAACAACAACAACAACAACAGCATTCATCATAATAATGTCAACAACGCCAACAACGCCAACAACAACAGCATTCATAATAATATTAATTCACTTGTTAAATATCTACCTTTACTCTATGATAAATATTTCTGGATCCAAGCATACCCCCAGTCTGAAATTTTTTGGAACTTTAGGGAAGGAACCAATCTTAAACATATATTTTTTCAGATTTTTAAAATTGTCGTTTTTACAGCTATAGCCTCCCGAATTATAGGTCAAGAGATGTGACCTTTGACCTTTCCAAAAAAAAAATCATGTTGTATATCAAATTAAAGGTAATTAATTAACCTTTCAAATGCGACCTTGATAAGTTGCGTCACTATAATATTAATCAAGAAAATGATAATTAAGTAAGTACAACTTTGTACATTTTTATAGTTTTTTCCGATATTCAAGACCTCATATTTCCGGATCCAGATGCGTCAGTTAACTTAAATTTAGGATTTTTCTAATTTCTCGGATACACTTTAATCCTGCCAAAATTCAGCCAATTTGGAAACAGTGATGTAAAAAACAGCCATATTTTAAGTTGAGTTCAGATGGTTTAACCCATATATATTAAAAAAAATAAATGGTTTGTAACTCAAGACAACGGTTTTTCAATTTTTAGCATCTGCACTATTTTGAATTTTTTCCTATCTGTGTGTAAGTGTTTCCAAAACCTTAAATATAAAGCATACAATGAGAAACTAGACAAATTAACCTTTCCGAAGGTATATAACATACCTAACTAAAATTTCATACCTTCGATACTGTTAATACCAACAATATGTTAACCTCAGGAAAAAAATCACTTTTTTTCTATAGAAATGTTGAAAAAACATTTTTTGAAATTATTTGTAATAATAATTAAATAAATATAAAATAATAATAATATTAAAAATAAATAGATAAATAATTTAATAAAATTTAATCTTAATCAAATTAGATCCATTTATAACATAACTATTTTTTTAATTAATTTATTGTAGCTGATGAAGTATTTAAGTCTTGTAAATTTTTAAATGCCCAGTCTTTCACCAGGTAATTTATCGCCTTTATTTGCTACTTTTTTGCTAATCTTTTCTTGGCTTACTAGGTTGAGCTGTTGACTAACTGATTCGAAAGCAGATTTACACGATTACCGCGATTGCCTTAAATTGACTATTTGTCCTAATGCAACAACTTCTTGCCACTTAGGTGAATGTTCAAATTGCCCGGAAATTACATTCATCAAAGAGAATTTAGCCAACTCCTTTGATCGTGAATATATAGAGGAGGTCAAATTTGAATCTTGGATTCAGACTGACAGATGCACAAAGAAAACAATCATTTTAAATGTGGATGATTTTGTGGAAGAAATGTGTACAGGATTGCTAAACTTGAGAACCCTCGACTTTTTAGTCAAAGAGCAATAGTCATTGTTCATGGATTTGCAGATATATTTGAAGTCTGGTGAATTTGTTATTTTATATGATTTCTCAGAAAATTATAAATATGTTCCTCAGGATGACACACAAGCATTCCACTTCAATAACGACCAAGCGACTATATTCTCAGTAGTTATTTACTACATGAAAGATGAAAAACTGGAAACAAAAGTGTGGCAATCATATTCCACGATATAAAACATGATACCGTTGCAATTTATGAGTACCAGAAGAGAATACTAAAATTTCTAAAATCTAAATTTACAGTAAAGAAGGTATACTACGTTTCGGACGGAGCTCGACAACATTTTATATAAAAAAGTAGCTTCGCAAATCTTATGGCTCATAACAAAAGACTTTGGAATGCCAGCTGAGTGGCATTTTCATCCTACTGCTCATGGTGATGGTATTGGAGCAAACCTTAATAGAAATGCAGCGAAGTATAGCCTCCAGTGCTTTCATCAAGATCGCATCTTAGATGCGACTGCTTTATTCCATTGGGCAAAGAATTATTGTAAAGAAACTAAAATAGTTTTTAGTAGCAAAGAGGATCATGAGGAAACATTGAAAACACTGAAGAGCAGATTCGATGCTACGGTAACAATCGATGGCACCGCTCAATATCATGTTTTATACCGCTTGTCGATGGAAGACCCAGGTTTTCTACCTCCATTCAATGCGATTTCTTTCCAAAGCCAAAAAAGAAATCAGCAGTGAAACCAACAGCTGAACCTAGTAACGCCAAGAAAAGATTGGGAAAAAAGCAGCAAATAAAGAAGATTAATAAGCTGGATGAAAGACTGGGTATTTAAAAATTTACAAAACGTTATTGTTATATATTGTTGATCTGTATTGGAATAATTAGTCATTTATTGTTCGGTTTAAGATCATGTATATATTTTTCTAATGAAAGAAAGATAATAATTTTTGAAATGTAAGAGAAATATTGGAAAAAATTGAAGACAGCGCTAGATGGAGTAGCTACTTTCGAACAAAGCGACTTGTTCATCTTCAGCATCCTTCTGCCTATTACTTCAACTCATGCTTAATCAACTATTTAACTCAACATTTGAAAGAAAAGAACATGAGAAACGTTTTTTCTTTTTATATACGAGAGTTTGTACGAACAAGCTGAGCTTTTCCAATTTTTAGCTTTCTCTACATTAACATAGCCAGATCAATTACAAGTCTTGTAATGTGAACAGCTCTTTGTTTTTGCCATTGTCCTCTAGATGGAACTGTAATGGCATGTGAAATCTTAACAGATTACACAAATGCATTGTACCTCATGTGTTGTATTTTATTGTTATGTATTACACAAGGGAACAATGGTTCTGTTGATTAAGAACTGAATATTGTTTTTAAGGTTATTTGGGACGCTGAATCCAAATCTGCCCTTGGTTTTTTTCTATCAGCTCGACTTTTCGAGATATACCGTTATGTTCAAAATTAAGGCACTTCCGCTACATATATTGGAATAACTTGAAAACGGTTCACCATATTAAATTAAAAAAAAAACCCGAAACTCGCAAACAATATTCTCTTAAAGCCGTGCTTACTTTGTTTTTAAATTTTCCAAGTAGTTTTAGAGATATCGTTCAAGTTTTGAAAAAAAAATTAAAATTTTTAAAAAAAAAACATTTTTTTTGTTCTTTAAAAATTCCTAAAAAATAAAAATGGGACAAAAATCACAGTTTTGGTCTACAAACAGTTAGTTAAATATATTTCGAATAAAATGAGCTTTATTTCATTGCAATCGGTGCACAACTTTTGATTTTGTTCACGATTTACTGAATTGATATAAATCGCGAGTTCCATACAAAAATAACATTTTCTAATGTGTAAGTGTTTGTATGTAATAAGTTAGTTTTTTATGATTCTAAGAATTAAAAAAATTAAGTAATAAAAAAAGATTATTTCATTTTTATGGTTGCGGTAGCAAACTCATAACGCCTATAAATTTTATTGTCCCTTTATGACACCTAGTCAGTTCACAGTCAATTAAAGAGAAAAAAGAAAAGTCCACTTGTTTTTATTGATTTGTGGTTTACCGTTGGTAACGGATGATTTTTTAAAGGAATTCCCCTGAACACATGTGTTCATTCATAAGTGACTGTCAATAAAATTGTGGATATAATTTTTTTTGGTACTTCAGTAAAAAACTACTAAGTATTTTTATGGGTTCATTCAACCAATTTTTCTCATTCAACAAGTGTTTACAAAAGCGAAAAGTATAACGACAAAAAATATAAATCATTTTACATTGAACATTTAATCAGTCAACACAAAAAAGTTCAATTTTGTTCCCGTGTGTTATTTATTGAAAATTGTGTTACTTTGATATATACTTCAAAATTGTGCAATGGCTACGTCAAGAAACACCTGTAAAATCAATCCCAACTATTTTTGTAACATATGTGGCGAATACACGTTTATAAAAAATAGAAAAAGTGTGTCAGATTTTATTAAAAAAATTTATTTTGACTACTTCGGATTTACCATGGAAACCCGTGACAAGTACTGGATTCCTAATACTGTATGTAAAAACTGTGTAGAGTATTTAAGGTTATGGGCAAACAAGCAACGGACCCACTTCAAGTGTAAAACACCAATGATCTGGCGGGAACCTTCGAATCATTATGATGATTGTTATTTTTGCGCTGTCAACATAACAGGCATTAATAAAACAAACCGGTCTAAATGGATTTATCCTAACGTGTTGTCTATTACCCAACCAGTCCTGTACTCTAGTGAGGATTCAGAACCACACCAATCTACATCTACAAACAATTTCCACGACTTACGACAAAATGTTCCTTCACCAATTTCTGAATTTGGATCAGATGACTTGCATTTAGATATTTCTTCTGAACGCGAGCAATTTAATCAGGAGGAGCTTAGTGATTTAGTGAGAGACCTTGGACTTTCTAAAAAAGCATCTGAAATTCTTGCTTCTCGATTAAAGCAAAAAAAATCTGTTAACCCAAGGAACAACAATTTCATACTACCGTAACAGAGAAAAAAACTTACTTCCATTCTTTTCCGAAGACGATGAATTTGTTTATTGTTCAGATGTTCCTGGTTTAGTAACAGCGATGGGATTAGAGGAGTATGATCCAAATGACTGGCGACTATTTATATATTCTTCTAAACGCAGCCTAAAATGTGTACTTCTGCATAACGGTAATAAATTGGGTTCGTTGCCCATTGCACATTCAACTAAAGCTAAAGAAGAATATTCTACAATTGCCTCAGTTATAAATAAAATAAAGTACAACGAACACCGCTGGCTAATTTGTGTGGATCTAAAAATGGTGAATTTTCTTCTAGGCCAACAAGGTGGCTACACAAAATATCCGTGTTTCATTTGTTTATGGGATAGCAGAGCCAGATCTGAACACTGGAGTAAGAAAGACTGGCCTTCGAGGGAAGCTATGGTTCCAGGAAACCACAATATAGTTAATCAACCACTTGTGCGCAGGGATCGCATAATACTGCCACCTCTCCATATCAAGTTAGGACTTATGAAACAATTTGTCAAAGCTCTCAACAAGGACGGTGATTGTTTTAGATATATCAGTAAAAAGTTCAACAATTTGAGTTCGGAGAAACTGAAAGCTGGCATTTTTGATGGCCCTCAAATCAAAAAATTAATCAATTATGAAAATTTTAGTAATTCCATGACAGATATTGAAAGAAATGCTTGGAATGAATTTGTTTGGATAGTGCGCAATTTCCTGGGAAACAAAAAGGGTAAGCACTATTCGGACCACGTGGATAACATGTTGTCACATTTCAAGCAGCTTGGTTGTAATATGAGCATTAAGGTGCACTACCTACACAGTCATTTGGATTGTTTCCCTGAAAATCTTGGAGACTTCAGTGAAGAACAAGGTGAACGTTTCCATCAAGATATCCGCACTATAGAGGAGCGGTACCAGGGTCACTGGGATAAGCATATGATGGCGGACTATTGCTGGAGCATTAAAACAAATCCCTCTAAACAAGGTTATTTAAGAAAATCTTATAAAAGAAAATTTTTCGATGAGTTGTAATTACATTGTAATATTTGTGTATTAAAATTTTTTATTTTTCTTTAAAATTCTCTTTTTGTGTTAAATTAAAAAGTATAGCTGACCATAAAAAAGAAATAATCTTTTTTTATTACTTAATTTTTTTAATTCTTAGAATCATAAAAAACTTATTACATACAAACACTTACACATTAGAAAATGTTATTTTTGTATGGAAATCGCGATTTATATCAATTCAGTAAATCGTGAACAAAATCAAAAGTTGTGCACCGATTGCAATGAAATAAAGCTAATTTTATTCGAAATATATTTAGCTAACTGTTTGTAGACCAAAACTGTGATTTTTGTCCCATTTTTATTTTTTAGGAATTTTTAAAGAACAAAAAAAATGTTTTTTTTTTAAAAATTTTAATTTTTTTTCAAAACTTGAACGATATCTCTAAAACTACTTGGAAAATTTAAAAACAAAGTAAGCTCCGCTTTAAGAGAATATTGTTTGCGAGTTTCGGATTTTTTTTTAATTTAATATGGTGAACCGTTTTCAAGTTATTGCAATATATGTAGCGGAAGTGCCTTAATTTTGAACATAACGGTATATCTCGAAAAGTCGAGCTGATAGGAAAAAACCAAGTGCAGATTTGAAATCAGCGACCTCAAATTAGTAAAAATTTGCTATAAATTTCAAATCAACACAAAAAAAGTTCAATTTTGTTCCCTTGTGTTATTGATCTGTATTGGAATAATTAGTAATTTATTGTTCGGTTTAAGGTCATGTATATATTTTTCTAATGCAATAAATTAATTAAAAAACAGTTATGTTATAATTGGATCTAATGTGATTAAGACAAAATTTTATTAAATTATTTATCTATTTATTTTCAATATTATTATTATTATACATTTATTTAAAATATTACAAATAAATAAAAAAATAATAATTTTTCAACATTTCTATAGAAAAAAAGTGATTTTTTCCAGAGGTTAACATATTGTGGGTATTACAATATTGAGGGTATGAAATTTTAGTTACGTATGTTACATATTATTATTTTGAAGGTTTTGGAAACACTTACACACTAATAGGAAAAAATTCAAATTAGTGCTAAAAATTGAAAAACTGTTGTCTTGAGTTACAAAACTCGCACTAAGCGACCAAAAAGGGCTTAAAGGAAAAAACCTAAGTTTTCTTTTGAGCAAAAAAAAAAAAATCCTTTTTTGAAAAAAAGTCAAAAAAATTTTTGATTTTGCCAAAAAAAAAAAAAAAAAGGCAAAAAATTTTTTTTATATTTTTTAAATTTGTTTTTTCTGAAAGGTTGAAGGAATAGCTATCTAAACTATTTGGGACAAATTTTGCTAAGAACAATAGGTAAAAAGTTAAATGGAAAGTTAAGTTTGGCCAAAATGTCAAACTTTGACCCCCTCTAACTCAGAGAGTTCTGGATCATTGTTGTTGAAAAATTGTGTCTAGGCTACTATCCAATAGGATAGGATGGTGCGAATTTCATCCCAATCTGAAGACATCGGTTATAAAAGTTGGATCACTTGACATGAAACGCCCCATATATATATATATTTAAGTGCTATCAAAACCTGCACTCACTTTTTGTGGAGAAATTTTTTTCAGCAGTTCGTCAATTCCGCCTAGGTATGCACTATAAAATCACTAATGGAAGGATTGCCGGCATAAGTAGCGATTACAATCATGAAAACTTTTTTGTAGGCTTTAACATAATTTCAATTAGATAAAAAATAACGGAACTCTAGGTTTATTGGTTTACTTGATATTACATTTTACGTACGTTAAGACTTCTTCTATCTCACTCTTTATACATATATTGATTCAGAAAAATTTTTTGATTCACAGTGACTATGATATTTCGTGCCTCTTTCGTTATGCTCATATCAAGCTTGGTCATAAACTTCGGATAGCATATGTTGATATCAAAATTATTGGATATATGAAAACGAGTCGGAGAAAAGCAATACTTCTTAATATTTTGTAAGCGAACGCCTGGGAAATTTAACATAATGTTTCACTACCATTAAGTTGTCATTACCACAAACATATTTATTACTACACCAAAATCATAATACATAAAAACAAATCATTCTGTAGAGAGGAAAATATATCAATATTTTCAAGAAGAAAAAAAATATGAACATAAATTTGAATCTTATTCAACCATGTACGAGTACCAATTTCACTTCACCAGTAGTAGTCTTCATATCTAATAAGATAAGTATCTATAACACTTACAAATATTGGTTATGAAGGCCAGAATTTATATTCATTTTTATTTATAAAACATAATAAATATTTTGTTCAACTTGCTGGAATTACATACATATTAAATTGATCTTCCTTAACTGTTAAATTTAGCTGTTAAATTTTACTTTAAACAGTGCCGGAAAACTTTACATATAATAGCCTTAAAAAATTGTTCAATATATTAAAACTTTTTTATTTTGAAAACTTCTGTTGGAAAAACTCTTAATTTTGAAGTACTTAATAAAGGAATTAAAAATACGTTCAAAAAAAATTTCAATACAACTTTTTTCAGCAGTTTAAAAACAAACAAGTAAGACAAAATCTAAAAAACTATTTCACAGTACAATCACAGTACATCACAGTGATGCCTTGGTTTTAAAAGGGTTGTAAAAACGCTAATTTGTAATAAATTTTTTTAATTTCTTTTCTATTACTAAGCTAAATTCATTTTTTCATTTACATATGTTCTGACTAAATAAATTTCTAAAGAGAAAAATAAACTCCAAAAAGAAAACAAAATAGGCATTTCGCTGATTCTTTCATGTAAAGTGCCAAAACTGGCGATTTTTTGAAATGTTTATATGGGGAACCCCACAGGGGAGTTCCAGGGGGTGTGCCACTGGCATGGGTGGGTCGGGCCTCCAAAGTTAGTGGGGGTCTGTCATACATTTGGACTTCATTGGAGCACTCTAAATGGGTCAAAGTGGGATTTTTCAAAATTTGCCCCTACCCAAAAGTTCGACCCAAATTCTGGGACATCAGAATTCGTTTTAGAGGTATGGTTCCTTCGGCAAGTTTCTTATTTTGATCCCTAGAAAACGATTTTCACTGAGCAATGGGCGATTTTTAAATCGACCCGCCCTAATGTAAGTGCATTGATACAAAGATTATGACTTAAATTCATTTAGCTGATTCAACAACCAAAGAAAGCGCCATGAATGTATAGCAAACAACTGCAACCATCAAGTATAACAACCATAGCAGTTGCTTGCTATATATAGATGGCGCTTAATGTTTGATTTTAATTAATGTGTAAATAGATGTTTACACATCTCCAATATGATCAGACTCACATAGTTTTTTATGCATTTAACTTTATAGATACTTGAATTTGATGACAAAAATTAAATTTAAAAAAAATAATTTCAAGCCCTCTTGAAATGTGAGTAGTAACGGGTGTCTGATCTTTCGAATAAAAAAAGTTTATTTAATTAAAGTTAAAATTTTTTAAAATTTGAAGTTATATCGCGCTTAAAAAACACCATTTATCTGCAAGATCTCTGATTGTTAATCAACGATTTTTTTACCACTAAATATTTTGTTTCTTTGGCGCGTTCTTTGTCTTGGACTTTTTTTCTGTCTTTTAGGAACTGTTCGTGTCACATTTGTTTTCGACATAACCTTCAGCAGTATCCTTTACGTTTCTGCAGCTGATATTTCAGCCCACGAACAAAACCTAATGGAACTTAACGAGTTTCACTATTGTACCACTATTGTACCTTTCAATTGGACACAGTATTAAGCTTTTTATTATCATAATTCATAATCATTTTTGAGTTATTTCATCAAACGTTATTAGGCCATAACAAGTTATCTCATTAAAACTAAACTGCCCTGCACGTTTTTATTGCAAGTTCACTAAAATTTATCGTTTGTCAAAAAGCATTCAACCAAATCCAACAAACGGAATATTATGCTAACGAACACAATTTTTACTACTATTCAATATTTTATAACAATGCCGAAATTCACAACTTAAGATAAAATCAAATAGCAAAACACTATAAATTTCGAAAACAAGGCGAAAATATTAAATGAAAATCCACTCCACTCCACTCTCAGCAAACTGGCGCATCCATAGGATGATATCCATAACAGTAAATGTAATATGAATGATACGATATAAAAGTGTTGTAATTTGAAACATTCAATTTCAATTCATTCAAGTTATTTGTTTCATCGAGTGCAATAAAACGAAATCTAACTGACTAGAAAAACGCACTAAAATGAATGATTATGTATGCATATTGGTATATAAAGTTTTGTTGTTGTGTTTGTTATTGTCGTCGATAATGCAAATTAATTCGTCTATTACACGTACTCATCGTACAGTGGGTTGGCATTGTAATTTGTTATTGTTCTATATATTGTTAAAAACTTTTTTCGAGTAAGATAAATATTATTATTTATTTATTTATTTTTATTAGATATTTATTACAATTCAAATTATAATAAATCTTAAAGTTAAAGCACTAGCAACTTAGGCTATCGGCTTGAGTTTATATAAAGAAAAGATAGGAATTAAAATTAGTTAATTATTAAGTCTACTCTACAAAGAATTAT
The DNA here is from genome assembly GCA_963682025.1 of Cordilura impudica. Classification (NCBI taxonomy): domain Eukaryota; kingdom Metazoa; phylum Arthropoda; class Insecta; order Diptera; family Scathophagidae; genus Cordilura; species Cordilura impudica. The sequence goes on from OY821517.1 coordinate 24,648,671, forward strand.
TTAAATTTCATTTTGAATATTAAGGTGTTTGAGAAATTCATAGGTTAAATTAACATTATCATCAGTTGGATTTTTCAGTAAATTTATAATGTTGTCTGAGTTACATATGCGTAGGCGGGCAGTACGAAGGGAGGGGCAGTCTGCTAGGAGATGCATTATTGTTAGTGTTGAGTTGTTGCAGAAGAAACACACAGGTTGCGGATCCCCTGATAATATATGTTGGTGTGTAAGTTTGGTATGTGTTAATCGAAGTCTAGTGAAACATTTATTTTTAGAGCAGTTAGTGGAGGTTGGAAGCTGAAGTGGTATTTTGTCGGGGTTGACTCTTTTGTAAAGATGGTTATAACTTTCCCATTTGTTTCGAATGGAGTAATTTAGGTTTTCAATGGAGGTTCTTGTTATGAAACTTTTTGTTGGTGGGGTAAAGGTGAATGTTGGGAGTAAATTTGTCCCTTTTGCTACTATGTCGGCGGCTTCATTCCCTTTAATTCCCATGTGGCTTGGGACCCACATTAGTTTAACTTTTTTATTCATTTGGATTAGTTTTTGCTGAATGAAAATAAAAGTTTCGTCTTTATTTTTTGTGTTTTTGGTTGCTTCGAACACTGACTGACTGTCAGTACATATGACGAATTTTTTATTTGATCTTTTGATAAATTTAATAGCTTCGGCAATTGCAATAGCTTCGGCTTCAAATATTGTGGCGTTTGGTGGCAAAAGTCCTGAGACTTGGGTGGATCCATTTTCGTCTACAACAGCAAACCCAACATGATTTGTTGTTTTTGAGCCATCTGTAAATATTAATTCCCAGTTATTAGCTTTGGATTCCGCAAAAACTTCGTTGTATAATTGTTTAAATGTTTCAGGTGCAGTAAAATTTTTATTAAATATTTGTAATTTATTTTCAAATGAGCTGGGATTCAACAGCCATGGGGGATAATTTTCCGTTGGTGATGAAAATTTCTGTAATTTAAATTTTTTTGCTAGTTTATATAGGTGAGAAAGAGTCGATGGAAATTTTTGTTCTCTTCTGTTTCTATTCAACATAGAAATATGTTTTTGAAGTAGTGATGATTTTGTGTTTAAGACTTTATGCAACAGACGAAATTTTAGTTTGTTTGTGTGTAGGTGTAGCGGATCAATTCCGGCTTCTGCTAGTAAATTTATAATTGGTGTTGATCTAAATGCCCTTAGACTGGTTCTTATGGCAGCATTAAGTAGACTTTCGATTATTTGTAAATTGGATTTGGCTGCTTTGCAGTAAATTGTCAAACCGTAGTCGATTTTGGCCAGTATGACTGATTTAATTAATCTGATTAGGCTGTTAGCGTGCATATGACTTTTTTTTTATGAGAGAAATTTAATAATGTTTAATCGATTTGTCAATTCTTTTTTCAAATAACTACAATGGTTCGGAAAGTTATATTTGGAATCAAAATTTAAGCCTAGTATTTTACAATTATCTACGTTATTTACATTGATGTTGTTATAAATTAAATTTATATTGTTACAATTTCGTTTTTTACATATATGCAGATGTTTGGTTTTTTCGAACGAAACATCTGCACCTGAGTATTTGGACCAATTATCAATTAATTGCAGTGCCTCTTCCAAATCATGCTTTATATCATGATTTGATTGGGCAGTAGCTATGATATAGAGGTCATCAGCGTAAAGGCAGTGCATTATTTTGTTATTGTTATTGAGAATACGACTTAGATCATCAAAAGCGATGATAAAAAGTGTAACAGATAATGGTGACCCTTGTGGGATCCCATTATCCAATGAAAATGTTTTAGAAATTGCGTTGTTTATCCGCACTTTGAATTGCCGGTTAATTAAAAAAGATTTAATGATATTAAAAATTTTCGATCCGACCGACCAACTTGCTAATTTTTGAAGAACAATATGCACTCCAATTTTGTCAAATGCCTTAATAAAGTCAATTGACAAAATTGAGGTGTGTTTTTTGGTAGAGCGGTTCTTACAGATTATGTGGTCTATGTATAATAAAGCATCAATAGTACTAAGGCCCGATTGGAATCCAGTTTGATTTTTTGCCAAAAGTTTGTGTTTCTTAATGAACCACATCAAACGTCTTGATATCATTTTCTCTAAAATTTTTGTTAAACATGGTAAAAGGGAGATTGGTCGGAAGGAATCAACGTTATTTATAGGTTTACTATTCTTATATATAGCAACCACAAGAGCTGTTTTAAAAAACTGAGGAATAGTACCAGAGTCGAAAATTTCATTAAATAGTTTTAATATGCGTTCTTTAAATATGTATGGAACATTTTATAGCATAGAGTATGGTATTTTGTCCATCCCGGGTGTTTTGCCTTTGCCTGTATTAAGACTATATGTTAGTTCTTGCATATTAAAGGAGTGCTCCAATAACTCTGCTGTATTGGCATAAGAGGTTATTCTAAGGGATGCTAAAGTTTGTACTTTATTTTTTTTTTTTTTTTTTTTATTAATTTCTTTATTTACAATCTATCCATTTAAGGATATTAAGCAAATTTTATAACATTAGAAGTAAATAACAGTAATTATTGAACTCGATTGAGAACAACAATAATAACAAAAATCCAAAGGGAGGTATAAGTTTAATACAATATTTACAATACAATATTTAGAATTCAATATTTACATTACAATATTTACATGCAATTAATTTATTTATTTATTTTTTTAATTTAAAGGTGCATGAGAATTAGCTCCGATATGGTAAATCCAGGATATGGAACCTTTTAAGCCTTCTTATTTCTTCTGTGTCATCCAGTAGAGATATTGCTAATGGGTTGATATGGTTGCTTAACCTTCCTAAATAGTTTTCACTAAATCTTCTGATTTCTTCTATAATCTTTGGAATAAAGAGATCTTCATGAATCGATTTATTTGATACAAACCATGGAGCGTTTAAAATTGACCTAAGAGTTTTTGACTGATATCTTTGTAATATTTCAATGTTCGAATTGCTGGCTGTTCCCCATAGTTGTATCCCGTATGTCCAGATCGGTTTCAAAATAGTTTTATAAATTAAAACTTTGTTTTCTAAACTTAGCTGTGATTTTGGACCAAGAAGCCAGAATAGTCGTTTCGTTTTAATATTTAGTTGCTGTTTTTTTGCTTTTATATGCGTTTTCCACGTCAGTCTTCTATCAATGTGCATTCCTAGATATTTAACACAGTTACTTTGAGGAATTTGTATATTGTTCATATATACATTGCCGCAGTTGCCATGTCGTAACGAGAAAGTAATGTGTAAAGATTTTGCAGTATTGACTTTAATGTTCCATTTGTTTAACCAAGCTTCAATAGCATTCAGTTCCCTTTGCACTAAATTAGATGCATTGTTTGGACATTCATCAGAAGCTAGTAATGCAGTGTCGTCCGCATATGTTGCAACTAGTACGTTTTCTGTTATTGGCATATCTGATGTAAATATAGTGTAGAGAATTGGTCCTAAAACGCTGCCCTGTGGTACACCTGCCTTGATGTCATAGAATTGTGAGTGTTCACCATCAACTTTAACATTAAAGTGTCTGTCAGATAAATATGACTTTAGGAGTAAATAATAAGGAGTTGGAAGCAGTTTTTTTAATTTGTAGTATAACCCAACGTGCCAAACTTTATCGAAGGCTTGTTGTACATCCAAAAATACTCCTGAACAAAATTTCTTAGTTTCCAATGTATTTCTTATAAAGTCAACGATACGATGGCATTGCTCAGGAGTGCCATGCTTGTATCTAAAACCAAATTGGTATTCAGGAATGATATTAAATTTTTCCAGAACTGGTAATAATCTTTTCAATAATATTCGTTCAAATATTTTGGAGAATACAACCAGTAAACTGATTGGTCTATAGGATGTAACAATATTTTCTGGTTTGTTTGGTTTATTTACCATTACAATCTCTGCGCATTTCCATTGCGAGGGAAAGTAATTTAATCTCAATATCGAGTTGTACAACAATGTGAGAAATAGTATGCCCCTCTTAGGCAGGTATTTAACTACTTTTCCATCTATGCTATCATAACCAGGTGATTTTTTGCAATTAAGTTTATTTATTTCTTCTTTTACTTCAGGAAGAGAAATATGTTTTATGGGCCAATCCATTGGACATGGACTATCTAAGTACTCGAGAATTTCTGCAACATTATTGTTATAATTGGTATAGGGCTGGAATGTCGTTTGAAGATGAAAAGCAAATGCATCAGCCTTAGATTTGTTTGTTTTACACCATACATCGTTAACATCTTTTATAGGTACATTTCTCTTTGTAGGTCTTTTTATATGCCTTGTTGCCTTCCACAAGCTGAACTCATCGCTTCTATTATTGCCCGGATTTAGATTTCTGAGAAAGTTTTGTAGCATATCATTTTTCATACCATGGAGTGTTATTTTAAGATCTTTCGCAGCTTTATTAAAGATACGCTTGTCATTTGGATTTCTACTATTTTGCCAAACTTTTCTTAGTCTTCTTTTATTTCTGATCATTTGTCTAATTTCAGAAGATATAAAAATTTGGTTTTGTGTACATTGTAATGTTTTATTTGGAGTTGATAGAAAACCGGCTTCGTGAATTAAATGATTGAATGTTTCAACAGCATCATCTAAATCTGTTGGGGCAGTTATATCAATATTTAAGTTCACATTTCTTTCAATCCAACTTTCAAAAGATTTAATATCCGTTTTGGCAGTAATAATTTTGTGTTGTTGTGATTTTGACTGTAAAAATGTGTTGAAACAAGCTATAAGGGGTGTGTGGTCCGAGCTTAAATCATCAACATCAGTTATATTTAACAATTGACTAGAAATTCCAGAGTAAACTGCAAAATCTAGCAGATCTGGTATTTTTCTTGGATCCGTTGGCCAGTATGTTGGGTTGCCTGTTGACAGCACTGAGTAATGATTATTTACTATGCACTTGTAGAGCTCGCTTCCCTTGGGATTAACTAATCTAGATCCCCACCAAGGATGTTTAGCATTGAAGTCTCCCGCAGTGAAAAATCTTGACCCCAATCTATTGAAAAAATTATGAAATTGTTCACATTTTACTGAGTATCTGGGAGGGAAATAGATAGCAGAAAAAGATATACTGTGTGAGTCACATTTAACCTTAATACAGGCAGCTTGTAGATATGGTTCTCTTATTTCATCTAAAATTTCAAATTTTATTGTTGATTTTATCAATATTGCAGCTCCAGCATGAGCTCTATCATCTGGATGGTTGGCTGTTATTAATTCATAACCTCTTATTTTAAAAAAGGTTCTGCTGGTAAAATGTGTCTCTGACACTAAAAGAATATCGATATAATGCAATTTTAGAAATATCTCAAGTTCTTGTACGTGGTTGGAAAGCCCATTTGCATTCCATATTGCAATATTCAAATTTAGTTGCATAGTTTTGTTACTAATACTGTCATCATTGATAACAATTTGTTTGTTAACTCAATTTGGTTTTGAATTAAATTTTCTAGCTTTTCTAACGAATTATGCTGAGAAGTTGGTTGGTTATTTCTTAAAACATCAGAGTAAGAAAAGTTGTTATTGTTTTGACTATAATTTGAATTATTCAGATTGTTGTTAAAATTTGGAAAATCTTCATTATTATAATTAAATCTTATAGAATCACGCCTATAAGCAATATTGGTTTTTAATTTTCTTTTTAAAAGTTGCTTATAAAATTCACAGCCTTTATAGCTAGCTGGATGATTTTGTAAACAATTTACACATCGAGGAGGTGCATCTTTATCTTTAGTGCAGTTGACTGTAAGATGACCTAATCCACATTTGACGCAATTAACTGGTTTTCTGCAGTAAGTTTTTGTATGACCGTATTCTTGGCATCGGTGGCATTGAACAATATCATTCGTTTTCTTCGGTGGGACAATGTTGACAACAGCATTATTAAGAACTTTTATTGAATAAATATTTTTGTTGTTTGGGCTTGGCTCTAAATCAAGGTAGAACATTGGAAGAGGTTCCTTAGAGACTCTACTATGAATATTAGAAACATTTCGAACTTTGTGGCCTAAGGTTTCAATGGCATTTTTTATTTCTTCTTTTTGCGTTGAGGGGTGTAGGTTTTTGATAACGGCTCTATAGGCTCTTTCTTGTCTTAATTGGTACGTGTGTCTCGTTTAAAAATGAAACGAGTGTTCTATAAGGTTGAACATCTTTAACCATAACCCTTATTTGATTGTCTCTTAGAGTTTTGTAGTTAAAGGATGAAGAGGGAATTATTTTATTAAAACTTTTAATCATTGCACTAATATCAGCAACGTTTGGTATTATTATTGGTGGCGGCTTAGGAGAATTCACTTTTGTAGATTCTTCATCATCTGATTCATCATTATCATCATTATTATTAAATAAAGCTGAAAATCTATTATGACTTACATTATTGCTTGTAAAGGCTGTTTGTTGAGATGTACTTGCATTGTTGTTTATATTGGTTGATTTACCAGCGTTGTTGTTGCCATTCTTTTGCATGCCATTGTAAGCAATATTGTTATTGTTTTTTATTTCGAATGCAGGTGCATTATTATTAGTTAAAGAACTATCATTGTTTTGAGAAAACAAGTTTTGATTGTTGTTGGTATTATTTCTTTTATTTAAAAATATTTTTGGGGAATCAGTTCGACGACGTTTAAGTGCTTTAGTAGAAGTTACTACTTGCCAGCATAAATCTTCGTCTTCACTACTATCATTGCTATCACCCATGATGATAGCAATGTAAATTGTTATTATTCAAAAGAATTTTAGTTTTTTTTTTTTTTTTTTTTTTTGTTTAGTTATTGTTCTTGTTAAATTTTTATTTATTTATTTTTTTTTTTTTTTGTATGATTTGTTTTTATTTAACACTACACTTTAGGGAGCTAAGAATTTTTGTACGTTTGTACTAGATCGCAGTCGAATGCAGACTGGTACTTTATTGTTCTGGAAAATTTGATTAAAATTTTGATCACACGAGTAATCTGACCAGTGTTTGGCAAAAGTGTTGGAAAAATCATATGGTTCTGTAATTGTGTTCCCGTTTAATGAGATTGAATTAATACAACGAGGAGTAAAATTGCCCGTGAACTTTCGAATATCCTGCCATAAAATGGTGGAGGGGGTTCTTGGATTTATTTTTTTTTGTAAACTCCATAAAAGAATTGTGTTTTGCAATTTTTTTGCTTCTGTTAAATTTGGCATTACTTTTTTTATATAATATTAAGTTTTCAGTTGACATATTTTGCCGAAACTGTTTCCAGAAGGCTTGTTTTTCATTGCGTAATTGCTGCAATTCAGGTGACCACCAGGGAACTGTTTTGGGAATTTTTTTGTTTTTGTTGGAGGAATGTGGTATGCTTCCGTTGGCAGATAAACGCAATATTTTTCTTAAGTTGGCGGCTTCTTTATTCACGTTATTGGACATTGTAATATTGTCATTAAGTTCTAAAATTTTGTTCTGATAGAGATTCCAGTTGGCTCTTTTAATGTTAAACTTCGACTGGGTGGAAAATTGTCTGATTGTTAGAAGGGAGCTGGGTGACAATGGGGAAATGGTCGCTGTTATGAAGATCGTCAATAATATTCCATTTACACATAGGTATAAGGGAGATAGAATCAATTGACAGGTCAATATGCGTAAATGTATTATGTGTACTAAGGTGTGTAGGCGAGCCATCATTTAGAATGGCAAGGTTATTGTTGTTTAGAAAACTTTCCAGTATATTGCCTTTATTGTTAGTTGTAGGGGAACCCCAGAGTGGACTCCAAGCATTAAAGTCACCAACCATTAAAATTGGTGATTTTATGTTCGCAATAATATTTTCTAATTCGGGGGTTAGAATTGGGTTTTGGGGAGGAAAATATATTGAGAAAATACTGAATGTAATATTTGTACTTCTAAACCAACTGCGTTAAGGTTTTGATTTGTGAATAAAATTTTATGGGGGATTAATTTCTTTATTAGGATAGCTGCACCCTGCTTGGATGTAGTGTTAGGATTAAAAAAATAACCAGAATATTCCTTTGGAATAACTGGAGTAATATTATTTTTTAATTTTGTTTCTTGTAGACATATTATGTCTGGTTTTTCCTCAGATATTAAAAGTTGAAGATTTGTGTAATTATTAATGTGGCCACGTAAATTCCACTGAAGGATTGAAAAAACCATATGAAATTGTAAAATAATTGAGAGAGAGTGAGAGGTTAATTAACTAATATAGAGAATTGTTGTAGTTGTTTTAGCTAGATGATTCCTTATCTGCCATATTTACAATTTCTGGTGTATCAATGTCAGAACTAAGTTCTGAGAGGTTATTTATGTTGTAAAGAGAGCTTGGAGTTGGATTATTCGACTCTGTTGTTGCAGGAGATTGATAATTGGTGTTGTGTTTTAATTTTTTTGGGTTTAAGGTTGTAGTTGCGTTTAAAAAAGAGTTTTTTTCGATCATTTTGTTGTATTTATTTGATTTATAATTTTCTGTTGTTTCGTTTGTTCTATTTGTTGTGTGTTCTGCGTTTATTTTTATGCTTTCGTTTATTTTAGTTAAGTTTGTGTTGAATGTTGTTGTTGTATTTTTGGAACTAGTGTTTGTTGGTATGTTTGCGGTGATAGAGGAGTAGGAGGTAGATATATTTGAAATGTTTTGTTTTTTGAAAGTTGTAATAGCTTCATGCATTGAACATTTTTGTTTTGTTTTTATTTTCAAGATTTCTTTTTGTTGCTTAAACTTTGTGCATTCCATAGAGGAGGCTGAATGCTTTTCAGCACAGTTAGCACAGTAAATTCTTGTGCATTCTACTGGGGAATGGGGGGGAAGGTTACAATTTACACAAGAGGGGGGGTTTCTACAGCGTTTGGTTGTATGACCCAACAGTTGGCAATTTTTGCACCTCATAGGGTTAGGAATGTATTCTCGCACTTTAACCTTGTACCATGTGATATCGATGTATTCTGGAAGATGATACAAATCGAAAGTTAAAAGTATTACACCCGAAGGTACCTTTTTTCCATCAATCGTTTTTTCGTATTTATTAACATCGACAACACCTAGAGGGTGAAGCTCATCTATAATTTCCTTTTCAGGGACCTTACAAAGGTAGGGAGCATATATTGTACCCTTGGTATGATTAAGATGTTCATGAAGTGTACATTTTATTGGGCATATTCCAAAAAGTTCTTTTGCGTTAAGAAATTTTTTTGCGGTTAGATTATCTTTGACTAGTATTAGTAGGTTACCGTCCCGTAGTTGAGAGATTGTTTGAATTTCCTTGCTGATAAGAGTAAGTGCTCTATGTATAGCAAAACAAGAATATTCTGAGAGGGGTTTTTTTATCATCGACTGCGGTGACAACAACAAATTTTGGGTTTGGAGATTTTGAAGTTGGAAGAGCGGGGAAGTTAACTGGAGAGCCTCCTCTTTTTCGTTTTTTTCTCTTGCTTTGGGGACCATCTGCTAACAAAGCAAACCGGTTATCCCCTATAGAGGGGTGCCCAGGGGGCATTGCGGGATTTTACAACGAAGAAGACACAGTAATACCGCGAATATTTTTTTTTTTTTTTGTAAAAAATTATATGTGTGAATATTAAATTTATTGTTTTTATTTTATAAAATAACTACAATTGTTGGGTAAATACACTTTTTAATAAGCGAAGCGCGAGGAAAAGTCGACTGTTCTCGTTCAGAGTTAGTCGGTGACTGTAAGATAAATATAAATCGAAAAATCAGCGAAAATTTGAATGTGAAAAAAAATTATGTTGCAATTATAGTGCGAACAAGTTGTAATGTTTTTTTTTTTAACTCGAAGATAGAATTTTTTAAACAATTTTGTTTCTTTATTTTCAAATTTTTTTAAATTTAAATTTTTTTATTTTTTGGTTTTGCGCTTTTTTGGAAATAACCATATCTCGAGTGAGGACCACTAAAGATTCAAAATCATAAAACTGAGAACAAATAGTGCAAACATTGAAATTAGTATTTTTGTTTAATATAAAACAAATTTCGTTTTTCGACCAAAATTCAAATTCGAAAAAAGCGGAAAAAATTTGGAAATACTAGTATCTGTTCAATCGTCAAGCATAGTCTGTCTCTCTGAAAATAAAAGAACAAGATATTATAGAAAAAATCATGTGAGTCCGATCACAGGGGAGATGTGTAGACATCTAGTAATTAAAAAATTTTTTAATGCACTTTTTTAAAATAAAACAGAAAGCGCCATCTATGTATCACTTATAGCAATTAACTGCAGGGGCTCTGCTATTATAAAAATATTAATTTTTATTTATTATTTCAACCGGTTAATTTATTATTTCGTTTTTCATTTTTATACCTTATACCACTATGTGGTTTGGGTACAATGACTTTGTGCTGCTGTTTGTAACAACCAAAAATATTTGACCTAGACCCATCTTTTATTATACCGATCGAATCAGAATCACTATCTGATTCGATTTAACAATGTCCGGCCGTCCATCCGTCCGTCTGTGTGTCCATGTAAAGCTTGTAATCAAACTGCAGGTCGCAAATATGAATATATTTTGATGAAATTTGGTATATAAGATTCTATCAGCCATAGGATGAACGTTATTGAAATTGGTGAGAATCGGTCCATGTTCAGACCTAGCCCCCATACAAATTACCCCTATGAAATCGACATAAATTGCCATAAGATCCAAATTGTCATATAGATCTCGGTCAAATTGAGTTTGTGTGTGTCTATTACATCCATTAATCAGTAGTCCAAAAATGATCCCTATGGGGCAACTCTTAGTCATAGGCCCCATATAGAGCTGCTTCCCGATCTTCACCCAAATTTATCAAAAAACAAAAATATTGCACTGATTCTTCTCAAATTTTGTTTGTATATATTTTTGCAAAATACAAGTGACTTTACTAAATATGGTCAGGATCGGTCCATTTTTGGGGCTAGTCCCCATATAGATATATCATCCGATATGAACTTTTTCATATCTGCAGCCAAAAAAAAATAATAAAAATCCCTCTCAAATTTGATTTATGCTTATTTTCTCTATCCAGTTTGTTGGGCCTGAGAGATAGGGTCTAGACCGACTATAATTTTCTTAGATGTTTATTTTTCATTTTTTATTTTTCATTTTTAATTTTTCATTTTTTATTTCTCATTTTACATTTTTCATTTTTCGTTTTTCATTTTTAATTTTTCATTTTTTATTTTTTATTTTTCATTTTTTATTTTTCATTTTTATATTTAATTTTTTATGTTTCATTTTTCATTTTTTATTTTTCATTTTTAATTTTTTTATTTGACAAGAAGTTCCAAATCATGGTTACAGTACTAGCCCAGTACAGTTAAACACCCAAAGCGTTTAACGTTCTCAAGCCAAACTTTTTTTCAAATAATATTTTCTTATTTTGATATTTATTTGCTTAGTTTTTCAGCAATAACTCAAGAACCATTAATGATTTCTCATTTCATTCTTCAGCAACAAGCATTTTTATTATATTTTTACTTAAACGAATTATATTAATATTTATTTAATTTAAAACTTAGACGTATGAGTGATAGTTATGTTAACTAGCAGGTTCCAGCGCTTGAAATTCGAGTGCAAATTCTATGCAGCTTTTTTTTCAACTTAGCCAATTCACAAACCAACACTTTTTTGGTTTATTATTGTGAATGAAGAAAACAAACTTACAAACACATTAACAAATTTAATAAATCCAGACATATCATTTTATTATTTTATGTATGTGTTAGTACCAACTTTAAATGCAAACTTCTCAAAATAAAGGCAAAAATTTAAAAATTTCAAAGTCTGGTGAACAGCTAAAAAGAAAAACCTTTAAAAAACAATACGTTTTGTCAAAATCGGGATAAAACGGTAGAACAAAACATCAATCATAAGAAATCACCAAGCATTTTAATATTATTGATTATCATAAGTTCGGCCTGAAAACGCCAAATCTTTGGAGGCTTTACTTTACTGACTTGAAATTTCTCACCCCGACAATTTCCCACAGGGTTATATAAAAGTACCAAAATTTAATGATCTGTTTTATTTAATTTTTTTTAATCATATTTCAAAACAAAATTCGCATATACACCACCATCCAAAAGTATTTGACACTTCTCCTCTTTAATTTTATAATGTCAGAGGACCTTGCACCTTGAAAGCGGCTGGCTGGCAGAATCGCCGTAAAAAACCTAATCTTCGCAAACTAAATAAAAGAAAGGATTAAAAAAAAGATTAAAGTGGGCGAAAAATTGGAAAACTGGGCTTTAAACTGTTGGCGCAAAGTCCTCTGGTCCGATGAATCGAAGTTTGAAGTTTTCGGCTCCATGAGGCGAGTTTTTGTGAGACGTTCAGCTGGAGAAAGTGAGTCGTATGCATGTCTATTGCCAACAGTCAAATACGGAGTAGGTTTCGTAATGGTTTAGGGTTGCTTTGCTGGCGAAAACGATGGTGAGTTATGCAGAATCGAAGAAATACTCGATAAAAGCCGATACAAAACTATTCTGAAAGATCGTGCCATGGTCACTGGATTGACAATTGTGGGTCAGTCAGTTTTCAGCAAGCTAATGATCCAAAATATACAGCAAAAATTTGTAAGCAGTATTTAGAGACCCAAGAAGAAGCTGGGGCCTGTAAAGTTATAGAATGGCCACCACAGTCACCTTACCTGAAACCTATAGAGTTACTGTGGGATAAATTGGATAGGAAGATTCGAAGTACATGTCCTACATCTAGAAAAGACTTGTGGAATAAACTCCAGGAAGCATAGAACCAGATCACTCTAGAAACTAAAAAGAAATTGATTCAAATGCCGACAAGACTATAACATGAAATTATACGAAATGGAGGTGGCCATATCCATTTTTTTTTCTATACTTGGCATATAAATTTTCAATTTTCGAGATTTTATCTATAGATACTACAACGAATAATTCTGATGACAAAAGGAAAATAGGAAAAACCTTTATATTGATGAATCCAAAATTTAAGAATAGGGTGCCGTCGCAAAAAAAAATATTTATGTAAGTAGTAAAAGTAAATAATAAAGAATATACTAGCAGAGCCCAGCCCTCGATATTCGAGTGCAAATTCTCGGAAATTTTATTTTATCATTCAATTTATTTCTTTCAATGTTTTTTAATATATTTAATTCATCAAGTTTATTTCGTTATAAATATTTGTTGAACACACTGAAATAAAGGCCACCTTGTATGCCACCTAAAGGTATTCAGATTTTTTGCAATTCACAATTCAACACAGGATATGTGTTATGCATTTATTGTAATGAAATCTGTACGTTAACTTGCGTTTTGCATAATGTAAAGTTGATTCTGCACGCATAACTTTCCTCAAAATCGGCGAATTTAAGCAGTTAATAGCTCAAAAAAAAATTAACTGAATCCACTGAGTGTTCTTAGACTTGTGCCATCAGCCTACGTTAATTAGAACTCTAGGTATAGAGGTTTGAGTGAAGGAAAATATTGAAAAAATCTTGAAAAAATTGAAGTAAAGTTGATTGTGCACGCATAGCTTTCCTCAAACTCAACGAATTTAAGCAGCTCAGAAGAAAGAGAATGATCCACTGAGTGTTCTGAGAGAGAAACGATCAAGATCCATTCATTAGAAGAGGAGCTATGAGAATTCGAATTGCTTGAGTGAATGTGTCCCATGGGAGTTGAGCAAATTCCAATGCTTGATGAAATATCTGTGTCTAAATACCTTTCATTACAAAAAATTAAGGAAATCGGCCGGACAGAACGGCCAGACGGACTGACTTTAGTTTTCATAAATATAATGCAATGCAATTGATTCAATTATTTCAATGTACATAATTCAATACAATAAAATTAATTTCAAATGAAATTCACTATATTTTAAATCATTTTATTTCAATGCAATGCAACTCATTGCAATTCCTTTTAATGCAATTTAATTCATTTCAATTCTTTTAAATTCAACTAAACAAATTACAACAATTTCAGTTAAATTAAATTCATTTCAAATTAAATAAATTCGATGCAATGCAAGTTATTTCATTTGCAATTAATTTTAATTCAATTTAAACAATTTCAATTCAACTATTATTATTGAGTTATTGAATTCAGTTCATTTAAAACCTATTCAATTCAGTAAAATATAATTGTCTTAAGTTCAATTCAGTTCAAATCGATTTCATTCAATTTAATTTAATACAATTCAATTAATTTAAAAACATACATTTAATGGAATTTATTTTAACTCAGTTCAAATTAATTGAATTTAATTCATAACAATTTGTTTTAATTCAATTTAAATAAATTCAAATAATTTCAATTAAATTCAATTCATTTAATTCAATTTCTTCATTTGCAATTGGTTTTAATAATCTAATGAAATTTAAATAATTTCAATTCAATTGTTATTGTTATTGAATTATTAAATTCATTTAATTTCATCTCAATTCTATGTAGCGCCATATCCATACAACTCAGTTTAATTCGATTTCATTCAATTTAGTTCATTGCAATTCAAAAAATTTCAAAACATTTATGAAATGCAATTAATTTAAACTCAATAAATTAATTTTCAACAATTAAAATTCAATTTCGAATAATTTCAATTAAATTCAATTCATTTGAAATCATTACAATTCATAGCAATTCCTTTCAATTAAATTTAAGTAAAAGTAATTGTTAATATTTCACATATAAACTTTTATCAGCCATAGGACCACGGTCGCTGTTGCAATGGTGAAAATAAAAAACAAAACGAAGTTGGAGCAAAAAAAGATCCCAACCGCATGTAACGAAATGTTGTGTAACTTTGGCTGGATTTGCCATAAATAATTTCACGATCGAATAAAAATGTTGTGGATTCATAACGAAAACTTATTTTGCAAATCTACTCAATGAACATTTTGTTAACCCATTCGATCCCACTGTACTCACTTGGGAATAAAAAAAGCGGGCAACTTTATAATGCGATAACATTCCAATATATAATTTTCTCCATTAGTTCATTGATTCTATTAAGAATGAAAGGATTTACGTATAGAAAGAATTGATGCCCTTGGTAGATCAAAAACGGACAATGCACTTTTGAGTGTAATTTTCGGTCGTTTTATTTTATTTTTAATTGATTGCAGTCGAATTAAAAATAATTCAAAACAAAGGGAAAAACAATGCGGAATACTTTAAGGCTACAATTATTAGTATAAATATCGGATCACTTCGAAAGTTGTTTCGATCTAGCTTACATTCGTAAATACATGAATTTATCTAACAATATATTCGTCCATTAATCAGTAGTCCAAAAATACCCCATAGGACAATTCTTAGTCATAGTCCCCATACAAAGCTGCTTCCCGATCTTCACTTAAATCTATGAAAAAAACAAAAAAATAATACACAGATTTTTCTCAAATTTAGTTTTTATAAAATAATAAGTGACCTTATCAAATATCGTCAAGATCGGTCCCTTTTTCGACCTAGTCTCCATATAAATATATAAACGCTTTTAATATTTGCACAAAACAAAATTAATAACAATGACACCCAAATTTAGTTTATGCTTATTTTCTGGACCTAAGAGAGGATCGCTAAACGCCTGGTACAGGCAAGGACCAAATATATTGAGGATGTGCAAACTGAATATTTGGAGATTTATCAGATTTCATGATAATGCAAGAGAGGACAACAAGCGTATATACATGCACCTGAAAATTGAAACGGAGGAGCGTGTTGCTGAAACAAAATCTTATCCCATAAATACGGTCGTTTTGTCCTGCTCCCAAAGTTACGACCAAAAATATTATATTATGCACACACGACAAACACATTGAAATTCATTCATACTCATAATTGCCTTCACTCACTGCTGGCTTATAGAAAAAAGCTGATTAATAAATAAAATAAATATTAAAATTTGATTTTTGAATAGTTAATATATAAATGTATGTAAAGGAAATAGTTAACATAAAAATTTATGTTATTGTCTTAAAAAAATTTTTTTGTTAAAAGCAGTTAGAAAAAATCTATTATTGAATTTATTTGGTGGCATACTGAATTTGACTTAATAATTCTAGTACAGTAGTTGACAATTAAAAAATTATGTCGTTGTCGTTAATAAATAACTAGTATAGCCCAGCACATGAAATTCGAGTGAAAATTCCAGAAAATATTATTTTTCATTCAATTTAAAAATTTATTTAAATGAGCCTAAAGGCTCAATTTAAACAATTCACAATTCAACACAGGGCGTGTCATATACAACTTAAATCATTCTCATTAACAGGGTATAACGAATTATTAGAAATATTTTATTTTATTAAATTTAATAAATTTTTAAGACAGATTATACATAAATTTTATCATTCTCAGCTTCTCCTCCGTATGAACTATAAATATGCCAATTTTCACACTCCTCCGTGCCCGCATATTACTTAAAAAGGAAATTAAAAATTTACCTTCACGTATGAAGACATAGATAATAAAAATAAATAAAAATTTTATTAACACATAGTTAAATTACAATTTTTCCATTTTTAAATTTTACTTATTTTAGAATTGTAGTTTTTTAAATTTTTTATTTTGCACCAACCGTTGTCTACTTTTTCAAATAAGACTATCAACTAATGTTTTTGAGTTTTAATCAAGGTTCAGAAAATACACACATGAAACACACAATGTTCTGTTCAAAAGCAGCCAACACATATCTTTATTTTCATATCAATTATGTGCGTTTCTAAATTTTCTACGGTGCCCAACACAACCATGACTGTGTTCGTTTTAATATTTCGTTATTTACACGAACATTTTTGTATCACATACTTTTTGTTTCAATCACACATAAAGTACACATTTCTGAGTGTTGCTTTATTTGAAGTTCATGTTCTGCTACGTGTACTGAAAAAACAAACAAAACATGTACAATAAACAGGTTCGAGTTCAGTTATATTTTAAGTCGTGTTGTGGCTCGTGTAGTAAGAAAAAACACAACATGTACAATAAACAGGTTCGAGTTCAGTTATATTTTAAGTCGTGTTTAAAATATAACTGAACTCGAACCTGTTTATTGTACATGTTGTGTTTTTTCTTACTACACGAGCCACAACACGACTTAAAATATAACTGAACTCGAACCTGTTTATTGTTTTGTTGTTATATTTTAAGTCGTGTTTAACCCATTACTGCCCGCTACCCGAAAACGTGAACCGATTTCGCTGAAACTTTGCACAAAGTAGTTTTTGGGTGCAACTAAGATATGTTTAAAGTTTTGAGAAAATGGAACAATTGGTTTCTGAGATATGAGATGGTAAGTTTACTTACCAGTGGGCAGATATGTTAATTGTTTTTGGAATAATACAAGAATTTGATTTAAAGTTAAAATTCTTATTTTAGTAAAAGATATTTATTAAAAATTAAAAAATTCATTAAAAAGAACAAGTAAAATAAACATTTTGATTGAATTGTTTTACATTTTAAATTTTTGGTAGCTTTTAAATTTTAATCCAAGTGCTTTGAGTATAAAGAAAAGCATTTTTGATGCAACCGCACTTTGCATACTTGACATTCAAAAGGCGTATGAGTATGACAAATTACGCAACGTCTCGGGTTTCCAGAATATCTTAAAATACAATGAACTGTTGTGTTAAGGTTTGGCAATATTTCTCTTAAATTTGATGAAGACATTGAAGGTTGTTCACTTGTGGGTGATCTTGTAAATGTAAGTAGTTCATTAACCACAGCTGCACGAAATTGTAGTTGCGATAATGGTTTTATTTGTTCAATTGTTGATACCAGCACATGCAGCTTCCATGCATTAACCATCATATTACCAAGCAAATTTATAAACAATGGCCACCACCATTTTTTGGATCGTACAGCAATCCGATAATTAGCCAACGCGTTGTCATGTAGATCAACTCCCCCCATATACTTGTTATATTGCCCAATAGCGCCAGGAACTTTTACGTTAATATGCGTTTTGGTTACGCGATCATAACGTTTTGTGTTTGATTTTGGATCCATGGCACCATGATTTGTAAGAACAGTGACAAGTGCATTGTCTCTCCACCGTATGGCCAACACTTCATTCGTCATATCAAAAAGAGCTGCACTTTCACCCTTGGTCATTTTTTCTGGCAATTGGGCTTTACCGATTCTATTGCATCGAACAGTTCCTATTAAAATATAGAAATTCAAATACAACAGTTTTATATATAATAAAAGTAGCAAATTACCTGTAGCAAAAAAATTTTCTGTGCTTAGTAAACACATAAGGTGGTATGATGTGAAGAAGTTGTCAAAGTATATGGTATGACTCGATGGAGATTCTACAACTCTTAGCAAACTGAGAACAGTATCAGCTCCTAATCCAATGGACTTGTCATAATTTGATGACGATCCACCATACAGTTTTATATTGTACAGATATCCATTTGATGAAGTCAGACACCATGCCTTAAATCCAAAACGGATAGGTTTCCCTTTTATAAACATTTTACAGGAATGCCTTCCGAAATAGGGAATCATTTCCTCATCAATGAATAGATTGTGAGCGAATACTCCAAACTGTATAAAACGTTTTATCATTTCGGCGCGATTTCGTGGAAAAGCATTACGAATGATTTCAACACCAAAAGATGGATCATTTGACCAGTATAGTTTCCATTCTGGTAATTTATGATAGCCAGTAAAGAACAAAAATCCAATAAAACGTTTTACATCATGCGACTCAACAATAAAAGGCACGTTGCACTGTGAGGCGTATATATTAGTTTGCTCAATAATCAAATGAAGCATTTCATCATCAAAAAAGAGATTAAATAGTTCAATTGGTGATTTTCCACATAGTTTTTCAACAACATTACGAACACGTTCTTCTTCAACATCTACTGGTGTTTTATCAAATGAGGAAATTCTTCTGGTCCATTTGGGTACATTAAATTCGTTTATAGATTTATATCGCTTTGTGGTAGGCTCCGCAATTTTATCATTTTCAGATTCGTCTTCTGATTCATATTCAAGCTCAACTGTGCCAGCAATATCCACATCTATTGCACCATTATCATTCATAACGTTATCATCAATTTCCTCTTTATCTGAAATTTCGTCTGCGTCAGGTGGAATATACACAACGTTGACATTTGAGGATGATGCAACCGCAGCAATTTCTTCATTTTCATCTTCATCTTCCAAAATGGCAATTACTTCTTCAATTCTTAAATACTTTTTTGATGGCATTTTCGCAATAAAAAATAATTATTTCACTTTTAACACTCTTACACTTTTGTTACACATGAAAAGAAAAGCAAGACTAAAGTCTTGAAACAAAATATTTATTACAGCATGCTAACCTTGGGATAAAAAGGGAATTCCCCATTTTACAATTCGAATGAAATTTGAATTAACAAACCCAAGGCGAATCGACAACTAGGTGGCGTTACCACGTCAACACCATATACAAAAATTTAAAAATCAGGTGGCGTTACCACGCCACCTGGTTGTTGTACACCATCTAAACAAATTAACCGCCGTTGCCCTCGCCTTATTTAATGCTCCTTGAACCAACCATAGCGAGCCAATAAGAAGTATTAAGCATACAGCGCTTAATGGCGGGTATATTGTGCTTTTGTTCGCGATTTTATTAAATCTTGCCTAATTTGCTATATGTTACTGCCCAATGGTAAGTAAAATTACCACAAGGATAATTGATGTTATTTCAAACATTTGGTCGAGGTAAATTAAATTGAATTATGTACATAATAAAAGTAGACTTAATGAGGGTTTTGAACCAGTGTGTAAAAAAAAAATTAAATTTTTTTATAATATTTTTATAGTTGTTTTAAAATATGATCTTTTTTGGAGCTTGGCGAAAGTCCTTCCCAAACGCGAAAGGATAACAAAAAATAAATATCCTTCAAACTGTTTTCTTAAAACACATTAAGTTAAAGTATACACCAAAGAAAATTTAGTTTTTTTATATAATGTAGGTTTTACACGTGATTAAAGTGCTGGTAAGTTAAATTACCGCCTGGGCAATAATGGGTTAAAATATAACTGAACTCGAACCTGTTTATTGTACATGTTGTGTTTTTTCTTACTACACGAGCCACAACACGACTTAAAATATAACTGAACTCGAACCTGTTTATTGTTTTGTTGTTATATTTTAAGTCGTGTTTAAAATATAACTGAACTCGAACCTGTTTATTGTACATGTTGTGTTTTTTCTTACTACACGAGCCACAACACGACTTAAAATATAACTGAACTCGAACCTGTTTATTGTACATGTTTTTTTTGTTTTTTTAGTACACGTACCAGAACATGAACTTCAAATAAAGCAACACTCAAAAATGTGTGCTTTATGTGTGATTGAAACAAAAAGTACGTGATAGAAAAATGTTCGTGAAAATAACGAAATAGTAAAACGAACACAGTCATGGTTGTGTTGGGCACCGAAGAAAATTTAAAAACAAACATAATTGATATGAAAATAAAAATATGTGCGTGTTGGTCTAAGTTATGTTTGTTTACATATATGTACTAGTTTTTTATTCAGTGTGTGTTTTTTTCTGAACTCTGGTTTTAATACAACAAAACAGTTATATAAAAATCTAAAAGCGCTCTCCGATGTAGTATTCATGGATCATTTTCATCGAGCTATGCAGAGAACTCTGTTGCAGCCATATTCTGTTCGATTGTTGTAATTATTGCCCGCGTCAAGTTTATTATGTGATCATTTTTGAAAAAGAACTACGTATAAATCGAAAAGAATATTTTAGAGAGATCTTCGTAATATTTGAATCTCCACATTATACGCCTTGTTCTGTACGAAGGTTGGTGCTGATCCTGCTGGTCCTTTTGCCATATATAAACATTTTTCGCATTCGATTTTCTTTACAAATTTTTTAAAAATCACATAGCCCGTGTAATATGGCACGCTTCCAACTCATTGCTAGTAGCTGCAAGTTCCAGATTAATAAAAACGGTACCATTGTCATTGTCCGCTTCATCCGTGGATATCTCAATATTAAGATTATTTCTTAAAATTGGCTGTTGATCAGATAAGTCCTTTGACTTGTCGTTTACTTTCTTCCATTCCAGCATAACGTTCTCGTCCTCCTCTCAATTTTGATTCACCAAGTTATATTTGAACGTTATTACTTTCATAGAAATCAGTCACGCTAGAAAGTATTGCAGTTTATTGATCTAAGTGTGATCGATTAAACTACCCTTCGAACGTATTTTAAGGCACAAATTTTCCAGCACATCCTGGTTAAATTTCCCAAGCAAAATGAAATTTGTTTTCTAATACTTTCTGAACAAATGTCGGCTTAAGTCGAGGAAACACCTTAATGTAAGAGTGAACCCATTGAACATTTGTTTCTCGATTGGCCGCCAAATCTGAATGTTTCCAAGTATTCAATAGTGTCAAGAATGAAATCAGTTTTTCACTTTCATTCCTGTTATATGGCCTCCTGTTTGAATTTTTGTCCAAAAAGTGTTTGGCATTTAGGACACCAAAAATTTTGTTGCTTGACGTAAACTTTATATTCTGAGAAATCGCTTTATCCTCCTCACTGTAAATTTGCTTCTTTTGGACAATCATTTTTGCAAATGCCATTCCTTCCTTGCTGGTATGTGGACTCAGGTGTAGCATTTAGAAGATTAGCCTTAAGGTTCATTACTTGTAGATGTAGTGCTTTTATATTCCGTTGCGCAGCAACCATTTGCTTTTGGTGCATTTTTTTCTCTCTAGCAAAGTTTTCCTCCCAACCGATTTTTCTTCTTGTTTCACCGTCTTCACTCCATTGTGCAGCCGCCTTAGCAATTGCAGCTTGGTGTGAGTAAAATTCGTATTCCTTTAGAGTCATATCAGTTTCATCCATTCCATTTCTCTTCCAGAGGATTTTCTCACTGGAACAGCATTCTGCTTCAGCCGCTTAGTTACAACTTCATTGTTCTCAAAATGATTGGAATATATCAACAGCTTTTCGTAATCCACATTCTCCAAACAGCAATTTTTTTCCACAATTTGTGTAAATCCTTATTTTTTGGGAATCAAACAACCGCGTATTCTCCTGCTTGTTCTTGCAATCCAACTAAGAGCATTCTCTCTTAATTCTTTTAGTTTGTCGCGTTTCCTCGGTAATATCGGTTTCATCTGAAATGGGTGCTGCTCATTTCTTTAGACGTTTCAATCCCACGTATTCCGGAGCGAAATGCAGGTTGGACACACGGTCGTGTGTGTTGGGATTGAAGGAATCGTCCAACTTTAGATTCCTCTTCCATACGTTCAACATTACTGCATCCTTAGTTAGAAAAGAAAATAAAACTGTGTTTCCGGAAACGGCACAATTCTTTACGCATTTAACCAAATTTTATTAAATATTTTTCTTTTATTGGAATAAAAGTAAATTTAAAAATTAAATTTAAAAGTTAATGTTGTGTTAATATTTTTCTTTTTTTTAATTCACCTTAACTTAGTTTTTATATGGTTCTTGGTACAGGGTATCTAACTTGTTTTGTATGACCTTGGGCACGACCACTGGTGCGATCCCGACCAGTTTTGGTACGACATCTCCCATTAATAATATATGAACGAACACAAAGTCTCAAGACTGTCGTTGTCATAGTTCTCTAGATATTCCATAATAAATATGTAATATGATGGGAGGTGTCAAGCCTTGTTGTCCGATCCAGCCCACTGTTGGGTCGACTATATATTTTCAACAGTTCTTGTGAGAACTTTTCGCACATCCTTGGGGGATTCCAGAGTCTGTGCTTTGTACAGATAGATCCGTGATAACAGAGAAATCTAAAAGAAAAAAGTGTAGGGCTTTCAAATCGGACGATCTTGCCGACTACCGCAAATCACCGAAACGAAATATTAGGCGACACAGAAATGCATCTCCAAAATGTCCATTACCAAGCGAAGGGTATGCCCAGTTACATCTCCTGTTAAAACCGCATGTTCGCCAGTCCCAATTATTAAATTTGTGACAACAGAAACTCTTGATCATGCTTCTGTAGTGCTCACCTGTCACCAATTGGCAGCTTATCCGCGACATATTCAATTTCAACGGCCATATTTTCATCAGAACGAATGCTATAAGTCCTTCTTCTACCAAGTGCTATTCGATCCACTGACTTAGGACGGCCGCCAAAATCATTAAAGAATTATTCCATTAAAAAATATAGTTTCGAGTATCCGCGTTCTTGAGGTGTGCCATTTATTATGTTGGTCCTATTGAATTAATTTCGACTGATTTTTGAACACAACATCAACCAAATGGCCGGCTTTATTAGCAATGAAAAAATTTACCCTTTTTTCTGCATTTTCCACCACTTTTCCGATCATCTTGGGCGGTATAGTGATTACTTCGGCACGATTGCTTGCCTTGAGTTCGTCAATGGTCTGAGGCTTGTTGGCCTGCTGGGTGGGTTGGTTGGTTGGCACCGGGATTTTTGGTTTGCAGTGCGGCATGGTGCACCATCTTATTGAAACCAGTAAGCGCCCATCGACAGTTACGTCTTCTCTGATGAAAAATGGCTCTGTGATCATTTTGGTGCAAACACCAGCCCAAACAGACACTTTTTGGTCATGCAATGGTATTTCCTGAATCTCTGTGGAGTTTCCATTCATCAAATGCGAAAATTTTACTTGCTAACTGAGCCCGCCATCGCTCGTCAAAATTTGTTGACAAAAGTCGGGTTCAGTTTCAGTCATTCCAGCTATTGTTTGGCGGTATTGTAATCGACGTGGCCGGTCTGTCAGAACAACAAGCGCAAATGTCTTGGGCATTGATGAACGGTATGTGGACGATCTGCCACTGCCTCCTGCTCAACACAATATGATACTAAACGACGATATTGTTTTCAGAAGGTGCTTCTTGGTCAGGATATTTACGATTTATTTTCAATGTACACCATCACTATTTCGGGGCGTTGTTTTGGTGTAAATTGTTCTGAATAGACACTACAAAAACACGTGTTCTTAACTCAATCGCTCAAAGTTATTAAATCTTGTCATACCGACATAAAAGATGCCACACCCTGTAGATGCCCTGTCTACATCAATATCAAAAGAAAACTGACAGTTCCTGTCATTTGCAAAAGCATCTTCCGATAGGGTGACACATTTGGGCCAACTAGTATTATACCTAAAAATTTTGGAAATGAGAACATCTGCTCGGGACGGCTCCCCTTTTCCCCACAGAGAAACAGAAGCATCGTCATGGGGATGTTCAATCCAGTGTGTGGTGATGTATCACACCCATACAGTGGAGTGTTGAGGCGATTCATTGCAACGATTCATTACACCTGAGATAAAAGAACAGTCAATGCAGGGGACCAATGTGGAGTAATCAGGTACCAACAGCTAAAGTTAAATCTATAGCGTCAGTTTAGTTGGAATAAGAATTGATAAATTTCCATTATCTTCAAAAAGGATAAAAACCAACGGCGGGGAATACTATCCAAATTTATTGCAGCATTTGATTAATAAAACCAAGAGAAAAAGGCCACATTTCCTGTGAAGGAAATCGTCTTATTGTGATGACCAAAATCAGTAAGATAAAGTAGGAATTGCTTAATGAGGCAGCCTATTAGATAAACGTAGATTCCTAGGGTTATTTTCTCTTGGCAGACTTCAAAAAATTAAACGTTTCTTAAAGATTTGCCAACCATGAAATGGTCGAGTTTACAGTTGGTGGCTCCTTCAAGGAGCTGTTTTCACCATAAAGTTCATGTTAAAAATATCGATATTTCTTCTCAACTTTTATGTATTTTCTTTGTTCGGTCTTCTAGAACCACCCTCGTATAATCTATGTGTATTTGCCTTAAAAAAAGATTGAATTAATGTTTGGGTTTGTTTTAATGTTGCAGTTATTTATACTCATTGACAGATTCGTATGTGCGAGGAATGAATGATGAATGAAAATGTACTTGAGAGTACTTATGTTAATGTAAATTGATGAATGTGTGTTTTTATGTGTTGGTAATGATACTAAAATAAATTGTTTAAATTGTTATTTTGTAATGTTAGCAAATTGTAATTGTTTTCTTTTGTTAGTTGGTAAATTTAATGAAGCTGGAATTTAAGTCAATGAATTTTGTCGATGAACTTTTGTCAATGAGAGATGAGATGATTTCGTTTGTCTTGATTAAATTGATTTTAAATAATCATAATTATGAATGGATCTTAAATGAGTTGCAGTGAGCGACTATGTGATTGGAAAGAAAGAGATTCGCATTATATTTTTGAGGCCAAGAAAAGAGAAAGCATGTTGAAAATAGCTCCCAAAACATCCGATGCAGAAGCAGCCGGGTTAGCTCAGTTCTCGGACATTTGGTGCGAAAAGTAAATGTCAACACAGGTTTGAAAACATACTAAGTGCAACTACTTTCAGACAGGAACGGGGAAAAAAATTTAGAGGACAAAAACGGAACACGGAAATTGAAATCATGTTTCATCAAAAAATACTGCTGCTCCAATTTTTCGCAAGTTCCGTGTCAAAATCTTTATGTTGGTATTACTCGAGGAAATGTTTAAGATAAGTTTAGGACCGAGTGGAAGACGAAGTATACAAAAAAAAAGTCCCTTTTATGGTAAGGAATATTTGCAGTTGCAGGAAAAGAAGCAAGTCATTTGTTACAACGTCCTCTATTAATACCGAAATTTATGTAGAGGAATATTTGCAAAGATGACTAAGTACTTCCTCTCATAAGCCACCACAATGTGTTGAGATATTTTCGGTCTGAATTGGCATTCTGTCACTACGTTAGGAAAGCCCTTGAGCGGTACAAGAACAAAAACTTGCAAAGGGGGGGTTTCCAAGCTCGCTAGAATTGTAAAAGATAACATAACAAATTAAATTGGAATCAAAAAAATATTTTTATTCAATAGATCAATAACATTTGAAAGTGTTTCCGCGGCTGTTCTTGGCGAAACGCGTTCGGGAAGTCCACATGAACTATGTTGGCCTCCGAAGCGCTAATTTTTGCTGGTTTATCAGCATAAATCAGTGACTTCACGCAGCCCTACAGCAAATAATCGAGAGGTGTAAAATAGCACGACCTTGGAGGCCAATTAACAGGTCCATTTCTCGAAATCAACTTTTCGCCACTGGTTGATTTTAATAAGTCGGTGATTGCGGTCGCCGTAGCCCCATTCGGTTGAAACCATTTATCGCCCGGATCAATGTTATCCATACTTGTAAACAAAACATCATTGACCGTGGTGTGGAAAAGAACTCCATTGACCGTAACGTGAGCTGCGGCTTCATTTTGGAGGAACAAGGTTCGATGATGCCACCAGCCTGTAAATCACATCAAATAGTGCAATTTTCTGGATATAATGGGTCTGTTTGGTCTGCTATGTATTGGTTTCACTCCATATTGTTTATTAACAAACCCGTTAAGCCAAAAATTAGTCTCATCGCTGAACACAATTTTGCGATAAAACATCGGGTCAGTTTCCAATTGCAACAGAGGCCAATTGGCGACGCATATTATGGTATCGTGGCTTTGATTTCTACGAACATAGGCCAAGATCTTTGTGCAAAGTTACCCACGTAGTGGACGGATAGAGCCCCCATTAATGCGACCGATGACGAATCGATAAATTTGGGTCTTCTTCTACACTTTTGTTTACAGCGGCGATATTCTCTTCAGTACGCACTTTCCTTCAACGTGTTGGTGTTATTGTATCATTTGGAGATCTGTGCACAGTTCGACGGATGGCTTACTCAGATTAAATCACAAAGTCGTCTAAAAATATTTTTATTCAAAAGAACTATAACATTATCATTTGAAAATGTTTCCGCGGCTGTTCTTGGTTCTTGGCATTCTGGAAGTCCACACGATCAATGTTGGCCTCCAAAGCTCTAATTTTTGCTGGTTTATCAGCATAAAACAGTGGACTCACGCAGCCCTACAGCAACTAATCGAGAGGTGTAAAATAGCACGAGCTTGGAGGCCAATTAACAGGTCTATTTCTCGAAATCAACTTATCGCCAAATGTTGATTTCAATAAGTCGATGATTGTGGTCGCCGTAGCGCCATCCTGTTGAAACCATTTCTCGTTCGGATCAATGTCATCCATATTTGCAAACAAAAAATCATTGATCTTGGTTCGATAACAATCTCCATTGAACGTAACGCGAGCTGCAGCTTAATTTTTGAGGAACAAGGTTCGATGATGCCACCAGCATGTAAATCACATCAAATAGTGCAATTTTCTGGATATAATGGGTCTGTTTGGTCTGATGTGTATTGGTCTCACTCCATATTGTTTATTAACAAACCCGTTAAGCCAAAAATGAGTCTCATCCTGAACACAATTTTGCGATAAAACATCGGGTCAGTTTCCAATTGCAACAGAGGCCAATTGGCGACGCATATTATGGTATCGTGGCTTTGATTTCTACGAACATAGGCCAAGATCTTTCCGCAAAGTTACCCACGTGGTAACTACCACACTTTCGTTCACAGCGGCGCACTGTGTTGCGGCTAGTGGAAAAGTAACTTTTTTCCGATTATTTTTTTCAGTGTTTTTAATGATGCAATTTTGTCACAGACATTCCAAGTAAACAAAAAACACATAAAGCTTATTTTTATGTTGGCCCGTTGATTTTTAATTGATTTTAGAAGTTAAATATACAAAATTTTTCACGAAAAGAGGGGATTTCAGGGCTGTATTCAAAATGATCTCATTTGATTTTGGTGACAGATATTTTGATTCCGAAAAATCGGACAAGTATCTTCTGTAAAAAAAAGGAGTGTTGTTTGAGACATTTTCATATGCATCTTTTTTAGAGCGAAACCCCGACTAAAGGTCCATTTTTCCTTCAAATTTGGGTTAGGTAAGCAATATCTAAAAAGTCCCAGAGAGTCCCAGTTCCAAACCACTACAGAAATGTTACATAATTTGTTTTCAACGAACTGTGAATAAACCAGCAGCCGATACCAGCCCTCCTGGGAGTTATAGCGATTTTAGTATATCAGTCTCAGTATTTATTCCATAGAAATAGAACGGAAATTCTCGGAATCACTTATTGAA
Source organism: Cordilura impudica (assembly GCA_963682025.1). NCBI lineage: Eukaryota > Metazoa > Arthropoda > Insecta > Diptera > Scathophagidae > Cordilura > Cordilura impudica. The sequence continues at coordinate 24,676,714 of OY821517.1, forward strand.
TAATTTAATCATATTGGTTTTTGGGTGACTTTCCGTCATCACCATCTTCAGTGTTGTCTTTTTTGTCACTAATTAGTCCGCATGTGTGTCCGTCTTTATATAGTGTTTTCTTTTAGCTTGTGGTGGTACCTTTCTCTCTCTCTGTTGTTTTACTATTTTATTCTCTCTCTTTCGCTCTCTCTCTCTCTCTCCCTTTGTTTTTACGTCTAGGTAGGTATTGTATTGGTATTTGTATTGTTTTTATTTTGTGGTTTCCCTTCATTTACTACATTTAATTGCTTTCTGATGCGTTTTTCATATAAGTGTTTTAATGGTTCGAATATTACATCAGAATATATAATTATAATTTTGACAGTCAAGAATTATGGAATACATTAAAATTTCCTATCAGGAACTGCATGAGTTGATGCAACAGAGTAAAACTAGAAACGTGGAGGATGTTTTGGAATTGCTTGATCATGAGCATGGAGTGAAAAGTAGTTTAATATTTCCAAACATAAAAGATAAATTGAAAAAGTTTGTCAATAAGTACAATACACGTCTTCAAAAGTTTAACAGGATGTATGAACGGCTTGGAGCTACGGACTGGATGCAAGAGGGCTATATTGAAGTTGGAAATCATCCAAGTACTTCAAAACGAAAACCCGAACCTAAGGAATTTACATTATGCTGTGAGAAAACAAAGAAGAATATAAGTATGGAACTAATGGAAACAGAAGAGATTTCTGCAGATTTAATTAAATACACAGCTGAAGAATTGAGAAAAGAGGAAGAAGGGGAAGAAGGGGATATAAAGGCAGCTTTGGCTTTCTTCATGGACATGAAACTCAGCGTTTATCAGTGGCAAAAGTTAAAAGAATATCATGAAAAATACAATTACTTTCCTAGTTACAGAAAACTTTTAGAGGAGTTGTTATCCAGAGGATGTCGAGGTAACTGAAAAGTCTGCTTCAGTCAAACTACAATCTCTTTTGGATCACACCGCGAATAGAATACTGGAATCCAAATCAATTGACCAGCTTCAAGCATATGCAGAGAAAGAAATGTTATTGATTAGCAAATGGGGTATGGATGGATCTTCAGGCCATAGCCAGTATAAACAAAACTTTACTGACAATACAGCAACTGATAGTAGCTTGTTCAGTATATCTATGGTTCCTTTAGTTCTTTCATGCAATAAAGAACAAGTATGGGATAATCCAACACCATCATCAACCAGATATTGCAGACCAATCAAGTTTGAATATGCTAAGGAGACTGTAGAGTCTAAAAAGCAACAGGACGATCTCATGAAAGAACAAATAAATAGTATACACGAAACGATTATCAACATAAGCGGATTACAATTTAAAGTAGAACATAAAGTGGAGGAAACAATGGTTGATGGAAAAGTCTGTAATTCTTTATCTCATAACAAGTGTGCAGCAACGTGTTACATTTGCCACGCAAAGCCCAGTGAAATGAATCAGTTGGACAAAATTGTTAAAAGGACACCCAATCAGGAAGCTTATAGATTTGGATTATTAACATTACATTGTAGAATCAGATCAGGGGAAACAAAGAGAACTAAGCTCAGTGAAGATGAGAAGATTATTAGAGATCAAAGAAAAAATGAAGTTCAACAAAATCTGAAAGATCAGCTCCAAATAACTGTTGATGTTGTGAAACAAGGAAGTGGAACAACTAATGACGGTAACACAGCAAGGAAATTCTTTAGTGATCCTGAGGAAACCGCTCTGGCCACAGGAGTAGATACCGAACTTATAAGAAGGTTTTCTACTATTCTTCAAGCTATAACTTCTGGATATAAGATAGACTGCGATAAGTTCTCTAAGTACGGAATAGAAACTGCTGCTCTCTATGTAAAGAAATATTCGTGGCATTATATGCCACCAACTGTCCACAAGGTTCTTATTCATGGAGCTGAAATAATTCGTTCATTTTAGGTCCCCATTGGCCAACTATCAGAAGAAGCATTGGAAGCAGGAAACAAGGACTTCAGAAACACAAGGCTTTACCATGCGAGGAAAACATCAAGAAAAGACAATTGTGGAGACATATTACATTATCTGCTCGCCAATTCTGATCCCGCAATCACAAGTAGGAGAATACTGAAGGAGAAGAAACACCTGGAATTATCAGAGGAAGCAATGAACTTATTGGTAGATGACTGATAATTTGTAATTTTTCTGTAGAATGCAATAAAATATGCCTGTGTTATAAAATAGTATCTTCAATTTTTTTTTTTATTCTACATCTATTCTAGCACTCCACAAAAATGAGCATAACTCTCTTAAAACTGAAGCTATTGACTTCAAACCGGTATCAAATTAAAGCTTTTATTGCCACCTTTCAAATAAGAAATGAAATAGATTTTGGTTTTATATAAAATTTCAGAGTTTTTCAACAAATATCGAAAAATCATGAAAATTTGACGTTTATAATTCTTGTTCGGACCACCCTATAGTATATTTAAAAAACTTATCATAGGGTATTTATCAGAAATAAAAGAACAATTAAAATATATTTTTTTTTGTAAATTTTTCGAACAATTTTTTTTTTTTTGACTTTTGTTGAAAATTTGACCCAACAATTTTTTTCGGTGTACATTTTTTTTTTCACTCATTCTGTTTGGGATTTCATTCTGACCAATCTGTAGAAGTTTCTCATCGATACAATTAAAATTACAGTTTAGGCAATATGATTTCCAAAAAAGTCCGGTTTTGCAACACTGTGCGGCGGTATTCTCTTCAGTACGCACTTTCCTTCAACGTATTGGTGTTATTGTATCATTTAGAGATCTGTGCACAGTTGGACGGATGGCTTACTCAGATTAAATGAGCCATAAAAATCACAAAGTCGTCTATGAGTTGCGCGAATCGATGACGGATTTTCAAAAAAAAAATTTGGATTATTTGGTAGCATTCTTCGAGCATGAATTTATTTACGATGATTTGCCGGAGTGTACTGGTTTTAAATGCCAAAAGTGAGCGCAGTATAATAGTTCGTTGGACAGTTAACACTTACGTATGTTCTATCTAAACAAAAAACACATACTTCACCAAGGGAGGCAAATCCTTGAAACTGTCCGGACCTTAGGCCAGTGGAGAGATATTGGGCTCCTGTGAAAAGAGAGTTGAAAAGCATATAAAAGGAGCCCCAAAAAGTGGAATATTTTAAATGGAGATGGACTACAAGTTGCAAAAAAAAGTCACAGAAACCACTATAAAATCCCTAATGGAAGAGTCCATGGAAAGGGTTTATACGTTCATATGTACTGATTAGCACTGCACAAATTATTATTTTTGTAAATAAAAATTTAAATTAAAATAATATAAAATCTGGGTGCAATAGTTGCTTTCTTATTGCATCTTTAGATTTTTTGGATCTCACTCCTTACCAGAAATCCTTGTATAGTCAAGAAAGCCTTTAAAGTTCATTTATAATTTTCAGTTTCTTTTTTTCTTGTTTATTCATCATTAAACTCTTTTTTTTTCTAGATCCAGGGTTTTTGACAATTAATGGATTATTATTTGTTAAGAATAAACGAAAAGAAATTCATGAAGAAATTAGGAGTGGTGTATAATAATAGTTGTATTTAAGCAAACATCATTAATTGTGTATGTAATGTTCAGTCTTAAACTAATAAGTCCTTATTTGAATCAAATTATCTACAAATTAACTAAGTAGAAACCATCGATTCTTAGTAGGAGTATATGAAACCCCTAATAATGTTTAATCAGCAGGTGGTTTTCTCTACAATGGCTGATGAGTTATTACGAAATAGCAATATTGCAGTAATTTTCACACATGCTCAAACCTACAAACAGTGTTGTGTATGTGTACGTATTAATTTATTATGATTTTCATTCCTTTCTGATGTCCAAAGCCAAACCAAACCACCGTTAGTACTTTCTATATGGTAGTATAAGAATATACGAGTAGTTAGTGGCATTTTGATAGGCATGTTACACCAATGCAGGTGACATGCTGATCTTAGCAATTCATGTTGTTCTGTTTTAACCATTTTTCTCTTTTACGCAGCACCAGCAAAAGTGTGGTAACCAGCGGGAGTAATATGTAGTCAGTACAAATAATTTTATCCCTTTTGCGGTTAGATTGAATTGCTTTGTGCTGCTATGGCAATTATGGCTTGTGTGTGTATGTTTGTGAGGGTTTGTATGTCGTGAATCATTGAATTCGCTGAATCAGTTATTCAGTGAGGTTTTTGGAGAAAATACCATTATACAAACAACATACACATCTCGGTAGAAATGTATAAATTATGCAAGTTAATATATTTCACCTTCTGCTGTAGGACTTGTGGGTGGCAAAAGTAAATTAGTATGTTTGCATGTCTCTTTGTCTGTACGAAAATCTGTACATTTTCATTAGGGATTATTAATTTGTAAATTTATTATCATTTGAACTTCGATTTAGTAGTATTGGTAATTGATATTGCTTTCTGGCAAAAGAGAAACATTTACATATAACAAAGATGATAAAAAAAAAATCTTTAAATAACACATCAAAAACTTCAGTATAAAAACATAAGTGAGTGCAAATGAATTGTTGCAAATTTAAAATAGTTTGGAATGCAATAAATTTTAATATAATGGATGCATCCTCTAATGACTTTGATTCAATAATAAATTTATAAAAACTTGAAACAGATGGTGCAACAAGAATTGTATGGAAAAATTAAATATGAACTGGTGGCATATTCACAGCACAATAACAAAAACAAAAACAAAGAATTGAGTTTACCATGAACTTATGTTTAGTTCATGACGTTGTCACTAAATGAAATAAAAATTTGTTAAAAAACAGAAAACGCTATTTCTCTGGGCCCACCCTATATATATAGATAATTTCATATAAAAATACTTTTTCTCAAATAAATATATTTTAATAGAACAGTATCTATTCTTAAAAAAGTAGCTTTTCTCAAGAGAGTATGTTTTCTTATCAAAGTTTCTATTCATACAAAAATTAACTTTTACTAAAAAATAACTTTTCCTAAAATGTAGATTTTCTTAAAAATTTAATTATTCCTCAATTCAATTCAATTCAATTTCAATTTATTTACATAATATTTTCAATTATAAAGATATACCAGTATTTATAAAGAGGTTAGGACAACTCGTTCCTTTTCTACTTAAAAATAAAATAACAATTTCTTTAACATAAAGTTGTTTTTTTTTTTAAATATTTTTTTTTTATTTTAATATTTTTATTTAATAAAATGGATTTACAACTTATAAGTAGGTAAAATTATGATGAGATTATCTCATTGATGTGCGCAAATTCCGAGTTAATACATCGGGAGTTAAAGTTTGTGGTGAGCCTGTTGATTTTAATATTTACGAGCTCAACATTGGCAAGAGTATGCAATCTTTGGGTTGGATAGTGCCAAGGTAAATTGTATAATAGTTTAAGAAGTTTATTTCGAGCGACTTGTAGTTTGTTGATGTGACAGTGCGCAGATTTAGACCAAAGTGGTACTGTATAGAACATTATAGCGTGAAAAATTTATTTAAATAATAATCTTTTGTTTTCGATATTAAGTTTGGAGTTTCTATTTATGAGGGGATACAATAATCTTTTTACATTATTTATTTTATTTATAATATATGGTATATGATCTTAAAATTTAAGCTTTGGGTCTAATATTGCTCCCAGATATTTTACTCTATTGGACCAAGGAAATTCGTTATTATTGAAAATATTGAGGTAGAAAGCAATTTTTTCTTCTTCTTGAGAAATAAATGGCTTGTGTTTTCAGGGTGTTGATTTGAATTTTCCATTTCTTAAAATAATTATGGACATTGACAAGTGCTGTTTGTAAACTAGATATTACATCGATCGCGTGTGTTTGTGAGCTAAGTATAGCGGTATCATCAGCAAAAATGGAAGTCACACAATCATCGAGAATTGGGAAATCTGCAGTGAATATATTATACAAAATTGGAAAAAGACAAGAACCCTGTGGACATCCAGCGGGAACTTCAGTCTGTGTTGAGTGATTAGAGCCAATATAGACCTTAAAAGAACGTGCTGAAAGAAAACTTTGAATTATTTTAATTAATTCAAAACGGCTACTTTAACTCTGATGGAAAAACTGCAAAAAGGTAAGTTACATATCATACTAGTACAGGAACCTTGGACGGTAAATGACAAGGTTACTGGACTCAATGATCCTAATTACCAAATTTTTTATGCTCATACAGGAACTCGACCGAGAACTTGTATTATTTGTCACAAAAACCTAAATTATCTCTTTTCTCCAGACTTGTCCACCGCAGATGCCACCGTCCTGCAACACGGAAGCCAACCGATGCTCTTGGCATCGGTTTATCTCCCGTCGGACTCGCCGACACCTCCACCGACGTCGGAACTGGAAGAGATGGTAAGGACAGCTAGAACAATAGGTAAGGAAATTCTCATAGGGTGCGATGCGAATTCTCACCATATAGCATGGGGTAGTTCGAACTGTAACCAAAGGGGGGATGCTTTACTTGAATTCCTTAATGAAAATAACCTATTCACCCTTAATACTGGAAACACGGCAACCTTTGTTAACAGATTAAGGAAAGAGGTTTTAGATATTTCAATTTGTTCAAAAAATATAGTGGACGATATCCAAGATTGGCATGTCTCTAGCGAGCATTCCTTCTTGGATCATCGATACATCTTATTTAATCTGATACAACCACCGCCTGAGCCCCTTAAGTTCAGGAATAAGGCTAAAACGGATTGGCCAAAATTTAGAAGAAATCTAATAGCCCATCTAACTACTCCTCCCACAGACCTAAGGAATGTTGAGGAGGTTGACGGCGAAGTAGATAGATTAACGAAGAGCCTAATTGAGTCTTTCAAGGAATGTTGTCCACTCCGGAAAAGGAGATCCCCCCGAGTAAAACCCTGGCTGACAGGGGAATTGATAAATCTTGGGAAGGACGTCCGAAGATTATTTAATAGTGCTCGTCGTAAAAAACATGTAGTATACTGGGATGACTACCATGACAAACTCAGGGAATACAACAAAAAGATTCGAGTAGCCAAACGCAACTCCTGGAAACTTTTCTGTGAACAGGTTGATAGCGTTAATGACGTCTCGAAAATCAAGAAATTCTTATCGGAAACCCATTCACAGCCTGAAACTCTAGTCGATAAGGACGGGATTCGGGCGGAATCAATGGAACAGTCCTTAAGAATATTGATGGAAACACACTTTCTTACCGAAGAACGAGGGCCAAATAGGAACCTAGAAATTGGTACCAATGTGTCCCGACAAACTGGAACCAATGTGGAACAGCAGACGGGACACGATGGGGAACAATAATAAGGGCCTAATGAGGAACAATATCGAGAGGAAAGAAATGATAGAATAACCGAAAATATGGTAATTAAGGCAATACAAAGCTTTGCCCCTTTTAAGGCAGCAGGCCCAGATGAAGTCTTTCCTGCTCTACTACAAAAAATCGGGGACTTAATTGGTAGTAGTCTGGCTGGCATATTCTCTGCTTGCCTACAATTAGCGTACACCCCCAGGGCATGGCAGGAGTCCAAAGTGGTCTTCATACCAAAGCCGGGAAAGGAAAGCTACGCGAACCCAAAGGCCTATCGACCGATAAGTCTTACATCGTTCCTACTGAAAACCATGGAGCGAATAGTCGATAACATGGTTAAATATCAAATCCCAAATGAGTTGTTGAAATTCAAACAACACGCTTATTTAAAGGGACGCTCAGTGGAAACTGCACTTCATGAAGTAGTTCACCACATCGATCTTTTGATCTAAAAATCTTCACCCTAGCTATATTCATTGATATAGAAGGAGCTTTTAACAATGTATCAACCAATACGCTACTCCAATCCCTAGAACAATTCGACATTGACCGGGATATTAAAGCCTGGATCAGTCACATGCTAGGGAATAGATGGATAAGTTGCGAGGTTGGTGGCATTAAAATAAGAAACAAGGTTTGTTGTGGGACACCTCAAGGGGGGATTTTATCCCCCCTTCTCTGGGTGACCACTATAAACAGTCTGCTAAGGATTCTAGCCAATAAGGGTTTCCAACCTGTCTGCTACGCAGACGACGTAGCGATACTGTTAAGGGGGAAAGATCCTAGAGATTTATGTAGGAAGGCATCGAATGCACTCGAAATAGCATATGACTGGGCACAACCGAGGGGTTTGAATGTGAACCCAGAGAAAACTGAAATATGCCTCTTTACAAGGAAGACGAAAATAATCGACTTTGATGAACCTCGCTTCCAGGGCAAAACGATTAGAATCACACAGACGGTGAAATACCTTGGGGTGATTCTCGATAAAAAACTTACTTGGAAAAACCACATCGAGAGCAGGGTTGCGAAGGCTCATCGTGTATGGGCGATTTGCAGAAGGGCTATAGGCTCAAAATGGGGTTTAAACCCGAGGATGACATATTGGCTGTACACAAGCGTCGTTAGACCTATTCTAACCTACGCATCCATAGTCATATGGACATCAATGAACAGGAAATGTTACATTAAACCACTCCAAAAGATACAGCGCCTCTGTTGCATAGGAATCAGTGGAGCAATAAGGACTACATCTACGAGGGCTTTAGAGAATATTCTATCTATACACCCAATCGAGATTAGAATTAAATATGAGGCAGCTCTGGCCATGTTACGACCAAGGGTAACAGGAGAATATATCACCGACCACATGACCAGACACCAGACTATTTTAGACCAAATTCCGGGACTCAACACAGTGAATATAAGCTGTGATAGAATCACGGAAGTGTCAACAGATATACCCTGCAGTATACGGATACTAGACAGGGAAAGTTGGATGAACGGGAATATTCTACAAAACCTTCCAGGATCACATTACTATACGGACGCCTCTAGTCTGCATGGTAAGACTGGGATAGGTTTCTACGATGAAGACCGTTCCACAGGGAAATACCTCCGTCTTCCGGACCACAACTCTGTCTTTCAGGCTGAATTGGTGGCGATAAAGGAATGTATTAGGTCTATTAACGCACGGGATCCCCCAAGTCCCGGAGACGTGAAAATATTTACGGACAGTCTAGCGGCTATCAGAGCGATATCCGCGGACAAAACTAGATCAAGGACTATGTAAGGAGGAGATTTCAAACTCCTCCAGAAGAGGCAGACTTGAAATCGTTTGGATCCCAGGACACAGTGGTATAATGGGAAACGAGATTGCTGACGAACTGGCCAGGAAGGGCTCTTTCCTGGAAAGAGTTAATTTGGAAAACCCAAAACCTTTCAAGTCTCTCAAATTGGAACTGGCAGACTGGGCGACCAGTTCGCATGTATCAATTTGGGAAGAGACTGACGTGGGTAAGGTTACAAAGATTTTATGGGGTTCTCCCAACATTACAAGAACTAGGGAGATCCTGAATCTGAGCAGGGTAGAACTTAGTAGGGTAATTGGCATCCTCACTGGACACTCTGAGCTGAGGGCTCATCTATACCGTATAGGACGGGCGGAATCAGCCATTTGTAGAGCTTGCGGAGAGGATGACGAAACCCTAGAACACTACCTCTGCTACTGTCCTGCATTTGCGAGAACAAGGGTCAGACATCTATCCAACGACATCTTACCAGGCCTGACGGGTCTTAGGGGGATAAGCTGGAAAATACTCAAGAAATTTGCTGATGTATATACATAGCTCCTCTTATCAACCTAACCTAACCTAACCTAACCTTGCTTAAAGATGATAATAGACTTATTGGCCGATAAGAAAGAGGGCAGCAATCAGGTTTGTTTGGTTTTTTTATTGGTATAATTTTTGAGTTTTTCCATATTTTTGGGAAATAATGCAGACGCAAGCAGCAGTTTATTATTGTAGAAATATACTTAACCCCTTTCGGTGGTAGAGCTTTTAAACATTTGTTATTAATTCCATCAGTACCAGGAGACTTTTTTGGCTTTAGTTTTTTGATAATAGCAGAAACTTTATAAGTTGAAACTGGTATAACATTATGAGAAGTAGGTACTATGATGCTAAGATTGCTTATAGAATTATTTACAAGGTTAGTGGTGAATGGATCACTAAGATTTTCTGAAAGTAAGTGATTTGATTTGAATACATGTGCTAAAATTTCACATTTTTCTTCTTGCGTGTAGTAATTTGTATTATTGAATTTTAGTATTGGGATATTTGTAGGCTTCTTCTTTAAAATTTTTTAAAGATTCCAAAAAGGAGAAGAACCTTTTTCCAAAGTTGACAGCTTATTGTTCCAAAAATTATTTTTAAATTTCTTGATCTCGTCTAAAATGCGATAATTATATTGCTTTGTTAAATAATGATCCGAAATATCACGAAATCGTTTCCAGTTCTCTCTATAAATGTTTCTTATTTGAATCATATGTGTTATATGTTGTGGTAGGGTTGGGGTTTTCACTTGGAACTCTCAGGTTTCTTTTAATGAAGGAAGTGAATCGGGGCCAGTTTGCCTGTTTGAAATTGTAATATTTTTTTTCCGTAGTCTTTAATCCGTAAGCCATAGTTATTTTTACAGGAAGCTGATCTGATCCAAGATTGTTTATAATACGTGCTGATGAAATACCGTTTAAGACATTTGTTAGAAAGAAATCTAAAGTTGATGCTTGTCTTCTCGGATCTGAAGGTATATACGTATGGTTATTGGGATATAGTATACGAAAAATGTCGGAATCTAAACATTCGTATAAAAGGTTTCCCCAACAGTTTGACCGAATACAACCCCAATGTCTATGACGGCTGTTAAAGTCGCCGCCCATGATAAATGCTTCGTTATTTTGATAAAATTTTCGCAAATCAGTTTTAAATTGTAATTTTTTGGTATTATCGCTACCAGCAGCACCGCCCGGAAAATAGCCAGAGTAAATGTTTATATAGTTTCCATTTGAAGTTTTTATTTTAATATCTATATTTCTAATTTGGAATGTATTAAAAGGAGGTATCAAGATTTGTTCAATATTTTTTTTTTTAATTAAGATCGCCACGCCTCCTACACTGTTGTGCTCTCGATGACTTCTGTATATATAAATACTTGGGTGCTTTATTGATATTGAGTTATTCAGTAATGTCTCCGATATAAGACAAATTAGGATATTATTGTTTAATAGAAAACTGAAAAGTACGCCTTTTTTATTTCGGACCCCTCTGGCATTCCATGATATTATATTTAAATCGTTATTATTCATATAAAAATGTACATGCAAGTGAGGTTATGACCTCAAATTGGTCTGCTTTAGATTTGCATACCTGCAACTTAGTTATTAATTCTAGTGTTAAGTTTTTAATTTCTTCAAGAGAAAACAGATTGTTGGAACTATTTGTGTTTTTGTTTTGCTCTTGTCTCCATTCATAGTTAGGGGTAATGAGTCCCTGATTAAGATTATTCGGAAAATCTGAATTATAACTTTTGTTGTTGTTAAAACGGTCATTTTTGAATAATGGTTGCTGTTTAGGCTTGTACGCTCTCGCTTGAGAACGTTGTCTCATTTGTACATATTTTAATCTGCTTTCACAGTCGGAAGAAAACGATTTATGTGCTTTATTACAGTTTGCACACTTAATAGTTTCAGATGTGCATTCCGTAGTTTTACGATTACCTGCACAATTTGCACAAAATGTTTTGACATTGCATCGGCTAGAACCATGACCTAGCATTTGGCAGTTGTAGCACTGCGTAATTCTGGTAAACCTTTTCCTTTGGTAGTCCCATTTTACTTTGATATGATCGATTATCGAGTAATTTTGTCTAAGTTCTTTCATTGTAGTAGATTTTCTTTGAAAGTAAATAATATATATGGTCTGTTGATTGTATGGTCCATTTGATTTTGTAACTAGTTTTACATCAATACATGGTAGTTTTAAATCAATAAAATTTCTTTTAATTATTAATGGATCACATTTATCAAGTCCGCGTAGAACTGCTTTATATGGCTTTTAATTTTTTGAACCGTAAGTGAAAACGCATACTTAGATTTTAAATGTTCCCACAATAAATTAAGTTCTTCAATGGAATCACAAAATATTTTAAGACCAATTGAAATTTTTCTAATTGCATATTTACATATTTTTAAGTTTTTACAAATTTCATGTAATTGTATTGTTTTACATTTTAATATTGTTATTAGTGGGATTTGCACTTTGCTGGGTTTAGCGACAATTCTTTCAGACTCCTCGTCATCATCGTCAATCGTTTGCAGTGGTTGATAGTAGTTGCTGCTAGAAGCAGCATTATTTTGTAGTTTATATTTTTATACCCTATACCACTATGTGGTTTGGGTATAATGACTTTGTGCTGCTGTTTGTAACAACCAAAAATATTTGACCTAGACCCATCTTTAATTATACCGATCGAATCAGAACCACTTTCTGAGTTGATTTAACAATGTCCGTCCGTCCGTCCGTCCGTCTGTGTGTCCATGTAAAGCTTGTAATCAAACTGCAGGTCGCAAATATGAATCTATTTTGACGAAATTTGGTATATAAGCTTTTACCGGCCATGGGATGAACGCTATTGAAATTGGTGAGAATCGGTCCATGTTCAGACCTAGCCCCCATACAAATTACCCATATGAAATCGACATAAATTGCCATAAGATCCAAATTGTCATATAGATCTTACTCAAATTGGGTTTTTATGCGTTCATTACATCCACTAATGAGTAGTCCAAAAATGATCCCTTTGGCCCCATATAGAGCTGCTTCCCGATATTCACTTAAATCTATTAAAAAACAAAAATATTGCACTGATTCTTCTCAAATTTTGTTTGTATATATTTTTGCAAAATACAAGAGACTTTACCAAACATGATCAGGATCGGTCCATTTTTGGACCTAGTCTCCATAAAGATATATCATCCGATATGAACTTTTTCATATCTGCAGCCGAAAAAATTAATAAAAATCCCACTCAAATTTGGTTTTTGCTTATTTTCTATGTCCAGTTGGTTGGGCCTAAGAGATAGGGTTTCCAAACGCATGGTATAGGGTATCGTATAGTCGGTCTTGACCGACTATAATTTTCTTACTTGTTTATTAATTATGTTATGCCTACTTGAAGCATTAATATCGACATCGCGGTAGCGTTTAATGTTGTTTATGAAAAGTAAAGAAAAGGGATTAACTGATTCACTTCGTTGTTATTTTTTTTATTCACTAATCTGCTTGTTTTCTTAAAAACAAATCAATTCATACGAAGTTAATTTTCTTACAAAACGTACTTTTTTCTCAAAAAAAAAAAAAAAAACATTCTTAAAAAAAATCTGTAAAAAGCAGCTTTTCTCAAAAAGTACTTTTTTGTTAAAAAGTAGCTCCTCTAAATGCAAGTAAATTTTTCATAAAAATTACATCTCCTTAAAAAAGGATATATCTTTTCTAACAAATTGCTCTTTCTTCAAATGGTAAAATAAGTAAGAAAATTATAGTCGGTCTAGACTACAAACCCTATCTCTTCGGACCAACTAACTGGATATAGAAAATAAGCAAAAACCAAATTTGAGTGGCATTGTTATTAATTTTTTGGCCGCAGTTATGAAAAAGTTCATATCGGGTGCTATATTTATATGTGGACTAGGTCAAAAAATGGACCGATCCTGACCATATTTGTTAAAGTCACTTATATTTTGAAAAGATATACACAAACCAAATTTGAGAAAAATCTGTGCAATATTTTTGTTTTTTTGAAAGATTTAAGTGAAGATCGGGAAGCAGCTCTATATGGGGCATATGACTAAGAATTGTCCAATACGGATTATTTTTGGACTACTGGTTAATGAATACAATAAACACATACAAATCCAATTTTACTATGATAGTTTGGATCTTATGGCAATTTATGTCGACTTCATAGCGGTCATTTGTATGGGGACTAGGTCTGAACATGGACCAATTTTCACCAATTTCAATAGCGTTCATCCTATGTGCGATAAAAGCTTATATAACAAATTAATATATATTCATAGTTGCGGCCTGTAGTTTGACTACAAAGTTTACATGGACACACAGACGGACAGACGGAAGGACGGACGGATGGACATCGCTAAAATGACTGAAAAAGTTATTCTGAGCCGATCAGTATAATAAAAGATGGGTCTAGGTCAAATATTTTTAGTAGTTACAAACAGCAGCACAAAGTCATTATACCCAAACCACACATAGTGGTATAGAGTATAAAAAGTAACTTTACTTAATGAAGTACATTTACTTTAAAAAGCACCTTTTCTTAATAAGTACCTTACATGAGAAAGTACATTTTCTTTAAAAAGTACCTTTTCTTAAAAAAAAAGAATTTTCGTAGAAAAGTACATTTTATTACAAAGTTAATTTTCTTTAAAAAGTACCTTTTATTGTACCTCTTAAAAAATTAATTTTTTTAAAAAGTACCTCTTCTTAAAAATAAGTACCTTTTCTTAAAAAGCATATTTTCTTAGAAAAGTGCATTTTCTTAAGAAGTACTTTTTTCTTCAAAAATGCCTTTTCTTAAAAAAGTAACTTTCCTTAAAAAAGTGAATTTTCTTGAAAAGAACCTTTTCCTTAAAATAGTACCTTTTAAAAGAAAAAATACCGTTTCTTAAAAATTAAAAAAGTAAATTTTCTTAGAAAAGTACATTAAAAAAAAGTGAATTTTCTAAAGAAATACTTTTTCCTTAAAAATAATACATTTTCTTAAAAAAGTACATTTTCTTAGATCACGAAATTTTCTTAAAAAAGTGCATTGTCTTAGAAGTAATTTTTCCATTAAATAGTACCTTTTCTTAAAAAGTACCTTTTCTTAAAATAAAGCATATTTTATTTAAAAAGAAAAGTACATTTGCTCAGAAAAGTAAATTTTCTGGAAAAAGTGAATTTTCTTAAGAAGTATTCTTTCTTTAAAATAGTAAATTTCTTTAAAAAAGTACATTTTGTTAAAAAGGTTTTTCTTTTAAAACTAAGCTTTGCAAAAAAAGAGGACTTTCACTTAAAAATACTCTGTCATAAAAATATACTTTCTTAAAAAAGCTTTTCTTGAAAATGTACCTTTTCTTAAAAAATACCTTAAAAACTATCTTTGCTTGAAATAGACGTACGCCTTTTTAAAAAAACACCTTTCTTTGAAAACGTACTTGTTATTAAAGACGTATTTATATATTCTTTAAAAAAAAAGTTAATTTTCTTAAAAAAATTACGCTTTCTTAAAAAAGTTCCTTTTACTAAAATGTAGATTTCCTTAAAAAAATATTTATTTTTAAAAAGAAAATTTTCTTATAAAACTACATTTTCTTGACAGTAAATTAATTCTTAAGAAAGTAATTTTCTTAAAAAAATTACTTTTTAAAAAAAAAGTAGCTTTCCTAAAAAAGTAAGTTTTATTTAAAAAGCACCTTTTCTCAAAAAGCACTTTTTTGTTAATAAGTAGCTCCTCTAAAAACAAGTAAATCTTTAAGAAAAATTACCTCTCCTTAAAAAAGGATATATCATTTCTAAAAAGTAGCTTTCTTAAAAACTAGCTTTTCATAAAAAAGTAACTTTAATTAATGAAGTACCTACATTTACTTTAAAAAGCACTCTTTCTTAAAAAGTAACTTTAGTTGAGGAAGTAAATTTTCTTTAAAAAGTACCTTTTCTTAAAAAAAAGAATTTTGGTAGAAAAGCAACTTTTCTTTAAAAAGTGTCTTTATAAAAAAAAATTAATTTTCTTAAAAAGCACCTATTCTAAAAAAAGTACATTTTCTTAAAAAGTATACTTTCTAAGAAAAGTACATTTTATTATAAAAGTTCAGTTTCTTAAGAAGTATTTTTGCTTTAAATAAAAGTACCTTTTCTTAAATAAATAAATTTTCTTAAAAAAGTAGCTTTTATTAAAAAAAAGTAACTTTTCTTAAAAAATTGAATTTTCTTCAAAAGGACCTTTTCTTTAAAAAAAAAGTACCTTTTAAAAGAACAAAATAAATTTTCTTAAAAATTAAAAAAGTACATTTTCTTACAAAAGTACATTTTTAAAATAAAAATTTAATTTTCTAAAGAAACGCTTTTTCCCTAAATCATTACCTTTTCTTAAAGAAGTACATTTTCTTAGAAAAGTTAATTTTCGTAAAAAAATTTAATTTTCTTAAAAGTGCTTTTTCTTCAAATAATATATTTTCTTGAGAAGTACATTTCCTTTAAACAGTACCTTTTCGTAAAAAGTATCTTTCCTTAGAAAACTTCTTCATAAAAATATACTTTCTTAAAAATGTACACTTAAAAAACTTTTATTGAAAATGTACCTTTTCTCAAAAAAATACCTTAAAAAAAACTTTGCTTGAAAAAGTACTTTTTCTTAAAAAAGAACATTTCCTTGAAAACCTTTTCAAAAAAAAAATGCTTTTTCATTAAAAGGTACATTTTCCTAAAAAAGTAAATTTTCTTAAAAACACATTTTCTTTAAGTATTTTTTCTTAAAAAAAACTACGTTTTCTTAAAATATGCACTTTTTAGAAAAAGTAGCTCTTCTTAAAGGAAAAAAATTAACAAAAAATCATCTTTTCATAAAAAAATAAGTTTCCTTAAGAAAGTACATTTTCTTTAAGAAATTTTTCTTAAAAACGTACTTTTTCTTAAAAATTTACCTTTTCTTAAAATAGTGTTTACTTAAAAAGAAGATTTTCTTAAAAAAGTACCATTTCATAAAAAAGTACCTTTTCAAAAAAGTACCTTTTCATAAAAAATACCTTTTTATTAACAAGTCCCTTTTTCATAAAAAAGTAAATTTTCATAAAAACTCACTTTTTTGTGAAATAAATCCTCTAAAAAAATTAGTTTTTCTAAAAAAGTACCATTTCTTAAAATACGGCATTTTCTATAAAAAAATATCTTTAAAAAGTACCTTTTATTAAGAAAAAAAATTTATTTTTTTTAAAGCAGATTTAAAGTACCTTTATTAAAAGTACCTCTCATAGAAAACGTAAATTTGTTTAGAAAATACCTCTTATTAAAAACAAGTACCTTTTATTGAAAAAAAAACCTTCTAAAAGTACTTTTTCTTAAAAAATACCTTTCTTTAAACAACTACATTTTCTTAAAATTTATTTATTCCTAAAAAAAAAACTGCAAGTCAAGTAAAGTTTTCTAAAAAAAAGCACCTTTCC
This sequence comes from Cordilura impudica, assembly GCA_963682025.1. Taxonomy (NCBI): domain Eukaryota; kingdom Metazoa; phylum Arthropoda; class Insecta; order Diptera; family Scathophagidae; genus Cordilura; species Cordilura impudica. The sequence goes on from OY821517.1 coordinate 24,693,850, forward strand.
AAAAATGTCGCATTTTCTTAAGAACGTGTTTAGAGTACTTAAAGAAGTAACTATTCTAATTTTTCTTGAGCATTTACATATAATTATATTATTATAATAATCAAATAAAAATGAGAAAGGAAATGAAATGTTGGAAATTTAGAATAGTTGGCAATAAAAAAAATGACATTCAATTATAAGTTTATAAAAAAATTTAAACAGATGGCGCAACAAGAATTACAAGAAAAAATTAAATATGAACGGATGGCATATTCACAGCAATATTACAAAAATTAAAAATAAAACAGTAACTAAGAATTAAATTTACCATGAACTAACATTTAATTAATTACGTTTTCATTTAATTAAATAATATTTTCTTAGAAAACAGAAAATTTCTTATATATGTGTGACCTTGCCTATGGGTATGAGAAGGAGGCTTAGGTGTCAAAAAATCATTTTCCGCTTTTTGTCTTTCACATTATGAACACCAAAAAGTCATAATTTGTGGAAAAGTTTAATAAAAATGAACAGGAAGCAGAGCACAAATACGAAGAAAAAACTGATTTTAAAGATAAAAGCTAAAAAAAAAATTTTTTTTGAAGATACCAAAAACATTGTTATATGCCAAAAAAAAAAAAACATCACCAAGAAGTTTTTGTATATTTCTTTGATAAACGAAATTTTGTTCCATTTGATAATCTGACTTAGATAAATGTAGTTCATCAAATGTCTTCATCAATTTAAGGCAAATATTGACTGTAGACGGCACTAAACTCCCCATTAAGATTAATTTTTCTGTAAATGACCAACAGAAGCGATTGAATTAGCGTGATAACGAAAAAGACGGCCGTCGCGATAACAATGATAACATTTGTAAACTTAACTTAATATGATTAACTACCATAATATTTCGAGCAGAAAGAACACAGTTAGATAGCAGGCAACGCAGATCGACTAATGCGAAACTGATGCAATGCCCCCCTTTTCATAGGGCAGGGGGCTAATCGCCGCAGTAAAGTCAATCGAAATTCCATATTTTGGTTTATTATTTAAAGAAGACGGACAAACGTTAGACCTCGTTTCATTTTTACTCTTAACCAGAGGCCATAATTCATTAACTGTGACAGAGTACAATTATTCTTAGTATTTTATTTTGGAAAATAAATAATTTCAGTCACGAATGCGACGATTAAATCCCAGGTCACATATTTGACCTTCTCCGAGAAAAGGGGCCTAGTGTGTGAAAATTAAGTTTTGAGAAAAAAAAACGCATTTCAAGTTTCTACACCCTTTTAGGTACCAGAATCCACCGTTTTTGACACAACCCGTTTTTTGACACACTAGGTCCCTTTTCTCGGAGAAAGTCAAATATGATGGAATATTACAATAATAGATTACACTTATATGGTGTTCACACTACGATATTTTGAGGTGTTTTAGCTCATGTTTTGCAAAACAAAACACAGTCGTTCACACTTGATTTAGTGTGTTTAAGTTAAACATTTCAGCAAATTGAACAGCTGTTTCCAAAATAAAAAACAATTGAAAAGTTATAAAATTTTGAAAATTGATAAAAAATAATATCATTAAATTGGCGGCCAACTACTTAAATTATATTAATGATGAAATTATCAATATAGATGCGTTATTTTTATTTTTGTATTGTATTTTGTATTGTATTTTTTTGATTGTAATGCCACTTTAATAGTAATGTTAAAAAAACAAGGATGCCAACTTGGCAAACATGAGTAATATTGCACTGAACATGCGCAAAGTTAAATACAACTCTGTCATATTTTCGTTTTTTGAGGTGTTTAACATTTAAACATCTCAATTGAGATGTTTAGCCAACGAAAAAATGTATGGGAAAACATCTCAATTTGACTTGTTTATCACATAAACACTAAACACTTCGCTAAACACTTAAGTATGAACGGCATATTACACTTATAAATAACACTTATCACTAATTCACTCTACATATATTTTTCATTTCATTGCTTCAAAAGGTACATTTTCTTAAAAGAAGTACATATTCTTAAAAAAAACTTCTTCTTAAAAAAACCTTTTTTTAAAAGAAGTACCTTTTCTTTAAAAAGAAATTTTTCTTTAAAAAGAAACTTTTTAAAGTAGTAACTTTTCTTTAAAAAAAAAGTAAATTTTGTTAAAAATTTAATTTTTCTCAATAAAGTCTTTTTCTTTAAAAGGTACTTTTCTTAAAAAATTAATACTGTTTAAATTTTTTTTAAAAGCAGTTTTTTTAGAAAGTGATTTATTTTTAGCTAAAAAAGTTAATTTTCTTAAAACATTAAATGTTCTTTTTCATTTAAAAGTACCTTTTCCTTTGAAAAATAAATACTACTTAAAAAATTAGCTTTTCTTATTGGTACTGACAGGAACTTTTTTTCAAAGAGTACAATTCTGAAAAATAGTAGAGATATATTCTATTAAAAAATTATTTTTTTTTTCAAAAAGTACCCATTGTTAAAAAATTACGTTTTTTGAAAAAAAAGATTTCTTATGAAAACTACTTATGTTAAAAAAGGACATTTTCGAACATGAAAAATAATTTTTTTTTTTAATTCCTTTTCTTTAAAAAGTACCCATTCTTAAAAAAGTGCCTTTTTGAAAAACAGATTTCTTAGGAAAACTACTTTTGTTAAAAAAGTACCTTTTCGAAAAAAGATTTTTTTAAAAAATACATTTTCTTTAAAAAGTACCTTTTCCTAAGAAAATATCATTTCTTAAAATATCAGCTTTTCTTACACAGGTACCTTTTCTCATAAAAACAAAAAATATGTATAATCATTTTCTTAAATAACGAAATTTGCTTTAAAAAGTACCTTTTCCTATAAAAAAAAAATTTCTTCCCTTATAAAAGTACAATTTCTTAAGAAGTAACTTTTCCTTAAAAAAGGGAAAGATTTCTTAAAAAGAGTAATTTTTTAAGTACCATTTTTTAAAATAAGATACCTTTTATTAAAAGAAAGTACCTTAGCATAAAAAAGTAACACTTCTTAAAAAAGAGGGTAATTTTTTTAGTTCATATTCTTGAAACAGTAAATGTTCTTTAAAAAAAGTACTATTTCTTTTAAAAGTACGTTTTTTAGAAGTGCTTGAAAAATTAGCTTTTCTTACACAGGAACTTGTTTTCAAATAAAAAGTAAAATTATGAAAAAAAAGGTATATTCTATTAAAAAATTACTTTTTCTTCAAAAAGTACCCATTCTTAAAAAAGTACCTTTTTTGAAAAAAAGATTTCTTAGGAAAACTACTTTTTTTGAAAAAGCATATTTTCGAAAATTAAAAATAAATTTTCTTTAAAAAATACCTTTTCTTTAAAAAGCACCTTTTCGTAAAAAAATATCCTTTCTTAAAATATTAGCTTTTCTTACACAGGTACCTTTTCTCATCAACAAAAGTATGTATAATTAGAAATAGTTTATTTTCTTAAAAAAGTATCTTTTCTTATAAAAAAAATTCTCTTATTTTATAAAAGTACAATTTCTTAAAAAGTAACTTTTCCTTAAAAAAAAGTACATTTTATTAAATTAGTAATTTTTTAAGTACCTTTTTTTAAAAAAAGTACGTATTATTAAAAAAGTACCTTTGCATAAGAAAGTAACCCTTCTTAAAAAGTACCTCTTCTTAAAAAGCAGCTTTTTTTAAGATAGTATTTTTTTTATAACAAAGACTACATTATATTAAAACAATAAAGGTTATTTAAAAAAGAGCCTCTTCTTTAAAAAGTACAACTTATCAAAATTGTACCGTTTCCTTTCGTTAAAAAGTACCTTTAATGAAAAAAATGTATTTAAAAAAAATATGTTTTCTTTTTAAAAACACTTTTTTCTTTAGAAAATACCTTTTTTTAAAAAATTTGCTTTTCTTGCACAGGTACCTTTTCTCATAAAAAAAAGTATGCATAATTAAAAAAGTTAATTTTCTTAAATTACGAAGTTTGCTTTAAAAAGTACATTTTACTATAAAAACAAATGTCTTCTCTTATAAAAGTGCAATTTCTTAAAAAGTAACTTTTCCTTAAAAAAAAACGAAAGATTTCTTAAAAAGAGATATTTTTGTAGTACCTTTTTTTAAAATAAGATACATTTTATTAAAAAAAAAAGTACATTTGCATAAAAAAGTAACACTTCTTAAAAAGAGAGTAATTTTTCTTGAAAAATTAAAGTAAAAGTGCTTGAAAAATTAGCTTATCTTACACAGGAACTTGTTTTCAAAGAAAAAGTACAATTCTAAAAAAAACTGTTAAAAAAGTAAAAAAGTACCTTTTTTTTATAAACAGTTTTTAAGAGAACTAGCTTTGTTAAAAAAATATATTTTCGAAAGAAAAAAATTCTTTAAAAATACCTTTCCTTTAAAAAATAACTTTCTTATAAAAATATGCTTTCTTAAGATATTAGCTTTTCTTACACAGGTTTGTCCTAAAAAAAGTATGTATAATTAAAAAAAAGTTAATTTTCTTAAATAAGGTAATTTTCTAAAAAAAAAAAGTACCTTTTCTTATAAAAAATCTCTTCTCTTATAAAATTACAATTTCTAAAAAAGTAACTTTTCCTTGAAAAAGGGAAAGATCTTTTAAAAAGAATAAATTTTTCAAGTACCTTTTTTTCAAAAAACATACCTTTTATTAAAAAAAAAGTACCTTTGCATAAAAAGTAACCATTCCTAAAAGGTACCTCTTCTTAAAAAGCAGCTTTTTTAAAGATAGTAATTTTTTTTATAAAAAAATTCTATATTATCTTCAAACAATAAAGGTTCTTTAAAAAAAAGTACCTCTTCTTTAAAAAGTATGTTTTCTTTGAAAAGAGAATTTCTTAATTAATTAGCATTTCTTACGCAGGTCCCTTTTTCATAAGAGACAGCACAGTTCTTAAAAAAGCGTATTTTCTTAATAGATAATTTTCTTAAGAAGTAAATTTTCTTTAAAAAAAATTTTTTTGTTTAATAAACAAATACCGTTTCTTAAAAAAAGTAACTTTGCATAAAAAAAATTAATTTTAAAAAAGTACTTGTTGTACTTAAAAAATTTCTTTTCTTAAAAAATTACATGTTCATAAAAGGGCGCATTTTCCAAAATATTATCGTATGCTTACAAAAGTACCTTTTCTTAAAAAAGTAAATTTTAATAAAAAAAGTAATATTTCTTAAAAAAATACTTTTCCAAACAAAGTACATTTTTCCAAAAAAGAGCATTTTCTTATAGAAGCACCACTTTTAAAAAAGTTCCTAAAAAGTTTCTTTTTCGCAAACAGTACCCTTTTCCCAAACAAGAACTTTTTTTCTTAAAAAAGAATCTTTCTTAAAAAAAAAAAAAACATTTTATTAAAAAAGTAATTTTTCTTAAAGAAGTACCTTTTTTTTAAAAAAGCACCTTCTCACTAAAATAGTATCGTTTCATAAAAAGGTACATTTTGTTAAAAAAGTACGTTTACTTGAATGAAATAAATTAAAAAAGTATGTACTTTTTAAAATAAATATTTTTTTCTTTAGAAAATATCCTTTCTTACAAAATTTGCTTTTCTTGCACATATGTTTCACCTTTCCTACAAAAATTATTATTAAAAACAAGTAAGAAAATTATAGTCGGTCTAGACCGACTATAGGATACCCTATACCATGCGCTTAGAGACCCTATCTCTCAGGCCCAACTAACTGGATATAGAAAAAGGCATAAACCAAATTTGAGTGGGATTTTTATTAATTTTTTCGGCTGCAGATATGAAAAAGTTCATATCGGATGCTATATCTATATGGGGACTAGGCCCAAAAATGGACCGATCCTGACCATGTTTGGTAAAGTCTCTTGTATTTTGCAAAAATACATACAAACAAAATTTGAGAAGAATCAGTGCAATATTTTTGTTTTTTGATAGATTTAAGTGAAGATCGGGAAGCAGTTCTATATGGGGCCTATGACTAAGAGTTGTCCAATAGGGATCATTTTTGGACTACTGATTAATGGATGTAATATATACATACAAACCCAATTTGACTAAGATTTGTATGATAATTTGGATCTTATGGCAATATATGTTGATTTCATAGGGGTCATTTGTATGGGGGCTATGTCTGAACATGGACCGATTCTCACCAATTTCAATAGCGTTCATCCCATGGCCGATAAAAGATCAAGTACCAAATTTCGTCAAAATATATTCATATTTGCGACCTGCAGTTTGATTACAAGCTTTACATGGACACACAGACGGACGGACGGACGGACGGACGGACGTCGTTAAATCGAATCAGATAGTGATTCTGATTCGATCGGTATAATTAAAGATGGGTGTAGGTCAAATATTTTTGGTTGTTACAAACAGCAGCACAAAGTCATTATACCCAAACCACATAGTGGTATAGGGTATAAAAAGGAAATTTTCTTAGAAAGTATGTTTTCTTAAAATAGTACCCTTTTTAAAAGTGCCTTTTCTCAAAAACGTAGCTTTTATTTAAAAAGTTCGTTTTCTTAAAAAAAGAAGATTTTCTTAAAAAAGTACCTTTTCTGAAAAACCTACCTATCTTAAAAAAATATCTTATATATTTAAAAAATTTATGAAAACTAAAGTCAGTCTGTCTGGCCGCTCTATTCGGCCGATTTCCTTCATTTCATTGAAATTTACTCAACTCCCACCTTACTCAAGTTATTCTCAAACGCGATTCTTCCCTGTGCATTTCTTGTGGGACACATTCACTCATTCGAATTCTCATAGCTCCTCTTCTAATGAACAGAACAGTGGATCAAGCTCTTTCTTTTGAGCTATTAACTGCTTAAATTCGTTGAGTTTGAGGAAAGTTATGCGTGCACAATCAACTTTACATTATGCAACACGAAAGTTAACCTACAGATTTCATTACAATAATTGCATAACGCATACCTTGTGTTGAATTGTGAATTGCAAAAAATTTGAATACCTCTAGGTGGCCTTCATTTCTGTGTGTTCAAAAAATATTTACAACGAAATAAACTTAATGAATTAAATAGATTAAAAAACATTGAAAGAAATAAATTGAATGATAAAATAAAATTTTCTAGATTTTCCATCGAATTTCGAGGGCTGGGCTCTGCTAGTATATTCTTAAAAAGATACATTTGCATAAAAAAGAACCTTTCTTAAAAAATCACCTTTTCTTAAAAGAGTGAGTGAGTGAGTGAGTTCATATAATGGTACTATTACTTGAAAAGTACATTGTCTTGAAAAATATGATCATTGTATTCTAAAACTTTCAATTACTTTATTATTAAGCTTCTGAAAAGAAATTTTTTTTTGCGTCCGGGACTTTGTTGTTGTATGAACTTGACTCCTCTTCGTGATCGAATTCAAGTTTTAATAGTTTAATATGTTTAAAAAATGCTTTGATAGTTAAATATCTTTAAAAACCTTTAGAGCGATATTAGGATTTTGGATGATTAGAATAAATCTAATTTTGTATTGCCTATTTTTAGGAGTAAAAACCAACTGCCTATTCCTAGGGGTGTAATTAATACTGGTGTGTTGTCAAAAATTTCTGTTTTTTAATAGCATTCGCGCATCAGTTTCCTTTTTGAATTATAAATAAATATTGCCTTGACAGCATGCAATTTATTCAATTTAATAAAATTTCTGTCTGGTGACCAAAAGAAATGTTAAACATTTCTTTAGAATTATTATATTCAAATACAGCAGCATTTTTACAAAAACATCAAAGAAAAATTCCTTTACTCACATTATTGCTTCAGTTCATGTAAATTTCTTGAAAATAAAAGAGAATCTTTTAAGTAACTCAAAGAATTTATATAGAGAACTGAAAAGATTAAAACTGATTTTAAGTATGTTGGTTTGAAACTCAATACATAAATGGTTTGGCAGCAAAGAAGCCTTTCTGCTTACAAAAAGAATATTTAAAAAAATATTGATGATTTTGCAATGTACAAAAATTCATATGTAAGTATTCTTAATACTTAATAAGCATACGATTACATAAATACCAAAATCTCAAATAAACAAATGGAACAAAAATGTAATTTCTATATTGACAGCATAACTTTTATTTTCCGTTTATTTAGTAATATTTGAGCTATCGTTTATGCTTAAAGAAGCATTTAATTTGTGAATGGCCCTTTGCAACTGACCCTTTAATATAATCATATCTATATTTTTATATCAGGGAAAAATAAGTGAACATATGTTTCAAACAGAAGTTATATTTAAATGAAATACTTGAGATTTAGATATGATGTTAGTAGTTGTTAAGAAGGATTCTGTTCAAATAAAGTGAATGTACACTAGTTTAACCTTAAAGTGCGTAATTATGTACATGAGGAATTCCATGTCCAATCGAACTCTTTTTTAATTTTTCTGAGAGTTTTCACATAGGCTGCTTACGATCCCAGATTTTTGTTCTTTTTTTTTTTTTTGTTGATTTGCCAGACTTTTTGTTCTTTTTTTAATATTTAACACTTGTTTCAGAAAAAATTCTTTTTTAAAGTTCTTCGCATCTAAAAATTTTCAAAAATATGAAAAACCGACCGAAGTAAAGTAGAATTTATTTACTTTTTTTCATTTATACTTATAAAATAATTTTTCACTACTTTATATTATAATGTGTTTGTAATAAAAATGAGTTTGTTTTTTTGTATTGATTTGTGAATTAGCATACCTTTATGGTCTTAATTTAATGAAAAAATAAAATTTTCTAGAATTTGCACTCGAATTGCGAGGGCTGGAATCTGCTAGTTTTACAATAAATCAAAGAAAAAACATTATAAGTAAACGAAATTATAAAAGAAAAGTGAAAGAACAATGAAATTTGAACAAGAATCTCTGGTGTACAAGAATCTCTTGTTCCAATGTCTACATATGGTCCAATGAGAACTACCTAGTCACTAGTAAATCTCTGGCTCCAATGTCTAAATATGGTTCCATGAGAACTACCTAGTCACTACCTAATTAATAGTACCAATGACATTAGTGATTTGCAATGACACATACATGTTAAATGTCTATGGAAAATTACATTGCCTGGGGTATAGTTGGTCAGTAGTACTGGTAACAAAGTCAATAGTGAGTAGATACTGTTTCACTATTGACATTTCCTGCAGGGATGTTTTTAATATTCATTTGTGTAGGGCACAATTAGCCCACATATGTAACATTATTTGAAAAAAAAAAATAAAGTTATATTGGAAACGCTTCAAAACGAAAGAATTGAAACTCGAGTTTCGCTCTGCCAGAAGTGAGGCTAATGGTTAAAACTAATTGCTATTCCGAACGATTTACATCCGCCTTTGACTCCAAGGATATATGGATAACCATTAGAAATATTTGAATTGGCAAAGATAATAAAAATGATGCAACGGATTCTAATAATATTTTCACTTATCTTCCGATGACCACAATAAACTGTACAGAATCGGGCAACAATATTATGAATAATAGGTCCTCTTGTGAATAAACTGCATGCGAGTTTACTTCTGTTAGTCAGTTCGATGTTGTATAAAGTTTTTCATTAATAGGGCAAGTAAGAAAATTATAGTCAATCTAGACAGACTATACCTAACTTTTAGGTCCAACTAATTACATACAGAAAATAAGCATAAACCAAATTTGAGTGGCATTGTTATTAATTTTTTTGTCATGAAAAAGTTCATATCGGATGCTGTACTTATATGTGGACCGGGTCAAAAAAAGTACCGATCCTGATTATATTTGGTAAGGTCACTTGTTTTTTTGCAAAAACATAAACAAACCAAATTTGAGAAAAATCTGTGCCATATTTTTGTTTTTTTTTTTTATAGATTTAAGTTATTTTTTTTTTCTTTGTTTAAGCATTTTATAATTACTAGCAGATTCCAGCCCCCGAAATTCGAGTCGAAATTCTAGGAAATTATTTTTTCCTTTAAATAAAGACCCTAAAGGTATGCTAACCAATTATAGCCAATTCACAAATCAACACAAAAAAACAAACTCATTTTTATAACAAACACATTAAAAATTTAATAAAACACACACAGCATATGTATAATTTTATGTATGTGTTAGTAGCAACTTTAAATGAATTTACTCAAAATAAAGGCAAAAATTTAAAAATCTGTAAATCTGCAAAACGGTTAAAGGAAATACGTTTCAAATAATATACGTTTGGTCAAAATCGGGATAAAACGGTAGAACAAAACATCATTCACAAGAAATTGCCTAGCCTATTAATATTATAGATAAGTAATACCTAAAGGTACTATCACACGATGTGTTTTTTGCATATGTACTGTCAAATTATCCAACAGCAAAAGTTGTACACATCGTGTGATACATATGAAGCATTGTTTATTTACAATACATGAGGAAAGTCAAATGTACATTTTTCAATTAGAACAGGTTTTATTTTGGCATGACAAACAAATGAAAATACAACACTGCTTGTGGCGAAAGAAAAACAGAGTAAATTATAAAGATTAATTTGGAAAGAAAAAAAAAATTTTTTAATATTAATTAACAATTAAAAAATATATGGAGTCGGCATTAGGTAAACTCGTGAAGTGGGCAAGGGAAACGGTCTGGGGGTCAACCCTTCTAAAACCGAGTTGGTTCTCTTTACCAGAAGGACGAAAGTACCTGAGCTCAATCCTCCAAGATGGGACGGGAGGACACTGGTACTGTCAAAAGAGGCAAAGTATTTGGGTGTTATTCTGGACTCTAAACTCACTTGGTCGAGGAACGTAGAGGAAAAGACTAAAAAGGCGCTATGTGCCTTCTACATCTGCAGGACGACGTTTGGCAGAAGATGGGGTCTCTCGCAGATCATCCACTGGATGTATTGTGCGATAATTAGACCTATTTTGACCTATGATAATATGGTGTGGTGGGGAGCTGTGAACGTAGGAGCCAGACTTTCTGGACTCGTGAAGGTACAGAGATTGGCCTGTCTGGGCACCACCGGAGCGATTAGATCGCCACCACAAGCGGGACTGGAGGTAATGCTGAACATCATGCCTATTGATATTTTCATCTAGAGCATAGCAGCGAAAGTGGCTCTCCGTTTAAGGGAGTCATATAAGCTGGAACAAAGCTCTTGGCGACATGGCACAATATTGCGGACAGTGTGGGGGACACAAATTGATCGGAAAATCGATTACATGTCACCGGTGATGAACTTTAGGGGTAATTTTACGATCCGAATACCGACTAGGGAAGAGTGGGCCGCAAACTCTGTGATAGACAGGGCTGCGATCTCAGTGTATACCGACGGTTCGAAGATGGAAGAGGGTATAGGTTCCGGGGTCTACTCCGAGCAACTTGGCATTCAGGTAAGTTGGAGAATCCCTGACAAATGTAGCGTTTTTCAGGCCGATATTCACGCAATTCTCATTGCAACAAAAATAATTCTGGAATGGGATATGGATCCAACGACCAATAATGTTTTCGTGGACAGTCTTGCACAGTCTTGCAGTCGAACACAGTTAGATCGAAGTGTGTGAGGGAATGTATAAGGTCGCACGACCGGATCCGGCAGCACACCGTGAGGCTGATATGGGTTCCAGGACATAGTGGGCTAAAAGCAAATGAGCTGGCTGACGAGTGTGCGCGGAAAGGCTCAGTTTCTCTGAGCAGGACGATGGACACTGATATTAGAAGCCCTCTATCAGAGCTGTCTAATCTGATTCAAGAGGCAGCTGATCTTGAACTAAGGCCAAGGTGGACGCAACTGACCTCTTTCAGAATATCTCAAATCCTATGGCCCTTGCATAATCCCAGGAGAACGAAAGCACTCCTTGGCTTTGGTAAAGGGACAATCAGCCTACTTAAAGGAGTACTCACTGGACACTGTGAAATAGGGCGGATGGCTGCACGCATAGGTGTCCCGAGAGCTGACTTCTGTAGGAGCTGTATGGATGTGGATGAGGTTGAGTCAGGGCAACATTTGCTGTGTGAATGTCCAGGACTGAAGGAGCGGCGCTTTAGATATATAGGGCAAAGATTCTTCGATAACCTGGGCTACATAGTAGACGTTCCACTCGGCGATGTTGCGGACTTCTTGAGGGAATCTGGCTGGTTCAGGAGGGACGCATAACGGAGGAAAGGGTTCTGTTCCACTTCTTCTTTTCTTTTCTTTCCTTTTCTTTTGTTTTCTTTACTTTTCATTTCATTTTCCTTACCCCTTACACTATATATCTGTACTCTTTAATCTCTCTTGCTGTCTCTACCTTCCGACACTTTCTAAAGGGTATCACAATGGGCCATATGGCCTCCGAGTGTAACCGCCTTCGGGCGGGCTATCCATCCAACCTAACCTAACCTAAAAAAATATAAAAAATATATAACTTTATTTTTAACCATAAATTTTTGTAAATTCACAAATTATGTCATACGGAAATACATGTGCACGTGTGATAGCAAAAATTATGAATCGTATGTAAAACGATAATTTTGAGAGATATACGGAATTACGTATGGATAAAAAATACATATGTAAAAAAACATCGTGTGATATCACCTTAACTAATACTACAACTAGTTTCTACACTGTAGAGTCTACACTGACTAACTAGTAGTTATACCCTATACCACTATGTGGTTTGGGTATAATAACTTTGTGCTGCTGTTTGTAACAACCAAAAATATTCGTCCTAGACCCATCTTTAATTATACCGATCGACTCAGAATCACTTTTTGAGTCGAAATAGCAATGTCCGTCCGTCCGTCCGTCCGTCTGTCCGTCTGTGTGTCCATGTATAGCTTGTAATCAAACTACAGGTCGCAAATATGAATACATTTTGATGATATTTGACATATAAGCTTCCGTCGGCCATGGGATGAACGCTATTGAAATTGGTGAGAATCGGTCCATGTTCAGACCCAGCCCCATACAAATGGCCCCTATGAAATCGACAAAAATTGCCATAAGTTCCAAATTATCATATAGATCGCAGTCAAATTGGGTTTGTACATGTTTGTTACATCCATTAATTAGTAGTTCAAAAATAATCCCTATAGGAAAATTCTTAGTCATAGGCCCCATATAGAGCTGTTTCCCGATCTTCACTTAAATCTATCAAAAAACAAAAATATTGCACAGATTTTTCTCAAATTTGGTTTGTATATATTTTTTCAAAGTATAAGTGACTTTACCACATATGGTCAGGATCGGTCCATTTTTCGACCTAGTCCACATATAAATATAGTATCCGATATGAACTTTTTCATATCTGCAGCGAAAAAAATTTATAAAAATGCCACTCAAATTTGGTTTATGCTTATTTGCTATATCCAATTAGTTGGAACGAAGAGATAGGGTGTCTAAACCATGGTATAGGGTATCGTATAGTCGGGCTAGACCGACTATAATTTTCTTACTTGTTTTTATATGTTTATGTTGGGATTAATGATTCAGTTCATCTGTTTCTCTAAGGCCCAGCAGATCGCGAAGCTTAGTGCGGTTGAGTCTCCTGGTCAGACCAGAAGTATAAAAGTGGTGGAATTTCATCGTTTAAGTGAAGTTGAAGACGTCTTGTGTGTTTCTGGGCTGTTTGAAAGACTTCTTACTTAATCGTAGAGATGTTTAGGTCCCGACGTAGATCATTATTTCTGATATACCATGGTGCTTTGATGATGTCTCAGGACTTTCTTTTGGAATCGTTATAAAGATTCTATTACTATATTTTTGTGCAATCTCATAGTATGCCACCATATGACCACACTGGTTTTAGTAACGTTTTATAGATCATTTGTAATGATGTAACACACACATAATGATATATGTATGAAAGTACACTCATTTGTTTTTATTTTTAAATTTATTTATTTTAAGTGAATGTACGTGTTTATTTGTTTACATTTATAAACACTATTTCTTTACATTCATAAATTCTTTAAGTACACTTGCATTCATATCTATACATACCACACATACCAAAAAATACACTAACCCCAAGTGAAGGGTCATATTGCAATAAATTAGAGTATCGCTTAATGAAATTGAACCCCACTTGAAGCGAAGTGACAAATTTATGCTAATGAACTTCAACCAAGTTGAAGAATGTTATTGACTAATGCTCAAATGGAATGTCACTCAATTTTGAGAAAAAAATATGAATTGATTTTTGAACGTACACTGATTGGTCAATTAAGCCCCACCTTCAAAAATCAATACGAAAGAAATGTGTATAATCGTATGTATGTATTAATAGAATAGAGACAGCTATAATTATTTTAAGTAAATATTAAGGAACTATTATCGTATATAAAGCCAAATTTTTATAAAATAAAATCAATCATAATTTTGGTCTCGTCGTGGATGACACTGAAATTGATTCAAAAAAAAAAAAAATATATAAAATTGTTTTACTGGCATAATCTGCCAACGAGCATAAACTCCGGCATATTCTGCCTAAATGCAAAACAAATTAAGTTTCATTTAAAAAGTGCATCTAGTGTGCACACGAGCACTGCTTTGAGGAAAGCGCTTGACAAAATTCCTCCTAAGACTGGTCCGGTTCTTACCAGTCCTAGCCATCGACCACCCTACCATTTCTACACTCTACTATATGTGATGATCACATTTACTGTATGACGATTACACATACATTACCATACATTAATTTATTTTCGGTTGATAACTTCGAGTTTCTATTCATAAGACATTTTAGTTCTCCATATTTAATGTCTAGTTCTTTTATCTTCTTTTTAACGTGTTCTTTCCAGTTTAGCTTCGCGTCTAAGGTCATTCCAAGATATTTTGCCGAGTTTGCTTTGGGCGCATCTGTTTGTTCTATAAATAGAGGAATGTGTGTTATATGTTTCAATGTAAAGTCCACATGAACTGATTTTGAATTGTTCAGTTTTAGTCCCCATATTTTGGTCCATTGTTCTATTGGAACGATTGATGTTTGTAGTCTATCTATAGACTCCTTACTTGTTTGAGCCGTCGCGTCGACAGTATAATGGAATCATGTGCGAAAGTTCCTACAACACAATTGTTATGGATTGGTAATATAGTTTTAAGTTCTTGAATTAATGTCAGGTGACAGACTCCGTCAAATGCCTGTGATATTTCTACATGTTTATTCTCAAATGCATTTTCTATAGTATGTGTGACTCTATGGACCTGTTCAATTGTTTAATGGCTTTTGCGAAATTGATGATCTGGTGTCAGTCTCCTTAAATGAATAATCTTATTCAGTCGAGAACTAATAATATTTTCAAAGAGTTTTCCTATAATTGGGCCGGTAGGATTTAATGGTCTTAAGGTTTCCTGTCAATAAAATGTTTAATATAATATAAACAATGTTTATAAGAAATGTATAAATAAACATAATACATATTATTACAGACATACAAAAACTCTTTTTTATAAGAATTTTTCTTATAAAAGGTAAAATTATTTTGTAAATAGCCAGTATGTACGCTTTATTAATTTTTTAAAAATTTATGGCAAATATTTTCTTTTTCGATTATTTTATTTATTTTCTTTTTAAATTCACTTTTATAAATTCTTATTCCCGCCATATAACTCGCACAATCAACCAACTATATTGTCAGAACGGAAAATCGCCTGTGGTGACATATACCAGTATTAATACAATAACATACAACTTGTTGAAATAATACTTCGCAGTGTACTTTGATATGATTTATGCGCCAGTATACATTCATACATTTATGGCCTGAAACTATATGTTGCCATCATAAGAGTACATCTACATCATCATTGATATAATTTAGCCTGGGGTAACACATAAAAAGATCACGGTAATAATTCAATTTATCAAATAGCGTTTTTAATAAAAGACGTACAAAAAGAATATGTTAAAATAGCACAAGTAGAGAAAAAATACTCTGGAGGGCATTTAACGAAATTGTTGGGGAGTGATATTTTATTTAATAAAATATCATAATAAAATATGATATTGTAGTTATTGTATTTAATAAAAAGGCATAAATTGTTAAGTATGGTTTTAGGCCGAAACATTTAAATAAACGATTTTTGTTGAATAAAAAAACCAAGTTTTAAGAGCAAACTTTTTGTTGCTTTAAAATTCTGGAAGCAATTTTTTTATTAATACAATAATTTCAATTATATTATATGTATATTTACATATTACCCCCACAATGACGACCTTCAGCCGAACGTGCGCACACTCCTAGATACATCTAAACTGGCCCAAGTATGCAGAGAATTTTCCAACTACAACCTGCTACTCCTAGGATGTTGTGAAACCACATGGCCAGAATTAGGAGAAATCAATACCTCCGAAAATCTTACTCTTTTATATTGCGGCAATCCGGAAGGCCATCCAATATCGAGTGGAGTCGGCATCCTTTTATCCAGCGAAGCTCGCAATGCACTGATCGACTGGAAACCTTATGGTGATAGAATAATTACCGCAAGATTTCGCACCAGGGCTAGAAACTTAACCTGTGTGCAATGCTATGCACCAACCGAAACCTCTGAATCTGCGGAAAAGGAAACCCACCTAAACAGAGTACTGTCATTGATACCTCGTGGTGACATCGTTATACTTATGGGAGATTTCAATTCCCAGGTAGGGGCAGATAACACTGGGCGTGAGAGTATAATGGGACAGCATGGCATCGGCAGAATGACGGAAAATGGAAATCTTTTCACTGAAATATGCTCTAACAACAACCTCGATATTGGAGGTACCATATTTCCCCACAAATTCTCACAAAGCCACATGGGTATCTCGAGACATAGTGACCGAGAATCAAATTGATCATATTGCCATAAGTAGGTCAGGGCGCAGAAGTCTCCTTGATGTGTGGTCTAAACGTGGAGCGGACTGCTCTTCTGACCATCACCTTGTAGTTGGTAATGTTCGACTAAAGGTTGCCGCCATCCGTAAACCGGAAAGGATCGTACCCAAATACGATGTGAACAGGCTAAAAAACCAATAAACCCTTCACAATTACGTTGAAGAGCTGAAAGGAGGCTTAGCTATACAACGCGCCCACCCAGTGATAGAGTGGAAAAATATAAGTAATAACTTTAATGACACGTAGGCTTCAAAACGCCGAAAAGAACTCACTGGATGTCTGATGACACTTGGAAACTAATTCAGCAATAACCCGTGGAGAAAAAGTAACACTTGGAGAGTCATACACATATCACGATAAACAACTGAAGCGTAGTGCCAGAAATGGCAAAAGAAGATGGCACAAAACACTCGCTACCGATGCGCAAAAAGCCTCAGAGGAGCACAGATCCAAAGATTTGTATGTAATTACGAAAAAGCTCACTGGCAGGAACTTCGCAAGTAGTAAACCGCTGAAAAATAGTAAAGGCGTTTTGACAACACCCACACACGCATAACTGGAAATATGGAGACAACATTACTCCAGTCTGCTATCAAACTTTCTCGCAATTCCTTTAAATATCTGCTCATGCACAGCCCATATTGTAAGACCAGATATCTCCATACAGGTTCCTGATTTTCCGGAAGTTCTAAGTGCTGTCATGGCCCTTAAGGCAAATAAAGCTCCTGGAGTTGACGGTATAGCCCCTGATATGATCAAAGCCGACTATCCAACAACGGCAAATTTACTGCAACTTCTTATCGAGAACTTTTGGCTTACCCTAGAACTCGATTCGCACCTAAAGGAAGGTGTCATTATCAACATCCCCAAAAAAGGCAATTTTACCGAGTGCAGAAACTGGAGAGGTAAAGGGTCCGCCAAATAACTTTTTTTTTTTTTTTTGAAAATGCTATAAAAAAAAAACTACTGAATATTATCTCAAATTTCTTTTTTTATTTGAAAGTACAATCCTTCCGGTTAATAATGGAAAATAATTTCATTCAAATGGCAGCCTCGGCTGGCCATGCAGTAGCCTACACGATTGGTCCAATTTTTAAGCACATTATCGATTATGTGCAGCGTATTTCAACAATGGCTTCACGAATATTGTCCTTTAAAGCGTCAATTGTCTCTGGCTTGTTGGCGTAACACTTATCTTTGAGGGCACCCCACAAATAATAGTCCAACGGTGTCAAATCGCAGCTCCGAGGTTGCCAAACGACATCAGCTTTGCGGCTGATAATACGACCTTCAAAAACAGGGCGCAAAACTTCGAGTGTAGCTTCGGCTGTGTGGCACGTAGCGCCGTCCTGTTGAAACCAAATGTTGCCAATATCCTCCTCTTCAATTTTTGTGAACAAAAATTCGTTCAACATGACCCGATAACGATCGCCATTGACTGTAACGGCAACTCCTTGCTCATTTTCGAAAAAAAAAAATGGTCCAATTATGCCTCTGGACCAAAATCCGCACCAAACAGTGACTCGTTTTGGGTGTATCGGTTTTTCAATGTATGCGTGCGGGTTTTCTGTGCCCCAAATGCGACAATTTTGCTTGTTTACATACCCGCCAAGATCAAAATGAGCTTCATCTGAAAAGATGATTTTTTTTTGGCAAAATCGGCATCTTCTGTAAGTCGATCGCAGCCCTACTTAGCGAAGCGAAAACGCATTGGATGGTCAGTTGGCTTCAATTCCTGAACCAATTGGACTTTGTATGGCGTCATACCAAGGTCTTTATGCAAAATTCGTCTCAATGATGCCTCCGAAATGTTCAATTCTTGAGAACGACGGTGAATTGATGTTGATTGCGCTTCACGCACACTTTCTGCCACAGCAGCAATATTCTCGGGTGTACGCACTGTTTTTGGCTTTTCACGCTTTGGTTTATCGATGAGGATGCCAGTTTCTTTCACTTTTTTCACAAGATAACGAACATACGGAGCTGACGGTGCTTCTCTTCTTCCGAAATCCGTACGCAATTTTCGCACACATTCTGCAACATTACCATGATTTTCAAAGTAATGCCGCAATATTTCCCAGCGTTGTTCAAGCGTATACACAACCATATTCGTTCAGCGGAAGGATAAAACTAATTATCTGTCAAATCAGACATGAGCTAAGTGTTACCATTCACAAAATAAGCACTAGTTGAAAAAAAAGTTAGATGGTGGATCCTTTATTACATTCTTTAGTGCAGTAAATAAAATAATAGCCCATATTATCAAGAGGAGAATTTCAGAGGCTCTTATGAATGACCTAAGACCAGAGCAGGTTGGTTTTCACCCATATAAATCATGCATTGACCATATCAATAGCCTTCGCATAATTGCAGAACAGTCAGCCGAGTGGCAGTCCCCCCTCTATATGATCTTTATAGAATTCGCAAAGGCGACCGACAACCTCAACTATAATGCAATATGGAGCGCTCTAGCTTGCAAGGGCGTTCCTCCAAAAATTATCACATTAATTCAAGCCCTATATAAGGATGTTAAATGTCGCGTAGTCCATGACAAAGCACTAAGCAACAGCTTTGACGTGGTAACTGGTGTTCGTCAGGGATGCATACTATCCTCCTTACTTTTTAGCATCATTCTAGATGTTACAGTGCACAATGCTACTCGCGTGAGCAGAGGTATAAGATGGGGACTCAACCAGCAACTCGAGAGCCTGGAATACGCAGACGATATCTGCGTTTTATCTCACAGTTACCGCCATATGGTAGCTAAACTCAAGTCCCTCGAGACCGAAGCATCTAAAGCCGGCTTGAAGATACACATAGGCAAGAGCAAAGTGATGCGCTGCAGCACCCTTAACAACTCAAAATTTAAGATACAGGATGTTGAACTTGAAGAAGTTAAATCCTTTTGCTATTTTGGCAGCATTTTAACGCATACCGGCGCACAGTGGACCATTTGACGAGAAGGCGGTCAAAAATCTATAACTTTTGGATTGGATTGGAATTTTGATATGCGGTTTTTTTTTTTTTTTTTTTTTGTTTGGAATGTGAGACTTTAGCCTTTAAGTTTTGCTGTAAAACGTAATTCTCGACCGAAAATAAAAAAAAGGTACGGAGGGTTTAAAATACATTTTCATTTGTAGTTGAATTTTAGTAAAAAAAGTGAAGTGTTAAAAGGTAAAAAAAGGTTTTTTTTAATATAATATCTTATTTTTTCAGTTAATTTTACAACTAATACTTTTTAACAATTTTTTAAGTTAATTTTTTTCAGAAAATGCCAAAATTTGGCCCCCGTAAACTTTTTAGTCCTAATGTGCACAAGGGCCAAAGGTTGTTTTTTTTTTTTTTTTTTTTGAAAGATCCCGCGTTAAAATATAATTTATTAAGCAGCGAACGTAAAAGTTACCTTATATTGGTTCAAGATAGAGAAGTTTCAATGAAAAACTCGTATGTTTTTGCTTTAGTTAAATTTTTTTTTTTTATTGTCTTTTTAAATATTTTTATATCAATTTTTATGGTAAATTTATGAAATATAACAATTTTTATTGTAAATTTATAAAATATATAAATTTTTAAATCAAGAAAATTTTTTAACTATATAAAAAAAAGTGTAACTTATTGTTAGTGTAATGAAAAAGTACTTTAAATCAACCAATTTTAGTAAAAATTTCTTCTAAATGGCCTTGATTTTCATCTTCTAGAAGTTGTTTAGCTTCTTCGTCTAATTCAATAGAGGTAGTTTTCCATTTTTGACGAATGTTGGACATATATGGATCTGAAGTGTACAACAAAATAGTGATAAGGTCTTCATTAGTACAACATCTGGACATTTTCCTTGTGTTGTGCTCGCGAAAGAATCTGTAGTTTTTGTTCCTTTTTTCTTGCGCTTCTTCAGATAGATCTCCTATTGGTAGCATATTGTTTTGAATTATTTGTTTCCCATGCTACAAAATTTCATGAACTGTGGATGGCATATATCTCCAAGAGTATTTTTCATTATAAAGTATAGCTGTTTTATTGGCGTTCTCTCCAAATATTTTTGCATTTATCTTTCTGCTGCATGCTAGAACTTGTAATATGATTTTGAATCGTCTTATTAATTCATGATCTACAACTGTGATAGATGCTGCAGTTTCCGGATCGGAAAAAAATCTCCATGCAGTATTTGCATCATTTGTGTTTCCTTCTCCTTGTTTTGGTTGGTCGATTACGAGGCCTAGCTGTAGATGTTTTTGTTGAATTTGTTTTTTTTTTCCTTTCTTTTTTCTTCTGTTTCGCCTAACGGACCAAATTCCAAATCATAACCCAATTTAAGAATATGCTCCATGAAACGTATTCTAGCATGAAGAGGGGACAACCAAATTCGTAGGCTTCCTTAAAACTATCGTCTTCTGGTGGGGGTTGGCTTAATTGACTTGATGTGGTTTGGCATAGAATGCAGCTTGACGTTGACTTTGTTCCAGTTAAAGCTTGTGCAACTTTTCCATCAATTATTGTGAGACACATTTTAAAATGTACTTCAATATCTCGGTCATCAAATTTAAATATTACTGGTTGAAGTTCCTTAATTTGATCTTTTATTTTTTGAACGTCTTCAGTTATGACATCTTTGGTTTCCTTTTTGAATGCAATACTTTGTTGAAGAAGGAATTTCATTTTTCCATATATCAATTTCTGTTGCTCTTCTAGTTGACGGCTCTAAGACGCTATACCTTTTTGTTAAGCGCAATGGAACGAAAGATACCATAAATAAATTAGCATCTGATGAATTTTCGGCATTAAATTGCTTGTATTGTTTCTGACCAGAGGATCCATCACATCCCCATTTAGAAATTAAAGTAATGCTGCCATTACCAATTTTTTTTAAATGATCAGTATCAAGCGTATTTAGCAATCGTTCTGCAGTATGTTCAAGGAGATCTTGCAATTTTATTTCTGCTGATGTTGAAGTGACACTAATAGCAGATTGTGAAGGTAAGCATTCCTTTTTGGCAGAAACTAAATTTCGATACTCTGGAAAAATCCCACAATTCTTTTCATTGGTTCGCTTCCGCAATTCCTTATATTGATTTTTGGTCAATTTCAAATCCAAAAATAGGGCGAACGCTTCTTCCGGCGTAAATTTCTTATCTTCAATTGGTGTAGGAATGCTTTCCAAAATCCTCTTAGTGCGCCTTGGGTTCGCTTCTACTATTTGGGTTGGTTGAATTTGGTGCAAAAATGAATCCTTAATAATTCTTTGAGAAATTTCTTCATTGATATTCTCCAGCTTGCGCTTTCGAGATCTTCCACTACATCCGTCAATTGGTTTTGCTGGTCGACCCTTTTTTCCACTTTCGTTGGCAGTTGTAGATGTACTCTCAAAAATAAGTTCCTTTATTAACCAGTCTTGGTAACGTTTGTACATCTTTGCCTTGCTATTAGAGCATTCAATGTACCGTCTTTTCAAATTCGATGCAAAATTAGTAATTTTTCCTTTGTGAATTTCAATGTCTTCTAGGTTACAATTCTTAAGGAAGTCATTGCTCACCATGTGCAAAATTACATCGTCTACATCATTTCGTTGAAAATAAATATCTGCCAGATCTCTGTAACAGTACTTAGCCATTGCACAAATTGTAATAAATAATAATTGTGGAAACATTATTATAAATACTCTTTTTTGCAATTATGTAAAATAAAAATTTTCATCTTTTATTACCACTTTTAGAAGCATAAACAAGTAAGAAAATTATAGTCGGTCTAGACCGACTATACGATACCCTATACCATGCGTTTACAATCCCTATCTCTTATGCCCATTTAACTGGACATAGAAAATAAGCAAAAACCAAATTTGAGTCGGATTTTTAATAATTTTTTTGGCTGCAGATATGAAAAAGTTCATATCGGATGCAATACCTATATGGGGACTAGGTCCAAAAATAGACCGATCCAGATCATGTTTGATAAAGTCTCTTGTATTTTGCAAAAATATATGCAAACAAAATTTGAGAAGAATCAGTGCAATATTTTTGTTTTTTAATAGATTTAAGTGAAGATCGGAAAGCAGCAATATATGGGGCCAAAGGGATCATTTTTGGACTACTCATTAATGGATGCAATGAACGCATACAAACCCAATTTGAGTAAGATCTATATGACAATTTGGATCTTATGGCAATTTATGTCGATTTCATATGGGTAATTTGTATGGGGGCTAGGTCTGAACATGGACCGATTCTCACCAATTTCATCCCAAGGCTGACAAAAGCTTATATACCAAATTTCATCAAAATATATTCATATTTGCGACCTGGAGTTTGATTACAAGGTTTACATGGACACACAGACGGACGGACATTGTTGAATCAACACAGAAAGTGATTCTGATTCGATCGGTATAATTAAAGATGGGTCTAGGTCAAATATTTTTGGTTGTTACAAACAGCAGCACAGAGTCATTATACCCAAACCACATAGTGGTATAGGGTATAAAAACCCACACCCTAACCCCTTTTAAAATGTGAAGCATACCTTCTCATATCTTAAAGGGCTATGTCGCAATAGTGTTTTTTTACCATTTAAAAATTTTTACCTTTTATTACCACTTTAAGAAGAATAAAAACCCACACCCTAACCCCTTTTAAAAGGTGAAGCATACCTGCTCATATCTTAAAGTGCTATGTCGCAATAGTTTTTTTTCCATTTACCTGTTATTTAAATTGTTTCCCATTTTGTCAGGTATTTAAAGTATATAACTCTAATTCAGACTATTAATGTTTTTGAAAGATACCTATGTAAATGTACCTGTAACAATTAAGCGCATTATATCTCAACCCTTTTTTATAAGTTATAACAACTCCTGACAACTCTACCGACACGCAAAAAGATACACCGCGGTGCACCGGTACGACCAACTTTTGTATTCATAACACTCAGACGGACGGACGGACATCGTTTAATCGACTCAGAAAGTGTTTTTGGGTCGATCCGTATATTAAAAGATGGATAAAGGTCCAATATTTTTGGCAGTTACAAACATCACCTCAAACTTAATTATATGCTAACAACATAGTGGACAACTTTTGTATTCATAAATTTTGCAGAAAATATCTAACCTTGGGTCAGAAAAATTGTTCTGGTGCACACGGGCGGAAACTGGTGGGTGTATAATGGGGCATAGGAGTATAGGGGAGGGTTCGGACTATAGAAAGTGCAAGATTTTTTTGTGACTGCTTTTGACTGGCAGGAGTTATGCTCTGTTAAGTAGGAGATTTTCGGAAAATTTGGAGCTTTTTTAAAAATTTTTTTTTTTCTTAATTTCGGAATGACTCAGTGATTTTGCATTTTTAACATTAATAGTACGGAAGCCACAAAATTATACAAAATTTATTTCACTTCAAAATCTTTTAAATCAAAAAAGTTACAGTCATTCAAAAATAAAAATTTACAAAGAAATTTTTAATTTTAGCAAAATACTGAGAAAGCCCATTTTCCAAGACCCTGTTCGCTGTGATATAGTTGAGATAGAGTCGCAATTTTTTGGCTCCCGAGGTTTACTGGTATTTACTTTTAAATGAATAACATAACTTTAAAATCAGTAACAAAAAAAAAAATGATTTTTGCCGCCTTCTCAAAATATGGTCCACTGTGCGGCGGCTCCAGTGATGACGTAAACTATCGTATCTCAAAAGCTTACCGGTCCTTCGGTATGCTTCGCTCTGTACGGAAATCTACAATAATTTCTAAACGTACCAAGATAAGCATATTTAACTCCTGCGTTAAATTGGTGCTCCTTTATGCCTGTGAAACTTGGAATACAACACCACGCGACTTGAATGCGATCCAAGTATTCGTTAACCGCTGTCTTCGTAGGATCCTAAAAATATTTTGGTCTAACACTATATCCAACGGGCAACTCTGGTGGCAATCAGATCAGCGTCCTATCCGAGCCGAGATCTTTAACCGAAAATGGCGTTGGCTTGGACACACGTTGCACAGACCTCAGGGCGACATTGCCAAAACTGCTATCGATTGGAATCCTCAGGGTAATACTCGAAGAATAGGATGACCCTCGCACACTTGGCGGCGTCAACTCGACTCCGAAGTTAACCAAAGCGGCATGAGGTGGAGAGAGATAAAAAATATATCATCAAATCGACCCCGATGGAGAAACTTTGTTGTGGCCCTTTGTTCCTCATAGGAATCATAGGACATAATATATATATATATATATATATTTACATATTACCTTAGTTTCTAATTGGTTATAAATTTTTAATTTTAATATTTTCTATAAAAATAAAAAATCTTATTTTCGATCTTTATCTGGTGAATCTTCCCGAAACAGCTGTATAACCTGTCATGCAGAATATAGATAAATTTTTTGAAACAAATATGCCAATGTTTTTGCTTTATTTAAAGTAAAAACATTTGAACTTGAGCCTGAATAATTTGAAATTATTATCAATCATTAAAATGATGAAGATCGAAAATTCGATTTTTTTATTTTTATAAAAAATAATAAAATTAAATAATATTAAATTATTTAAAGTAAACGCAATTTGAAATTGAGCCTGAACAATTTCAAGCTCAATCATTAAAATGATACAGATCAAAAATAAGATTTTTTATTCTTAGAAAAAAAAAAGTTTATTAGTTCTCTGACCGAATTTCTAGTGAATTATATTTTTGAAACTCATGCAACGAATTTAAACTAAAAAACTGATTTCCTAACCGAAACACTAGATGATGAACATTTTGAAAACAATTATTATCGAATTCTCTCACTTTTTTAAATTCGCTTTTAGGGTGATGAATGAATTTCCTACTCTTTGCGAATTCAAATCAATTTTGCTGGTAATTTCAAAATACACTTCCTAAAATGCACCATAAAAGAGACAGCACTTTTCATTAAAGTCCATAAAAGTCTTTACAAAACACTCTAAAATAATTAAATCCATAAAACAAAAACGGAATGATACTTTTTAGTTTTGCTGTTGTAACAATGATGTCAACGGATTAAGAAAAACAAAAGAAGAATAAACAAGATGATTCGATTGTTGCAATCAGTAAAATAACTTATTGCTCAAAGTAATTAACTTAAAAGTGAAAATGCCAGAAGCAATATGCCACATGAACATTAGGAGGGTCACACCATAAGCAAAGGCTACACACAGAAAACAGATTCATTGTGGCTACCGAGTTTATTGCCAACCGAATTGCGATAATGCTAATAACCGAATTTCGGGTTCACTATGATTACAATTTTATTGCCTTAACAGTAAATATTTTATCATAACAGAAAATTTGCATTTGGAATTAAATTTCTATCAAAAATTAAATTACAATCGAAAATACGGTTGTTTCCCTTTAGAGCAATTCGGTTGGCGAATATTTTTTCTGTGTGTAGAATAAGAACATTTGTAACAATATTTGGATGGAAAAACAAGTAAGATCTGAAATACTTTAAACTTTGGTTTATCTAGAAAGATGGTCTTAAAATATTTTTTTTTTTTTTTTTTTTTGTAAATAACGTTCTCTATAAAAATATAAAAAATAAACTCTTAATAAAAAAAAATTTTTATTTAATTTCCAAACATTGAAAGACACAAACTGGGCCACCTTACTGATTATTCAAATCAAAAGTGTTGAACAATTGAGCAGCAACGATTCAAGCCAGCAAAACAAACAACAAATGCATAATCGTATTAGCAAGATACAAAAAGGAATACAATTGAAGTCAAAACAAAAAAACAAACGTAATAAAAAAAAATATCTGTTTAGTAAACAAATTTTGAAAAGAATAAAGTTTATTTTAAAATTGACAAAAGTGAAAAAAACCAGTGCATAATATTAAGGCAACAAAAGTGAAGCATACCTTTAAGCGTTATTAAAAAAAAAAAATACAATTGTTCCGATCTCTCTCTCTCTCTCCAATTATCAATTAAATTCAAAACAAAACATTGAAAATTTTTATTTAAATAAGAAAAGTCTCGAGGATTTTCTTAGAAAACGTTGAAATTTGTTTTCACATAAATTTTGTCTATTGATATATAAAAGAAAACATATAACTCTGGGTTTCCTGTGTAACAAAAATATAAAAGAAAATAAAAAACATCTAACACATAATAATAACATTCTCGTAACAAAAAAGAAAAAAAAATAAAAAGTAAAATAACAACTTCGTTTTCTTTGTAATGACATTAGCAACCATTCACAAAAAAAAAAAATTTAATTTTTTTTAACACAACATATGACATGAAAAAAAACTGAACATATTTGACATGTATTGAGTAAATTTTTTTCTATGAATTTGTTATTTGTGTCTGCATGCACGACAATAAATAGGAAATAATAAATAACATCTGACTGTTTCAGTGCGCAACAATACAATAGTCAAAATATGTTGTAACATTCATATTGTCGCATAAACATATTGTATTTTCAATAGATATTTATTCCATTGGCAAATGTAAATTTTTTTTATAAAACAACAACACAAGAGAGTTCAATAGCATTGATGCCAAATATCGACACAATTTTTAAAATTAAGATTCGCAAATATTATCACATTTGTTAAAGAGTCATCGCTAAAGAGATATTAT
This sequence comes from Cordilura impudica, assembly GCA_963682025.1. Lineage (NCBI taxonomy): Eukaryota > Metazoa > Arthropoda > Insecta > Diptera > Scathophagidae > Cordilura > Cordilura impudica. Next base: position 24,721,187 of record OY821517.1, read on the forward strand.
CAGCTTATTTAACCCATTAATGGCTAACTCTCGATCTACTTGCACAATTTTTATGAAACTTCATCCCGTTTGTTTATTATTATTATTTATATTATAACCCATCTAAGGGCCAAGTGGATATTTAAATGTTCATGGAAATAAATTTAACCTCTATGTGGGTGAAAGTGTTTGGAGTTTCTAATTGAATCGATTACTTCAGAAACACTCTAACTGCCAATTTTTAAATTTTCGGGAAATTAAGAAAAAACTTCATATATACCTCTCTCATTGCAATCAAATTATTTCCATAATAATTGGATGAGGTCTGAAACCCCTTTACATCATTTTTATACCCTATACCACTATGTGGTTTGGGTATAATGACTTTGTGCTGCTGTTTGTAACTACCAAAAATACTTAACCTAGACCCGTCTTTTATTACACCGATCGATTCAGTATCACTTTCTGAGTCGATTTAGCGATGTCCGTCCGTCCGTCCGTCTGTGTTTCCATGTAAACCTTGTAATCAAACTACAGGTCGCAAATATGAATATATTTTAATGAAATTTGTTATATAAGCTTTTATCGGCCATAGGATGAACGCTTTTGAAATTGGTGAAATTTGGTCCACGTTCAGACCTAGTCCCCATACAAATGACCCCTATGAAATCGACATAAATTGCCATAAGATCCAAATTATCATATAGATCTCAGTCAGATTGGGTGTGTATGTGTTTATTATATCCATTAATCAGTAGTCCAAATAAAATCCATATAGGACAATTCTTTCATAGGCCCAATATAGAGCCGCTTCCTGATCTTCACTTAAATTTTTCAAAAAACAAAAATATTGCACAGATTTTTCTCAGATTTGGTTTGTATATATTTTTTCGAAATATAAGTGACTTTACCAAATATGGTGAGGATCGGTCCATTTTTCGACCTAGTTCCCCTATAAAAATAACATCCGATATGAACTTTTTCATATCTGCAGCCAAAAAAAATTAATAACAATGCCACTCAAATTTGGGTTGTGCTTATTTTCTATATCGAATTAGTTGGATCGAAAAGATAGGGTCTCTAAACTATCATATAGGGTATCGTATAGTTGGTCTAGACCGACTAGTGATAAATAAAAAATATTAAAAAATTTCACTAGGGGATTTCTGCAATAAACACATTTATTAAAAACTTAAAATAGTTTATTACATCATTGTTTTCTTGTGCTTTCCACAAATTTTAGGCGTTAGGTATGTAAGTTGATTACAGCGAAACGTCAGATAACTGTAAATATTTACAAAGTAACGATGAAACACACTCGGCACTGAGATTTAGTTAGTATCACAGGTAGGATTTTCAGGATTGTTTTTGTCTCTTGTTGGCCACTGTAAGATCGAGTCATAAAACTCTTCGTATCGTGTAGTATACTCAGTTAGTTTTCTAATATCTTGCATCTTGTTCCTATTTATTGGTAACTAAAAACAAAATAATTGAAGTTCTATTGTATGCAACATAGTACAGTAGTAGTAGATTGTGTAAAATATAAAAATAATATATACATTGTATATATTATACAACAGTTTCATTACCGGTAATCTAATTTTGTGTATAATAATTTTGAAAACCTACATTATTTGCTAGTGAAGAAAATGTGTTAAAATAATAAAAATTTAAATTTACCTTTCCCTGGGGATAGGTCACTTGGACCGGAAGTTCTGGTGCTTTTTCAATTTTCTTCAAACTAAATGTTGAAGAAGTTAACCTGTTGATAAACTGTTTCACCACATGCAAACTGCTTGCATGTAGATATCTTAGGAATATCTTTATCTTCTTGTCGTACACCTCTTCCTGAGGTGTAATGAGGTCCTCACTAATTTTTGAAGGATATCTTCGCTTTTTATTTCTTTCACTGACAAGCGTCCTCTTTTACTTGCTCTCAGCATATGTCTGTAGCGTGTAAATTCGATCAACTTTTCGTAAAAGCCGTTTAATGCATCCGGAATCGCGGTCAAACGGGAAAAAAGAGTAACGTCTCGAGGAGAAGTAATAACTTATAGTTTCAAAGTTGATATTGTCACATAGATTCATCAGAAATCTGATTACCGTATGGTTCTTGTTTTGCCCATAAGGACCATCACTGAACAACACCAAGTGTTTTATAGTGTCTGGAATTTCGGTTTGGATATAAGCAAAAAGTAAGGAGCACACTTCATTAGGTGACTTATTGGCAACACCCTCATGGTAAACATGCAACTTGACGTCGTTAGTCTTTAAGTTATGAACACAGAAGGTGTTCAACCACAACTGCCTCATATAGAAAACCACTTGTACCGGTATGAGAGGGAGAGGCAAATTTTGCATGTAGTCAAAGGTGACACATTTCCGGATCTTTATCTTCGGTAGCCGATATCATAGCTGTATAAAATTTTTTGGCCCTCCTTTTATGGATAATCATTTCTGCGGCAACATTTCGTTTTGCATTTTCTGACAACAGGGGGTCTCTATTTTTATTTTTGAAACTTTCGCAGGAGCAACATACATCAACATTCTCCTTGAAGTACATGTAGTAGTACTTGTAGTTTACAATACCTTTTAATTCAGGGTGTTTATTTTATATCTAGCCGAGCGACTAGATACTTTTTCGGTTTTCCACCGTAGTGGGTTTCATGAAATTCATATGAACTTATACGGTTGTAGATTAATACACAAACGTGGCCTGGAACCGCATTACCACTTCTGTTGGAACCCCCTAAATCACGTGGACTTTTGTTTGCAAGTAAGAGCTTGCAGATTCTTTTCATCCTTTGTGCCGTGATTCCATGTACACCTCAAAATACATTCTTACAAACAGGGGGAATATGGAACCATCAATTTTCAAGTTGTAGGAGAACGTATGTTTTCATTTCAAAACAACCTCATTCCCATCAGGCATGTTGTCCTCGTCCTCGCTGGATATATTGTCATCTCTAGGCCTAACTATAGCATTGTTCTTCATAGTGCGCCCACCCACTTGTTTTGCTTCAGTTAGGTTTTGCAAATAAGTGTCTTGCTGGTCTTTACTTCCAAGACTATAAAAATAGTCGCAGATTTTAGTTACAGAATCATTTGATATTGTAGAGTAACAGTTTTTCGGGCATTTCCAAGTTAAGTTTTGAGTATAAGTCTTTCCAGCCACTACCTTCCCTTTGTGTGACACATATTGTAGGCCCTTTACTCTGGCTCCCGTATAATGTTAGGTTTGTAACGATCAGCGAGCACAATACCTTTTTTTTCTATTCTCTTGAGGCTCTTTCTTCATCAGAAGTGTCAGATATTTTACTAACAACTAACTAACTAACAAACACAAAGTACTTCTTAAAAGATTATTACAACAACAACAACAAAAGTATAATAAACTTCAGACGTTCAATACACAGTTGTAAAGGTTGGCTGCCAGTATAAACAAAGTAATAGCACAGCACACCAACATGACAACTCAAAATTGCCTAGCACTAGGCATGTCTACCAACCTATCTTTCTTAGAAAGCAAACTATCACGATGTTTACTGCAGAAAGGCCCAACTGCTTTCAGATAAGGTGTTTCTGCAATCAACGAATATTTATTGGTTCATTTTAACTGGCTTAGAAGCATAGATAATGAGGTTTTCCGCACTAAACGATGAGTTTTACATCATAGATCAATTTCATGCAATAAAGTGAATTTGGCCAAATTTGTCAGTTAGGGTGTTTCTTAAGTAATCGATTAGGATCCCTATTCTTCCAAATCCAGATTCATTTAAGCAATTTTCCATGGGTTGAATGAGGAGAATACAAAGACTAGCGTGTATTGGAATAACGGGTGCAATGAGGTGCCCAACGGCATCACTTGAAGTACTCTTGGATCAGAGCCCACTGCATATAGTGGTGCAAAAGAAAGCCCTGGCAACGGCAATCAGGATAAAGGGGGATAAACCTATATCCAGGCTTTATGAAGGGCAGTGGAACCAAATAAGTCAGGTTAAAGATTACTCCCGCCTAGATTGTCCAATGGACAGGATGGAGAAGAAATACGATTTCAGGAAAAACTTTGTTACAAAACTTAGTAACAAAAAGGAATGGAGTAGTTTGAGCACAGCATATTCTCTTAAGGAGAATACGATCCAATGGTACACGGACGGGTCAAAGACCGGAAATGGAACAAGGGCGGGAGTCTTTGGGCCTAGAACCAAATACTACGAATCAATGGGAATGCACACGAGTATTTTCCAGGCGGAAATTTATGCCATCGATAGATGTGCACAGATTAACTTAAATAGAAAGTACAAAAGACAGGACATAACCATATTATCAGATAGTCAAGCTGCTATTCGAGCACTAGGCTCCTATGTAGTAAACTCTAAGTTAGTATGGGACTGTCTGCAAAGACTGAATGAGCTAGGCAGACACAATAAGGTCAGCCTCTGTTGGGTCCCAGGACATATTGGGATTCGGGGAAATGAGCAAGCGGATGAGCTTGCCAGAAAGGGAGCTACCACAAAGCTAATGGGGCCGGAACCGTTTTGTGGAATAGGAAAAGGAGTATGGGAAGGCGTACTCAAAGATTGTGAGAATCATATCAGACAGGAGCTTTTCTCGAGCCACTTGGGCTTAAGGCAATCAAAACTACTGCTAGGTAACTACAACGGTAAGAGATTTGAGGCATGTATCGGACTATCGAAGAACGGACTGAGAATATTAACCGGGATTCTAACCGGTCACTGTAGGTTCAGGGAGCATCGGAGCAGGTTAGGAATTGAAGCGAACCCCATGTGCAGATTTTGCGATGAGAAGGCAGAATCAGCGGAGCACATACTGGGGGATTGTGGAGCTTTAATGCATAAGAGGAAAAAGTACCTGGGTTCTTTCCAAATACCAGGGAGCGAAGTAAAATCACTGAAACCAACCCACATCCTCGAATTTCTGAGGGCTTCAGGATTGGGTGAGATTTTATAGGAACAACTATTAGCAGAGGGCAGTACAATAGATCATTGGTCGCAGTACTTTCGTCGCCTCTTTTATACAATACAATACATACAATGGGTTGATTCCACAGGCCAGATACAATTTTCTTTTCTATTTTTTTAATTAGTCCCATGCTTTTTCCAAATTTTAGTGAACACCAGTTGGAGATATATCCGTCCTGACTCTAGGTAAAATTTCTTTTCAATTGTTGTATTTTCAATTTAAACTAATTTTCTTACCATTCAGTAATTACACTGGTTTACAAATTAAAAAAATTTACTGCGGAAACGAAGCATGTTTTTTAACTAATCTGGGTGCGCTGAATTCGAATCTGGCATAATAATTGGGCTATCGCATCTTGTTCACTTTTTATCGCATGCTGGCAATACTGTAAAACAGTCAATACTGAGACTAAAATTTCACAATTATTAATTTGACCAAAAGCCCACATTCATTCTAAGTCTTCATAATAGTAGCGTTTAAGCATGCCTGGGAGGACGTGTGTTACTGATTCAAGCTATTTTTGTTTTGTGTGTGGTGAATATTTGGTTGGAAAAAAAAAGGATATGCAATATCAGAATCATTAAAGTTTTGGTTTTGCTGTCAGAAACTTGGACAAACCGTGGACAACGACAATGTTTTGCAATAGGTGCAGAACTGATTTATACAAGTGGTCAAATGGCAAGAAGATCTATTTCGATTTTTCAATTCGAGTACTTTTGAGGGAGTTAACTAACCACCAAACCCATTGGTATTTCTGTTTAACAAAAGTTGCTGGATTCAATATGAAAGATCGAACAAATATTACTTACGCGAATGTTCCATCTGTTTTCAAAACAGTTCAACGTCCACCAAATGATCCATTACCAGTCATTCCCTTATAACAAGGATTTTGATCGACGGCTGAGGTAGTTCAGTCGTCTCCAGGGTCAGCCTAAGGACCCTCAAACCTTATGCAATAAAACACTATAAACCTTTTAATTACAAAGTAGTTTATTTAAGTGCTAATTGTGTATATATGATTATATGTATCTATATACGTATGAAGACGCGACTGACAACAGTTCTGCTTTCGTATTATCGAAACATCTTTCACCAGCAGTGGTAGTTTGTATGAGGCTGATTATGAACGCCATTTACTGACTCAAGCTGAGCTGAATGATCTAATTCGGAATTTACATTTAACAAAGTAAGATGCAGAATTACTAGCTTCACACATATAATAGTGGGAACATCTTGCAGTTGGGACAAAAGTAACAATCTATAGAGATAGAAGCTTGGAATTGGCTGCATATTTTGAAAATAAAACACTCTATTATTCTATACTGTACTGATGTTGATGGTTTATTTCAAAAATGGAACCAGCCGTATGACAAAACTGAATGGAGATTATTTATTGATGGCTCTAAGTACAGTTTAAAGGATCTTCTTTTGCATAATGGGAATGAAAAATCATCCATACCAATTGCTCATACCATTAATACAAAGGAAAATTACGAACCAATGACTGATATTTTGACATTACTCAAATACAACGATCATAAATGGAAGATCTGTGGTGACCTTAAGGTGTTGATTTAAATTTCTTTGTATATATAGCATAGACCATCGTAAAAAACTGTAAATTAATCTGCTTCGTGTCATTGGTTTCTTGACTGGTATGCAAAGAGATTTCACAAAATATTGTAGTATCCTTTGTCTATGGGATAGTCGCGCTACATGTCATCATTACGTCAGAACACAGAGTGGCCAAAAAGAACTGAGTATTCACCAGGAAAACAAAACATTTCAAATAAACCATTAATTGAACCAAATGACGTTCTTCTTCCGACGCTGCACATAAAATTGGGCCTTTTTAAGAACTTTGTCAAGGCTCTGGACAAAGATGGTGCAGCATTTAAATATTTGTTAGCGGTTTTTCCCAAAATTCCATGTGCTAAAATCAAAGAAGGCATATTTGTTGGCCCTGAGATTAGGATGCTATTGAATGATGACAATTTTTCACAATGTTTATTGGAGAAAGAATATGCAGCCTGGAAATCTTTCAAGAGCATCGTGGACAGTGTTCTTGGAAACAATAAGACTGAAAACTACAGACAATTTGTTGCTGAATTATTGAAAACTTATTACGAATAATGTGCACGAATGTCACTCAAAATGCATTTTCTTCATTCACATTTACATTTTTTGCCACAAAACCTAGGTGCGGTGAGCGACGAACAAGGGCAGCGTACTCACTAAGATTTAATGAAAATTGAAAGAAATTATCAAGGATTTTAAGACAAAATCATGCTGGGAGAGTATTGCTGGACTCTAGTATGCGTATCCAATCCAACAAAATACAAACGACGTTCAAATAACGCCACTCCCTTTTGAAAATTCAGTGATTTTTAAATAAACAAATCATTTTTTATGTAAAAAACGAATAAAAACATTTTTTCTGTATCTTGAAAACCTGACGTGATAGAGAAAAATCAATTACAGATTCGAATTTAGCCCACCAAATTACCCTAGAAAAGATATTCGGTTGCTCCAGTCCAAAACCTTGTTGGCTAGTGTTATTTATAAATTTAATTTCAATGATAACATGTGCAACATGTTGCTACAACAGATTTTTTAAACATTATTGCAGATTTGCTTTCTTTAATGAACTGCATCATTTATTTTAGTTTTATATAAATGAAATTATCAAACGACACTAAAGGAAATTTTTTAATTGATACGTAAGTTGTTTTGAATAACTCGTGAAAAAGTTAAAAAAAAATATTTTTTCGACAAACAACTGAATTATCATTTAAGATTAATTGTACTGAAAACTATTGGCTGTAAACGTAAAAATTGAAAAATGTAAAATGATTGGGTAATTTAAATTCAAGATCAACATGTTTTTGTTTTTATTAAAAAAAACAGCACATCTATAATATTAATAGGCTAGGCGCTTTCTTGTGACTGATGTTTTGTTCCACCGTTTTATCTCGATTTTTACCAAACGTATATTATTTAAAATGTATTTCTTTTTGGCCGTTTTGCAGATTTACAAATTTTTAAATTTTTTCCTTTATTTTGAGTAAATTGCATTTAAAGTTGCTACTATCCCATACATAAAATTATACGATGCTATGTGTGTGTTTATTAAATTTGTTAATGTGTTTGTAATAACAATGAGTTTGTTTTTGTGTTGATTTGTGAATTGGCTATAATTGATTAGCATACTTTTAGGGTCTTTATTTGATGAAAAAATAAAATTCCCTAGAATTTGCGCTCGAATTTCGAGCGTTGGAATCTGCTAGTTGGTTTAATTGTACTCCATATTCTGCACAACATCTTTTTTTCTTTTTTAGAAGTGAGTTAAACATAGTTGAGTTTAACTAGCATTTTTATTTTTAATAATTGTCTCACTATTTCACTAAGCTATTAGTAATCATGATTTTACCTAAACTGGGTCTAATTGATATCCGAAAAAGTCGGTCTTATAATTTCAAACAATTTCAATAAAGAGTTTAAAACTTGAATGTAATCAAACTAAGTTAAACTGGCATCCCAAAAAATGATTTGATTATGAACTTAAGTTTTTATATAATTTTAGTAAAAACTGGAACTGGAAATGGAAATGGAACTAAAGATCCTGGCCTTTACTATTTGATTGTAAAAAGTAAAATTTTTTTAACCAATAAATAATATAAGCCATAAAAACAAAATTTTTGTTAAAACTGTTTCTTTACTTATGCATGTGAGTTTTGAATATCCCCGTGACTGTGCGTGATTTTGCATGACTATCTTAAAATTAATCTTTGGCCACAACAAGTCTATGGACAAAATTTCAGATCGATCGGAGGGGAAGTGAGGTTTTAATTTCTCCGTGATTGTGCGTGACTATGTCAAGGGTGATCTTTTTTCACAGCAAGTCTATCGACAATGTTTCAGAACGATGGGATGAGGGGAAATGGGTTTTAAATCACTCCGTGACTGTGTGTGAATATGCGTGACTATGTGTGACTGTGTGTGACTACCCCAAAATTAGTCTATACAAGATCAATTGGATGAGGGGGACTGGGGTTGTCCTATGGCAGACAGACAGACAGAGAGTATGAGTTAAAAGAAAGGGTTTAATAAAAATGGCTGTCATAAGCATTTTTATCAAACGAGATTTAGCGTGTTTTGGTCATTTAATTTTGGCTACACTGCAGGTAGTAGGCGTACTTTTACAGCCCATAACACTGTGAGGTTTTGGTATAATGAAATCACTCCAAGAAACGATTTATCCCACTTTAACATGTAACCTCAATGTGGGGTTTAAGGCACATCCGGCCACCAATCTTAAGCCCTAGATATCACATTGAACGCGATGATTTGATTTCTAATTTGCCTACTTTTGATTTCATAATTTCCCACTTCCAGCGACCACTAACTAAAACTGCTCCAGTTTTATGTTCAGGAAGTTGCTATCCAACTATCTCGAGCCAGATTTTTATTAAATGATTGCGGCCCCAGTACTGAGCCCTGTGGGACCCCAGGTGAAGTTTCGTATGAGTTCATTCCTACTTCTGTTTCATACAAAAGAGACCTGTGTAATAAAATAATCTGCTATAATTTTCCAAAAACAGTTTGGCACAATTCCAAACCGTGTAATTAAATTAATTTCTTTCCGTCTGTCCGTCTGTCTGTTCGATTGTCTATGTGTCCTTGTAAACCATGAAATCAAACTAAAGTTTCCAAATATAAATACATTTTTATAAAATATATTTTATTATACCCACTAATTAGTGGTCCAAAATTATACTCTGTAGGACCATTTTCAGTCATAGTCCGTATCTATCAAAAAACAAAACAAAAATCCCACTACATGGTTAGGATATAATAAATGGGTCTGATGTTTATAACTACCCAACTACCCATCTTTCATTATACCGATCGACTCAAAATCACTTTTTGAGTCAATTTAGTGATGTCCGTCCGTCCATCTGTCTGTGTGTCCATGTAAACCTTGTAATCAAACTACATGTCGCAAATATGAATATGTTTTGATGAATTTTTGTACATAGCCTTCTAGCGGCCGCAGGATTTGATTGAATTTGGTGAAAATCGGTTAATTTTCAGACATAGTCCCCATACAAGTGACCCCTATGAAATCGGCTTAAATTGCCATAATATCCTAATTATCATATATATCTCGGTCAAATTGGGTTTGTGTATGTTTATTTCATTGATTTATCAGTAGTCCAAAAATACACCCAATGGGATAATACTTAATCACAGCCCCATATTAAGCTAATTCCCGATCTTCAATTAAGTCTATAAGAAAAACAAAAAATAATGCACAAATTTTTCTCAAATTTGGTTTGCATATATTTTTGCAATTGGATCGGTCCATTTTTCGACCAAGTCCTCATATAAGTACAGCTTCCGATATTAACTTTTTCATGTCCGAAGGCAAAAAAAAATAACAACGCCACTCAAATTTGGTTTATGCCTATTTGCAATATCTAATTAGTTGGATCTAAGAGATAGGGTCTCTAAACACATGGTATAGGGTTTCGTATAGTGAACCTAGACTATACGATTCGAGAAGAGTAAGTGGCTTTACTAAATATGCGATTATTCATTCCATCAAAGCACATTTCGGTTAAAACTAATCAAAAATCTTGGTTTAACCAGACTGGCAGTCAGATCCAGAGAGGAAGCATTCAGATATTGGCGTGCAATAAAAATTCCGTCACTAAACTACTATGCAGATAGGCGAGAAACGAATGTTCCAAAGCACTAAGGCGCGAAAAGTTTCTTTACGATCAGCGTTTTCATGCTAAAGTTCTTTCTGCTCCTTGGGACAGTAAGAGCTTTTGTCATTTGTTAAAAGAGTATAGAATAATGCTAATTCTGCTATCCCAACTCTTATAATGAATGACCAAATATTCACTGAACCGTTTTTGCCGGATAGCGATAAACCACTGTTCGAAATTGAAAGGTATATTGGACTATGCCTAAAATATTTTTCGAGCACATGCAGTTAAAAATGATCTTTCGAATCTCAACGTAAATAAGTCTCCAGATGGTATACCAGCACTGGTGCTGAAACAGAGCCAGTCCATTGGCCAACCTTTTCAGCCTTTCGTATCGTGCGGGAGTCTTTCCCTCTTGCTGGAAGGATGCTAATGTCTAACCAATCCCTAAAAAGGGTGCGGCTAATAACCCCGAAAATTACCGTCCAATTGCAATCTGCAATACGCTTTTAAGGGTGATGGAGACCATGATCAATTTCCATCTTGTGAACTACCTAGAGGCCAACTCACTTCTTAATGATCGACAGTATGGCTTCCGTAGAAATCGGTCCACGGGAGACCTGTTAGCTCTTCTTTCTGTGCGATGGAGTCACAATTTTGACGAAAGTAAAGTGGTTGCCTTTATATATTTCCAAGACAATCGTCCGCATGTTGCACGGTGCTTTGATATCAAAGCTTATCGCATTTGGAGTCGATATTGACTTCTCCCGATTCATATCGAATTTTCTCAGAGATCGCTCAATACGAGTTGTTACTGATGGGGTCTCATCCAATGAGTCTCAGCTTAATTCAGGGATACCCCAAGGTTCCGTTCTTTGTACTTCTCTTTTCCTTATCTTTCTGAACGATCTTCGTGGTCAAACTTTTAATTCTACGTACTCTTTTGCAGATGATAGCAACATTTGTCATTCATTTTCCTTTTATTGTAGGCCAAGCCTCTTGGAGGTTCGGGGCAAAAGGCTGACAATGAATGACGCACTCAATCAAGACCTGTTAACAATCCCCGAGTGGGGTAAAGCGAATAGGGTTGATTTTAATGTGCTGAAGACTCAATGTTGTCTGTTGACCCATAGAGCCATGGATTCGGCAATGTCATCTGTATATATGGGTGATATAGGTATTGAGGAATCGGATGCACTTGATATTGTGGGCAAGATAATTCAATCCGATTTTCGTTAGAACGAGCATGTTTTTCAAGTCTCGAAATAAGCATTCAAGAGTCTCGGTTTTCTAAAACGGTGCAAAAATTTCTTCACTCCTTCTGATTTCCTTAAAATCTACACCTTTTACATCCGACCGAAGTGGAATACAACTACCATATATAGGCAGGAGCTTCAAAGTCTATTTGGAGCTACTGGACCGTGTGCAAAGGAGGGCGTTGGCACTGATCAATGACAGTGGGGTATCCAACTCTACTGACTAATTGGAACATCGTCGGAATGTGGGTTGTGTAGCACTATTCTATAGATACCAACATGGGAAATGTTCTTCTGAGAATAGCGACCTTATTCCAAGTGCCCTAGTTTCAGTTCGGTCTACCTGCTTCTCTTGTAGATCACATCAGTTTGTAGTCTATTGTCAAGTTGATCGCCCAACGCATTACAGAAAAAATTCATTTATCAGTTAAACTAGGCGTATATGAAATAAACTCCCAGAACAGATCTTTCCTGACAGTTATAATCTAATAAAATTTAAGTCAAATGTCCACAAACACTACTCCCTCTTTCCTCCTTCCCATAACATATTTTCCTGAGAGCAAGACAATGCACTGCTTATGTAGGGGGCATCCCTTAAGTGTTGGTCAATAATTAAGAAAAAAAAAATAACATCAGATATGAACTTTTTCATATCTGCACCACACAAATAAATAGCAATACCACTATATGTTGGTGTATATCCAGTTATTGTATGAAACATATGGTATAGAGTATCGTCTTTTCTAACTTGTTTCACAATAAAGTAAGTGTTTGCCTTTTCATTGCCAAGATATCTAAAAAAAAAATAATACATTCGCAAGAAAAATATATATGTATACACATATATATTCCATTATTGTCATTGCAAAGAGGAAAAAAAAGAAAAAAAAGAAAATGTTAAAATAACAATCTTGTTGAAAGTAAGAGAAACAAATGACTAAATCAAATAAATACAGAATATTTACATACATACATATATCAATCTTAGAATGAAACACATGCTACTCCCCCAAACAAGTGTGATTTGTGCAGACATTTGAGCCGTAAGAAATGAATATGAAAACATTGCTAAGAGCATATTCATATTCGTGATATTGAGGCTAAATACAAAATAAAAGAAAAACTCGAACCCGATGTAAATTTTTACCAATAAATCCCAAGTTCAAGGTTTTTAAATTAAATATTATAAAAGTTCAAGAACAAATTTGTTCGACTGGCTGGTGTATGTTTACACGAACGAGTATTTTTAATTACAAATTTTGGGTTCAGTTTATTTTCCACATATTTATTTCATTCGCCAGCTGTTACATTGACTTCAATTCAGTGTTTAAAATGATTTCAGTTAGTCAGTCAGTTTATAAAGTTCCATTAATTATGAAAAAACAAACATGTGTTTGTTATTTATAAAAATTTATTATTTTTATTTTATTTTCATAATTTTAAGTTTATCACACTTGTATGCGTTTATGAGGTTTTTGGTAAATTCGTTTGCTTTGGATTTCATTACATAAAGTGTTCATTGTTAGCGAGTTGTTTTGTTGTAAGATAAATCGTCGCATAAGTACTAATTAAATGTAATAGCTAAGCAAGAATGGCAACTTCCTTTTAACTTGAAATTTTTTTTAGTAGAACTATTCATTTAATTAAAACCCAAGAAAACAGTTGAGTTTTTAATAAATGATTTCTGTGAACTATTAAAAAAATATGTCGGTCTAAACAATTCCACAGTTGGGCAGCCCCATAAGAAAACTTGGTACTAGCTAAACTAATGGTTTTTTTTTTTTCAATTTTAAAATTTTTAAAAGTTTAAATTTATCAAATAATTCTGTGTTAATGGCGGAGTTAGAAGTTAATTAAATGTTTTTACTTAAAAAAACATTAGCATATTTTTTCAAAATTGATTTATATTCCACAAGACAGGTTATGAAGCAGCTATATCGGGTCGAGTCACCAACCCTTATCGGTAAACAAAAGCAGTAGATAGTTTGGGTAAAAATTAATTTCATATACATTTGGTAAAACCAAACTAATGAGAATCCAAGCAAAGATTATAGTACTCATGTTTTTTTTTTAACATAATAAATTAAAATATTAATAAAGATTTATTAAAGGAAACAAGTAAGATAATTATAGTCGATCTAGGCCGACTATGGGATACCCTATATCATGTTCTTAGACAAACGATCTTATGTCCTACTAATTACATATCAAAAAGAAGCATAGACCAAATTTGAGTGGCAGTGTTACTCTTTTTTTTTTGACTGCAAAAATGAAAAAGTTTATATCGGATGCTATATTTATATGGGGACTAGATATTTTGTAAAGACATTTTTGGTTTTTCAAAACGATCTTCCCAATTTTTTTTATGTATTTAAATGAAAATCGGGAAGTTACATTAAATGGGGGCTATGACCAAGAATTGTTCTACAGAGTTTATTTTTGGACTACCAATTAATGGGTACAACAAACAGAAACCAATAAATTTCAACTAGGATCTATAAGATTATTGGGGTCTTATAGTAATTTAGGTCGATCTGATAGCGGACGTTTGTATCGAGACTAGGTCTGAACATAAACAGATTTTCACAAATATCAATAAAATTTGTTCTATGGCCGATTAAGGCTTATATATAAAATTTCATCAAAATATATATGAATACACAAACAATAGAAGGATGGACAGACGGACGGACGTCGCTAAATCCACGCAGAAAGTGATTCGGGACTTACAAACATCAGCATAAATTCATACCCTGACCGCATCGTGAGCTTGATAATTTCTAACTCAATCTATAAAATGATAAAGATTGAAAATACGGTTTTTTTAAACTCTTTCTTTTAACTCATACTCTCTGTCTGTCTGTCTGTCTGCCATGGGTGGACCCCATTCCCCTTATCCAATTGATCTGAAACTTGGCCCATAGTCTTGTCGTGACTACAGATTAATTTTGGGGTAGTCACGCATAGTCATGCGTGGTCACGCACAGTCACGAAGTGACCTAAATGTGATTTTCCCTCATCCGATCGATTTCAAACTTAGTCCATACACTTGCTGTGAAAAAAGATTAACTTTGACTTAGTCACACAAAGTCACGCATGGTCACGCACTCTCACGGAGTGATGACATTTAGTCATTTACCCTCATCCGACTGATCTGAAACTAGGTCGATATACTTGCTGTAAAGAAAGATCAACTTCGACATAGTCACGCGCAGTCACGGAGTGACTTAAAACCCATTTTCCTTTATCCGATCGATCTAAAAATTGGTCGATAGACTTGCTGTGAAAAAAATATTAAAAGATCACGCACAGTCACGGAGATATTCGGAACTCATATGCATAAGAAAAGAAAGAGTTTTAATAAAAACTTTTTTTTTTTATGGGTTAGATTATTTTATACTTGTAAAAGAGAAAATAATAATTTTATTCTGTTTTGTTTATAATTATAGTCTATCGCAAAAAGTCCCTCCTTAGATGGTATTCCTATTCATTATGTTAGACATTGCTTTTGCAGTTTTATTGAGTACTCTGTATTTTAAGAGTTTTGGATCAATACCGTAGAATTTTGAAACATACGAAAGGAATTTTTATTTTAATGTTTAATAATGTTTTAGAATATTTATTTATTATTTATTTATTTTGTTTTTTTTTTTAATTTTATTTATTTTGTTTTTTTTTTATTTTTATTTATTTATTTTTTTAAATTAAAAATTCGTTTTTTATAATTTTATCATTGTCACCTGATTTTAAAAATGTTGCTTCCAATACTTAGAATGGTCCTTAAGGATGGACATATGCTATAATTTTTTTTTATATTTTTAGTGGGCGTGGCACCACCCATATAGTGTGAACTTCTGATGACATATATATTGAGTACTATGACAGAGCCAAAAATGGGCGTTATTGGATTAGTGGGCGTAGCACTTCCCTTAAGAAGTAATAATTCAATATTATATATTACGCGCAAAAAGCTCTCTCTGTAGCTTTGCAAATTTGTCTGAGGTCATCTATTACACTGTACAACAAAATCAAATTTTTTCCAAAATTTCGAGGTACGGCCTATAAATTTTGATAGAGAAGACAAAAAAAAAGACATCGACGTTTTGAAAGTTTACATCTGAATTTCATTTAAGGGGGGTAAAAGTTTCCCAGCTCTGGAAAAGGGAAGCTTAGCTCTCTTTCGTTGTGTCTTATTTCTGACTTTCTGGTTGAATTTTCCGTTTTGGTGTATTCAGGGACTTATAGTAAAATTTCACAGCGAATATTTTTGAGGAACATTTTAGCCCCTTAAATCCCTGTTTTAATTGTATTTTTTGCTCTTTTAAGAATGTGACAGAGCTGTGAAACTTTAACCAACCTCAAATGAAATTCAGATGTAAACTTTCAAAATGCCGATACACGTGTCTTTTTTTTGTCTCCTCTATCAAAATTCATAGGCCGGACCTTGTAATTTTTTTTTTTTTTGTGTTGTACAGTGTTATTAATGTGGGTAGTCGACAAAAAATGGGCAGTATCGGACCAATGAGAGTAGCACCTGCCATACAAAGTAAACATAAAATGTCATATAAAAAATGGGCATTATCGCAGCAAGGGGCGTGGCACCGCCCAAAACAAAGTAAATATATAATATCATATAACTGGTGTACTATACAAGGAAAAGCCTTGAAACTTTGTACGAGTCCATGAGATATTAATGTGAGTACTTCAACAAAAAGTGAGCCGGATGTTATTATTGGGCGTGGTACCTCCCATACAAAGCCAACAATAAATGTCATATATAGGGAATACTATAATAGTGAAAGCTTCGGGACTTTGCGTGAGCCCATAAGCTATTCATGTGATTAATTGAAAAAAATGGGCGTTATATGAGCAGTGGGCGTGACATCGCCCATAAAAAATATATAAAGTACTATGAAAGCGAAAATAATGAAACCTTTTTGCATTTATTATAAATGTGAATAATAGTGGAAAATACGGACGGTATCGCCAAATTCAAAAATCGACAGAATCACAAATCGACTAAAATGAAAATCGCGAAAAACGGAAATCCCAAAAATAATAATGTTCAGAATCAAAAATGGACGAAATCAAAAATCGTTAAAATCAAAAAGCACTAAGAACAAAAATCGCTAAAATGAAAAATTGTCAAAAAATATTCTAAATTCAAGGCCCATCGTTACGTGTTGCCAGATTTAATTTGGAAAGTCCATGTGCCTCTCATGGGCAGATACATGTAGCTTGCGCCTGAGTAGGAACGCCGAAAAATTATAATTGTTACACGGAGTGAATAAACATAAAAAAATTGTATATCAGCAAGCATTGAAAGAAAAATATTAATAAATAAAATAAAATATTTTAATTGCACAATACAAACTTCGTAGGAAAGTAAAACCTGTCAATAAGTCTCGGTAAGTCGTAGCGAAGCGCGACAGGGCATACTAGTATTTCATAAACTTTAACAAACATTTCATTCGATTTTTTGCCGCTCGTAATACTTTTAGAGTCGAGTAGTAGAAGGTTGGAAACTTCTTCGTGTCAGCCGTTGGTTTGCAAGATTTTTATCAATATATGCTTTTACATTATGATGTAAGTGTGGAAGTGCTCTGACCTGTTGGAACTACAATTCGCTGTCTTCTCTAATGACCTTTGGAATCGCGGTAAAACGAAATTATTGCACAAATCGACGAATCTTTGACAATCCCATATTTAAAATAGCCCAAAATATTCAGTGCTGAAAATCATGTCTGGTACCCATGTACGATCTATATCGATTTCATTCAATTTAAGTCTAAAAATTCGTTTTTTATATTTGTTCATTCAAGGAGTAAAAAAACGAGTTTTTTTTTTTACTTAAATTGAATGAAATTGAATATGGGTATTTGTATTTGTATTTATTTATTCAATTTGATTATCCATTACAACAGGACACAGTATCTCATATATTAAAGTAATTGAATTAGATAAGTTATTCGTTATATCTAACATCAGTAGCTCTTAATCTAAATTTAAAATATTACAAATTACAGTTGAAAAACGTTAAAAAATCAAATAAAATCAATTAAAGTATTGATAAAGTAATTTTCTAAGCCCTATTGCATAACATTAGGAAGTTGGTTCCAGAGACGAATAGTTAGAATGAAAAATTGCATGAGAGGCATGGTCCCGGTATTTAAATTGAATTATTCGATTTCCTCTTGCGAACCTTAATCGTTCAAAAAGATATTTTGGAGCCTTTGGATTTAATATAGGGGTTAAACCATCTGAACTCAACTTAAAATATGGCTGTTTTTTACATCACTTTTTCCAAATTGGCTGAATTTTGGCAGGATTAAAGTGTATCCGAGAAATAAGAAAAATCCTAAATTTAAGTTCACTGACGCATCTGGATCCGGAAATATGAGGTCTTGAATATCGGGAAAAACTATAAAAATGTACAAAGTTGTACTTACTTAATTATCATTTTCTTGATTAATATTATAGTGACGCAACTTATCAAGGTCGCATTTGAAAGGTTAATAAATTACCTTTAATTTGATATACAACATGATTTTTTTTTTTTTTGGAAAGGTCAAAGGTCACATTTCTTGACCTATAATTCGGGAGGCTATAGCTGTAAAAACGACAATTTTAAAAATCTGAAAAAAATATATGTTTAAGATTGGTTCCTTCCCTAAAGTTCCAAAAAATTTCAGACTGGGAGTATGCTTGGATCCAGAAATATTTATCATAGAGTAAAGGTAGATATTTAACAAGTGAATTATTATTATTATGAATGCTGTTGTTGTTGGCGTTGTTGGCGTTGTTGACATTATTATGATGAATGCTGTTGTTGTTGTTGTTGTTGTTGGCGTTGTTGACATTATTATGATGAATGCTGTTGTTGTTGTTGTTGACATTATTATGATGAATGCTGTTATTGTTGTTGTGTTGTTGTTGTTGTTGACATTATTATGATGAATGCTGTTGTTGTTGTTTAGTTTTATTATAAATGTTTTCAATTACAAATTTGCTATCAGCGGAATAAATTTTAGCTTGTAATTGTGTTTTTGGAATTGTACGTAATCCTATAAATCTATCAGTTAGCAATTTCTCTTCTTCTTCATAATCGTTTTCCGCTAAATATGCAAAGTTGCAGTTCTGAAGAGTTTGCTGACACCAATTATACAAGTGGAGAGGAGTAGTTATCTGATCTTCGAATGGACGTTGCAAGCTGGCTCTTCGTGCTTCACGCTTTACCGTTCCCCCAAGACCATCACTAGGTCCTTTGCCGGGACTGGTAGCAAAGAAATGCCACTCAGCGGAACAATTAAAATCTTCGCTATGATGGCATAAATTGCCAAAGTTTTTTTTTATTTTTAAATTGAGCGGAAGAACTGTCCGAAAAATAAAAAATTTTCTTTGGTATTTTCAAAAACTTGTTTTTTAAAAACTCATTTAGGTGGCGATGAAATAAATGAACTGCTATGGTATTATGTATTAGACAGTCTGATATTATTATAAAATTTGTAGTTTCTAATTTTCCATTTGATTTGTAATAAATTGCTATGGGGTATAGTGTGGCCTGGCTATTATTCCATAAAAAGCCTTGCACAGAATCCTGAACCACAAAAGTTGCATTTTCGGAGAAGTCGCAAATTACTAAATACTCATTTTACAAACACATACATTATGGCTTCCTGACGCATCTGCTAGAACCACATTTTTTGGCCGAAGTTCACAAAATTTAGAAATTCCAATAGTTATCCCTTCATGTTTTTCTTTAAATAAAGCATAAACTTCTCGAAGATTTCCGAGTAAAAGTCTTTTAATTTTTTTTACTTTTACACCATTTTCTGTTATTGACACGTAGTCTTTACATCCTGGTAGACATCTGCTGACATCATCAGTTTCATAAAAGATTTTCACCACATCAACAATTTCTAATGGCAATCGTTTTCCAAGTTATGGATTCGGTGTACTCAATACGCCTTCTGTCTCAACCAAGTTTTTTACCTTTCGTGCCATGAAATTTGTTATTTGAAATTCCTCCTCCATTCTTTTCAATGTCCAGCTTTTAGGTAAAATAGTTAAAAGTTGAATTTTATCACTGTTTTTAGTTATTGATTTAAACTTTTCTTTTAGTTGTTCGATTATTTCCGATTCTGGGCATACGTGAGAGGTTGAAGGTGTTGAATTTGGGAAAATGTTGGTTTTAATTGATGTTGTTATTTTTTCTAACTTTCTAGTTGTATACCCTTTTAATGGAATTTTTCTCGAACATATTGGAGATTCTTGTAAATATGTTAAACTTTCGTTTAACTTAGAAATTCGAACATCTCCCGAAACTGATGCTTCACTTTCCGAGTCTGAAGTCTCGTTTTCTGGGTCGTTCATAGATTGAATATTATTGTTTACACTTCCTTTTAATTTATAAAGTTCTCTTCTGCATATATCACATATTTTATTTGATATTGAAATGTTATTACTAATTCCAGTCATCCATTGCTGAACTTTTCGAAGTCCTCTTGCATTCCGGACATGAGCAACTTTTTTAAATGGATTACAACAATATATTGTATTAAATGACATATTGTTTACAGAGGCAAAAAACAATCACTTTGAACACTTTTGGTTTTATTTAAAAATATTGATTTTATAGCAACACATGTGGTTTTTTAAAGCAACGTGCTTAGAATGGTTTTTTTTCGTGGTACAGAGCTAAAGAACCAGAAACAAATAGCGGCGTGCGTGCATAGCCCGCCGACGCTCACGAGCACAACCAACCACATTCATAAACAGTAACAGTAACATCACCGACTTTTTAAATATCTACCTTTACTCTATGATAAATATTTCTGGATCCAAGCATACCCCCAGTCTGAAATTTTTTGGAACTTTAGGGAAGGAACCAATCTTAAACATATATTTTTTTCAGATTTTTAAAATTGTCGTTTTTACAGCTATAGCCTCCCGAATTATAGGTCAAGAGATGTGACCTTGGACCTTTCCAAAAAAAAACAAGTTGTATATCAAATTAAAGGTAATTAATTAACCTTTCAAATGCAAGCTTGATGAGTTGCGTAACTATAATGCTTTTGTAAATTTTGACCTTTTTTTACGATTTTCAAGACCACATATTTCCGGATACAAGAGTGCCAGTGCCCTCAAACTTTGCACTTATTTTAGCTCTGTAATAATCTGTCTTCCTACGAAAAATCATACAATTTGGAGAAGGTAGTGTACACCCATTGGTTGATTTGACATGGAATTACCCATAGTTGTCAAAAGACATGTGTAAGACATGACACGAGTATTGGGATACATGATCAAATTTTCTTAATCCAAAGATATAGCGAATAATGTTATTGAATGTTACAGTTAATTTCCTGTTATCCCTAGAGTTGCAACCTGTGAAAACCTCAGATGCATATAGTAATGTTGGCAAAAGATATGTTTTAGCAAGTAGCAATCTTATTTTCGGTGGAGTAAAGTGCTGTGTTAACCATAAGCTTCTTAACATACTATAAATTCTGCCACAGGATTGATTAATATGATCTGACCAAGTCAGAGTTCCATTAAACACAACACCGAGATTTTTTACAGAGTCCACGATGTCAATTCTAGAGCCCCCAAGGAAGACATTTATCTCATTCTCCAAATGCATCACTTTCTTCTTTATTATAATACACTTACATTTATTTGGATTAAGCCGTAGACCATTTGCCGTTGCCCAATTTAGAATACGTTTGAGATCATAATTTAGTTCTTGAGTTTTGTAAATAATTGAATCTTTGGTACTACTTAGATATAGCTGAATGTCATCAGCGTACATCTGAATCTTAGAGAATTTAATTTGTTTTGGAAGATTTGGCATATATCGAATAAAGTAGTGGTCCACGGATCGAGCCCTGTGGTACCCCTCTTATAACTTA
Organism: Cordilura impudica; assembly: GCA_963682025.1. Taxonomy (NCBI): domain Eukaryota; kingdom Metazoa; phylum Arthropoda; class Insecta; order Diptera; family Scathophagidae; genus Cordilura; species Cordilura impudica. Next base: position 24,743,030 of record OY821517.1, read on the forward strand.
CAGTGAGTTTGAGATGGAGCTACCATTAGCAACAGATTGTGATCTGTTTATGAGATATGAAAACATGAGTCTAACTGCTAACGCATAAAAGTTAAAAAAAACTTCTTCAATTTGAGGCATAAAATTTAATGGTGCACCGTGTCAAATGCCTTTGAGTGGTCCAATAAAACCAAAAAACATATATTTTACCATCATCCATGTTGCTTCTTATATCCTCAACTACATCAGATAAAGCTGTTATACAGCTATGTTGTGGTCTGAAACCGGATTTACGCTCTTTTAGTAAGTTGTTGTCGTTTAAATACCTAAAGATCTGTCTGTGTAAAAGGTGCTCGAAAACTTTTGAGTGATATGGAAGAATTGCAATCGGACGGTATTCGTTACCCGTTTTTGGTACTGGTATAATTTTGGCATGTTTCCAATCCATTGGAAATGTTATATATTAAATTTGTTAAAATAATAAGAAGACTTATCATGCCTTATTTTGGAAACAATCGCTTTTCTAGCCATCTTATATTCGTCGTGATATTCTGATATTCTGATATTCTGTAACGTTTCCACTTCTGATACACATTATCACGGTGTTCTATTAGCATCTTGGTTTCCATTGTAAACCAAGGTCTATCTCCATTTTTAACAGTTTTCGTTTTGATGAGGACAGTTGTTCTCCAACGGTCGGTAAATAGAAAATTTGATCCCATGGAGTAGAGCAAAGATCATATCCCAAAACCAAGATATCAATATTATTAAAATCACGATAAGTAAATGTTTGGGCCCGGTTTCTATTGCAAAATCGTATGATAAAAAGAGTAGAACGTGCTTCAAGAATGCTGGTGCTGCTAACTGATCATAATTAAGGACTTTATTTCATTGCTAGTAAAGAAAAGATCAAGCAAAGTGCTATTTGTCGACGTGAAGTGTGTAGGTCTCATTGTTTTGACAGCTGACAAGCATACAATTTTCAGCGCTGATTTGGTTCGTCGATTTGTGCAATAATTTCGCCAATTTTCCCCAAAAAGGTGAAAACATCCACAAAAATGCACGAAAACGGCCCCTGACGGCTGTTAAAAATAAAAATAAATGTGAAAAATCGATTTCCCGACCCAAAAAAACCCCCGGTATAAACATTTTCAATAATTTTTTTTCATTTGAATGAGTATTATGGAAAATATCATAAAAATGTCTTCATCGTAATTTTGGCAGGCTCGAAAATGATTTAGAGGTATGATTCTTTGGGCAAATATACTTGCTATGGCGCATAGTACCAAAATCGCGATGAACCCATGGATTAAATATAATTGACCCACCCTAATATATATATATATATATATAATGCTACACTCCCTTTGAAAGCTTATTTTACAATACTTGCATCGGAAAATCACGGCTTATGCACAAGTACAAAGAGCCTTTGAGAGCTTTTCAACATAAAGAAATGATTTAACACATGTATTTATAATATTCTCCAAAAAAAAAAAGAACAATATCTTGCCATTGTATCAATTTAAACCTAATAAAGTCTCACTCTTATTAACTTTTTTGCATTAAGAATGTGGGTCTTTTGTAACAAACATGTTTTTCCAACGTTTTTATGACCTGACATGAACTTTGAAAATTCTAAAGAGAAACAAACAGTTCAAATATCATCCTGTATGCGGCTGCTAAATATATCAGACTAGTTTTTTTTTCGAATGTGCAATTACAACTTGTTTTGTAGAGAATTATCATTTCAATTATAACCCAAAACTCTGCACAACACACAGAGTTTTTTTCAGCTAAGATTTTGTCAATTTTGAAATCAGTTTTTGATGTCGCAAATACAAGCATTTGGTAAAATTGGCTTTTGTGGTTAAAAACAAAAATTAATGAACTGCCTGTCAGCAATCACGGCGTGTGATTTCAAATAAGTGTATTTTTCTTATATTCTTTTTTTTTTTTTTTTTTTAAGTATAAGACCATGTTTTGTAACACTCGATGAATAAAAAAACAATAATTTATTTACTAGTTTGTTAGATTTTGACGTCCCATTTAGACATATTGCAATAAATAATGTAATTAATATGCAATTTTTGATTTGTTTGCAATGGTTTTCAAAATAATTTCAGTTTAACAAATTGAAATCTTTAAAATTATTTATAGTTACCATTAACAATCAGTTTGCAAAAAATAAAAAAAAAATATATAATTTGATACTTTGTGACTTATTAATATTAAAGCAAAATATATTTAATATGAATTGTATATTTGTACAAGTTCAATTTAAATTTGCTTAAGTAGTTTGTTAAGATTTATAAATATCTAAAACTTTTCAAACAATATTATAAAGATTACAACATATGTATTTCGGAATATTTTACAATATTTTCAGTGTTAGTTACCTAAACTACAGATTATTTTGTTGGTTTGTTTATTAATATTATTAACCTAAAACTAAGCAAACAACAAACTATTTCCTCTTTTTATCAAATTTGATTTTCTAACATCTTTCATATAATTTCCTTTTTTTTTTTTTTTTTTTTTTTGTTTGTTAAATGAAGCCGTATATTATTTTCATACATAAATCTTAATTGAATTAAATAAGTAACCAAACTCCTAAGACCCCCTAAGCTTATTTTGCCAAAGTTTTTCTTTCTCTTGATCCTTTTTTTCTTATTTCTTAATTTATTTTTAGTAACTTAGTATCTTGTTGGCTTTTGCAAAGAAAAACTTTAAAATTTCATTCATAAATCTATACATATATTAAATTTACATAAAACACTTTATAATAAACTCTTACTCCTTCGAATTATTTTCATTTGGTTGCTTAGTTGTTAACATTATAATAATAAACAAAAGTAAAAAGAAAAAAAGAACTTTGACATTGTTCGCAATCTCCTTCGTAAATTTCAAAATTCAAATTAACCCACGAATGAATCAATGTGAAAAAATTCTTAACATGAAATGATAAAAATTCACAAGAAAATAGAAAAAGTTAAATTGAAGGTATAGGAAAATTTTTGGGGAACGGGGTCTTTCGCAGAGGTTGAAAGCTCTCTGTCTGCTATCCACTTGGGGGTAGCAAGAAGCGATTCGTTTGTCCGAAAGTCAAAAGCATCTTACAACTTCCGGTCTTAGACCAAGTGTTCCCTGGTAATGTCTTTCAGGCACCCGTCTGATGGCAGCTAAAGTCGAGAAGGCGTGCAGGACTGAGTATCCTGAGTGCAGGCTAATGCCGATGCGTCTCAGGAAACTAGGTGACAGCCGTTAATACTAAGTCACTGAAACTCAACTGTATTTAAACCGGCCTAGCGGCGTTGGCAGCCCCAACTCTAGGATCGGAAGCTTTGGCCTAATCAGTCAATCTTCTTAAATTCAAATGATTACAGAAACGTCAATAAATTTAAATTTAAATAATGATCCCCCCACGATGACGACTTTTGGCTTCAAACAACGGTTTATGATTGGTAAATGGAATGTTAGAATTCTCTCCGAAACATCGAGACTCGAGCAAGTTCGAAAGGAAATGGTGTCCTACAAACTAGATATTCTGGGTTTAAGTGAAGTTCGATGGCTAAGCAACGGCACAACGCAGCTGCCTTCTGGTTACCACTTTATTTACTCCTGTAACACCACCTACAGGATAAACGGCGTCGGTTTGTTGCTGTCACCAAAGGCCAGGAATGCACTATTAGAACACCGGGCAATCTCAGAACGTATAGTTACTGCACGATTCAACTGCAAATTTCGCAAAATATATATTGTGCAATGTTACGCACCAACCGACCCGGACGATGATAGGGCTAAGGATGATTTTTATGGCCAACTGGATTACGTGATAAGTTCTTTGCCTGCAGGGGATATTAAGATATTTATGGGTGACTTCAATGCCAAAGTAGGAAACGACAACGAGAGCCTACATGCGGTTATGGGCAAGCATGGCCTGGGACCCTTACGGAACAATAATGGTGACAGATTAGTTGATTTCTGCGCCCGAAACCGTCTCTTTATTGGTGGAACGAAATTCCCACACAAAAATATTCATAAATATACCTGGGAATCACCAGACGGTCAAACTCTCAATCAAATTGACCATATAATTGTTAGTCGACTTTTCTTGGGCTCACTTATGGATGTAAGAGCTAGACAAGGAGCCGACGTTGCCAGCGATCACTCCCTACTCGTAGCTGTTTTTCGTCTCCGACCTGCGGCAGTTAACAGAGCGTTAGAAAAGGTCGATAAATACAACACAGCTCGATTCCATGATTCAATCGTATCAAGGGTATATAACCAAAGGTTAAGATCCAGCCTTATAAACAACGAGCAACACACGTGGTCAGACGTAGTTACAGCCTGCAAAGATACGGCAAAGTCAACTCTTGGAGTAAAACTAAACAAAATTAAACCGTGGATTAGCTCTGAATCCTGGGATGAGATTGAAAATCGAAAACGTCTTCGTAAAGCACGATTGCAAGCCAAAACAAATGCTGCGAAAGAACAAGCTAAACTAGAATACCGCCAGTCTTCTCGAAAAGTAAATTATATGGTACGTGCTGATCGAGAAAAATACTTTAATGGTATAGCAGAACAAGCCGAAAAAGCGTCCAACACAGGTAATCTGCGTGCAGTTTACTCTGCCATTAAGCAGATGAGTGGCAATAATATACGAGGCACTATGTCTCTTAAAGCAAGTGATGGCACAGAGCTAACCACCACAGATCAACGATGGCGCGAACACTTCTCATCACAGGCATCAACTGAAAATAACAACTACAACCAGGCTGATGCGGAAACGTCTTCTTTACGGCGCAACCCAAGAAGGGATATTTCTACTGATCCCCCGTCATGTTCTGAAGTTGCAGCGGCATTAAAACAGCTGAAAAATTGTAAATCGCCTGGTCCCGACAACATACCCGCCGAGCTATTAAAATATGGTGCTGATACATTAGCTAAGTTCTGACTCCACTGATAACACGTGCATGGATCAATAATCAATTTCCTGCAGATTGGAAAGAGGGTGTAGTAGTCACAATCCCTAAAAAGGGTGATCTTACTCAGTGTAAAAACTGGCGCGGTATTACCGTGCTAAACGCTATAGGGAAAGTGATGGCAACTCTACTACTACAGCGAATTTCACCAGTGGTAGAACAAACTATTCGTAATGAACAAGCTGGCTTTCGGCCTGGGCGATCTTGTGTTGATCACGTCAATACTCTACGCATTATTATTGAGCAATCGGCAGAGTATAACACACCCCTATACCTACTTTTCGTAGATTTTGAACGTGCTTTCGACACAATATCCCGAAATTCTTTGTGGTCTGCATTAATTGGTAAAGGTATACCTGAAAAAATTGTCACTCTAATACGCGAGCTGTACAAAGACGCAGAGTGCAAGGTCCGATTTAACGGAAAGGAAAGCCAACCATACACAACCGTTACAGGCGTAAGGCAAGGCTGTGTCCTGTCTCCCACACTATTCATTCTTCTTTTAGACTGTGTAATGGAAAAGACAAATAGTGAGGCCCCTACCGGTATTCGATGGAATATGATGGAATGCCTAAATGATATAGATTACGCAGACGACATTTGTATAATGGCCCAGCGCTTTGCAGATATTGAAACTAAGATAAAGAGACTCTCCGACAACGCCAAACAAGTAGGATTGAGAATTAACTTTAAAAAATCAAAGCTGATGCGTATCGGTACCAATATTTCATCACCCCTTATTGTTGATGGTACCGTAATGGATGATGTAGAATCTTTCAACTATCTCGGTTGTAAAATCGCAAAAGACGGTGGCTCTGTAGCCGACATTGGTGACCGAATCAACAAGGCCCATGTTGCGTTCCTAAAACAGCACAAAATTTGGCGCGCTAACAACATATCCCAGAAAACTAAGTTACGTATATTCAACTGTAGCGTAAAATCTGTTCTGCTGTATGGTTGCACTACATGGAGCCTTACAAAACTGGCCAAGAAGAAAATACAAACTTTCGTCAATCGGTGTCTGAGACAGATTTTACGTATATACTGGCCTAATTGGGTATCAAATGAAGCCCTTTTGAATCTGGCAGATTGTTGTCCCATCGAATTTGATATTAAGAAACGTAAATGGACATGGATCGGCCATATTCTCAGGCGACCAGCAAATGATATTGCCAGAGCTGCACTTGAGTGGAACCCCCAAGGTCAACGACATCCAGGCCGACCACGTCATACATGGATCCGGTGCATACGAAATGAACACGAATCAGTCCAAAAAACATGGAACGAAATTAAGCTACTTGCCAGAGATCGAATCAGATGGAGAAAATTTGTTGACGCCCTATGTTCTTCGTGAACTTTTTATTTAAGTATTTTATGTACAATTTGTATTTATATTATATCTAATTAAATAAAGGACATATATATATATATATATAGAAAAATTTTAATTAAAAAAGTCATTTTTAGGAAAAGGTACTTTTATTAACAAAAGGTAATTTCTTACAAAGGGTACTTTTTTAAGAAAGCGGACTTTTTTAAGAAAGGGGACTTTTTTTAAGAAAGGGGACTTTTTTTAAGAAAGGGTGCTTTTCTAAACAACTCGTACCTTTTAAACAGAGGGTACTTTTCATAACAAAAGGTAATTTTGCAACAAAAGGTATTTTTTTAAAAAAAGGTACTTTTTTAAGAAAAGGTACTTTTTTAAACAACACGGTATTAAACAACAAGGTACTTTGTTAACAAAAGGTACTTTTCTTAACATATGGTACTTTTGTAACAAAAGGCAATTTATAACAAAAGGTACTTTTTTAAAAAAGGTACTTTTCTAAACAACACGTACTTTTTAAACAAAAGGTACTTTTTTAACAAAAGGTACTTTTCTTAACAAAAGGTACTTTTGTAACAAAATGTAATTTTTTAACAAAAGGTACTATTTTAAGAAAAGGTACTTTTCTAAACAACACATACCTTTCTAAAAACACGTACTCTTTAAACAAACGGTACTTTTTTAACAAAAGGCACCTTTCTTAACAAAAGGTGCTTTTGTAACAAAAGGCAATTTTGAACAAAAGGTACTTTTTTAAGAAAAGGTACTTTTCTAAACTACACGTACTTTTTAAACAAAAGGTATATTTTTAACAAAAGGTAATTTTCTCAGCAAAGGCACTTTTTAACAAAAGGCAATTTTTAACCAAAGGTCCTTTTTTAAGAAAAGATACCTTTCTAAACAACACGTAGCTTTCTAAACAACACGCACCCTTCAACCAAAAGGTACGTTTCTTAACAAAAGGTACTTTTGTAATAAAAGGTAATTTTTTAACAAAAGGTACTTTTTTTAGGAAAAGGTACTTTTCTAAACAACAGGTACTCTTTAAACAAAAGCTACTTTTTTAACAAAAGGTACTTTTTTAACAAAAGGTACTTTTTTAACAAAATGTACTTTTTTAAGAAAGGGGACTTTTTAGAAAAGGTACTTTTCTAAACAACACGTACCTTTTACAAAAGCTAATTTTCTTAACAAAAGGTACTTTTCTTAACAAAAGGTAATTTTTAACATAAGGTACTTTTTTTAAGAAAATGTACTTCTCTAGAAAACACGTACTCTTTAAACAAAAGATATTTTTCTTAACAAACGGTACTTTTGTAACAAAAGGCAATTTTTAACCAAAGGTCCTTTTTTAAGAAAATGTACTTTTCTAAACAACACGCACCTTTCTAAACAACACGTACCCTTCAAACAAAAGGTACTTTTTTAACAAAAGGTACTTTTTTAACAAAAGGTACTTTTCTTAACAAAAGGTACTTTTGGAACAAAGGGTAATTTCTTAACTAAAGGTACTTTTTTAAGAAAAGGTACTCTTCCAAACAAAACGTACCCTTAAAACAAAAGGTACTTTTTAACAAAAGTTACTTTTTTAACAAAAGGTACTTTTTTAACAAGAGGTACTTTTTTAACAAAAGGTACTTTTTTAACAAAATGTACTTTTTTTAAGAAAGGAGACTTTTTTTTGAGAAAGGGGACTTTTTTAAGAAAAAGTACTTTTCTAAACAACACGTACCTTTTAAACAAAAGGTACTTTTCTTAACAAAAGGTACTTTTGGAACAAAGGGTAATTTCTTAACTAAAAGTACTTTTTTTAAGAAAAAGTACTTTTCTAAACCTTTCTAAGCAACATCTCCTCTTTAAAATGAAGGTACTTTTTTAACAAAAGGTACTTTTTTTAAGTAAAGATACTTTTCTAACCAACACGTACTCTTTAAACAAAAGATACTTTTCTTAACAAAGGGTACTTTTTAGCAAAAGGAACTTTTATAAAAAGGCAATTTTTAACGAAAGGTAATATTTTTAAGAAAAGTACTTTTCTATCCAACACGTACTTTTTAAACATAAAGTAATTTTTTAACAAAAGGTACTTTTCTCAACAAAAGGTACTTTTCTCAACAAAAGGTACTTTTTTAAGAACAGATACTTGTTAAGAAAAGGAGCTTCTTAAGAAAAGGTACTTTTCTAAGAAAATTTGCTTTCTTAAAAAAACATAAAAGGTACTTTTAGAAAATGAAGCAATTTATTTAAGAGGTAATTTTGATAAAATGAACGTTTTTAAGGAAAGGTAAGTTTTCTAGGATGTGTGTTTTCTTAAATATACTTGAAAGAAACGATGCTTAAAAACAAAATTTTTTAAGAAGCTTCACTTTTTAAGAAAGGGTACTTTTTAAAGAAATTTTTTACGAAAATTGTCTTTTCTAAGATACTTTATATATGGTTATATTAGGCATTTTATTTCTCCAAGAAAAGGTACCTTTTTAAGAACAGCAACTTTTTAAAGAAAATGCCGTATTTTAAGAAATTTTGCTTTGGTGTTTTGTTTGAAAAAATAATTTTTTAGAAGATTAAATTTCAATTCCCAACAAATAGGCACTTTTAAAGAAAACGTGCTTTTTTTCAAAGAGGAAATTTTTTTGCAAAGATAATTTTTATAAGGTACTTTTTAAGCTGATGTTCTTTTTCAAGAAAACTTACTTTTTTAAGAAATCCTAATTTTTTAAGAAAAGGTTCATTTCGAAGCAAAGGCAATTTTTTAAGAAAAGGTATTATATTAAAGAAAATGTACTTTTTACGAAAATTCAGTTTTTCCAGAAGAGGTATGTCTTAAAGAAAAATTACTTTTTAAAGAAAAGGTACTTTTTAAAGAGGTTTTTTTTTAAGTATAGGTACGTTTGTACGAAAATTTACTTATTTAAAAAAAATTTTTTTTTTACTTTTTTAAGAAGAGATAAAGGATTTATTTTTTGCTTAGATGGAATTTACGAAAGAGTTAGCTGTCAAACGAACTGTCACACTGCGCTCACTTTTTGACATTTATGATCAATATACTCTGGCAAATGATCATGAATAGATTCACGCTTGAACAACGCTACCAAATTATCCAAATTTACTTTGAAAATTAGTCATCGATTACGGCTACTTATGGACGACTTCGTGATTTTTAAGGCGCACATAATCGTCCATCTGAGCAATCCATCCGTTGAACTGTGGATAGATAAAAGAACATAACATTTAAATGAAAGTGTGGAAGAAGATTCAAATTTATCGATTCGTCGCAGGAATTTGGCCTCCTGGTACACGCATTAAAGCCGCGAGACCATCATAGGCATCGTTCTTCCACGGATTGGGCTCTAGAGCAATTGGAATCTGACCCGATATTTTATCGCAAAATTTTGTTCAGAGATGAGTGAGACCAATCCACAAGAGATCCAGAAAATTGCACCGCTGGTGGCATCATCGGACCTTATTTCTTCAAAAATTAAGACGGAACTGCTTTACGGTCAATGGAAAGCATAACCGCACCTTGGTCGATATTTTCTGTTCGAAAATATTGATGTCATTGATCCGGGCAGGATGCAGCTACGTGCCATACGGCGACAAATTGATTGGTGACAAATTGATTTCGAGAAATGGGTCTGTCAATTGGATTCCAAGGTCGTACGATTTCGCCTAAAATTGGACGTTCAGAATGTGCTTCGTCAAGTACAGCCGCGGTGGCCATATGCCCGAAATAATTTTCAAATGTTAATGCCATCTTACGAATGAAAAAGTTTTTTTGATTAAAATTAAATTTTTTGTGTAATTTTTTCTACAATATCAAGTTCTATCGCGCTTCAAAAATAACATTTAATTTTTTAAGAAACTGCTTTTTTAAGAAAAGGTATTTAAAGAAGAAACACTTTTTAGGGAAAAGCTCCTTTTTAAGGAATGGTATTTAAGAAAAGATATTTCAGATATTTTAAGTGTGAGGCTGCTTAAGCATCCCTGCTAGCTCTGGTTAAAGCTGAGTTTTCCCAAGTAGAGCAGCTTTGACTAATTTGCAATGTTCTGAGGGTACTACGAAACTTCACGACAAAATATTTCTATTTTGATCTCTTGAAAATATCGAATTAAACTTACCTCAACCCCATTTTGCATTAGCTGGTGCACTAGAGGTTTAAGCATAACCCAACTGGTTGTATTGTAAACTACAGAAGTTCATATTGTGAAATTTCACGCCCGTTCTATTTGTTTAATGCATGCATATTCTGTCTACTTTTAAATTATTTGACAAGTTTTATTCTCTAAGAGAATTTATAGATGAAGGCAACACACAAGTTAAACTAGAGAAGAAAAAAAAGTGATTTTTTAAATGAAAAATTTCTGTTCAACTTTCCATATTTTATGTTTTGCTTTATAAAGTCAGAATTGGAAAAGTTTATTTCTATAATAATTTTGTTGTTGTTGTTTGTTTGGTCAATAACATTATGATGTCTGTTGTCAATTGTTTGACAATACTCATTTTCACAATTTTAATAATAAAGGAAAAACATTCTTTTGTTTCATGGAATTTGAGGGCAATTCAACATTTGTTTAGTTTTTTTTTTTTTTTTGTTTAGATTAATAAATAAGTAGAAGTTGGGTTAAGAGAATGTTCCGAGAACTTGATGGTGAATGATGCAGACAGTTGTTTATAAAGGTGAAGTTTAAAGATACCATGTCATTCAATTAATCAGCTGAAAGTGTGCAAGCTAGAAGACAAAATAGACGGAAATTTTAATCACGTTTGCTCAAAATTTAGCAAAAAAAAAAATGTCAAGAGAATGTTTCAAGCGAATTGTTGGCCATGTACCAAGGATATAAAACTTAAGTAGTGATCGTCGATTCATAACCCTCGATGTAATATAAGTCCTTCAGTTCTTAAGTCTATAAGTCCTTCCGTTCACATAATGAACTCAAACAAAGTTGCAAGACTTTCACTATTACAGTACTTCTGATATGTGACATTATATATATAGTTTGTATGGGAGGTACCACGCCCACTGACCGGATACCGCCCTTTTTTTCGAGTACTAACGTTGATAACTTATGAACTTACACAAATTCTCAAGACTTTATCTATTACAGTATTCTAGATACATGTGGGTACCACGCCCAATGGTCCGATCACGCCCTTTTTTCCGCTACTCTTCGAATTATTTAAATATGTATATGTACATAGTTTCAGAACTCATGCTGTCATAGTACTCCAGACATTATATGTTAAAATCAGATGTTAAAAATTCACTTTGTATGGGAGGTGCCACGCCCACTTGAAAAATCCAAAAAATATAACCTATGTTTCCTTCCGGATAGGCAGTTACCTACTGTAAAAAATTCAATACGATCGGTCCAGTGGTGTAGTCTCCTATAAACCACAAACAAACAGACAACCAAACAAACATACACAACTCCATTTTTATACCCTCCACACATCAGTGACAGAGGGTATATAAAGGTATGTCATTCCGTTTGTAACGCATCGAAATAAATTCCTGAGGCCCCAAAAAAATATATTTTCTTATTCCTTATAACAAGTGAAGTTGATTTACCGATGACCGTCTGTCCGTCTGTCTGTGGAAATCACGACCACGCCGTCAATATCTAAGCTAGACCGTTCTTTTTTGTATAAAATCCTTTATTAACATCCCAAAGAAGTTGCTATTTAAAATCGTCAAAATCGGTCAAAGGGTTGACGAGCTATGAATGAAACTTTGAAAAAACTCTTGAAAAAATAAAATTTTTCAGTGTGTTTGTTGTTTTTCTTAAGATATGTTGTATGTGTTGTAATACTTCGTATTGTTGAAGTCATTCCAGTTGTGTGTATATTAATACTGCACGTGTCACATTGGCCTAAAGAAGTTTTACCACATATTTTTTTATCATTAAAATTAAATATTAAAAATTAAAAATTAAGAAAAATGAAAAGTGGAAAGTGGAAAATGAGAAATGAAAAATGGAAAATGAAAAAAGAAAATGGAAAATTGAAAAATGGAAAATTAAAAATTAAAAATGGATAATGGAAAATAGAAAATAGAACATGAAAAATGAAAAATGAAAATTGAAAAATGGAAAATGGAAAATGGAAAATGAAAAATGCAAAATGGAAAATGAAAATTAAAAATGAAAAATGGAAAATGGAAAATGGAATATGGAAAATGAAAATTAAAAATGAAAAATGGAAAATGAAAAATGAAAAATAAAAATTTACAAATTATTAATTAAAAATTAAAAATTAAAAATTAAAATTAAAAATTAAAAATTAAAAATTAAAAATTAAAAATTAAAAATAAAAAATTAAAAATTAAAAATTAAAAATTAAAAATTAAAAATTAAAAATTAACAATTAAAAATTAAAAATTAAAAATTAAAAATTAAAAATTAAAAATTAAAAATTAAAAATTAAAAATTAAAAATTAAAAATTAAAAATTAAAAATTAAAAATTAAAAATTAAAAATTAAAAATTAAAAATTAAAAATTAAAAATTAAAAATTAAAAATTAAAAATTAAAAATTAAAAATTAAAAATTAAAAATTAAAAATTAAAAATTAAAAATTAAAAATTAAAAATTAAAAATTAAAAATTAAAAATTAAAAATTAAAAATTAAAAATTAAAAATTAAAAATTAAAAATTAAAAATTAAAAATTAAAAATTAAAAATTAAAAATTAAAAATTAAAAATTAAAAATTAAAAATTAAAAATTAAAAATTAAAAATTAAAAATTAAAAATTAAAAATTAAAAATTAAAAATTAAAAATTAAAAATTAAAAATTAAAAATTAAAAATTAAAAATTAAAAATTAAAAATTAAAAATTAAAAATTAAAAATTAAAAATTAAAAATTAAAAATTAAAAATTAAAAATTAAAAATTAAAAATTAAAAATTAAAAATTAAAAATTAAAAATTAAAAATTAAAAATTAAAAATTAAAAATTAAAAATTAAAAATTAAAAATTAAAAATTAAAAATTAAAAATTAAAAATTAAAAATTAAAAATTAAAAATTAAAAATTAAAAATTAAAAATTAAAAATTAAAAATTAAAAATTAAAAATTAAAAATTAAAAATTAAAAATTAAAAATTAAAAATTAAAAATTAAAAATTAAAAATTAAAAATTAAAAATTAAAAATTAAAAATTAAAAATTAAAAATTAAAAATTAAAAATTAAAAATTAAAAATTAAAAATTAAAAATTAAAAATTAAAAATTAAAAATTAAAAATTAAAAATTAAAAATTAAAAATTAAAAATTAAAAATTAAAAATTAAAAATTAAAAATTAAAAATTAAAAATTAAAAATTAAAAATTAAAAATTAAAAATTAAAAATTAAAAATTAAAAATTAAAAATTAAAAATTAAAAATTAAAAATTAAAAATTAAAAATTAAAAATTAAAAATTAAAAATTAAAAATTAAAAATTAAAAATTAAAAATTAAAAATTAAAAATTAAAAATTAAAAATTAAAAATTAAAAATTAAAAATTAAAAATTAAAAATTAAAAATTAAAAATTAAAAATTAAAAATTAAAAATTAAAAATTAAAAATTAAAAATTAAAAATTAAAAATTAAAAATTAAAAATTAAAAATTAAAAATTAAAAATTAAAAATTAAAAATTAAAAATTAAAAATTAAAAATTAAAAATTAAAAATTAAAAATTAAAAATTAAAAATTAAAAATTAAAAATTAAAAATTAAAAATTAAAAATTAAAAATTAAAAATTAAAAATTAAAAATTAAAAATTAAAAATTAAAAATTAAAAATTAAAAATTAAAAATTAAAAATTAAAAATTAAAAATTAAAAATTAAAAATTAAAAATTAAAAATTAAAAATTAAAAATTAAAAATTAAAAATTAAAAATTAAAAATTAAAAATTAAAAATTAAAAATTAAAAATTAAAAATTAAAAATTAAAAATTAAAAATTAAAAATTAAAAATTAAAAATTAAAAATTAAAAATTAAAAATTAAAAATTAAAAATTAAAAATTAAAAATTAAAAATTAAAAATTAAAAATTAAAAATTAAAAATTAAAAATTAAAAATTAAAAATTAAAAATTAAAAATTAAAAATTAAAAATTAAAAATTAAAAATTAAAAATTAAAAATTAAAAATTAAAAATTAAAAATTAAAAATTAAAAATTAAAAATTAAAAATTAAAAATTAAAAATTAAAAATTAAAAATTAAAAATTAAAAATTAAAAATTAAAAATTAAAAATTAAAAATTAAAAATTAAAAATTAAAAATTAAAAATTAAAAATTAAAAATTAAAAATTAAAAATTAAAAATTAAAAATTAAAAATTAAAAATTAAAAATTAAAAATTAAAAATTAAAAATTAAAAATTAAAAATTAAAAATTAAAAATTAAAAATTAAAAATTAAAAATTAAAAATTAAAAATTAAAAATTAAAAATTAAAAATTAAAAATTAAAAATTAAAAATTAAAAATTAAAAATTAAAAATTAAAAATTAAAAATTAAAAATTAAAAATTAAAAATTAAAAATTAAAAATTAAAAATTAAAAATTAAAAATTAAAAATTAAAAATTAAAAATTAAAAATTAAAAATTAAAAATTAAAAATTAAAAATTAAAAATTAAAAATTAAAAATTAAAAATTAAAAATTAAAAATTAAAAATTAAAAATTAAAAATTAAAAATTAAAAATTAAAAATTAAAAATTAAAAATTAAAAATTAAAAATTAAAAATTAAAAATTAAAAATTAAAAATTAAAAATTAAAAATTAAAAATTAAAAATTAAAAATTAAAAATTAAAAATTAAAAATTAAAAATGAATAATTAAAAATTAAAAATGAAAGATGGAAAATGGAAAATGGAAAATTAAAAATTAAAAATGGAAAATGAAAAATGAAAAATTTTAAATTAAAAATGGCAAATGGAAAAAGAAAAATTAATAAATTAAAAATGAAAAATGAAAATGGAAAATGGAAAATGAAAAATGGAAAATGAAAAATTTTATATTAAAAATGGAAAATTGAAAATGAAAAATGAAAAATGAAAAGTGGAAAATGAAAAATGAAAAATCGAAAATGGAAAATGAAAAGTGGAAAATGAAAAATGGAAAATAAGAAATTAAAAATTAAAAACTAAAAATGAAAAACGAAAGATGAAAACTGAAAAGTGAAAAATAGAAAATGATAAATTAAAAATGAAAATTGAAAATGAAAATGAAAAAGGTGGAGGGTATCAAAGATTCGGCCCAGCCGAATTTAACACTCTTACTTGTTACACATCATATATCAGCGGAAGTGAAACCGTAGATCGTCTTCCAATTCTGGTAACTGGTGAGGGAGTTGATAAATTCCTTTCAGTGCTAAAATTATCTACTGGAACAGAAAAGGCAGCTACGTCGGCGGTTTTTGACACATTGTTAGAATGGGATCTTAGTGAAAAAATTAAATGCATGAGCTTAGACACAACTGCCATAAATACTGGACGAAGAAATGGTGTATGCATTTTACTGGAACAAAAGAGGGATAAAGATATGCTTTGACGGGCGTGCCGTCATCATGTTATGGAAATAATGCTTTAAGTTATATTTCGCCAGACACTTGGTTCCTGCACCGGTCCTGAAACTTTAATATTTAAAAGATTTAAGCAAGCCTCGAGCACAATTAATAAGACGAACTTTAAATCTGGTATTTTTGTTTTATAACAAGTGAAAAGAATTACAGATAATACAATTTGTTTCGTCCAAAATCAACTGAAATAATTTCAGCCACGAGATGACTACAAAGAGCTCGTTAAACTTAATAATATTTCCCGTTGAAGAGGGCTAGATGGATGGCTGAAGCCATTTATTGTTTAAAGATTTATTTATTTATAAATTAATTCAAGCTGAGTGAGCGTGAAGTTTTGTCCATTCGAGATGTTTGCATATTTGCTGTAACAATTTATATAAATTATTGGTTTCAAACCTCTTCAACGATTTATGCTCCAAGAAATGATCTAAAGCTTTTAAAAGATTTTAAATGCTACGAAGATATAAATGAGTCGATTGCAACTGTAGCTCTAATAAAAATTCTTTGGCCATCGCTGGTACATATCGGAAGGGCTTATTGCTTTCGTTTTTTTTTTTTTTTTATGACAAAGTTTATGTTCACGTAAAACAGAAGATTTAAGCAACTGCAGAAATTGGAGGGGTATAACATTACTAAATACTATCCAGAAGATTGTTGCCTTCGTAATCTTGAATCGTATATCACCAATATTAAATGGTCAACTTCGACAAGAACAAAACGGTTTCAGACCACAAAGATCCTGTATCGATCACATTAACACGTTGCGCATTGTGGTTGAACAGTCAGTCGAGTGTAGATCCCCACTATATCTTCTATTCGTTATATGGAATACACTTCGGGAACTTGGTGTACCTGATAAAATTGTACACCTCATATGTGAACTTTACACAAATGCAGAATGTAGGGTTATATACAAAGGTAAGACTAGTGACAAGTTCACAATACAGAATGGAGTTCGCCAGGGGTGTGTTTTGTCACCCCTTTTATTTATATTGGTTTTGGACAACATTTTAACAAAAACAAATTCAGAAGTACCAGATGGCATACAATGGAGACCGAACCAAAGATTATCTGATCTTGATTATGCGGACGATATTTGCTTTTTGAGCCACACCCTATCCGGAACACGGACAAAGCTAGAGCCATTAATTCGTATTGCTGGTAAAATGGGTCTCAAGGTCAATATGACAAAAACAAAACTGATGCGTGTTGAGACTGCGATCCAAACTCCACTGACAGTCACAATAAATGGTAACCCATCTGTCGTCAAGGATGTCACCAATTTTAGCTACCTTGGGAGTGTAATCTCCAAAGATGGTGGAGCAGATGCGGATGTTTCAAGCCGCATAAATAAGGCACGCGCCGCATACCATAAAATGAAAAGAATTTGGATGTCTCGCAACATTCGCAGAAAAACAAAGCTTAAGGTCTTTAACACCAGCATTAAACCAATTCCTTTATACGGCTGTGAAACTTGGAAGGTGACAAATAATATCTGCCAAAAATCACAAGTTTTCGTCAACAAATGTTTTCGTTGCATCTGTCACATATTTTGGCCCAACACCATATCAAATAAAGACCTTCTGTCGTTAACACTAAGCGAACCTATTAACACAGAAATAAAGAGTAGAAAGTGGCGGTGGATAGGTCACACGCTAAGAAGAGAAGATGTCAATATATCTAAAATGTCGTTTGAATGGAACCCGCAGGGTACAAGACGCAGAGGAAGGCCAAGAAATACCTGGATTCGATCGATACATTCCGAAAGTCAACATATACGCTCATGGCCTGAAATTCGTTGTATTGCACAAAACCGCCAACAATGGAGTGCAACAATTACCGCCCTATGTTCCGTATAGGACAGCATATGAGTTTAAATTGAATTAATTGTAATAAAATGTATCTCTACTACTTTAATAATCTTTTATATATTTAAATAAATATGCTTCCTTTGTCAAGGAAAAAAAAAGCAGAAGAAGCGTTCACCGCTTAAGCGAATAACATTGGATGGTAGTATTGTTAGTAGCAAAAACTAGAGGATGCAGAATATAGAAATGGAGGAGACATAGTTCGTTCTGTGAGAGTTGATAACGATGTCGCAGAACGTGGAGTGGCCCTGATGTAGGAATATAATAAATTACATATCAACAATGAAGAACAAAAGCAGTACTTGACTATATGAAAGAATATGGACAAAAATACGCTGATTCGACTAAATCGACTTTGCTCCAATAATCAATTCAATATATCAAATTCACAATATTTAGAATAAAAATAACCTTAAATATTAATATTTTTAGCTGTATTAATTTCAAAAATAGTTTTTTACTCTTAAATATTAAAATAACATTTCTTTGAAATTTCCTTAAAATACATACAAATACTGAAGATATATCTCTTTTAAATTTTTATTGACATGTAGGTCCTCTTCCGAAAAAATTAAGGTGGGAAGGGGTTGATTGTACTGTCGTCTGCAATACACGGTCTGATTTTAATAATTTTACGGCCTTGTCTTAGGAATATTATAAACATACATATATAAGTAATCCAAAAATTCTACGTATTTGAAGTTCTTGTCTTTTCCACAAACGGACGGACGGACAAAAATAACATAATCCACAGAAAATCATTCCAAAAAAGAAAAGCTTACACTATTTCTTCTAAAAATATTCATTCAATAGCGGCGTGTATAAAAAAAATTAAAACAATTTTTCTGACTCTCACATAAGGGAAACGGTATAAGGAAGCAATGTTTTTTTTTTTTTTTTTTCAAAAAACCCAAATTTCAAGACCCGCTAGCGACCACTTAACTTAAATGAAAAAATTAAAAAAAAAAAATCATGTGTTATTTTTTCACGACTCTTATTATATATTCAGAGTGACCCATTGAAAAATCCAAATTTTTATGAATTGATTAGCATACTTTTAGGCTCTTATAAAATTATTTATTATTAATATTTAATGTTATTTAATTTAAAATATTTTTAAAACATATTATATATAAATATTGAAATTCTGCACTTCTCCTCCATATGAACTATAACTAAGTCGATTTACACACTCCTCCGTGCCCGCATGATGCTTAAAAAGGGATGTAAAAATATTAATAGGACGGAAATCAGAAATCGCACAAGGATTTTTAAACTGTGGGACCGGTACAACTCTTGCATTTTTCCAACTACTTGGGTATAAAGATGTTGTTATAATAGAGTTTAAATATGAATACTCGACATTGATAACGAATGATAACCTGTATATCGAATATATACAAAGCACACAATGAAGTCCACGTAACTGAGAACTATTAAAACCAAGGTTCAGAAAATACACACATCAAACAAACAATGTTCTGTTCTAAAGAAGCCAATACATATTTTTATTTTCATAGCAATTAAGTGTGTTTTTATATTTTGAACGTTGCCAAACACAATCATGACTGTGTTTCGTTTTAATATTTCGTTATCTACACGAATATTTTTCTATCACGTATTTTTTGTTTATACCTAACAGATTCGAGTGTAGCTTTATTTTAGTTCGTTTTCTTGCACGTGTACTGCTAACAAAACAGAACATGTTCTTCAACGTGTACATCTTCAACGTGCGATCGGAAAAAAAAAATTAATTAAGTGATAAACAACATATAAAATTTCTCTGTTTCCTATTTTATTACTATCTTTTTATTTTTTTTTTTATATTTTTATTATTATCTGTTTCTTTTTATTTTTTTAAAACTGCTAATTAATTATTTTGGCTTTTTTTAATAAATTTGGTTGAAACAACTGTTGTCGATATTATAGGATATTTCGATAAAAGTTGTTGATAACATTTTAGTAATTCTACAAAATAATATTCTGGACTTTTTTTCCGATATTAACCCGTGGGGTACTCTTGACGTCAAATTGACTCTTTATGAAAATCTATAAATATTTTCTTCATCAGGATTTTTTTCAATAAAACAAATTTAATGTAATCATAAAATTCCTCAAATTTATTCATTATTTTATGGAAATATGTAGATTAATTAGTTTTTATATTTAATATAGTATATACAAATTTGTATATCGAGGGCTTATATTCAAAAAGTGCTATCTGCATTAATAATTATTTTAAAGAGAGCGTGTAAAACTAATTTATTAACAAGATCTGAAAGTATTTGTCGATTGATTTGCCACATTATAAATTAAGAAATAGTCGTACTAATCATGTATGATATCAAAATTAATATTATATTTGACAGTTATATCAGAGAACAGTTCGAAATAAAAAATTAATATTGCTGTCAAATGTAGGTAGATAGCACTTTTTGAATATAAGCCCTCGATATATCTTTATATGAATATAATAATTCTGAAAAAAAAATTAAAACTAGGACACATTTTGAGTACCCCACGGGTTAATTTCAGAAAATAAGTCCAGAATATTTTTTTTTTGAATTATTAAAATTTTATCAACAAGTTTTATCGAAATCCTTCCACAAATATATATTATTTCGATATTTTATTTAAAAAAAAAATGTAAATATCCTTAAATTTTACCTTTGATCTTAAAGGGGGCAATTTATAGTGTATCAATTTAACTTTAATGTACAGGATTGAAAACTTATATCAAGTAGTAAAATATTTTGAAAAAATATGTTTGAAATATGAAAACACCAAAAAGATGTAGCCCAAAAATTTAAAAAGTATGAAAAATCACATTTTTCTTCAAATCCGCTGAAATAAAAACGTAGCCCTCGCCAAATTAAGAACAGGATACCTACAATATTTGGCACTTTTAATCAGATGTATTTTGTTAATACGACCTTAAAGTCCAATCGTTGACTTTGGAAAATTTCTTGAACAAAATTTTTGAAAAAGTAAAATTGGAGATTTTGAAATAGTGCTAGACGAGATGCTAGATACTTTACATAAGATCATTTTGGGATCAGGAAAATGCAAAAATATTGTTGTTGTAAATTATTTCAATGTCTTTTAAAATTTGAGCTCGATTTTCTTAATCAAGTGGTATGCGACGCATTTATTGCCTGGGGAACTTGATATAACTTGGCTGTTTTTCAACCGATAATAGATTTTGTTGTTTTATTAGAAAGACAATTTATTCTAGATTATGGTTTATTAATTAATTTAATTAAACCTGAATTACTAATATCAAAATTTTTGCGAAAAATTATATTTTTTGATAATTTTTACATATAAATGCATATAAATGCATATTTGAACTTTGAATCCAATGCGCGTCCAGAAAGCAATGCCCAATTTGGCTGAAATTTTGCGCACTAAAGTTTTAGGTCCAGTGTCACAATAATCTTGAAATTCCAAAATAAATAATGGCTGTCACCCTAATCTATATATGTATATATAATTGAAAATTTGTTGGTTTGTGTGTTTGCGAGTTTGACATTAATAGGTGGCCAAACCATAGGACCGATCTTCTTGAAATTTTCACAGTAATTTGGTAACGGTAAAATAGGTTATATATTTTGTTAATGTATGAAGTGGGCGTGGCACCTCCCATATATAAAAAATTTTGTAGGAGTACATAAGTTAGTAATGTGAGAAGTAGGGCTAACAATGGGCTGGGTCAAACAAGTGGGCGTGGCACCTCCCATACATGGTAAATACATATCATCATATATCTAGAGTACTATGACTGTCAGATTCTTGAAACTTTCTGCGCGGAACTTGGTTGTTAATGTGAACACTCTTATCAAAAATGGGCGGGATTTGTTTAGTGAGCGTGGCACCTCTGAAACAAGATATATTATCTGAAGTACTTTAAACCCGACAGTCTTGAAACCAGTTGTGAGTTCGCGAATGATGAGTGTGAGAAATTATGTGAAAAATGGGAGAGATCAAACAAGTGGGCGTGGCACCTCCCATACATAGTAAAAACATATCATCATAATTAACAACAAAAATATTCACTAGAAATAAATTATATGGCAAAACAACGTTTGCCGGTTCAGCTAGTATTAGATATTAAACAGAGTATTTGTAAATTATACAGTGACTTTAGAAAGTCACTCAAACACCAATCTGGAATTCTTCTCGTGTTTAGTTTATAATCACTTACATTGAAAAAAATAAAAAAAGTTCTTGAATAAACAAGTGGTCCTTTATTTAATAAGAAGCTCCCCCACCGAACTCATCATGAACTTCAAACCGCTTTAAATAAATAAAATCTCGTGAAAACAGAATTCAATATTTTTTTATATGAAATTCACGTAAAAAAAAAGTTCCCTTAAAAACAGAATGAAGTGTTTTCGATTATTCCAATTTTAGCAAACGAAATTCTGGATATTTACACTTTGCGAGAACCAGAAAAACTTGTGCATATTTATTATTTTTCATAGAAAAAAAAAACAATTCTTTTACAATCTGCCACATATGTGAGATTCAAGGAAACAACAGGATTTTTTTTTGTTTAAACAAATCGCTGTAACAGAAATTGCTGTTCTGACGACTAATGTGTATAAAATAATATCGATTTTGTGCAAAGGATTTGCAGCTTTAAAAGCATTCCCATACATATTTTAAGCACTTAACGACAGCTCTTCTATACAAGATTTAACGTAATTTAATTAAATGCCAGTCTTTTTCTTTTTGTAACGTTTTATTTTCGTTGGAAATCGATTTTGTAACACTTAGAATGTTTGCCTCGATTAAATTTTACCAGCCAAACTTTCCAACATAAAATTAATGAGCGCAATAATTATGCGTTGAAAATTCATTCATCTATGGATTTTACTGGTAAATCTTGTGTTTGTTAAGGATTTGTCGAAAAACGCGCTAAAAACCCAGAAACGGTTGGAAAATATTCATAATCGTAATTAACATTAATTGCACTTTTAGAAAATTCTCAAAAAAAAAAAAAAAAGTTTTGTATTTTTCTTATGAGAGCAAAGACGGAGTAAAAGAATAAAATTTCTGGTTAAAGACATTAAGCAAAAACAAAAAAAGTTTAACTTCCTAATTTAAGCAGTTGTGATGAAGCGTATGATATTATTAATGACTTGATATTAATTTACATAAATTAAAAACGAAATGAAGCAATTAAAATCAGGGTTAATGGGAGAAAATATATTTTCAAGTTTTACTGGATTTCAGTCAATATGTTAATAAATGTGTGTACTGTTTTTTTTTAAACCAAAGATGAATGTAACATAAATTCAAGTTAAGGAAAATACAATTTATTTATTTGAAATTTATTGTATTTTTTTTTTTTCGAACACCATCAAAAGAAAATCCAAAAAAAAAAACAGCAACTATTTTACAATATTCACCCTCTTATTGCATTTGAAGAATTTACATATGAGTGTAGCAACTAAACCATACACAGCGGTTCCAAACCAAACAATAAAAAAAGGTAATAAATACACATCTTCACATCAGTGTTGCAACTATGTTTAGGGTGATTGCAGTCAAGCATATAGATTTTTAAAAGGCTGGGTAAGCTACTGGGAGCCAAAGCTAACCACCTCTAGTTGGAAACGGCAAACTGTTTCAAATATGAATCTTTTTCATACCCTTCACACCACTGTGCAGAGGATATATAGCAGTGTGTTATTCCGATTGTAACGCATCGAAAAATGCATTTGGGATCCCATAAAGTATATGTATATATTCTTGATCCTTATAACAACTCGAGCAGCAACTAACGACGTATGTATGTAGAATTTAAAAAAAACCGGGTGTTCGTTTATTTTCACAACCGATTATTATAAAAGCTATCCAAAATAATTCTATATAAATTTTAATGTTATTTTTAGCCTAACTAATATAACTTCTTGTGAAAATTTATATTATGTTTAAAGTAATTTTCTTTAATAAAAAAATAAAAAACATTTCATAAAATCCGATTCACAAATCATCTGTCAAATAATTGAATCTGTCACAAACAATACCGTTTAAAAGCAAAAGGTTGTCATCCCTAGTGAATTGTTTTGTCAAGTCTATGGGAAATAATTTCTTATTAAATTTTCTTAAGCTTTGTTGTGGTGATTTTATAACGAACAACTTTTAAACGTATTTAATAGAAAATATATTTAAAATGCTTAAAGTTTCTAATCTAGAAGTTTTTCTATGGAAAAAATATCAAAAAATTTAAAATGAGAAAAAATTGGAAATGTTATCAAATGAAAAAACTTGGTAACGGGTGATTTTTTAAGAGCTTGATAACTTTTTTTTAAAAAAAAACGCATAAAATTTGCAAAATCTCATCGGTTCTTTATTTGAAACGTTAGATTGGTCCATGACATTTACTTTTTGAAGATAATTTCATTTAAATGTTGACCGCGGCTGCGTCTTAGGTGGTCCATTCGGAAAGTCCAATTTTGGGCAACTTTTTCGAGCATTTCGGCCGGAATAGCCAGAATTTCTTCGGAAATGTTGTCTTCCAAAGCTGGAATAGTTGCTGGCTTATTTCTGTAGACTTTAGACTTGACGTAGCCCCACAAAAAATAGTCTAAAGGCGTCAAATCGCATGATCTTGGTGGCCAACTTACCGGTCCATTTCTTGAGATGAATTGTTCTCCGAAGTTTTCCCTCAAAATGGCCATAGAATCGCGAGCTGTGTGGCATGTAGCGCCATCTTGTTGAAACCACATGTCAACCAAGTTCAGTTCTTCCATTTTTGGCAACAAAAAGTTTGTTAGCATCGAACGATAGCGATCGCCATTCACCGTAACGTTGCGTCCAACAGCATCTTTGAAAAAATACGGTCCAATGATTCCACCAGCGTACAAACCACACCAAACAGTGCATTTTTCGGGATGCATGGGCAGTTCTTGAACGGCTTCTGGTTGCTCTTCACTCCAAATACGGCAATTTTGCTTATTTACGAAGCCATTCAACCAGAAATGAGCCTCATCGCTGAACAAAATTTGTCGATAAAAAAGCAGATTTTCTGCCAACCGAACCGAACACTGATTTTGGTAATAAAATTCAATGATTTGCAAGCGTTGCTCGTTAGTAAGTCTATTCATGATGAAATGTCAAAGCATACTGAGCATCTTTCTCTTTGACACCATGTCTGAAATCCCACGTGATCTGTCAAATACTAATGCATGAAAATCCTAACCTCAAAAAAATCACCCGTTATATGGACATTTTTCTATAAATGCAAACTTTGAGTTCTTAGCAGAAAAACAGATTACATCTAAATCAAATATATATTAGACTGGTCGTTAAAATTTTTTCCTTTAATTGATATGTGTATGTGCGTTGTCTAAAATATGAGGTTTGCTGTTATAAATGCGGTCTTTATTTTTTAGCTCGATCCGACGGTGCCTTCTGGTGCCTAGTGGGGCCCAAAGTACCCGAAGTGTGTTTATATGGGGAAAATATGACTTTTTCCGATTTTACGGAAATTTCGTTCTACAGTTTAATATTTTCAACAAGTTGTTATATGAATTAGTACTAAATTATATTTTTAAAAAGCTCTCCAAGAAATAGCAAATGCCCCAGACCACTTTTGTGCCAAAAAACACTAGGTCGTGAAATTTGACGGCAATTTTTTCAACTTTAAGAAATTGATTAAAGCCATCATTTTTTTTTTTTTTTTTGTCTCTATATCTATAAGTGCTCAGACATGAAGTATTGTTTTATTACCACGTTGTTAACCTATTGCGCAATGAGACTAAAGAAGGAAAATATTTTTGAAAAAATTTTGAAAACTCCGTTTTTAAGTTTTAAAAAATGTTCTTAAACAAAATTTAGTAAAATGGATCTGGCACTTTAAGGTTTTGCTAAATATATGTCAAAGATTAACTGTGTGAATTTTTAAGTAAATTCCTCTCCCAAAAAATTTTTTACAAGGATTTATTTTTTACGGATTTCGAAAAAATTAGATTTTTATGAAATATTCAGTAAATCTACTCATTGTAAATACTTTGTATCAAAAATTAAACACTTTTCTACATTTAAATGTTATATTTTATCTTAATGTCCTAGAGGAAAAAAATTATATGACCCCATTAACCCTTTTGAAACTGGGGTCACATATGATCCCAGGCTAATAAAAGAAAATGTATTCAAAAAAAAATTTTGTAAGTGCTGTTGAACTTTTAACAGCGTTACTTAAAATATTATAACAAAATCTGTAGATATCCCGATTCCAAAATTTCGGATAAATACGAGCACGTTAACCCATTATTTGCCAAGGCCAGCTTTGGATCGAACTAAAAAGTGACAGCAAACCTCATATTTTAGACAACGCACATATTAAGAATTAAAAAAAAATCTCATACAAGCTGCGACCAGTCTAATATATTTATTTAAACTAGCAGATTCGAGCACTCGAAATTCGAGTGCAATTTCTAGGCAGCTTTATGTTTCAACTTAGCGAATTCACAAACCAACACTTTTATGGTTTATTATTATTGTGAATGAATATAACAAACTTATAAACAAACACATTAACAAATTTAATAAAACATATGTATATGTATAATTTTATGTATGTGTTAGTAGAAACTATGAATGTAATTTACTCAAAATAAAGGACAAAATTTAAAAATCTGTAAATTTGCAAAACGGCTAAAAAGAAATACCTTTCAAATAATATACGTTTGGTCAAAATCGGAATAAAACTGTAGAACAAAACATCGGTCACAAGAAATCGAAGAGGTCTGACGAAGTTTTATCAAAATTTATAAATACTTATTAAATTTTTTATTAATAACTAGTGACTTTGTTATTATTTTTCTTTGATTTTGGCGATTTTTTCCATTTATTTCGAGATAACGTTAAAAAAAAGTGTGACAATGCCAGCCTAAACTGATATGAGACGTGTAGTATAACGATACATTCACACACATTAAGAAAATGCTACATTCGCAACGGCCACAATGACAACCAAAATTATAGCTACTACGCACAAATTACAAAAATCTAGAATAACAACAATAACAAGTAGTATTTTGTATACATTATCATTGAAATCTCGGAACCCATTAAACCGATTTCAATGATTTTAAATAGCCAGTTGTCCAGGATGTCAGTGAACGTTTTCTTTGAAAAGTAAGCAAACCAGTTGACCTATTGAGCATATGATCATAATTTCCACAGACGGACATCGCTGCATCAACTCTGGTTGTTGCAAGGATCGCGAAAATATAAATTTTCTGGGGGGTTCAGGCACTGTGTGGAGGATACTAAAATATGTTTTTGTTTTGTTTTTTACTAACGTTTTTTTATACCTTCCACACAACTGTGTAGGGTGTGTACTAGGGCGGGTCGGTTTAAAAATCGCCCAAGTGGCTAGGAATATGTTATTCTAGGGATCAAAAGAAGAAACTTTGCCCGAGGAACCATACCTCTAAAACGAATTCTGATGTCCCGACTTTTGACCTGTCTGTCTAACTTTGACCCATTTAGAGTGCCCCAATCGAGTCCAAATGTATTATCGACCCCCCACTAACTTCGGAGGGCCGACCCACCCATCCCAGAGGCACACCCCCTGGGACCCCCTGGAGGGTTCTCCAAAAAACATTTAAAAAAATCACCACTTTTTGTTCAGAATACGTATACGTATCTTCTACTCTGCTAATAAATAATAATCGTACGCCTTGACTATGTTATGTTATTCAAAAAGATCGATCGGATGAGGGTAAATAACTTTTAGATCATTCGTGACTATGCGTGACCCTGCGTGACTACACCAAAATTAATCTTTAGTCACAACAAGACTATGGGCCAAGTTTTAGATCAATTGCATGAGGGGGAATGGGGTTGCCCCATGGCAGACAGATAGTATGAGTTAAAAGAAATAGTTTAATAAAGTCACAGGCTCTGAAAGCCTTTTTCATATCGAGCTGGTCAACTTTGGTTTCCTGTAACTTACCCCGTATTGTAAAACCGTTTCACAAAATATTTTGAAAGCTTATAACACTTATTACCACTTTTTTGCTTGGAATCACTGTGCGTTAGCACACAAATATTAAACTCTTTTTGAGAGTAGATTTTAAAATATTTATAATGAATTGAAAAGTACTTGATGATGATACTAAAGTCGTAAATCCATAACAATTGCTAAATATATGCAGCAAGCAATCAACCCCAACTATTTAATCTACCTAAAACTACACATTTTATCTTCTTAGTATTTGGATACACTCCAAAAAAAAAAAAAAAATCAGAAGAAAATATAGCAAATAGATTAGACATCAAGTAGTGTAAAATATCAGCTACCGTTTATCGTAAAAGCCACTAAAACCCCATTTATTTCTATAAGCTTTTTTCAGTTCCTAGAAGAGATCTCTAAGATTATAAATTATGCCCGAACCTCTTAAAAATAAGATTGTTGTATACAGCTCTTCTTCTAAAATTTTTCAAAATAATCTACAATATTAATAGGCTAGGTGATTTCTTGTGACCGATGTTTTGTTCTACCATTTTATCCCGATTTTGACCAAACGTATATTATTTGAAAGGTACTTCTTTTTAACCGTTTTGCAGATTTACAGACTTTTAAATTTTTTCCTTTATTTTGAGTAAATTGCATTTAAAGTTGCTACTAACACATACGTAAAATTATACATACGCTATGTGTGTTTTATTAAATTTGTTAATGTGTTTGTTAATGAGTTTGTTATCTTCATTCACAATAATAAAAGTGTTGGTCTGTGAATTGGCTAAGTGGAAAAATAAAGCTGCCTAGAAATTGCACTCGAATTTCGAGCACAGGAATCTAGCTAGTAAAATTAAATGGACGATATTCAGCACAAGCTTCAATTGAAATTTATTACGTCCGATGCAATTTTTTTAAATTTCATGACCATTTTTTTTGCTGGTTGGATAATGTTTCAGTAAAAAATTTATTTAAACTAGAAACTAATTGAACTGTACATATTTCTTTTTCTAATTGTGTCTACCGAATTTTTGACAACCAAAGTTAATAATAGAACTTAAGGTTAATAGTGATTACAATTCCGTTGTTTTAAAAGTAAATATAGTACATCAATAGAAAATGGTTTGCTGCTATGAAATTTCTTTTGATACAACCGAAAATTCAGTTGCTCGACTTTACAATAATTCGGTTGGCGAAAGGTTTTTCTGTATGTAAGTACTAAGTTATTGCTGTAAGTGCAACTCATATAACTGATGTTTCTCTCAAAAAATTTGATTTTTTTATTTAAACTTTGCATTTAATATTCACTTAAACTCAAGTGCAATGTAATGTCATTTTAAATTTAATGCTGAGATTTTTCTCAGTTCTGCAAATGTCATTAACAAAAAACTTTGTTGCTGTGTATTTCTATATCAAATTTTCTTTTTTCTTTATTTTGCTACAGAGGTTCTGAGTTTTAGTGTTATTGGTATACGAGTATTCTGTGGTTGTATTGTAGCAAATATTTTGTTGTTAAATTGACAACCTTATGGCTTGTTTGAGTAACAAAATCTGTACTAAAGTTTTAAGTGTATTTGAATGTTTGTTTGTACGGCAAGTTTAAGATGTGTGTGCGTGTGCTTACGTACTGTTATGGAAAGTTCAGCTTGTTAAGACAACATTTCAGATTTACGTTTGGAAAGTTGCATTTAGACAAGATATTCTGCCACCCAGCAGAAAAAAGGAGAGATGGATAAATAACCACAAAATTTGGGAGATTTTGTAAATCGTAGAGAAAATTAATACCAAAAATTGGTTTAATAAAAATGTGTAATAAAAATTTATGACTAAACTGAAAAACGAAAAATAATACCACGATTTAGGATTTGAACCACAGCATGCACCTTGCACATATACATATTACTTAAATCATCTAAGCCCATAAAAATAAAGTTTTTATTAAAACTCTTTCTTTCCTTATGCATATGAGTTTTGAATCTCTCCGTGACTGTGCTTGACTTTGCGTGAGTATTTTAAAATTAATCTTTGGTCACAACAAGTCTATCGAGTATGTTTCAGATGGAACGGCTAATGGGAAATGGGTTTAAAATCACAACCCCAAAATTAATCTATAGTCACAACAAGACTATGGGTCAAGTTTCAGAGCAATTGGATGAGGGGAGAAGGGGGTGCCCCATGGCAGACAGACAGAGAGTATGAGTTAAAAGCAAGGTTCAACAAATACACACATGAAGCACACAATGTTCTGTTCTAAAGCAGCCAACACATATTTTTATTTTCATATCAATTATGTGTGTTTCTAAATTTTATACGGTGCCCAACACAATCATTACTGTGTTTCATTTTAATATTTCGTTATCTACATGAACATTTTTCTATCACATATTTTTTTGTTTTGGACACACATAAACCACACAGAATCGAGTGTAAGCTTTATTTTAAGTTCGTTTTCTTGCACGTGTACAGCTGAAAACCCCGAACATGTTGTTCAATGCGTACATTTAAAAATTAAAACATTATCCACTAGAGATCGGAAAAAACGAAATTAAGTCAACATATAAGATTTCTCTGCTTTCTATTTTATTACTATCTTTTTATTTTTATTTATTTTTTATTTTTATTATTATCTTTTAATTTTTATTTTTTTATAACTGCTAATGAGCTATTTTAGATTTTTTTAATAAATTTGATTCAAGCAATTGTCGTTAGTATAAGGGCGTTTCAGATTTTTCCGATTGCGAGTGGATAATGTTTTAATTTTAAGCAGTACACGTGGAAGAAAATGAACTTAAAATAAAGCTACATTCGAATCTGTGTGGTTTATGTGTGTACAAAACAAAAAATACGTGATAGAAAAATGTTCCTGTAGATAGCGAAATATTAAAACGAAACACAGTCATGATTGTGTTGGGCACGTACAAAATTTAGAAACACACATAATTGATATGAAAATAAAAATATATGTTTGTTGGTCTGAGCTATGTTTGTTTCCATATGTACATATATGTACGAGTTTTTTATTCAGTGTGTGTTTTTTTCTGAACTCTGGTTAAAAAAGAGTTTAAAAAACTAAAATTTACTTTGAGAAAAGCAAATTTAAAAAATTCAAATGATTATAAAATTTTAATAATATTTTTGGGAAAGATCAGAACATGTCGACTTTTTGTGTCAGCAAAAGAAAAAAGAGGATCCAAAAGAGTGAAGCAGATTCTATTCATGAGATATGAGAAGGTTATAATAAGGCAGTATAATGATGGTGTTTTGGAATGGCATTAATATCAAAATTATTAGACGAAAAAGTTGTGAATTTAGCAAAGGAAATATTGAAGAAAGTAAAGAATAACACATATGTTTCAAAGAAATTACAAGCCATAATAGCAGCCAATAAGCACAGTATGTCGAAGGTAGCAAGAGTGTGTAAAATCTCAGTGTAAATTGAGTTTTTTTTTATTAGTACTGCTTGTCACTTCTAATTGATTTAAATTTTTTATTTTCAATATTTAAATATGTTTCCTCTCTTGACAAAAACTTTCATTAACTCAATATCCTGTAGACTTCATAAAAAAAATCACTAACCATTCTTTCAAACAATATTCATATATCTATTTTATGTAAGCAATTTATAATTTAATGTGAAAAATTAATTGAAAATTGTAAGTTTATAATGTATGATGTATACTATTTTTGTATTAATTTAATGTTTTTGAAAAAATTAAATAGACAAACCCTGAAGATGTCAACAAGAAATTGACGAAACGTTGGGAGAAATATGTAATAAAAGGTTTTTTATTTACATTAATATAATAGGCCCAATTAGCTTAACAAAAATAATATATATAATATTAATAGGTAAGACGATTTCTTGTGACCGATGATTTGTTCAACACAGTTTTGTCCCGATTTTGACCAAACGTATCTTATTTGAAAGGTATTTCTTTTTAGCTGCCCACCAGATTTATAGATTTTTAAATTTTGTTGGAGCTATGCTCATTTAGAGTTGCTACTAACACATACATAAAATCATACAATGCTATTGTGTGTGTGTTTATTAAATTTGTTAATGTGTTTGCAAAAAAAAAAATTAATTTGTCTTCTTCATTCACAATAATAATTGGCTTGAATTGAAAAATTATTTATTAAATGAAAAAATAACATTTCCTAGAATTTCCACTCGAATTTCGAGGGCTGGAATCAGCTAGTCTTCTTTAATTCTCATGTAATTGTAAGCAAAACATTCAATTATTTCGCGGACGACTTGTGAATCGGATTTTATGACCAGTGAGTACACGATACATATAAAATTGTCATTCCGTTTGTAATACTTAAAAGAAATAATATCTGGAGCCCGTAAAATATTTACGTTCGTGATCCTTATCACAAGTGGAGTTGATATAGCGATGTCCGTCTGTCCGTCTGTTTAAATTACGATCATACCCTCAATATATCAGCTGATGTGATCATTTTTAGTGAAAACGATTCGCTGATATGCTCAGCAGGCTTCTGTTTCAAATCATCAAAATCGGCTCAGTAGGTACCAAGAAGTCCATGAAAGTGTTAAAAAACTCTTAAATATATGATTTTTTCTATGTTTTTCTGGTACTGTTGTGACTTTAAATTTTCTAATTTCTGTGTGGTAACTGTAATTGTTTTTGTTGTGTTGTGGTCGTTGTGTTTGTAGCATTTGCCAAATTTCTTCTTTGATTTTCTTAATGTCCATATTCAAACCGGCGAATCATTTCGAAGTGTTTCACATATGTTATATAGACGTGTCAGATCGTTTGAAATTAGGAGGCCGGAGCGGCAGCGCTCACATAGAATGTCCTTCATGCTGTTTGCCTATCTATTGTAAATGTCTCTTTCTAATGTATTCAGATGCGTTAATTGACAGTGCTTTAGTGTTCTTTTTATGCTCACGAATAGAAGACTCGAATTAAGCTGAAAAAAAATTCTTTACTCTATGGGAACTGCTTTTGAAACTTTAAACGCTTTTTTTAACTGTATTTAAAAGTCGGCAATCAAGATTTGTTGGCAACCGCTGAACCGATCGGTCTCACTTTTTTACAAATGCTCTTAACACATGCTTTCTTAGTAAGTAATCGAAGGTTTATTCCCACTGATAAATATTTTTTTCTTAAAACATTTTTTTTTTTTTTTTTTTGAAGCCGCCATTTTGTTATAAAATTTTATTTTGCTTATTCTTTCGATTAATCACAAGATTATACACAACTTTGACAAAATCCGTTTCGGGTTTTCATTCTAGTTAATCCACTTCAGAGATATCGTGGTCAACGCCAGATACCTGTTTGGGATGAGCTCCTGGAGTTCGGCAGTAGCAGTTTTTAAAATTATTACTTTACAAATAAAAGAAGTAAGAAAATTATAGTCGGTGTGGACCAACTATACGACACAATATACCATGCGTTTCGAGAATTGGTCTCAGGTCCAACTAATTGTGTTTAGAAATTAAACAAAAACCAAATCTGAGTGGAATATTTATTAATTTTTCTGTATATCATACGAGTTTATAGCTACAAATATAAAACTATAAAATAAAATTAACCCCACTAACAAACACAGCTTACGATCATTTATGTTATCAGTTATTCATTCCGTTTGTAACGCATCAGAAAATAAATTTGCTACCCCCATAAAGTATACATATTCCAGATTATTAAAACAACTCGAGTAGATATAGCGATGTCCGTCTGTATGTCTATCTGCTGAACTCACGCTCATTCACAAAACAAACCATCTACCTGGGTAAACGGAGACAATGTTGTTTGCCAATATTTCCAGCAGCTTGGTATTTAAAACGGGGTAATTCGGGCATTATCATGCCAAGATATGACCTAAAATATGGAGGCACCTTTAAAAAAAATGCTAATAATGCAGGGTTTTTGTTGCAATAATTTAATATAAAGTTTATCAAATTTTTTACTTTTTCAAATATGTTGTTTACATTTTTTATAAATAGTGAAATAAATCCATATGTTATTGAAAACGTAAAACCCGGTATCAAGGATATATCTACATATATCTAACTTGCTAAACGTCAGTTATCATTTTCTGAATATCGTTGGCTTCGTTCGCAAGTCCACTTTTTATCAAGGTTCAGAAAATACACACACGAAACACACAATGTTCTGTTCAAAAGCAGCCAACACATATCTTTATTTTCATATCAATTATGTGCGTTTTTAAATTTTCTACGGTGCCCAACACAACCATGACTGTGTTCGTTTTAATATTTCGTTATTTAAACGAACATTTTTGTATCACATTCTTTTTGTTTCAATCACACATAAAGCACACATTTTTGAGTGTTGCTTTATTTGAAGTTCATGTTCTGGTACGTGTAATGAAAAAAAACACAGAACATGTACAATAAACAGGTTCGAGTTCAGTTATATTTTAAGTCGTGTTGTGACTCGTGTAGTAAGAAAAAACACAACATGTACAATAAACAGGTTCGAGTTCAGTTATATTTTAAGTCGTGTTTAAAATATAACTGAACTCGAACCTGTTTATTGTACATGTTGTGTTTTTTCTCACTACACGAGCCACAACACGACTTAAAATATAACTGAACTCGAACCTGTTTATTGTATATGTTGTGTGTTTTTTTTCAGTACACTTACCAGAACATGAACTTCAAATAAAGCAACACTCAAAAATGTGTACTTTATGTGTGATTGAAACAAAAAGTATGAGATACAAAAATGTTCGTGTAAATAACGAAATATTAAAACGAACACAGACATGGTTGTGTTGGGCACCGAAGAAATTTTTAAAACAAACATAATTGGTATGAAAATAAAAATATGTGTGTGTTGGTCTAAGTTATGTTTGTTTACATATATGTACGAGTTTTTTATTCAGTGTGTGTTTTTTTCTGAACTCTGCTTTTTATACAAATTAAGATTTTAATGCAGTAAGCTAGTGTAACCCAAAATACATCATTTACAAAAAAAAAAAAAAATGCCGTTATGTTGTTTTTTGTTGTTAAGTCCAAAAAAAACAAAAAAAAAATTAAAAACACATGCTAAGTCCAGCTGAAAACAACAAGCGTTACGTTTCAATAAATTGCTTTAATAGAATTAAATACGATTTTTGTTTATTTGTGTTGCGACAAACATTTCTAAAAATTAACTAAATAATTATTTAGTTATTTTAACTTTAAAGGTAACTATTACTTATATATTTATTCTAGGAAAACATAGCTAAATTATAAATTTTAATAGGCTATTGTCATGTATTCTTCCGCCATTAATAACTTCAATCAAGACGATTATGGAATTGAATCGGATGACGGAGTTCAAGGAATTGTACC
Organism: Cordilura impudica; assembly: GCA_963682025.1. Taxonomy (NCBI): domain Eukaryota; kingdom Metazoa; phylum Arthropoda; class Insecta; order Diptera; family Scathophagidae; genus Cordilura; species Cordilura impudica. The sequence continues at coordinate 24,778,055 of OY821517.1, forward strand.
CAATGGGTTTAATAGTGAATCCGATGATTCGTACGAGTTACCATCGACATCAAAAGGACGCAAGAAGAGAGTTCGTATGGAAAATCCTGCTTGGTTTGGGCCCAGAAATAAAGATCGTAGAGAAAAGGTTAATAGCTACTTGGGAAAACAAAAGGCAGGTAACAGTTGGTATTATGAAAAAAGAAAACAGCCACGTACACTGAAGGAAAGACGTAGCTGTAAAAAAAATATCACCATGAAGTGTGCACAGATTACAGACGGTGATAGAAAAAAAAATTTACAGAGTTTTGGAAAATGAAATGGACTGAAAAAAAGGTTTACGTAAACACTTTGATTCAAATTGTTCCAACTTTAAAACCTCGAAATAGAAAAGTGGACGATGAATCTAGAAGACATGTGACGGTGATCTGTTTTGCGCTTTACTGTAACAAAAGAATTTCTGTTACAAGCAGAATAAGAAAGAAGAAAAAAATAATAACCTTGATCTTGAAATTATTTTCAAGTTCAAGTATGTACATATAAACAACAACTTATATGGTAATAGGTTGATGGCATTTTTTTTTATGGCGTATTTTTTCTCTTCATTGTGTTGAAGTAAATCATGAACACATTCATATGCAATCATGCTGGTCAAACCACGTATTTTCTTGTATTGATCTCACTTGCTCTCATAGTCATATATGAGTGTGAGTGTTATAAATACTAGAGAATATTATGAATGCATATGAATGTTCTCATTGAATTGGTGGTGACTTTGTTTTTATTAATAAACAGGTTTTTATCTGCAGATTAATGAATGAAGATGAGAAGGTTTGATGTAATAAAGTAAAATTTAAATCAGGGAGTTGAATTTTGTTTATTGAGAAGAACGGTTGAGGAAAAACCCTCTTAAAAATTTAAAATGTAGTCTTAATTAAAGTTTAAAGTAAAGTTAAGTAAATAAAAATTGCATATTGTTGAAAAAAAAAATTTGTTTTGCATATAAGAACTTAAAAAGAAAGAAAAAAATTTAAAGATTAAGAAAATTAAAATGTAGTGTAAGAAAATAAATAATGTTTTATTAATAAATTATAAGTTTAAAATAAAAAATCAACTATTGAACTTAAAAAAAAAAAATTACTCAGTGAATAGACTAAAGTCAAAAAAAAATGAATGATGCACAAAAAAAAAATGGAAATGTTGCATGATTTGCTGACAAATAAAGCTAAAAAACAAAAAAAAAACTTAAAATGGAAACCCTAATGAAATATGAAGGAGTTTTAATAAAGTTACATGCCAAAATAGAAAAACATATAGCGAGACACAACCACGGCGTCTGGCGGCAGCAGCTTCATCCTCAACAACTACAACCATATGGCGGTAATTAAAAGAAACTAATTAAATTGTTTTCTTAAATCTAAATTAAATAAAAAAAATTTCCTAAGATTTGTCTAACTATAAATTAAAATTATTTTTTAAAGATTTTTCTAATTATAAATCAAAATTTTTTTTTGCTAATTATAAATTTAAACTAAATATCAAATATTTTTAGATATGAGGTTTGCTAAAATTAAAATTGTGCAAAAATCAAAATTGTGCTAAAATTAAAATTTTTCTACTATTAAAGATTTTCCTAAAATTTAAAAAAAAACTTTCCTAAAAGTAAAAAAAAAAAATTGTCCTATAATTAAACTTTTCTAAATCTTGCTAATTATGGTATAAAATTAAAAGAAGAACAAAAAGAAAAACAAAAATTTCTTAAGATTTGTCTAACTATATACGAGAATTTTTTTTAAGATTTTTCTAATTAGAATTTAAAAGTTTTCTAAATGTGAGGTTTTCTAATTAAACCAAATTTTTGTCATTAAAATTTGCTAAGTGTAAGGTATTCTAAATATAAAAATTTACCTAAATACAAAATTTTTCTAAAATTACATAAAAAAAGTTTTCTAATTATAAAATTTAAATAAATATATAATTTTCGAAATGTCAAAATTCGCAAAATATAAAATATTCGAAATATAAAAATTTTCTAAATATAAAAATTCTTTCTAAATATAAATTTAAACCAAAATTTAACTAAAAATTTTCTAAATTAAGAACTTTGCTAAATATAAAATTAATCTAAAAATTTTCCTAAATAAAAATAAAATTGAGCTAAAATTAAAAGTTATAGTAAGAAATATAATTTAGCTAAAAATAAAATTTTGCTAAAATTTTCCTAAAACAGAATTTTGCTAAAATTTAAAAATTCTTCTAAAATTAAAATTGAGCTATATTTAAAAATTTTCCTAAAATTAAAATTTCCCTGAAAATTAAATTTTGCTAAACTTAATTTAAAAAAAACCTTAAATGAAGGTAAAATAAATAAAATTTGAAAACCCCATGTAGAAAACCAAAACCAAACCTAATCTTTTCATTGAAGTGGGTTACCTCCAATTGAGATGGAGTCGAGGTAATATGGTAGGGAGGGCAAAAAGGGGCAGAACACCTCGTCCCCAATCCCAAGGTAAGTATGGCCATCCGTCCCATTTAGCGTCCGATTTTTTGACAGTTGTTTTTTTTTTAATCGCACGTGAAAATCTGTAGTGCGGTTTCCCTGGGCCTGAGCAAGACCCCACCCATCCGGCGAGCTAGGCCCCTACGCCAGCACGTGCGACCAGCAAAGGCTCAGGGAAACGGAAGCGGATTTTCCACCAACGCCGCACCATTACAGACATAGAACCTTATAATACTATCTGAGAGTATGTATAAGATGCAAATATTAGAGTATGCAAAACATTTTTCTTAAACACTTTGAATATTGGTGGGCGAACAGTTATTGATTGGCTGAAAAAGCCTTTAGTTTCAACAACAAGTTCAAAGAAAACTGCTCAAAAAAAAAAAAAATATAATCAACAGCTGAAAGGCAATGCCTAAATTCTTTTTTTGTTTCTCTGCCCTCAATGGAGTCTCATTATAGTCGCGCTGATACCAAAAAAAAAATATTTACTTTCAGAGTGGAGTTCAAAAAGTAAACTTTACGACTTTTTTGGTAATGACTGGTGTAATCAAAAGAACATTCGACCACTTTCTGCTTCGGTTTTTTATCAAACATTCAATGTCAAAAATATGGCCCTATTTGCACCTAAAAAAGAGCAATGTGAAATATGTACAAAATTTTCAGTCGGCAATCTCTCGCAAGAAGAATACAATCTTCAACAAAAAAAGAAAGAAGAGGCCAGAAATGAAAAAAGCAAAGACCGTGATGAAAAAACCCATGTTTCAACAGTAGATCTTCAAGCTGTATTAATGGCTCCAAAATCACAAGTAAGCAGCTTATACTACCGAACAAAGTTGCAGGTTCACAATTTGGTTTTTTTAATCTTGAGAACCAAAAAGCTAACTGCTTTTTATGGAATGAAGTGGAAGGTGGATTAGGTGCTGAAGATTTTGCAAGCATTTGGACTTACTTTATTGAAAAAAAAAGTTCTTTGTGGAAACGACACTCCAGAATTTATAATTTTTTATAATGATGGTTGTACTTATCAAAACCGAAATTCTGTGATGAGTAATGTCTTGCTTAATTCAGCAATCCAACATAATATTACTATTGAACAAAAAATCCTTGAAATAGGCCACACGCAAATGGAAGCAGAAAAAAAAAATGTTGACGTCCCTGGTGAATATATCGGTATCTGCAAAACAGCTCGAAAAAAAAGACTGAACCCTATGATGTCACATATTTGGATTACTCGTTTTTTAAAAATTTCAATAGCGTCAAACTTTATAAAAGTATTCGACCTGGACGCGGTAAAGGCGATTCCAAAGTAACAGATATTCGTGCTATTAAATACACTCTTAAAAGAGATATATATTTTAAACTTCGAGTTTCTGAAGAATGGAAAATTTTACCACAAAAAATAAATAAAAATATAGACTCTATGGAGTTTTCGAATTTGGAAAACCTTTACCAGGAAAGAAGAAAAATAAAAGCTAGAAAATACAATGACTTACAATTTTTAAAATCAAGTTTACTTAGCGATCACCATAAATTTTAATGATTTACCTCACCTATGATTTGTTTTTTAATAACTTATTCTTTTACTTTAATAGTACAAACATGTGAAAATTAAATTATTTGGTTTTGTTCACATCAACTGTATTATTTTATATATTATTAATTTTCTTTTTAGTCAACAGCAACACAATAAGTCTGTAGTATTTTTATTAAAAAAAATCTCCAAAAAAATCAATAAAAATAAAAAAAATAAAAAAATTTAAACAAAATTATTTATTTTATTTTTGTCAACAGCAATGAAATAAGCCTGTAGTATTTTTTGTTAAAAAAATAAAAAATCACCAGAAAAAAATCAATAAAAACAAAATATAAAAAAAAAAAAAACTTGTAAGAAATATAAAAGTCCACATTTAAAATAGAAAATCATAAAAAGCAAATATGTTAAGTCCCAAAAGAGCATATAAGTCTGCAAAACCTATATTTTGGAATTCTACGATTATTTGTACTTACGCGAGATGAACTAGAGAAGAAAACTACGTTTACAGATTTTAAAAAAGTTAACCCAAAAAAAAGTTAGACAGTTTTTTGTCCCACCTGAAAATTTAAAAAAATGGACTTGGAGTGAAAAGTACGTGGCCTTCATGTAGAGATGGCGTGACAAGTGCCAATTTTGTCTGTTTATTCAGTAGGGCCAAGATGTCCTGACAATTCATTAACTAGAGAAAAAGTTACCTTTATAAAAATTATGCTGCTTGTAAAGTTTGAGAAAAAAAATGGATTGCAAAGAGTTTCGTGTTTTGATTAAACATTATTTTTTGGAGGGAAAGAATACCGTCCAAGCCAAAGAATGGATTGATCAACATCATAGTGAATCTTCACCGTCATATTCAGTGGTTAAAAGGTGGTATACCGAATTTAAACGTGGTCGTACGACCACAAATGAAGCAGATCTCCCTGGTCATCCAAATGAGGCAGTTACCGAAGAAAACGTAGGAAAAGTGCATCAGGTTGTATTGGATGATCGAAAGATTAAAGTGAGTGGGTGACTGACATCATTAAGATATCAACAGAGCGAGTTCGGCAAATATAACATGATCATTTAAGCATGAAAAAGCTTTTTGCGCGATGAGTGCCGCGATTTTTAACAGATGAACAAAAACTGAAACATGTTCATGATTCAAAGTATGCTTTGGAGAAGTTTGATATAAATTCAACTGAATGTTTACATCGATTTATAACAATGGATGAGACGTGGATTCATTGTTATATTATGGAATACAATAGATAGCTTGCGGAGTGGTTACAAGTGTGCAAAAGCCGGCCAAAGACTCAACAATTGGTTGGAAAGGTTATGACCAGTGTTTTTGGGATGAACGTGGTATAATATATATCGATTGCTTGGAGAATGGAACAACAATAACTGCCAAGTACCACCATGTTGAATTATTGAACAGATTGGATGAAGAAATTAAGAAAATACGACCCCACTTAAATAAGAAGAAATCGTATACCATCATGACAATGCACCGGCTCATTCATCTGCTTTGGCTTCAGAAAAATTGAAGTCTTTAAATTACGAATTGCTTCTCCACCCCCAGCAATTATTGTTTGTTCCCAAACTTGAAAAGATGGCTCCAACGAAAGAGACTTTCCACAAATGAAGAAGTCATATCAGAGACGGAAGCCAATTTTGAAGAGTTTGACTAATCGTACTTTTTCAAGGGTATCAAAATGTTAGAGGATCTTTGGAAGAAGTGCATTTCACTTAAAAAAGATTATGTGGAAGAATAAAATTGATTTCAAATAAAAAAAAATGGTTTTCATTCTTAGGCCAACGGAGTTTTCACTCCATGTAGTATTTCAATTTATTTTTAAATATTTCAATTTCCGGATATCAATGTCTAATTCCAAATATTATTTTGATATTTATACACTATACCACTATGTGGTTTGGGTATAATGACTTTGTGCTGCTGTTTGTAACTACCAAAAATATTTGACCTAGACCCATTTTTATTATACCGATCGAATCAGAATCACTAAGTGATTCGATTTAACGATGTCCGTCCGTGTGTCCGTCCGTCCGTCCGTCCGTCTGTGTATCCATGTAAACCTTGTAATCAAACTACAGGTCGCAAATATGAATATATTTTGATGAAATTTGGTATGTAAGCTTTTATCGGCCATAGGATGAATGCTATTGAAATTGGTGAGAATCAGTCCATGTTCGGACCTAGCCCCCATACAAATAACCCCTATGAAATCGACGCAAATTGCCATAAGATCCAAATTGTCATATAGATCTTACTCAAATTGGGTTTGTATGCATTTATTATATCCATTAGAGAGTAGTCTAAAAATGATCCCTATGGGACAACTCTTAGTCATAGGCCCCATATAGAGCTGCTTCCCGATCTTCACTGAAATCTATCAAAAAACAAAAATATTGCACTGATTCTTCTCAAATTTTGTTTGTATATATTTTTGCAAAATACAAGAGACTTTACCAAACATAGTCAGGATCGATCCATTTTTGGGCCTAGTCCCCATATAGATATAGCATCCGATATGAACTTTTTCATATCTGCAGCCAAAAAAATTAATAAAAATTCCACTCAAATTTGGTTTATGCTTATTTTCTATGTCCAGTTAGTTGGGCCTATGAGATAGGGTCTCTAAACGCATGGTATAGGGTAACATATAGTCGGTCTCGACCGACTATAATTTTCTTACTTGTTTTTTTTTTTTTTTATAAGATGAAGATTTGAATTCGTTGTTTTTAAAAATAACTTGATATTGGCTTATTTGCATGTTCCTTAAACCACATCTAAAGAATTTGTTTCTCTGGAAGCAATAAAAAATTGATTCTTTTAGAATGACTTTTATTGCTGGGATGCACTAATAAAGTTGTTCGTTTGAAGTAACTTCGTTTATATTTTGCTGGATATCTTTTTGCATGCAGTTAGGTAAGTGAAAAACTTTATGAACATGTTTTCTTATTGTTGGACGTTAAAACTAAACATTTATTTATTTTAAAACAAGTTTGACAATTCCAATATTTTACTGCAACTATTAGTTAAGTTGATGAAAAGGAATTATATATATATATATATGTATATAGTTTATACATATAGTTCCATTTTTTATAGGGTGGAGACAGATGTATACAGTTGTGTTTGTTTAAGAGCTTGTATTAGAATTGCATTATTATGTCACTAGATATTTAGTATGACCACCACTGGAGCTGTTATCCATTATTCTTAAGAAGTTATGATAAATCACTACTTCTGAAAAGATTTTTATGGGTTCGAGTTCTTCAACACAATTTTTCTTTTGTTTTTCCCAATACAAACTTGTTGTTTTCAATCAAAATCAATTTTTTCTACTTAAATCTATAATATTAATAGGTAAGGCGATTTCTTGTGACCGATAATTTGTTCCACAGGTTTCTCCCGATTTTGACCAAGCATCCCTCATTTGAAACGTATTTCTTTTTAGCTGTTTTGCAGATTTACAGATTTTTAAATTTTTAAATTTTTTTGGACTCAAATGCATTTAAAGTTACCACTAACACATACATAAAATTATACAATGCTATGTGTGTGTTTGTTAAATTTGTTAATGTGTTTGCAAAAAAAAGGCGTTTGTTTTTTCATTCACAATAATAATTGTGTTGAATTGAAACATTATTTTGGATATAAACCAATAACATTGAAAAATATCTTGGACATAAACCAATATCTAAAAAATGCTGAATTGTGAATTGACTAAAATTGATTAGCATACCTTTGAGGTCTTTATTAAATGAAAAATAAAATTTCCTAGAACTTGCACTCGAATTTCGAGGGCTGGGCTCTGTCAGTATCAATTTATTACATTGAGATTTTTTATTCAATTCTTCAGAAACTTTGTAGGCTAAGGCTTAAATAAAAATTTTTTATTAATATATCCATGTAAAAAATAAAATCAAAAAATACTGATTTTTTAATAATTTATTATTTTAAGCTAATTGGGCCTAACTTCGTAAATGTAAAATAAAACTCAGTCTTATCACATATTTCCCCGACGTTTCGTAACTTTTTTGGTTACTTTTTCAAGGGTCGTCTATTTAAATAAAATAAAATAAAAACACAACATTAACACACAATAATTGCACAAATATGAACAATAAAAACTTACTTAAACTTTATCACATTACAACATTATTAATATAAATCACAGCAAACATAAAAACACAAAATTGTATAATTACAAACATAAAACACAAATTTGTATAATTACATTTAGCTTAAAATTAATATCACAGAATGTTTCTAAACTATTGCGACTCTGTAACTAGTACTAATATTTTGGGTGTCCTCTTTGTGGTTCATGGTTGTATTTATATTCTTTTGAATTCGTAAGCTTTCAATTGTGTACCGCTTTTTTTCTATTTTTTCTACATCCAGTATTTTCGTGTTGTTGAAATTTATTTTGTGTCCAGTTGTAATTACATGTTTTGACAACGCTGTGCTTTCTCTCTCTTTTATGATGTCCATTTGATGTTCTCCTAATCTCTTTTCTAATGTTCTTTTAGTTGTTCCTATATAAATAAGATCACAGCTGTTGTTTTGATCACCCTCACACTTGACTTCGTATACAACATTACTTTTTTGTAGCTTTTCTATTGGAGTTTTTGTTTTTGAAAAAATTGTATTTATTGTTGTGTGTGGGTTGTATGCAAATCTGATGTTTTCTGTTTCCATTGTTGTTCTTATACTTTTATTATCTGTCAAATCCGGGATAAATTGTACACTGTAAAAACTCTTTGTGTCTTTTTCTTTAATGTTTTGATGTTCAAGATTAGAGTTGTGGTTTAATAGTTTTTGTGTATCATTTAAAATAGTATTTGTAATTTTCCTCGGGAAGCTGTTGTTTATTAATATTTTGGTGATTTTTTGTATATTATTTGTGTGATATTTTTTGTCGCTAATATTTAGTACTCTATAAATAAGGTTTTTTGCGGTGTTTATTATTTGATTTTTCGGCTGAGTTGCGTTATAATTCATTATTCTGCCTGAACACGTTTCTTTGGTGTACCAATCAAAAGAAATATTGTCGGTAGTTCGTCGAAGTTTCATGTCCAAATATGCGATTTCCCCTTTTAATTCAATTTCAACAGTAAATTGATGTTGGATGTTGAAGGTTTAAAGTTTTTAAGATTTCATATTATTTTATATTAAAAATATCACTCATACGTACACATCTCTTTTATTCGTATAATAAATAATAATCATACGCCCTGAATAAGTTACGTTATTCATAAATATTTTTTAAAAAATAGTGCAAAAAATAAAACTTTTTGAAGATTTCATTCGATAAAAATTAAAACAACTTGATCTAATCAAGCTATTTGCTGAAGAATGCAATGAGAAATCATCAATGGTTCTTGAGTTACAAATGAAAAACTGAGAAAACAAACATCAAGATAAGGAAAAAATATAAAAGGTCATTAAAAAAAGTTTGGCCTCAGAACGGCAAACCCTTTGGAGGTTTTTCAATACTAGCCTAATACGTTCATCCTGACTTGGAATTCCTCCCACCCCAGACAATAATCCCGAATATATTCCACGGTGTTATGAGAATTGAAAACACAGTCATAGAACTAGAAAACACAATTGTAGAACTATTCGTTTCCCATAAAAATTGAGAGATTTTTATTCAGAACTATTCGATTTGCAAAATGTTTCCATAAAACTTGAGGGCTTTTTAATCAGAGTAGAACAGACATAGGATCGAATTGCTGCAGTCCATATCGAGTAAAATGATTAGAAATTTTAAATTTTGATAAATAATTTAATGAAGATGGCCGCATCTAGTTTAACTTTTATTCTAAATGAAGCACCATAAAATTTATCTATTCCTAGAATTTGAATTTGGCAATTAAACAAAATGTAATTCAATCTATTTTTTACATAACCATGGTGTGCATGATAATGGCCTTTGGATGAGCCATTTTGGATCTACCAAGTGGCCGCCCAGATCATGTGATATCACACCTTTGAATTTTTTTCTTTGGGGTTATGTGAAGCCAAAGGTCTTCGTCGATAAACCACCTACAATTCAGGACTTGAAAGCCAACATTATTTGCGTAATTGGACAGATATCGGTCACAATGTTGGAAAGATTGATTCACAATTGCATCTTCCACATGGACCACCTACGGCGTAGTCGTGACAGCATTTAAATTAAAATATTTTCAAAAATTATATATTATATATTGTTCTTCCAGCCCATAATTATTATTACGGATTATTTAGAATTTGAAAGAAAAAAGGACTAAATATTTACGTGAAGATCGGGAAGGAGCTTAACATGTGAGCTAGGACTACGAATTGTCCTACAGGTTTTATTTTTAGATTACTGATTAATAGATATCATAAACATACGCAGACCAATTTTGACTGAGATCTATAATATAATTTGTATCATTTGTAAGGGGGCTAGGTCCGAACATGCAATGATTTTCGCCAATTTCAATAGCGTTCGTCCGAACCAAAATATTTTCAGCAAAATATTTTTTCAACCTGTAGCTTGAGTACCAGTTTTAAGGGGACACACCGACAGACGGCCGGATGGACGGACGGACAGACAGTCGGAAGAACGAACAGGCGCACGAACGGACGGACGGACATAGCTAAATCGATTCAAAAAATGATTCTGAGTCGATTCAGTATCGAAAACTGACTATGAGCCCATCACATAATAAAAATGAGTCTACGTAAAATACTTTTATTAGTTACAAACATAAACACAAACTCATTATAACCTGACCACATAGTGATATGTGCTCTTACCAAAGTTCAGAAAATACACACATTAAACACACAATGTTCTGTTCTAAAGCAGCCAACACATATTTTTATTTTCATATCAGTTATGTGTGTTTCTAAATTTTGTGCGGTGCCGAACACAATCATGACTGTGTTTCGTTTTAATATTTCGTTATGTACACGAACATGTTTCTATTACGTATTTTTTATTTCGAACACATATAACCACACAGGTTCGACAATTGTTTCAACCAAATTTATTAAAAAAAATGTAAAATAAAACATTAGCAGTTATAAAAAAAATACAAATAAAAAGATAGTAAAAGGAGAGATTTTATATGTTTTTTATGACTTAATTTCGTTTTTTTTTTTATTATGTTTTTAATTTTTATTTTTTAAAAATAATTTTTTTTTTATTATTATCATTTTATTTTTATTTTTTTATAACTGCTAATGAATTATTTTAGATTTTTTTTTGATAAATTTGGTTGAAACAATTTTTGTCGTTATTATGGGGGTGTATCAGATTTTACCGATCGGATTATGTTTTAATTTTTAGATATACGCGTTTAAGAACTGTTCTGTTTTTTTTAGCAGTACACGTGGAAGAACACAAACTTAAAATAAAGCTACACTCGAGGCTGTGTGGTCTATGTGTGTTCGAAAGAAAAAATACGTGTTCGTGTACATAACAAAATATTAAGACGAAACACAGTCAGGATTGGGTTCGGCACCGTACAAAATTTATAAACACACATAATTGATACAAAAATAAAAATATGTATTTGTTGGTCTGAGCTATGTTTGTTTACATATATGTACGAGTTTTTTATTCAGTGTGTGTTTTTTTTTCTGAACTCTGGCTCTTACGTATTCTTAGCGGTCTGAAAGACAAAAATAAGGAAACTTGAGACGCAATAGCCCCTAAAGAATGTAAACTTGATAAATACAAAGCCAATGGAATTGGAAGCTGTTTTTAAAAGCAAAGGTGACGTTACACTGTTTTAAATTAGAAAATTATCCACGACTTAATAGTGTTCAGATTATTTTTATAAAATACAATGAACTATCGGTTAATTAGAATTTTTTTAAGACATTCTGTCATAAGACATTCTGTTTTAAGACTCGTTCTAGAGCGCAGGATGAGAGAATGCCAGCGTTTATTGCAGAAGTGAATCTTTTTCATGTTAGTTTTTTTAAGATGGAGCAAAGAGCTATAATTAAATTGAGCTCAAAATTTAGTAAAAGTGCTTCAGAAGTATGCCAACTCATGAAAGAAGTTTTTTGGGCGGAAGAGATACGGTAGAAGATGATCAGCAAAGTGGAAGTCAAATTTCATTTAGGGCACAAACGTGTGCGCTAAATATCTTTGTCATACTGCAATGTACCCACCCACACATCCCTTGTATGTATGTATTGTATGAGGAGGTGTCAAAAGTACTGCGACCAAATGATCTATTGTACTGCCCTCTGCTAATAGTTTATCCCGATAAAATCTCACCCAACCCTGAAGCCCTCAGAAATTCAAGGATGTTGGTTGGTTCCAGTGATTTTATTTCGCTCCCTGGTATTTGGAAAGAACCCAAGTGCTTTTTCCTCTTGTGCATTAAAGCTCCACAATCCCCCAGTATGTTCTCTGGTGATTCTGTCTTCTCATCGCATAATCTGCACATGGGGTTCGCTCTAATTCCTAACTTGCTCAGATGCTCTCTAAGCCTACAGTGGCCAGTTAAAATCCCGGTTAGTATTCTCAGTCCGTTCTTTGATAATCCGATACATGACTCAAATCTCTAACTGTTGTAGTTACCTAACAAGAGTTTGGATTGACTTAAGCATAAGTGGCTCGAGAAAAGCTCCTGTCTGATATGATTCTCATATTCTCTGAGTACGCCGTCCCATACCCCTTTTCCTATTCCATAAAACGGTTCCGGCCGCATTAGCTTTGTGGAAGCTCCCCTTCTGGGGCAAGCTTATCTGCTTGTTCATTTCCTTAGATCCCAATATGCCCAGCGACCCAACAAAGGCTGACTTTATTGTGTCTGCCTAGTTCATTCAGTCTCTGCAGACAGTCCCATACTAACTTAACTACATAGGACCATAGTGCTCGAATAGCAGCTTTACTGTATGATAATATGGTTATGTCCCGTCTTTTGTATATTCTATTTAAGTTAATCTATGCACATCTATCGATGGCATAAATTTCCGCCTGGAAAATACTCGTGTGTATTCCCATTGATTCGTAGTATTTGGTTCTAGGCCGAAAGACTCCCGCCCCTTTTCCATTTCCGGTCTTTGACCCGTCTGTGTACCATTTGATCGTATCGTCCTTTAGAGAATATGCTGTACTCAAACTACTCCATTCCTTTTTATTACTAAGTTTTGTAACAAAGTATTTCTTGAAGTCGTATTTCTTCTCAGTCCTGTCCATTGGACAATCTAGAAGGGAGTAATCTTTAACTTGACTTATTAGGTTCCATTGCCCTTCATAAAGCCTGGTTATAGGTTTATCCCCCCTTATCCTGATCGCCGTTGCCAGGGCTTTCTTTTGCACAACTATATGTAGTGGGCTTTGGTCTAAGAGTACTTCAAGTGATGCCGTTGGGCACGTCCTCATTGCACCCGTTATCCCAATACACGCTAGTCTTTGTATCCTACTTAGCTCCATTTGAGTTGATTTGAACTCTGTCCTTTTGGCACACGCAATAGCTCCATAGGTCACGATTGGAAGGACCATCATGGAGTACATCCAATATAGGATGCTGGGTTTACATCTTAAGGTTTTCCCGCTACCCTTCTACATATCATCGTAGCACGCTTGGCTTTCTCTGTAATGTGGTTGACATGTGCCTTCCATGTCAACTTACTGTCTAGTACTATGGCCAGATACACCCATCCCTTATTCGTTCGTTTAGTTTTCGCAAAAAATAATAACTGCGTGATTAACCATTCACCGTATTTAGCTAATTTCGCACTCTGTAACTAGTCCTTATTCCCACCAAAAAAATAATATGAAGTTCAAAGGGTCTTATTTTGAGAATATTTCGACCATACAAGAAGCTTCGGCGCATTCTTGGCAGGCTATTCTACAAAGTTATTTATATCAACAGGCATTCGTTTCATTAATAAATCGCTAATAAAAAGTGCATTGAAGCCGGCGCACAGTGGACCATATTTGGAGAAGGCGGCCAAAAATCATTTGTTTTTTTGTTACCAATTTTAAAGTTAAAGTTATGTTATTCATTTGAAATAAATACTAGTAAACATCGGGAGCCAAAAAATTGCGACTCTATCTCAACTTTATCACAGCGGACAGGGTCTTCGAAAATGGGCTTTCTCAGTATTTTGCTAAAATTAAAAATTTCTTTGTAAATTTTTATTTTTGAATGACTGTAACTTTTTTGATTTAAAAGATTTTGAAGTGAAATAAATTTTGTATCATCTATAAATGTTAAAAATGTAAAATCACTGAGTCATTCCGAAATTTAAAAAAAAAAATTTTTGAAAAAGGTCCAAATTTTCTGAAAATCTCCTACTTAATAGAGCATAACTCCTGCCAGTCAAAAGCAGTCAGAAAAAATCTTGCACTCTTCTATAGTCCGAACCCTCCCCTATACTCATATACCCCATTAAACACCCGCCAGTTTCCGCCCGTGTGCACCAAAACAATTTTTCTGATCCAAGGTTAGATATTTTCTGCAAAATTTATGAATACAAAAGTTGTCCACTATGGGGTTAGGATATATTAAGTTTGAGGTAATGTTTGTAACTGCCAAAAATATTGGACCTTTATCCATCTTTTATTATACGGATCGACTGAAAAACACTTTCTGAGTCGATTAAACGATGTCCGTCCGTCCGTCTGAGTGTTATGTATTTTTTTGCGTGTCGGTAAAGTTGTCAGGAGTTGTTATATACTTATAAAAAAGGGTTGAGATATAATGCGCTTAATTGTTACAGGTACACTTACATAGGTATCTTTCAAAAACATTAATAGTCTGAATTAGAGTTATATAGTTTAAATACCTGACAAAATGGGAAACAATTTAAATAACAGGTAAATGGTAAAAAAAAAAAACTATTGCGACATAGCCCTTTAAGATATGACCAGGTATGCTTCACCTTTTAAAAGAGGTTAGGGTGTGGGTTTTTTATGCTTCTAAAAGTGGTAATAAAAGATAAAAATTTGTAAATGGTAAAAAAAACTATTGCGACATAGCCCTTTAAGATATGAGCAGGTATGCTTCATCTTTTAGAAGGGGTTAGGGTGTGGGTTTTTATGCTTCTAAAAAGATAAAACATTTTATTTTACATAATTGCAAGAAAGAGTATTTATAATAATGTTTCCACAATTATTATTCATTACAATTTGTGCAATGGCTAAGTACTGTTGCAGAGAT
Organism: Cordilura impudica; assembly: GCA_963682025.1. Classification (NCBI taxonomy): domain Eukaryota; kingdom Metazoa; phylum Arthropoda; class Insecta; order Diptera; family Scathophagidae; genus Cordilura; species Cordilura impudica. The sequence continues at coordinate 24,793,243 of OY821517.1, forward strand.
CTGACAGATATTTATTTTCAACGAAATGATGTAGACGATGTAATTTTGCACATAGTGTGCAACGACTTCTTTAAGAATTGTAACCTAGAAGACATTGAAATGCACAAAGGAAAAATTATTAATTTTGCATCGAATTTGAAAAGACGGTACATTGAATGCTCTCTTAGCAAGGCAAAGATGTACAAACGTTACCAAGACTGGTTAATAAAGGAACTTATTTTTGAGAGTGTATCTACAACTGCCAACGAAACTGGAAAACAGGGTCGACCAGCAAAACCAATTGACGGATGTAGTGAAAGATCTCGAAGCCGCAAGCTGGAGAATATCAATGAAGAAATTTCTCAAAGAATTATTAAAGATTCATTTTTGCACCAAATTCAACCAACCCAAAATAAAAAAAAAATAAAATTGAAATAATTGAAAAAATAGTAGAAGCGAGCCCAAGGCGCACAAAGAGGATTTTGAAAAGCATTCCTACACCAATTGAAGATAAGAAATTTACACCGGAAGAAGCGTTCGCCCTATTTTTGGATTTGAAATTGACCAAAAATCAATATAAGGAATTGCGGAAGCGAAAAGAATTGTGGGATTTTTCCAGAGTATCGAGATTTAGTTTCTGCCAAAAAAGAATGCTTACCTTCACAATCTGCTATTAGTGTCACTTCAACATCAGCAGAAATAAAATTGCAAGATCTCCTTGAACATACTGCAGAACATTGCTAAATACGCTTGATACTGATCATTTAAAAAAAATTGGTAATGGCAGCATTACTTTAATTTCTAAATGGGGATGTGATGGATCCTCCGGTCAGAAACAATACAAGCAATTTAATGCCGAAAATACATCAGATGCTTATTTATTTATGGTATATTTCGTTCCATTGCGCTTAACAAAAAGGTATAGCGTCTTAGAGCCGTCAACTAGTAGAGCAACAGAAATTGATATATGGAAAAATGAAATTCCTTCTTCAACAAAGTATTCCAGACCAATAAAATTTGCATTCAAAAAGGAAACCAAAGATGTCATAACTGAAGAAGTTCAAAAAATAAAAGATCAAATTAAGGAACTTCAACCAGTAATATTTAAATTTGATGACCAAGACTTTGAAGTACATTTTAAAATGTGTCTCACAATGATTGATGGGAAAGTTGCACAAGCTTTAACTGGAACAAAGTCAACGTCAAGCTGCATTATATGCCAAAAGACATCAAGTCAATTAAGCCAACCCCCACCAGAAGACGATAGTTTTAAGGAAGCCTACGAATTTGGAATGTCCCCTCTTCATGCTAGAATACGTTTCATGGAGCATATTCTTAAATTGGGTTAAATTTTGGAATTTGGTCCGTTAGGCGAAACAGTGAGAAAAAGAAAATCAAGAAAAAAGAAAGCAAAAAAAAAACAAATTCAACAAAAATATCTACAGCTAGGCTTCGTAATCGACCAACCAAAACAAGGGGAAGGAAACACAAATGATGGAAATACTGCAAGGAGCTTTTTTCCGATCCGGAAACTACACCATCTATCACAGGTGTATATCATGAATTAATAAGACGATTCAAAATCATATTACAAGTTCTAACATGCAGCAGAAAGATAAATGCAAAAAAATTTGGAGAGTACGCCAATAAAACAGCTATACTTTATAATGAAAAATACTCTTGGAGATATATGCCATCCACAGTTCATGAAATTTTGTACCTTGGGGAACAAATAATTCAAAACAATATGCTACCAATAGGAGATCTATCTGAAGAAGCGCAAGAAAAAAGGAACAAAGACTACAGATTCTTTCGCGAGCACAACACAAGGAAAATTTCCAGATGTTGTACTAATGAAGACCTTATCACTATTTGGTTGTGCACTTCAGATCCATATATGTCCAACATTCGTCAAAAATGGAAAACTGCCTCTATTGAATCAGACGAAGAAGCTAAACAACTTCTAGAAGATGAAAATCAATGCTATTTAGAAGAAATTTTTACTAAAATTGGTTGATTTAAAGTACTTTTTCATTACACTAACAATAAGTTACACTTTTTTTTATATAGTTAAAAAATTTTCTTGATTTAAAAATTTATATATTTTGTAAATTTACAATAAAAATTGTTATATTTCATAAATTTACCATAAAAATTGATATAGAAATATTTAAAAAGACAATATAAAAAAATTTAACTAAAGCAAAAACATACGAGTTTTTCATTGAAACTTCTCTATCTTGAACCAATATAAGGTAACTTTTACGTTCGCTGCTTAATAGATTATATTTTAACACGGGATCTTTCAAAAAAAAAAAAAAAAAAAACAACCTTTGGCCGTTGTGCACATTAGGACTAAAAAGTAAAAATAAGACATTATATTAAAAAAAACCTTTTTTTTACCTTTTCACTCTTCACTTTTGTACTAAAATTCAACTACAAATGAAAATGTATTTTAAACCCTCCGTAACTTTTTTTATTTTCGGTCTCACCTACCACACAAAAAAACCGCATATCAAAATTCCAATCCAATCACTGTGCGGCGGGTCGTATTTTGAATAAAAACCTAAAACAGGTAATAGTTTCTTGTTTAGATTTTTTGTTACAGACCCAGTTTTAAAACTTATGTGGCACACTGTATATTTATGACGTCAAAGTTAATAAAAACAAACTTTCAAAAAGTACAACGTTTGTGTTGTTGTCGATATAATTTCGTAAAATATGTTGTCTAGAATGTTGCACTGTCCAAATTATGCTTGGTGTACGAATTATTAGTGGTTAGGGCTTTTATATCAAATCCAATACCCTAGAAAACAGTGTTGGTAGAATATATGATTTTTTTTATTATTATTGAATCACTTCTTTATTTTTTTTTTTTTTATAAATATTTGACACATTTAAATGAAAATTTTCAAATTGCTAGTTTTTAGAACGACTGATTGTCTCATAAAAGTTTGACCATACTGGGTTAATGTTATAATCCTCTTAATGTTTTTGCCATCAGTAACGCCTCATTCTTTCTAATAATATATTTTTTTTTTCTTTTTTTGCGTTTGTATTTGTGTATGCTACACGTTACACAAAAACCTGATTTCAATCCGATTTCTGTTGATAAATCCTTTTCAATCAATAACAGACTAAAACAAAGGAAGTCGAAAAAATAAATGGCAGAACAAGCAAAATAAAAAAAAATCGAATAGATAAATCTAATTCTCCAATTCTCCACCAACAAGGACAAATCATTATTGCTAACAACAACCATAACAACAACAAGTTTCAAGTTATTTTTTTTTTTTTAAATCAAAATAGCTAAATCTATCTGACAGAGGCACTTAAAGCAATTCCAGAATATAGATATCCGCTGGCATAAAACAAAACAAAATCAAGTACAAAAGGGTTTAAGGTCTTGGAGAACAGGAAAAGGATATAAAACTAGTTGTCAAAATAATCACGTCGTGCAACTTTCGTGGAAGGCATACAGATTGATAAATCTTTCTTAAGAAAAGTCCATAAGAAATATTTGTATTAAATTGTATTTTAATTGGAAACTAATTAAAATGTTTCTCATTTTCTTAGAGAAACTTTCCCTATTTAAAACTTCCATTTCACTGGTTATTTTCCAAGTGTTTGTCTGTGTAAGTGTTTAGAAATAAAAAAATATTTTCTTTTTTTTTTTTCTTTTTTTATATTATTGTTCGCTTCTTATTTACACTTAATTAAGTTTCCTAATAATTTATGAAATATTCTGTTTAATGTAATTTTACTTTATTTATTTATTTTCGGTACCTTTTCTCCTCTTCAGCCCCTTCATTATGTTAATATTTAAGAAGTTAAACTTACTGGTATTTAAATAATTGTATACATGAAAAGTTTCTCATTGTTTTAACCTGCTTTTCAGACGCCCAAGGCTAATATGATTAGGTGAGAGAGAAATTACAATTATATTAATATTGTTTTGTTGTTGTTTTTCTTTTTACCAGTAACTATACAAAATATTTTTGCTAACTGACTAAGTTAGGGATGAGTCTTCGTTAAACTTAAGCCAATGATTAATTAGAACTAATTTCTTTTTATTTTAATAAAAAGTATTAACAGATGTTATGCAGGTATTTACTTAGTTTATTATTGTTGTTATAACTATATGTTTTTATACTTGTATAAAACAACTTTGTGATTCAACATTATGAATTTGATCAAATATTATTTGTAAAATATGTTTTGTAAAAATTAAAAATATTGACTAACACTCTAAAAATAAACATCAAATAAATTGTATCGTTTTGGATCTTCATAATTGTATTATTATTAAGATTAATTATACAATAATTGTAAATTATTTTGCGTTTTAAAGGATGATTTATGTTCGTTAAGCTAGTTTTTGTTTTTTTTTTTTAATAAATAAGTCATAAATTTGCTCGCGAGGAAATATAATTAAAGTAAGTTATTTGATGTGAACCCGAAAAAGTTCTCTCAACCTCAATATCTTATCTAGCCGAAATTAGGATATATTCTAACAAAAAATAAGTAAGAGTGTTAAATTCGGCTGTACCGAAATTTTTTGATACCCTCCACCTGCGTCTTAAACTCAATATTACACCTAATGTTGAGTACGGCTACCACTTTAAAACTGTTGCCGATACTGAAACATTAATTCCGAATACTAATTAAATTTAAAGTTAATTGTTTTTCTTTTTGGTCAGTTTCTATTATAATATATTTTTATAAAAAAATAATGATCATGAGTTCTATAAAAAGAATTAATCACTATTTGATTACTAGACTGGAAATCCTATAAGTTCCCTAAGTCCTTCATAGAACACTAACGAAATTCATTATTTAACGCAGCCGCCGTTATAATACCCAAAATTTGATCCCTCTTAGAATGTTTTTAGACCTTAGAATTTATACGATAATTTTAAAAAAAAAATGCAAATGATTGTTGGGTAAAAATTATTGATATTGAAAATAAGCTAATTTAAAAATATTTTTATCTGATTTTTCTAGTAATATGTTAATTTAAGGATAGATTTAATAAAAAAAAAAATAATAATAAAAACAGGTAAGAAACTAAAAGCGAAAGTTAAAATTTTAAAATTTAATTTTTCAATTTTCATTTTTCATTTTCCATTTTTCAGTTTTCAGTTTTCAGTTTTCAGTTTTCATTCTTCATTTTCCAATTTTCACTTTCCATTTTCCTATTTTAATTTTCCATTTTTCAGTTTTCATTTCTCATTTTTAATTTTTCAGTTTTCATTTTTCATTTCTTAATTTTCATTTTTCAGTTTTCATTTTTCATTTTCCATTTTTCAGTTTTCAGTTTTAATTTTTCATTTTCCATTTTTCAATTTTCCATTTTTCATTTTCCATTTTTCATTTTCATTTTTAATTTTTAATTTTTAATTTTTCAATTTTAAATTTTCAATTTTCATTTTGCATTTTTCATTTATCATTTTTCATTTTTCAGTTTACAGCTTTCGGTTTTCATTTTTCATTTTCCATTCTCCATTTTTCCATTTTCCATTTCTCATTTTCCAATTTTCATTTTACATTTCCATTTTCCATTTTTCATTTTCCATTTTTCAGTTTTCATTTTTCATTTTTATTTTCCATTTTTCATTTTCCACTTTCCACTTTCCATTTTCCATTTTCCATTTTCCATTTTCATTTTTAATTTTTCAATTTTAAATTTTGAATTTTCATTTTGCATTTTGCATTTTTCATTTTTCATTTTTCATTTTTCAGTTTACAGCTTTCGGTTTTCATTTTTCATTTTCCATTCTCCATTTTTCCATTTTCCATTCTTCAGTTTTCAATTTTCATTTTTCAATTTTCACTTTGCATTTTTCAATTTTCGTTTTCCATTTTTCATTTTTCAATTTTCATTTCCCATTTTCCATTATCCATTTTTCATTTTCCATTTTCAATTTTTCATTTTTCAGTTTTCATTTTTGATTTTTCAGTTTTCAATTTTCAGTTTTCAGTTTTCAATTTTCATTTTTCATTTTTCAATTTCCATTTTCCATTTTCCGTTTTTCAATTTCCAGTTTCCATTTTCATTTTTAATTTTTCAATTTTCAGTTTTCAATTTTCAATTTTCAATTTTCAATTTTCAATTTTCAATTTTCAATTTTCAATTTTCAATTTTCAATTTTCAATTTTCAATTTTAATTTTTCATTTTTCAGTTTACAGCTTTCAGTTTTCATTTTTCAATTTCCAACTTCCATTTTTCATTTTCCATTTTTCATTTTTCAGTTTTAATTTTAAAATTTAATTTTTCAATTTTCATTTTTCATTTTCCATTTTTCAGTTTTCAGTTTTCAGTTTTCAGTTTTCATTCTTCATTTTCCAATTTTCACTTTCCATTTTCCTATTTTAATTTTCCATTTTTCAGTTTTCATTTCTCATTTTTAATTTTTCAGTTTTCATTTTTCATTTCTTAATTTTCATTTTTCAGTTTTCATTTTTCATTTTCCATTTTTCAGTTTTCAGTTTTAATTTTTCATTTTCCATTTTTCAATTTTCCATTTTTCATTTTCCATTTTTCATTTTCATTTTTAATTTTTAATTTTTAATTTTTCAATTTTAAATTTTCAATTTTCATTTTGCATTTTTCATTTATCATTTTTCATTTTTCAGTTTACAGCTTTCGGTTTTCATTTTTCATTTTCCATTCTCCATTTTTCCATTTTCCATTTCTCATTTTCCAATTTTCATTTTACATTTCCATTTTCCATTTTTCATTTTCCATTTTTCAGTTTTCATTTTTCATTTTTATTTTCCATTTTTCATTTTCCACTTTCCACTTTCCATTTTCCATTTTCCATTTTCCATTTTCATTTTTAATTTTTCAATTTTAAATTTTGAATTTTCATTTTGCATTTTGCATTTTTCATTTTTCATTTTTCATTTTTCAGTTTACAGCTTTCGGTTTTCATTTTTCATTTTCCATTCTCCATTTTTCCATTTTCCATTCTTCAGTTTTCAATTTTCATTTTTCAATTTTCACTTTGCATTTTTCAATTTTCGTTTTCCATTTTTCATTTTTCAATTTTCATTTCCCATTTTCCATTATCCATTTTTCATTTTCCATTTTCAATTTTTCATTTTTCAGTTTTCATTTTTGATTTTTCAGTTTTCAATTTTCAGTTTTCAGTTTTCAATTTTCATTTTTCATTTTTCAATTTCCATTTTCCATTTTCCGTTTTTCAATTTCCAGTTTCCATTTTCATTTTTAATTTTTCAATTTTCAGTTTTCAATTTTCATTTTTCATTTTTCTGTTTTCACTTTTCAGTTTTAATTTTTCATTTTTCATTTTCCATTCTCCATTTTTCAGTTTTCATTTTCCATTTTCATATTCCATTTTTCATTTTTCATTTTTCAATTTCCAGTTTCCATTTTCATTTTTAATTTTTCAATTTTCAATTTTCAATTTTCAATTTTCAATTTTCAATTTTTAATATTCAATTTTCAATTTTCAATTTTCAATTTTCAATTTTCATTTTTCAGTTTTCATTTTTCATTTTCCATTTTTCATTTTCGATTTTTCAATTTTCCATTTTCCATTTTTAATTTTTATTTTCCATTTTTGTTTTTCATTTTCCATTTTCCATTTTCCATTTTTCATTTTCCATTTGACATTTTTCATTTTTCATTTTCCATTTTCCATTTTCATTTTCCATTTTTCAGTTTTCCATTTTTCATTTTCCATTTTTCAGTTTTCATTTTCCATTTTCATTTTCCATTTTTCATTTTCCATTTTTCACTTTCCATTTTCCATTTTCATTTTTAGTTTTTAAATTTTCAATTTTCATTTTGCGTTTTTCATTTTTCAATTTTCATTTTCCATTTTTCGTTTTCCATTTTTCATTTTACATTTTTTAAATTTTCAGTTTTCATTTTTCATTTTCCAGTTTTCAGTTTTCAATTTTCAATTTTCAATTTTCAATTTTCATTTTTCATTTTCCATTTTTAATTTTTCATTTTTCATTTATCTGACTGACTTAAATTTTCTTTTCGAAACCATATTTTAAGAGTTTTAAAATTAAATGAATCGGTGGTGACTATATGATTTTGTAGTACTTTGTTAAATACAATTTTAATGAATATCTATAATATTAATAGGCAAGGCGATTTTTTGTGACCGATGTAAGTTTCACAGTTTTACCCCGATTTTGACAAAAAATTTATCGTTTGAAAGGTATTTGTTTTTAACTGTTACCCAGATTTATAGATTTTCATCGTTTGGAATATTTTTTTGGAGTTATGATCGTTTAAAGTTGCTACTAACACATACATAAAATTATACAATGCTATGTGTGTTTATTAAATTTCTTAATGTGTTTGGGTTAATATGCTGAGTTTGTTTTCTTCATTTAAAATGAGTTGAATTGTGAAGCACACCTTTAGGGTGTTAATTAAATGAAAATATAAAATTTCCTAGAATTTGCACTTGAATTTCGAGTGCTGGAATCTGCTAGTTTATATTATTGATTTTATAAAAATCATATGAGTGCTTTTGAACTCCAACATGGATTTATGAAGACTTATAAGATTATTATTTAATATTCGATTCAATTTAACATTGCATTTTTTTAAACTCTTCCATTTAACTCGTACGCTCTGTCTGTCTGTCTGACTGTTTGTCTGCCATGGGGCAACCCCATTCTCCTCATGCAATTGATCTGAAATTTGGCCCATAGTCTTGTTGTAAGTATAGATTAATTTTTGTGTAGTCATGCACAGTCAAGGAGTGATTTAAACCACATTTCCCCTCATCCAATCAATCTGAAACTTGGTCCACAGACTTGTTGTCACCAAATATTAACTTAAAGATAATCGCGCATAGTCACACACAGTCACGGAGTGATTAAAACCCCATTTCGCTTTTGTGAGCAAAGATTGATTTCAAAATAGGCACGCAAAATCACGCAGCAACGGAGAGATTCAAAACTCATATGCATAAGGAAAGAAAGATTTAATAAAAACTTTGCTTTTATGGGTTAGATTATTTCTTTTTAATTTAGCTCCTTTTGACTGATGTGTGATTTTTATACCTTGTTGAAAAAACTATTTATTGCAAAATTCTTATTATAAATTTTGCAGGAAATCGTGAAGCTAAGAAATGCTACTGTTTTTTGTTTCTGTTTTTACAGACTAACAATGGGATGAGGTTCCAAAATATATCTACCACATAAAGAACGTTATTTCAATACTTGAAACCGAAAATCAAATGTATTTACACATTCATTCATATATTAAGAAAAAACATTGCGAGTCCGATCACGGGGAGATGTGTAAACATCTAGTAATTAAAGATATTTTAAGTTGGAAATACTTGTGCTTTCAGTATATATTTTTTTTTTTCAATTTAGAGTTGTTATACATTTAGCCTAGTTTAATTAGCTGTTGTTGAATGAGCTTATATTGTGAAATTCTTAACGCTGTTATACTTGAGGGTTGTTGAATTAGCTGCAATAATCTTTACACCAATACACTCATGTCTCACACCGTTTTTGTTTTACTCTGTTTTTGTGATTGTATTGTGAAATAGATTTTTAGCCCCCTGAGAGTATTGAAGTTTTATTCATCAAAAAAAAAATATATATATGCGATAATTTAAATTTTTTATTACATTAATTGTTTTTAATGTTCAAGTAATAGTTTTCTAAAATGGTGCACTTGTTTTTTTTTTTATGCAATAAACACCTACACAAACACACAAAAGCAATAAAACAAATCCCTTTAATGCCACATGATAACGTACACCAACGAATGTCAGTGAAATGTATGTACAAATGCAAACACACACACACACACATATATACATTCTGACAACTTGTTAGACCACTAAATTTTATTTTCATTTTCTGTTTTAACAAAAATACACACTCAACTTTTAACCTCTTAAAAATAGGAAATGACAGCACAAGATAAACAGAGAGACAGACAGACAACTAAGCTGAAATTGAAACTAAAACATCTCTGTTTAGGGACGTTGCTGCACTAAAAAGACAAGTCGAAATAGAGCGCAACCGAAACAGACCAAACCAAAATCAAGAAACATGGAAAGATTTATTCTGTATTGTGTTCACCGCAAAAACCAACAACGAAACAACAATCTTGTATATGTTGTGGGATAATGAAAATTGGAAATGCGTCTATATTTCATGTTTTTTACTCCGACACTTTTTAAAGCTGACATCAGAATTTGAAAGGCTTTAGTGTTTAATGCAAAAAAAATAAAAAGTTTTACAAAAATCAAATTTAACCGAGATTATCTGAAATTTAAGGTTATTTAATACAGATACAGACAGAAGAAGGTCTACATCTATAGTATAGATTTTATACATCGACTTTCACAAATCTTTTTTGCTCTTTTGGCTTGGACCGATTATTTATTAAAGTGCATCTCAATATTTCTACAGTCTCATATTCGATCTAAATCATTTTAGTGATTGACTTCGAAGTTAATCAAGCTGAAGATCAAATATATTTAGTTTGAACGAACGTAAAAATATTAGCACATTTGTTTCAAAAATTTATTTATATTCTGAAAGACAGGTTATACAGGTGTTTCGGGACGAGTGAACAAACCTTATCAGTAACCAGTTTGTATGGTACAGAGTTAAATACATATACATTTGCTGAAAACAACCAAGTGAGAATCCAAGCAGAGTTATAATATTTAAACCTCCTCTAATATAAAAAAAAACTTAAATATATAACAACTTTCGCCATAATTCTGTGGTTTTTTGGAATAACCGCGTATGTCCATTTTTGTCAGTTTTGAGTTAACGATGCCAAATATATTAATTTTTAACGCTCTTTACATGTGTTAAATTTTTTTTTTAATATTGACCATTTCTGAGTTTTTTCTTTAAATAACGACGTAACTTAAATGTTTATGAAATTAATTTGCAGCACTAACGACGTATGTCAACCTACGTTTGATCGCTAACAAATTATGTTCTCAGAAAACGACACATAGCGACATACGTTGTTATTAATGAAAAAAATTCAAAATAATTTTGGATTATTTTTCAGTTTATAACCACTTATAAAAACTTGAGTGTTTATTTCTATTATTTTTTGTCACTATTATTCTTGATACGTTGTTATATTCTCATCGTAATTCCCGTTAACTTTTTGTTGACGAACAAAAAAATCCATTTTTCAAGCAACAACAACTTATGTCTACATGGGTGGTTGCATTGGTAGTTTTCTTTTTCAAAGAAAACGACGTTTGTCGACATAAGTTGTTTTATCTGCACACACTTTAAGTGTAATTTACATATTGTTTTTTCGTCCTTCTCTAGGATCTATTCCTCTGAAGATTTTTGACTCAAAATTTTATATAAAGTATTTATTGCCCATATCTACAAGACTGTTAAATAAAAAGCTCTAAAATCTTTATATCGAGCCCATAATTTAAAATATAACATTTTTTTGGCTCCCCTGAACATTTTGATTTTATGACATACGCGGTTATTCTAGAAAACCACAGAATTGTCGATATCGACGATTTCGTCATCTTCTTTCTTATCAATGTCTTCATATTCACCTAATGGTTCAGGTTCAGTTGCACAATCATCGAACTTGCTCGTGTTTTCTATAGAAAAAAGCCTAAATGAAACTTGAGTGGCAGGACTAGGTCGAAAAATGGTACGATCCTACCATATTTAGTAGAGACACTTATTTTTTGCAAACACACATACAAACCAAATTTCAAAAAAATCTGCGCAAAATTTTTGTTTTTCATAGATTTAAGTGAAGATCGGGAAGAAGCGTTATATGGGGCCTATGACTAAGATTACTGGCAGTAATAAAGACACAGAAACCAAATTTTGCCGGAATCTATATGATAACTTGGATCTTATCGCAATTTAAGTCGATCTCATAGAGGTCATTTGCAAGGTGACTAGGTCTGAACATGCACCGATTTTCGTCAATTTTAATAGCGTTCGTTTCGACTGACTGGCGAAAGTTTATATACTAAATTTGATTAAAATGTATTCATATTTGCGACTTGTAGTTGGATTACAAGGACACACAGACGGACGGACAGACAGAGAAATGGACGGATGGATGGATAAGGCTGGATGGATAAGGTGGGTTTTGATCAAATATTTTTGGTTGTTACAAACATCAGCACATGCTCATTATACCCTCACCACATTAAATCTAGGAGGGAAAAAACAGACGTTTTTTAATATTTTAGCAATAGTGAACGCTCGAGGTAAATTTGTAAAAATTAAAAAAAAAATATATCACCGTTATGTGAACCAACACTTTCATTTGAACGGTCTTAGTACAATTAATATCAAAGTCAAACTAGATTATACTCTCGGGAAGTCTGTTCCTTCGTTTAAAATAAGTAAAAGAAAATGGAAATCAAACCAGGATATGCCAGAAATAGGGAAGAAAATCCACAAAATGGTTTTGGATGACCGTCGAAGGAAAGTGATCAAACTAGCAGACGTAATAGACATTTCGAAATCTCAATGTTTCGATATTCTATCAAGCATCGTCGATGTGACACATACAAACAAATTTTCACTAATACCACCACAATGCTTGATGGTGAATTTGATAAGTGTATAGTGCCCTTTAGGCTAGCTAGTGCCGATATGGATATGTATGTGAGTAAATAAAAATCTACACATCCCCGTCATCATTTCGAAGATTGTTTTAAAAAAAAAAACCTTATTGTGTCTTCTTCGAGCACTTTTGATGATTAAAAACTATTAGAGAAAGATTTTAAACTGATTTTTGCTTACGCTTAGAAAGTGATTTATAGAAAAATGTGATTAAATATGACTCAAAAATAAGTCGAAAGTGATCAGAAAACCGGGTAAAAAAGACTCCCAAGAAATGTCGCTTTTGTGATCAGCAAAAGAGCGCATTTATGCCTGTTTTAATAGAGCAGAATAGTCAAAAAAGACTCCGCATGATCATTTATTTCATAAAATGCTTACTGGGATTTTAGTCACTATCTGTAGAAACATATTTTTTAAGAAAATAAATCTGCTTACAATTTCAATATTATTTAGCAGAAAAATAAGAAAGTAGTATTATAATACAGCGTAATGATGAATTGTACTTCTCAATTAGTTTATTTTTAATGATACATTAGAAGTTCGGTTTGTGCTAAGAAAACCATGAATACATGTTTCCCATGGCGAGACTTAATCATTGCACGTGCATAAACTTTTTGGTAGTCCGGGAATGGCGTTTGCCTCCATCTCGACATTAAATAACAAATTTTAAAACTATATTATAATTAAGGCGAATTAAATATTTGCCTTTGAAAACAATTGAATATCGTGATTTGTTTATTTTGTTTGGGATCCAAAATTGTCGAAATTTCAAAGCGATATTTTTCCAGTTTTAGTGTTTTTTTTTTAACATCAGTGACCCAAATCTGACAAAAGAAAAAGTATTTTTTTTTAAGTGCCATTTTTTACAGGCTAAATATTTTATGTTTCACCACTACTTTTGAATGCAAGTATGCAGAGTTTATATGATGTACTAAAAAGATAACCATTAAAGTCATACTATATTCTGCAACTCTAAAAATTCCATAATTTCGTATATATAAATTAATATAACGATTTATTTTTAATATGCGCTTATTGTGGATATACAATACGGAATGTATATATCTATAATATTAATAGGCTATGCGATTTCTTGTGACCGATGTTTTGTTCTATCGTTTTATCACGATTTTGACCAAGCGTATATTATTTGAAAGGCGTTTCTTTTTTGCCGTTTTGCAGATTAACAGATTTTTAAATTTTTTCTTTTATTTTGAGTTAATTGCATTTAAAGTTGCTACTAACACATATATAAAATTACACATATGATATGTGTGTTTTCTTAAATTTGTTAATGTGTTTGGTAATGAGTTTGTTATCTTAATTCACAATAATAATAAACCATAAAAGCGTTGGTTTGTGAATTGGCTAAGTTTAAAAAAAACTGCCTAGAAATTGCACTCGAATTTCTAGCGCTGGAATCTGCTAGTATATATTATTTAGATTATTTTGACATTTGCAACAGTAGTATGTATCATCTTGTGATGTTATAAAAATCCCAGAATATTGATTTCATATATATATATATATATTTTATTAATATATGTATGTATATGTAAATAATACAACATCGAAAGTTATTGTTGTTTTTTTTTTTTTTTTAATATATTAATACATAAGAAAAATATAAAAAAGTTATATGCACATATTACGAAAAGAATATGTTAATTTTTTTTATTAATAACTAGGTAGTTTAGCATTATTTGCTTTTGATATAGGTTAATTTTTATATTATTACTAAAACGACCACAAAAACAACAAGTACAGCTATGACAAAAATACAAAATTTCGAATAACAAATCAGAAAAACATATCTTTATTATTTTTTTACCTTTTCAGTGATTTCTCGGGACCTATGAGACCGATTGTCATGATTTAAAAAACGAAACCTGCTCATGATGTAATTGAATCATTCTCACTGCAATCGAGCGTCCTAGCTGTCTTATTGAGGGCTTGATCGTGACAAGAACAACTTAGATAATCATATTGTTTCAAGACTTTTTTTACTTCATCGTTGGATTCTCGGGACCTAATCAACCAATGCGGACGATTTTAAATAGCAAATTTCTCAGGACATTAGTGACTCATTTTTAATGCAATCGAGCACTCTAGCTGACTGATTGAAGTCGTGATCGTGATTCCCACAGACGGACAGACGGACACCGCTATATACACTCCGCGTGTTATAAGGATCACAAATCTATATATTTTATGGGGTCCAGATTTTTTTCTAATTATTAAAAACGGACTGACAAACTTATATATACGCTCTGCTCACTGGAGTAGAGGGTATAATAAAGCCGAATTATTATTCTTTTTTTATTTAGCTGTACCCCACAAGCTCGGCCCGGCAGGCTCTTCTTAAGATTCACTGCAAATGTCATCAAGATTGGTCCAGCTATTTTGGAGAACATACCGGACATACATGCATCCATTTTTAAAAATATAGAACCACTATGTGGTCAGGATATAATGAGTTTGTGCTGATGTTTGTAATTACTAAAAATATTTGACATAGACCCATCTTTTATTATACCGATCGACTGAGAATCACTTTCTAAGTTGATGTAGCGAAGTCCGTCCGTCTGTCCGTCCTACCGTCTGTCTGTCCATATAAACACTATAATCAAATTACAGTTCGCAAATATGGATATATTTTGATAAATTTAGTATATAAGCTTCTATCGGCCATAGGATGAACGCTATTGAAATGAGAGAAAATCGGTTCATGTTCAGATCTAGTGCCCATACAAATTACCCCTAGGAGATCGACGTAAATTGCCATAATATCCAAATTATCATATAGATCTTGGTCAAATTGTGTTTATGTATGTTTATTACATTCATTAAATGGGATTGTATCTTCAGAGGATATCTATTGAAAATGGATAGAGGAACAAGTTTTAAATACACGGCTGTCATTTGTTGTTGATGAGAGGGATTCTCTAATTATCTACATCATCTAATAGTGTATTAACTATAGTGCACGAAATAGAGATACTTTTTTTACTTCTGTCTTCCCATTTTAAATTTTTTTCATGTGCAACAGCTTTCCGTTACTTATTTAAATATATTAATATTGGTTCATTTTCGGATCTATATGAAACCAAAATCTTCGTGAAACCAAAATCTTCCTCAAATTTAAATTTTCCAACGACTTTACTCCTTTACACCACTGTGACCTGACATGAAACTGATGGTTTGTTTTTAGCAAGACTTGTTGGTATTTTTTGTTGTTATTGCATTTGTCATAGTGTTTTTTTTTTTATTTATATTTTTTTAGTTAACATAAAAACTACATGACATTTACAAATTGTACTTAACGCTTAAAACGCTAAAGCAGGAAAATTGTTTTTTCTCTGTCTCTCTCTCTCTCTCTCTAAAATATTTGAAAACTAGAAAGTAAATGTGAATGAATGGTTTACTTGAAAGATTGAATGCACTGTTGACTGCAGCCATAAGTAACACGTTTAGCTTCATGGCTGCTCTAAATGCTGTGAATGCGAGTGTAAATGTTCTGAAATGACTGTGAAAAGTCCCAAATCCTCAAAGTGCAATGTAGCATTAAAGGATGCATGGTAATGCGGAAAAAACACATAGCAGCTACCGGGGAACATAGTGAAAAAACACATACAAATTATATTTCATGTATTAGAAACGGAAGTTGCGCTGTTCTCAATTTGTTCGCTTGTTCGTTTTTTTTTTAATCATAGAAATTAAATTGTTATCTTGCGTAGAAAACGCATTCATTTTTAAACTATTAAACAAGTTAAGGAATATTTGGAAAATGTTTTATTTTAGTTCACTAGTTTCCATAATATAATAAAGTTTCTAGGTCATATTGTAACTTTTGGTTTGTGCGTAAAAGAGAAAAAATTTTAAATCATTTTATATAAATCCATTAAAAAAATAAAACTTTTTTCATAACATTTTGATTTATGGTAAATTGGTTTGGGGGAAGTTTTTTTTTTTTTTTATTATTATTTCAAACAGGATACGAGTATAAGTTGGTAAACTGATTTTTTGTATTAAAAGTTTTTAACAAATTTATTCGTTTTAGTCAGTTGTGTTCAAAAAAAAAAAACAGAAAAAATATATAAAATTGAAATGAGGGAGCATTATTGTTCATCGCACAACAATTAGTTATGTCTTCTGGGATTTTAATGAAATCCATCATAAGTATTATAAGTTGGCAGAGTCTAATATTTTCGACTCGAATATCGTTCGGATTTTAATATATAACACCTTAAAAAATGGGAAATATTCTAAAAAAATTCACAAACGTTTGCTTACAAAGTCATCCAAATATTTCCTTTTAAATGGTCTACATATCGATATTTAGTATTATAACGTCAAAAGTAATTTTTAGGGTTTGAGTTTAAAGCACCAGCTCTGAAACACATTTTTTTTATTCTAAAAAATATATCTATAATATTAATAGGCTAGGCGATTTCTTGTGACCGATGTTTTGTTCTACCGTTTTATCCCGATTTTGACCAAACCTACATTATTTGAAAGGTATTTCTTTTTAGCCGTTTTGCAGATTTACAGATTTTAAAATTTTTCTCTTTATTTTGAATAAATTGCATTTAAAGTTGCTACTAACATATACATAAAATTATACATATGTTAGTGTGTTTTATTAAATTTGTTAGTGTGTTTGTTAATGAGTTTGTTATCTTCATTCACAATAGTAATAAACCATAAATGTGCTGGTTTGTGAATTGGCTAATTTGAAAAATAAAGTTGGGTAGAAATTGCACTCGACTTTTGAGCACTGGAATCTGCTAGTAATAATTATTGTGAAAAACTTCAAAGTAAAGCCTCATTCCGTTTCAGAGTTCATATGAAAAATCTGTGGCATTGAACTCAGCACCGCAAAATATGAGCTTTGACCTTTTAATATAAAATATATCGCACCTGTACATCTAAAGTGAGTCAACTCAAAATATTTCAATTTTCACTTTTTGCAAAAAAACGATACACAGTGGTCATATCTATCCACTGTAAAAATCTTACATCGGGGTTTCTAGTCTTTCGCAAAAAAAAAAATGCAGTTGTAACCCTCTTTGTTTTATAAGAGTAGCTTCTTTAGAATCCACTAAGAAGACATATTTTGAGCTGCACCCAAAAAAACTTATTATTTTTGATGATCACTGAAAAAATCGCAAAAACAACTACTGTTGTATACTTATTATTTGTAATTCTTTACAATGAAACAACTGTTTTTAAATTTTATAGTAAATATTAAGAAACAACCGTTTTTTGCCGTTACTGAAAAATTGTAAATTTTGAGTTGACTCACTTTATAGGTACAGGTGCGATATGTATGCATACCATTTTTGAGTGTTGTACAGTTTAAAAGTTATGGGTGACTTTGTATGGGCAGTTATGTGAAATTTTGGCATTATCGCTCAGTTCAATGCTTCATATTTTGCAAACCAAAAGGGTCTTGAGGCCGAAAGTTTATGATTTCTTGATCATTGAAATCGAACATGACAAATCCGAAATTATATGCCAAATATTTGTTTAATTAAAAGAGCATCGAATTATCTTCGCAATTTACCCTTCATTACACAAAACCCTATATTATCAATTAGAGGGTGACCCAATAAAAATTAATTGAATTTTTTTTCTGGTTCATATTTTCAGCAACATGTATATTAAAACATTCTAAGAAAATCACCAAAGAAAGTATGGGTCTAAAATGAAAACCTAGCTCCCGCCGAGAGACATGAAGATTTTTATTTTTTTTTTTTTATACGAATTTTAATTTTTATCAGAGTTCAGAAAAAAACACACACTGAATAAAAAACTCGTACATATATGTAAACAAACATAGCTCAGACCAACAAACACATATTTTTATTTTGATATCTATTATGTGTGTTTTTACATTTTGTATAGTGCCGAACACAATCATGACTGTGTTTCGTTTTAATATTTCGTTATCTACACGAACATTTTTCTATCACGTATTTTTGTTTCGAACACATATAAACCACACAGATTCGAGTGCAGCTTTATTTTAAGTTCGTGTTCTTGCACGTGTACTGCTAAAAAACAGAACATGTTCTTGAACGCGTACATCTAAAAATTAAAAATTAAAAAAACAAAATTAAGTCATAAACAACATATAAAATTTCTCTGTTTTCTATTTTATTACTATCTTTTTTTTTAATTTTTTTTTTTTCATTATTGTTAATATTATTTTTATTTTTTTATAACTTCTAATGAATTATTTTAGATTTTTTTTAATAAATTTGGATGAAACAATTTTTGTCGTTATTATAGGGGCGTATCAGATTTTTCGATCGCGAGTGAATAGGGTTTTAATTTTTAGATTTATGCGTTCAAGAACATGTTCTGTTTTTTTAGCAGTACACGTGCAAGAAAACGAACTTAAAATAAAGCTACACTCGAATCTGTGTGGTTTATGTGTGTTCGAAAAAAAAAATTACGTGACAGAAACATCTTCGTCTAGGTAACGAAATATTAAAACGCAACACAGTCATGTTTGTGTTCGGCACCGTACAAAATTTAGAAACACACATAATTGATATGAAAATAAAAATATGTGTTGGCTGCTTTAGACAGAACATTGTGTGTTTGATGTGTGTATTTTCTGAACCTTGATTTTTATACGAATTACAAATTATGTATACAATTCAGTAGTCTGCTATGAAAGTTATCAACAAAGAGCAATTAAAATTCAATATTATTAATAGTTCTAGTCACTGTAGAAGTTTACCGTTAATGCATTTTATAAAAACGTCGTGCTAAACATTTGTTTTGATTGATTTATGCACTTGATAGTTAACTTTCAAAAAGTAAGCGTGTGTTAATTTCTTTTTTAAAAAACTTTTCACGTTAAATTACCGAATCATCAGCGATGTCAACTGACTTTTCCGGGTCAAGTTTTCTGACTAATCACAACGCTAGTATTATTGGTATGCCAAGTAAACTTAGTGAATTAAATTTGCCAAGCTATCGTGATGTTTTAAAGTATCATTTTTTCTTAAGTGATCGCGAAAAAGAAAAACCAAAAAAACCACACTGGTATGCAAAATTTTCTCCGATAATTGCAAACAAAATAATTGAAATTTGGGAAAAAAATTAATATGTGCATGATAAATAGAAAAATCATTTAAAAAAAAAAATAAATAAATTTCTCAACAAATACCATTAAGAGGTAAAAACATATCAAGAGGTAATATATTTTCAGAATTTGAGATATCGTTGAATGATGTATTTTATATCGGTAAATGCAATTGCAAAAAAAAACAATGCCATGCTCCTCTGGATTGATTCCTGATTCCCTCAAAGCATTCATGATTGTTAAATATAGTAGACCAACTGACCAGGGAACTCCCAGCTAGCTTAGATCCTTCGTATAGGTTCGACTCTTCACAAATAGATGTCGCTTCTAGAATCGAATTTGCAATGCCAGCAAAATGGGACCTTACGCTAAGAGATACGATACAATTAATTTTGCTATGATGTGTGATAGATTCGGCATTTCAGACAGCTTTATTTAAAGACATTGGCTTTACTGATCAAAATGGGGAACCAATTATCTATAATATTAATAGGCTAGGCTAGGCGATTTCTTGTGACTGATGTTTTGTTCTACCGTTTTATCTCGATTTTGACCAAGCGTATATTATTTGAAAGGTATTTCTTTTTAGCCGATTTGCAGATTTACAGATTTTTTAATTTTTTCCTTTGTTTTGAGTAAATTGCATTTAAAGTTGCTACTAACATATACATAAAATTATACAATGCTATGTGTTAATGTGTTTGTAATAAAAATGAATTTGTTTTCATTAAATTGTCTTTATTTAATGAAAAAATAAAATTTCCTTGAATTTGCACTCGAATTACGAGGGCTGGAATCTGCTAGTTATGGATAAATCCAAAGTAGGTCGTGAAAAAATGAAAAGCAGGGAGTCCGTTCGTCGTATGCAAAACAATGATTAAGTCTTACTTGCTTTTTCTTTTGATGGCAGAAAAAATGATGCACTAACACGGGAAGAAATAAGTAGAAAATACAATCCGAGAGTCAAAAAAGAGTCTCATATAGTGATTGTAAAAGAACCGGGAAGCAAGTTGTTAGGTCATATAAAAGTTGACGCTGAGGACTGCAATCCTAAAAGGATGCAATTATGTGAGTTCTTCAAGGAAAAAAATTCTCACTTACCAGCTTGATAGGTGTTTGCTGCGATGGGGAACCCACCAATACTGGAACTGAAAATGCAATTCTACGAAAGTTTGAAGTTTTGTTGAATAAACCATTACATTGGTTTGTTTGTTTGTTGCATTTCAACGAATTCCCACTTCGCCATTTCTTTAATGCTTTAGAAAAATCTACTACTAGTGGACCACGCACTGCAAATGGGGCTTGGACGAAATTAATTGAGACCTGTGAACAACTTCCGGTAAGCATGCATTGATTTCATCAACGCTTAATGTAAGTCCCTTAAAAGTAAAACAAACACATCGTTGTAGGCTTTACCTGATTTTTTACCGATTTTATTGGGAAATATGCCTCCACCTAGAAACGCTAAAGATGGAAAAGCTGTTTTTACTACGTCTTATATCTTTATCGAATAGCAAAAGCTGTATCGAAAGGTTCGTGCCCAGCATGAAACCGGGGCAAATTGTTCATTCTCGCTGGTTAACAAAAGCTAGCAGACTTTTGCGGCTATATGTTGCAACTAGTATGCCTTCAACAAATTTAAAAATATTGGTTAACTTTATTACGAAAGCTTATGTACCGATGTATTTTAATGTAAAATTTTATAATTCAGTAGTATACGGCAGTGCGCTTTTATATAAACTAGCAGATTCCAGCACTCGAAATTCGAGTGCAATCTTATTTTTCAACTTAGCCAATTTACAAACCAACACTTTTTTGGTTTATTATTATTGTGAATGAAGATTACAAACTCATTAACAAACACATTAACAAATTTAATAAACACACACATAGCATATGTATAATTTTATGTATGTGTTAGTAGCAACTTTAAATGCAATTTACTCAAAATAAATGAAAAATTTTAAAAATCTGTTAGTCTACAAAACGGTTAAAAAGAAATATCTTTCAAATAATATACGTTTGGTCAAAATCGGGATAAAACGGTAGAACAAAACATCGGTCACAAGTAATCGCCTAGCCTATTAATATTATAGATTTATTAATTCAACGCAATTTTTGCCGCAAAATCTTCGGGACATTGTAAACGAAACGATAAAAAAAATGCATATTTCGCCCATCCGGAAAATATATTGTTAACAATGCTTCTCGACGATAGGAAACCTGTCCGAGAAAGAGCCATTAACAAAATTTTGTATTGTCGTGAACAACTGTATGACTCAACTTAACTCAGGGCTTATAAAAAGCATCCCACTAATTTCAATTACACAGATTATATGGATTTAGTCGACTTAGATAATGACAACATACTATCTGAGCCTCCATTTACTGCAAGCATTCCACACGAGCATCTGCTAGAGTATATTAAATCTGATGATGAACCACTGCCAGTTCCAGGAATTCCATTGCACATCCGAAGAACCGAGCGATGTGTGCAGTTGCTAACGCACCTATCACGACGAGTAATTGCAAAAAATCGTGGCAGTGACTTTAGAAAGTCGAACCCGAACATCCCGAATGGATTGTAAAAAAGTCTTAGATTCTGTTGTTTAAATTACGAAATAAAATATTAATTAAAAAAAAAATTGTCATCCTCAAACTCTGCAGGCAAAATCCATTTAGAAGCATGCCAAAAACATTTAGAAAAGGTTTAACCAATGACCTTTGACTTTAAAAAAAAATGTGTTATACCATTTTGAAGGGGGTATCAATACCTATTTGAAACCTAACTGAGATCTGTATCTTGAGTACTTTTTGAGATAGCAGCATTTATGTTAGAACACTCTTGTCAATTTTAAACGATTTTCCCCAATTTCCGAAATTCCATTATGTCTCTCGGCGGGAGCTACGTTTTAATTTTAGACCTATAGTTTCTTAGGCAAGTTTTCTTAGAATTTATTGTAGATTACGTTTTTGCTATACGCCTATTTACAAAAAAAAAAATTGACCCGCCCTACTCTCTTCAAACCGCTTATTTTCTCATATCATAGAACAAATTTTCAGTTTGCACATCCTCACTTACACAATGCAACACAAAATATGGAAACTCCTTCTCGTGAGTGGTTTTCGAAGTACTTATCGAAACTAACAAAACCCCATTTTGGGTTTGGCCTATGTATATTTTGACTAACCTTAATTTTTCGAAAAACATGAAATTTTTCTTACGGCAACATCTCGGAAACCTATTGGAATTTTGTTTTCCTGTTATCGGCACAATTGTAGTTATAAGCCAGGAGAAAAACAAACTAAGACGAAAAAACTGCATCTAGCTTTTTACTTCTTTTTTGACCATTATATAATATTTCACAGTACAACACTTTTGATCTGTTGCATCTGTTAGTAGCCCCAAAAATAAGAACTTCTGCATCATTCGTTTCGTCAAGTTGGCTGCCATTATAATTTAATGGCCATACGCATTTTTTGCTCAAGGTGGATTTTTATCACTTTTTGTATATTTTAACACGGTTATAACTCGGTAACCGTACGGAATATCTCTTTTGTGTCTCAAACAAAGTTGTTGATATTGAATAGGGAGGAAAAGAAGCGGAACAAACCTAACCGAAAAAAGTGCATCCAGTGCCTTAAAAATCGCAATAATGCCCATTCCCCCCATTTTTCCCCATTTTCACTTTTATTGCTAAATAACTGGAATATCTCTTTTGTGTCTGAAACAAAGTTGTAGATATTGAATGGGAGAAAAAAATGGAAAAATCTACCCGAAAAAGTGCATCCAGTACCTTAAAAATCGCAAAAATGCCCATTTTCCCCACATTTTCACCTTTTTTGCTTGATAACTGGAATATATCTTTTGTGTCTGAAACAAAGTTGCAGATATTGAATAGGACAAAAAACAAGCGGAACAAACCTACCCGAAAAAGTGCATCCAGTGCCTTAAAAATCACAAAAATTCCCATTGTTTCCCCATTTTTACCTTTTTTTGCAAAAAAAAAAATTGGTATGGCCATTAAATTATAATGGCAGCCAACTTTACAAAACTAATGATGCAGAAATTCTACTTTCAGGTGCAATTGTCAGAATTGAGTCCCAATATGATGTGTTGTACTGTGTTATGCATTGTTCTACATTTTATTATTCCAAATATAAAAGGTTTTTTTTTATTATTTTATTATATTTAACAACAAAATTACATTAGTTAATGCATAATTTATACAGTGATTTCTTTTCAGCAGACATCACGCACATAACTTATTTACACTTAAATTTTACTTTGCCAACAACAATAAAACGAATAATTTCCAACTGTAAAAATTATAACGAGCATACAATTATTTCACTTATGCATGCATGTAACAGTGGCAAAACACACACACACACAGAGGCAGAAACACACAGCTACACAAATGTAACATTAGAAAGTTTTTACACAATTTCATGTTGTGAACAATTTATTTGTTATAAAGGGAATCAAAAAAAAAAAGAAAATTAAATTTAAATTTAAATTATAGAAAAAATGCTTTAAAGCTTTACAATGTTAATGGATTTCATCAATTTAATAAAAATATAAAAACCAAGTCAGCATTTGGAAGATTGTTTTAACAAAAATCACCTTACTGCGACTTCTTCGACCACTTTTGATGATTCCAAATTCTTAAATCTTTTCCGTTATCAAAAATGGCTTGAAAAAATTCACGCTAGTCTTAAAATGTGATTTATTGAAAATACGATAATAAAATGTACAACAATCGCAAATATCATCATGCTGGGCATTGAAATGTGATTGTTTTGATCGCAGCTGGATGATGAAAAACTGTTTGTCATGTTGCTGTTTTTGTTTATCAGCAACAGCATGCACCAGTATGTGAATTTTTTCGCTTATGTTTTTAGCTGCTTTTAAATACATCAGTTCATGTTTAACAAAATTGTACATGCACGATTTTCAGATAACACGATTATTTTATTTATTTTATTAATTATTGCATATTTTATTAATATTATATATTTTATTCAATTTATTTATTTTTGAAATTATTTTATTATCTATTTTAGTTATTTTATAATCTATTTTAGTTATTTTATTAAATTTAAATATTTTATTTAGTACATTTATTTTATTTCTTTAATTTATTGAGTCAATTTTATATTTTTAACTTATCAAATTTATTTTATTTAATATATTTTATTTAATTTATTCTTTTTATCTTATTTATTATTTTCTTTATTCAATTTATTTTATTTATTATATTTTTGCTATTTATTTTATAAATAATATATCTTATTTATTTATATATTTTATTTATATTATTTATTTTATAAATTTAATTTTTTATGTAATTAACTATATTTATTTAGTAATTTAATCCGCTAATTTATTTTATTTACTTTATTTATGATATTTTTTATTAATTATATTCACTGTATTCATTTTATTCATTTTATGGCGGTATGACATAAAGCCGCAGGAAATAAGGCCCCAAAAAGTTGTTAATAACGCAACAACAACGATATTTGGGGTATTATTTCCTTTTTCGGGGCTTTATTTCATTTTTTTATTGGGGTCTTATTTCATAATGAAATACAGCCCCATCTCAAGAAATGAAACAATATCCCAATATTATTTTTGAGGTGTTATTTCATTTTCTCTAAAATCAACATTCTTCCAGAATTCATGTTAAATAACGTTACACATACATAAAATTATACAACACTATGTGTGTGTTTATTAAATTTGTTAATTTGTTGGTAATAAACAAGAGTTTGTTTTTTTTTCTGTTGATTTGTGAATTGGCTATACTGATTAGCATACCTTTAGGGTCTTTATTTAATGAAAGAATAAAATTACCTAGAATTCGCACTCGAATTTCGAGGGCCGCAATCTGCTAGTTTTAATTATTTTATTTACTTTATTGATTATATTTATTTATTTATTCAATTTATTTTATTTCCATATTTATGTTATTTATTTTGTTTAATTTTTTTAATTGATTTAAACTATTTTATATATTCTATTTATTTTATCTATTTTATATATTTTATTCATTTTATTTTTTGTTTAATAGACTTTACTAGTTTTAGTTATTTTAGTTGTTTTATTTAATTTATTAATTTATTAATATAATATATTTTATTTTATTTATTTAATTTATTTAAATATTTTTTTTTACTTCATTCATTTTATTTGTTTCGAAATTTATTTATTTTATTTATTGAATCTATTTTATTCATTTTAGTTTTTTAAATTATATCATTTATTTTATTTACGTATTAAATCTTGTTTGTTTAATTTATTCTATTTATTTTATTTATTCAATTTGTTTTATTTATTTTCTTTATTATATGTATGTTATTTATTTTGTTTATATTATTTATCTTACTTTTTATTATTATTTATTTATTTATTTTATTTTATATTTTTTTTATTTTTTTTTTATTTTTATTTATATATTATTTATTTAATTTTTTTTATGAACACGTGGATTATAATTATACATGAATCATTCATGAAACAAATGCTACAAACGCAAAGACCACAACAACAACAATTACAGACACACAATACAAAATATAAGAATAACAACAATAAAAAGAATAACATAGAAAAGTCATATTATTTTCCATATTTTTTTTTACATTTTCATTGATATCTCGGGCCCTATTGAACCGATTTTGCTGATTTTAAAGAGCAACCTGCTCAGGATGTTAATGAATAATTTGAACTCAAAATTAGCAGCTGACCTATTGAGGGCTTGATCATGATTTCCACAAACGGACAGACGGATATCGCTCTATCTACTCCGCTTGTTATATATATGGGCGATTTCATGTCAAGTGCACCAACTTTTGAAACCGATGTCTTCCGATCGGGATGAAATTTGCACCAAGGTTAGTCCTATTAGATAGTAGTTTAGACACAATTTTTCAACAAGATTGGTCCAGATCTCTCTGAGTTAGAGGGGATCAAAATTTGACATTTTGGACAAACAGGTGTTTTTTCTCATCCATGTAACTTATTACCTATTGTTCTTAGAAAATTTTCTCCTAAATAGTTTAGATAGCTATTTCTTCAGTATTTCGGAAAAAAAATACTTAAAAAAAAAAAAAAATTTGTAGACTTTTTTTTGCTAAATTAAAGCATTTTTTGCCTTTTTTCCAAAAAGGGCATTTTTTTTTTATTTTTTCATAAGAAAGCTTAGGATTTTTCCTTTAAGAGCTTTTTGGTCGCTTAGTGGGATGGGAGTGGGATATCTATCAAAATAAATATTTTGTAACTCAAGACAACGGTTCTTCAATTTTTCACAAATGCACTATTTTGAATTTTTTCCTATTTGTGTCTAAAAAATTTTCTCCCAAATAGTTTAGATAGCTATTTCTTCAGTATTTCGGAAAAAAAATACTTAAAAAAAATAAAAAAAATTTGTAGACTTTTTTTTGCTAAATTAAAGCATTTTTTGCCTTTTTTTCCAAAAAGGGCATTTTTTTTTTTTTTTTGTATTTTTTCATAAGAAAGCTTAGGATTTTTCCTTTAAGAGCTTTTTGGTCGCTTAGTGGGATGGGAGTGGGATATCTATCAAAATAAATGTTTTGTAACTCAAGACAACGGTTTTTAAATTTTTCGGAAATGCACTATTTAGAATTTTTTCCGATTTGTGTCTAAAACCTTACAAATAAAACTTATACTGAGAAACTAGACAAACTAAACTTTCCGAAGGTATGTAACATACCTTCATAACATAACAGAATAGAATGGTTTTCTGTATCCTGAAAGAGTTATTTGCAACATTTCAATCTGAACACGAGGATGTTAGAATTGGCTTCACGAAATTAACCCAAATGAGGCCAAAACATTGCGTTTTGGCAGAAAGCAACGGAACTCACACAGTATTCGTTTGCATTTACTATGAAAATGTTAAACTGATGTTGAAGGAAATCAACTTGAAGTATTTAACAGATGATTCGGCAGAAGATTTACACGATTACCGCGATTGCCTTAAATTGACTATGTGTCCTAATGCAACAACTTCTTGCCACTTAGGTGAATGTACCAATTGTCCGAAAACCACATTCATCAAAGAAAATTTAATCAACTCTTTAGATCGAGAATATATAGAGGAGGTCAAATTTGATTCTTGGATTCAGACTGACAGATGCACATTGAAAACAATCATTTTAAATGTGGATGATTTTGTGGAAGATTGCTAAACTTGAGAAACCATGACTTTTTAGTCAAAGAGCAATGGTCATTCTTCAAGGATTTGAAGATACATTTGAAGTCTGGTGAATTCGTTATTTCATATGATTTCGCAGAAAACTATAAATATGTTCTTCAGGATGCCATACAAGCATTCCACTTCAATAACGACCAAGCAACTATATTCACAGTAGTTATTTACTACATGAAAGATGAAAAACTGGAACACAAAAGTATGGCAATCATATCCGACGATTTAAAACATGATACCGTTGCAGTTTATGAGTACCAGAAGAGAATGCTAAAATTTCTAAAATCTAAATTTACAGTAAAGAAGGTATACTACGTTTCGGACGGAGCTCGTCAACATGTTAAAAACAAAAGTAACTTGGCAAATCTTATGGCCCACGAAAAAGATTTTGGAATGCCAGCTGAGTGGCATTTTCATCCTACTGCTCATGGTAGAGGAGCATGTGATGGTATTGGAGCAAACCTTAAAAGAAATGCAGCGAAGTATAGCCTCCAGTGCTCTCATCAAGATCGCATCTTAGATGCGACTGCTTTATTCCATTGGACAAAGAGTTATTGTAAAGAAACTAAAATAGCTTTTAGTAGCAAAGAGGATCATCAGGAAACATTGAAAACACTGAAGAGCAGATTCGATGCTACGGTAACAATCGATGGCACCGCTCAATTCCATGCTTTTATACCGCTTGTCGATGGAAGACCCAAGTTGAAAAAGTTTTCTGCCTCTATTCAATGCGATTTCTTTCCAAAGACAACAAATAAACCAGCAGCGAAATCAACAGCTGAACCTAGTAACGCCAAGAAAGGATTGACAAAAAAACGCAGTAAATAAAGGCGACAAAAAAGCTGGATGAAAGACTGGGTATTTAAAAATTTACAAGACTTAAATACTAAAATAAATTAAGTATAAAAATAGTTATGATATAAATGGATCTAATGCAATTAAGATTAAATTTTAATAAATTATTTATCTTTTTATTTTAAATATTATTATTATACATTAATTTAATTATTATTAAAAATAAATAAAAAATAATAATTTTTCAACATTTCTATAGAAAAAAAGCGATTTTTTCCTGAGGTTAACATATTCTGAGTATTACAGTATCGAGGGTATAAAATTTTAGTTAGGTATGTTATATACCTTCGGAAAGTTTAGTTTGTCTAGTTTCTCAGTATAAGTTTTATTTGTAAGGTTTTAGACACAAATAGGAAAAAATTCAAAATAGTGCATTTGTGAAAAATTTAAAAACCGTTGTCTTGAGTTACAAAATATTTATTTTGATAGATATCCCACTCACATCCCACTAAGCGACCAAAAAGCTCTTAAAGGAAAAATCCTAAGCTTTCTTATGAAAAAATAAAAAAAAAAAAAAATGCCCTTTTTGGATAAAAAGGCAAAAAAATGCTTTAATTTAGCAAAAAAAAAAGTCTACAAAATTTTTGTTTTTTTTTTAAGTATTTTTTTCCGAAATACTGAAAAAATAGCTATCTAAACTATTTGGGAGAAAATTTTCTAAGAACAATAGGTAATAAGTTAAAAGGATGAGAAAAAACACCTGTTTGGCCAAAATGTCAAATTTTGATCCCCTCTAACTCAGAGAGATCTGGACCAATCTTGTTGAAAAATTGTGTCTAAAGTACTATCCAATCGGAAGACATCGGTTTCAAAAGTTGGTGCACTTGACATGAAATCCCCCATATATTTTATGGGATACAGATTTTTTTTTCTATTTACAGATCTTATTGAATTTTAACCATTCGCTAGCTGTTTTTTTTCTTCTCTCTATTAACATTTTACAAACTTTTAAATTGCACTAACTACTTTACGGACATTCTTTACAAACAAGTTCATCATGCTACGAATTCAAGACATTTTGTGTTGCCCTAAAGCATGCACTTCACAAGTATTTGTTTTCATATTTATTAATTCCTGTTGAAATATTTTAGTTTTAACAAAAGTTGAAGATGAGTGTGTGAGTGCAAATTAAATATAAAGTTTGTATGTTTTTCGACAATCTATGAAGAAAATGTTTCGAAAAACATACGATGAGTGGGTGGAATTTTCAAGAAGAGTTAAAGTGATCAGAAGCGAAAAAGATAGCAGATTGATTTTATTACGAGTATTTAAAAAAAAATCAAGAAAAGATTACCCAGCAAAAGGAAAGAAATGAGAAATTTTATTACATTAAAAAAATAAAATTCATAAATGTTTTTGTTTTAGTTCTTGTTATGATTTTTGCATAGAAATGTGAAGCACCACTCTTAAGAAAGCGACCACAAGGAGGAAAATTTATAACAAGAGTGAGTGGCCTCATCAAAGTCGATCATGTAAGAAAATAGTTATTCAGTCAACTTTTATATAAATTTTTTCACTGATATCTACGTTGACTATTCCATACGATATTGGGCTGGAAATTTTTTCAAGAGATTTTTTACAAGAAAGTGTAGAATTTTAGTTATCAAGTATCGTGTGCATATTGATGCTTTTGTTTTGCTCAATACTGCAGCTGCAAGAAGTAATACGTTTAAATTATTATTTGGCACATATTCAGAGCCACATGTTCATGTACATGCATATATACAAACAAAACACAATACATATACATATGTA
Organism: Cordilura impudica; assembly: GCA_963682025.1. Classification (NCBI taxonomy): domain Eukaryota; kingdom Metazoa; phylum Arthropoda; class Insecta; order Diptera; family Scathophagidae; genus Cordilura; species Cordilura impudica. The sequence continues at coordinate 24,823,766 of OY821517.1, forward strand.
TACGAATGCATGTAATCATGTTGCGTTTATAAAACTAAGACATGTTTGCTATACACTCACTTCAAGCCGAACACGGACAAATATTTTTCACTACTCTATAAATCGGGACTATATAAGATTTCTCCAATAAGCAAATAGATTTCTAGATTTGCATATTTTGTATACATATATAAAAAACAGAAAACAAATCCGGAATTTACTTATGTAGGATACCAAAAAATAGCATAGAAAACTATTGATAAACAAAAAGAAGTGCGCAAATCAAACTCAGTCAGAACTTAAATAATTGCAACCCTGCATCATTTTGGCGCCCTGAGCATATTCGAAATATCTTGAGGAAACTCTGAGAGAACAAACTAAGAAGTGAGATCGAAAAAATCATAACACACGTTCTTCCCCTTCACACACACACACTGAATAAAAAACTCGTACATATATGTAAAATAACATAGCTCAACAGAACAAACACATATAATTAAAGAACACACACAAATTCCTAGGTCAAAATTTCTAAAAATTCTACAATTTTGTCTTGTAGACAATAATTATTTTATGTATGGCGAAAAAATTTACAATCAAGTATATGGAATGCCAATGGGTAACCCACTTTCCCCAACCATTGCAGATATTATTCTAGACAATTTAATCGAAGAAGTAATTTCAAAATTAAAAAGAGAAAATATATTTATTAAATACATAGTTAAATATGTAGATGATATCCTGGCAATCATAAATATTGATGATAAAGATAAAATCCTTAACACCCTTAATAAGTATCACCAGAAAATTCAGTTTACCATTGAAATGGATTCAAAAAATGAAATCACGTTCTTGAATACTAAACTATTCCGAAATAATAGTACAATAACAATTGACTGGTTCTCCAAGGAAACTGCGTCAGGGAGAATCATCAACTTTAACTCAACACAACCAAGATCACAAATCATTAACACAGCAAAAAATCTAATTTTTCGGGTACTAAATATCAGCGACAAACAGTTTCACACAAAAAACATTTAAAAAAATTATAGAAATTCTAGTCAACAACAGTTTCCCAAAAAAATTAATCAGTAATTTAATTGACGATGTGAGCAGAAAAATTAAAAATAATAAGAACAACACTAATAATAATACAGAAGATACCAGGAAAAAATTTTACAGTGTTAAATACATCCCTGAGATTACGGACAATAAGAATATAAGGACAATAATAAAATCAGAAAACATATATTTTGCTTACAAAGCAAACAAAACATTAAGTACGATTTTCTCTAAGGTAAAAGCACCAATAAGGAAAGAACAACAATGCAATGTTGTTTACGAAATTGGATGTGATGGAAGAGATAATGAAAACTGCATTTTAATTTATATAGGCACTACTAAAAGAAATTTAGAAACCAGAATTAACGAACAAAAAACAGACATTTTAAAACAAAAAGAATCCACGGCACTAGCTCAACACATCATGAACACTTCTCACAAACCAAATTTTGACAATGTAAAAGTGTTAGACATTGAAAGTACTGAGAGAAAACGATATACAATAGAGAGCCTTCGTATTCAGCAACAAATACACAAAACAATGAACCACAAAGAAGACACAGATAATATAAACGCCAGCTACAGCGTTGCATTACGATACAAATAATTTAAACTGTGATATTAAACTAAACCGTGTTGTAATAAATGTTCAAATTTATGCTTTATGTTAGTTCAAAATTAATTAAAATTTATTTAAATGTGATATAATCCCAGATTATTGTAAGTTTTAATTGTTTTTGTATTGAATTTGTATTAATGTTATGCTTTATTTATTAAACCGACGAATTCCCTTGAAAAAGTCGACAAAATATCGACGAAACGTCGGGAAAAATATGTAATTAATTTGTTTTATTTACATCAACAACAATAGGCCCAAATAGCTTAATAAAGGAAACTTTAAAACACATATTTTTTTTATTTTCATATCAATTATGTGTGTTTCTAAATTTTGTACGGTGCCAAACTCAATCATGACTGTGTTTCGTTTTAATATTTCGTCAGTTCTAAACAAACATTTTTCTATCACGTATTTTTTGTTTCGGACACACATAAATCACACACATTCGAGTGTAGATTATTTTAAGTTAATTTTCTTGCATGTGTACTAATGTGCTCCAAAAAAAAATATGAGAGTAATTGACTAGGACGCCCCCAAAAAATATGTATTTGAGTGTAAAATAAAAAAAATTAGGACAATCGGACAAGAGGAACACATGGGAAAAATATGATTTTTTTTTTAAATTTCTTAAAATTCTTAATATTTTAAATTGATCTGGAATTATAAAGATTAGAAAATCGTAATAAGCAGTAAATTATCTTTCTAATAAGGTAATAAAAACAAAACTTGGTTTAAAAAAAACCAAGGTATTGCAATTGGTCCGGGCAACTAATGTGTCACAGAACGCTTAATCAAGAAGTTCGAGCCCAAATTTTGAAATTTGCAGAAATAATGTAATGCAAAAACATTTTTGTACTTTACTAACTCCAAGGTACTCAATTAAAAAGTATTTTTTTATCATGTGCTTTGCAAACTCATATCGGATACTATATTTATATGGTGACTAGGTCGAAAAATGGACCGATCCTGACCATATTTGTTAAAGTCACTTATACTTTGAAAAAATATATACAAACCAAATTTGAGAAAAATTTGTGAAATATTTTTGTTTTTTGATAGATTTAGGTGAAGATCGGGAAGCAGCTCTATATGGGGCCTACGACTAAGAATTTTAATATAGGGAGTATTTTTGAACTACTGATAAATGGATGTAATAAACACATACAAACCCAATTTGACTGAGATCTATATGATAATTTGGAACTTATGGCAATTTATGTCGATTTCATAGGGGGCTAGGTCTGAACATGGACCGATTCTCACCAATTTCAATCTGCACATAAGTTTATAACACCAAAACTTGTTACGGTTTTAGACAAATGTAAGGTTAGCGACCGTGATGCAATGCGAATTATTATAACGACTGCTCAAGCATTGGGACATGACGTATCAAATTTGGTCATAAGTATTTCTACTATTCGGCGTTGCCGTACCCAAGTCCGTTGTGATTCTGGGAAAGAACTTCGAAAAATATTTAAAGACGAAAAAATTGATGCAGTGTCAGTACACTGGGATGGAAAAATTTTGCCATCGTTGACAGGTAACGATAAAGTCGATCGTCTTCCAGTAGTCATATCGTATGATGGCAAAGAGCAATTGCTTGGAATTCCGGCAATTTCCTCAGGCACTGGTAAGGAACAGGCCGAAGCTGTGTATGCTTTATTAAAAGAATGCGGTGTCGATGAGAAAGTACAAGCACTCTGCTGTGATACCACAGCTTCTAATTTAGGAAGGCTTCAAGGTACTTGCGTTCTTTTAGAACAAATGATAGGAAAAGATCTTTACTTACCATGCCAGCATCACATCTTAGAAATAATTCTGCGAAGTGTATTTGATCAAAATCTTCAAAAGTCTTCTGGCCCTAACGTTCAATTGTTTAATAAGTTTAGAGAATCCTGGAGTAAGATTAACAAAATCAATTTTAAATCTGGAGTTAAGGAGAAGCAAGTGAAGCATCTAATTGGAGATTCAGATGCAATCATACAATTTGCAACTCAAAGTCTTAATGAAAACCACCCAAGGGATGATTACAAAAAATTTCTGCAACTGGCTATAATTTTTCTTGGTAGCACAGTTCCAAACTTTTCCATCCGAATGTCGGGAGCTCATCATCACGCCCGATGGATGGCTAAGGCGATTTATTGCCTAAAAATATTTTTATTTCGTGAAGAATTCGAGATGATTGATTGTGAGAGGAATGGTGTGAGAGATATTTATATTTTTGTAGTAAAAATTTATTTAAAAGTATGGTTTAAAGCATCAGTGGCTGTAGAAGCCCCAATGCAAACTTTAACGTTTCTTAAAAATCTTAATGACTACAGCAAGATTGACATAAATATAAGTAATGAAGCAATACGTAAATTATGTAACCATTTATGGTATCTTTCGCCAGAAAATGTAGCTCTATAATTTTTTGATCCAAATATGGTCGCGGCTTTAGATGAATCCAATGATAATGACACAAAAAATATTATAGTCATTCCTAAGAACATATGCCATTACGTAGATAAGAACATCGAACATTTTATATCTCAGAAAACACTATCTTTTTTTAAAAGATTTTCTATATCAACGGACATCTTAAAACAAGTAAGAAAATTAAAGTCGGTCTAGACCGACCATATGATACCCTATACCATGGTTTAGAGACTCTATATCTTCGGTCTAACTAATTCGATATCGAAAATAAGAATAAACCAAATTTGAGTGGGGACTAGGTCGAAAAATGGACCGATCTTGACCATATTTGGTAAGGTCACTTATATGTTGAAAAAATATGTAAAAAGCAAATTTGAGAAAAATCTGTGCAATATTTTTGTTTTTTGATAGATTTAAGTGAAGATCGGGAAGCACCTTATATGGGACCTATGACTAAAAATTGTCCTATAGGGATTATTTTTGGACTACTGATTAATGGATATAATAAACACATACAAACCCAATTTGACTGAGATATATATTATAATTTGGATCTTATGGCACTTCATGTCGGTTTCATAAGGGCCATTTGTATGGGGGCTAGGTCTGAACATGGACCGATTCTCACCAATTTCAATAGCGTTCATCCCATGGCCGAGGAAAGCTTATATACCAAATTTCATCAAAATATATTCATATTTGCGACCTGCACTTTGATTACAAGGTTTACGTGGGCACACAGACGGACGGACGGACGGACGGACGGACATTGTTATATCGATTCAAAAAGTGATTCTGGTTCGATCGGTATAATAAAAGATGGGTCTAGGTCAAATATTTTTGGTTGTTACAAACAGCAGCACAAAGTCATTATACCCAATCCACATAGTGGTATAGGGTATAAAAAGATTCTAAAGATTGGAGTGACGATACTGGCTATAATGTTGGCCTGAATATCGTTTGTAAATTAAATATTGTTAATGAAAGAGCACTAAAGCTTATAGAAGATTACAATCGAGTCTTATCACAAAACGAAGAAGAAAAGCAATTTATTTTGCAAATTGTTTCCGAATATAGAAAACGGCATCCTAATGATAAAAAAACACTTTAATAAATTAATTAGAACCAAGGTTCAGAAAATACACACATGAAACACACTATGTTCTGTTCAAAAGCAGCCAACACATATCTTTATTTTCATATCAACACAACCATGACTGTGTTCGTTTTAATATTTCGTTATTTACACGAACATTTTTGTATCACGTACTTTTTGTTTCAATCACACATAAAGCACACATTTTTGAGTGTTGCTTTATTTGAAGTTCATGTTCTGGTACGTGTATTGAAAAAAAAAACAGAACATGTACAATAAACAGGTTCGAGTTCAGTTATATTTTAAGTCATGTTGTGGCTCGTGTAGTAAGAAACAAGTAAGAAAATTATAGTCGGTCTAGACCGACTATACGATACCCTATACCATGCGTTTAGAGGCCATATCTCTTAGACCCAACTAACTGGACATAGAAAATAAGCAAAAACCAAATTTGAGTGGGATTTTTATTAATTTTTTTGGCTGCAGATATGAAAAAGTTCATATCGGATGCTATATCTATATAGGGACTTGGTCCAAAAATGGACCGATCCTGATCATGTTTGGTAAAGTCTCTTGTATTTTGCAAAAATATATACAAACAAAATTTGAGAAGAATCAGTGCAATATTTTTGTTTTTTAATAGATTTAAGTGAAGATCGGGAAGCAGCTCTATATGGGGTCAAAGGGATCATTTTTGGACTACTCATTAATGGATGTAATGAACGCACACAAACCCAATTTGAGTAAGATCTATATGACAATTTGGATCTTATGGCAATTTATGTCGATTTCATATGGGTAATTTGTATGGGGGCTAGGTCTGAACATGGACGGATTCTCACCAATTTCAATAGCGCTCACCCCATGGCTGGTAAAAGCTTATGTACCAAATTTCATCAAAATACATTCATATTTGCGACCTGCAGTTTGATTACAAGCTTTACATGGACACACAGACGGACGGACGGACGGACGGACGGACGGACATTGTTAAATCAACTCAGAAAGTGATTCTGATTCGATCGGTATAATTAAAGATGGGTCTAGGTCAAATATTTTTGGTTGTTACAAACAGCAGCACAAAGTCATTATACCCAAACCACATAGTGGTATAGGGTATAAAAACAGAACATGTACAATAAATAGGTTCGAGTTCAGTTATATTTTAAACACGACTTAAAATATAACTGAACTCGAACCTGTTTATTGTACATGTTCTGTTTTTTTTTTTTCAGTACACGTACCAGAACATGAAATTCAAATAAAGCAACACTCAAAAATGTGTGCTTTATGTGTGATTGAAACAAAAACTACGTGATACAAAAATTTTCGTGTAAATAACGAAATATTAAAACGAACACAGTCATGGTTGTGTTGGGCACCGAAGAAAATTTAAAAACAAACATAATTGATATGAAAATAAAAATATGTGTGTGTTGGTCTAAGTTATGTTTGTTTACATATATGTACGAGTTTTTTATTCAGTGTGTGTTTTTTTCTGAACTGTGATTAGAAAATTTTAAGAATAATACACATAGTTTTTTTTTATAAAAAATGTTTAATACAAGTTGAAATCTTATATTAATTTTATTAAAAAATATTAAAAAAAGAATTCATATTTATAATTTTGTTTAATTATATGGGATGTATGTTTGAAAAAGAAAAATAAATTTGTTTTTATTTCACCGAAAAACTAATAATCTATTAATTATTATTATTTGTAATATTATTTTTAGAGGATTGAAGTTTTTAAACTTGAATTTGATGAATTTGAAAAAAAAAGAATACAAAAATTCATAAAACCTTAATAAGTGACAAAAAATGCTGTTTTCCCCAAATTCGCTGAAGGCAAATCGCTGCACTGGCCAAATGAAAAGAAGATAACTTCAATTTTTGGAGGTTTTAGTCCTTAATATGTGCTTAATTAAACCTTAAAGTCCAATCGTTGATTTTTTTAAATTTCTTTAAAAAAATTTTTGAAACTTTAAAATTGGAGATTTAAAAACTTAAAAATTCAGACTTTTTGGCTTTAATTTAAAATGAGTTTGCAAAGCACATGATAAAAAAATACTTTTTAATTGAGTACCTTTGAGTTACTAAAATACAAAAATGTTTTTGCATTACATTATTTCTACAAATTTCAAAATTTTAGCTCGAACTTCTTGATTAAGCGTTCTGCGACACATTACTTGCCCGGGGCAATTGCAATAACTTGGTTTTTTTAAGCCGATTTTGGTTTTTATTACCTTATTAGAAAGATAATTTACTGTTTATTATGATTTTCTAATCTTTTTAATTCCAGATCAATTTAAAATATAAAGAATTTTAAGAAATTTAAAAAAAAACATATTTTTCCCATGTATACCGTTTTTCCAACTTCAGGGCCGTTGAGGCACGTGTTCCTCTTGTCCGATTGTCCTAATTTTTTGGGAGACGTTATTTTACACTCAAATACATATTTTTAGGGGGCGTCCTAGTCAATAACTGTAATTTTTTTGTTTTTTGCTTCATACAAGGTTGGAGCAGCCTAATGTGTACTGCTAAAAAAAACAGAACATGTTCTTCAACGCGTACATCTAAAAACTAAAACATTATCCCCAACTATACAAGATAAATATAAAATGCCTCAAAATCTGTAAAATGGTGAAAAACAAGCCAAAAGCGTTCACAACAAAATTTTCTCTGAAATAGAAGAACGTTGTTTTTTGTAAGAAAATTTAAGGCTAATCGCTTTTTATGGAAACCAAAACATGCTGATAAAGCGTAAAATTTAACGTATTTGGGTCGTATGGTAAATCCTTTGTTTGAAGAGCACGAAATCAGGAACTATTTTTGAATAACATGACTGTGAAGCATGGGAGTGGATCAAAGATGGCTTTGTGCCCATTTTACACAGCGGGACTAGGATCTTTGCACTTTATTGATATAACAATGGACAAACATGTATCTCTAAATATTTAAAAGGAAAACTGTTTATAGAAGTACGAGAGCGGTTCCAGAATAAGCTAACCTGTCGTTAGATGGCGGCTCTGGTTTGAAAAATAAATAACTTTGGTCAAAAGTGGCAACCTTACAAAATATAAGTCTTAAGTTTCAAGGCGCTATATTGTTTAGTATTTTCTTGAAACCATCAAAAGTAAACGATCTCAGTTAATTTCTAAATATAGAAGAACTTGATCACCGTTATGTAATTAAATACTTTCATTTGAAAGGTCTCAGTACAACCAATATTAAAGCCGAGCTAGGTTTTACTCTACGGAAGTCTGCTTCTTTGTTTACGACTATAAAATATTGGGTGGCGGAGTTGAAACGAGCCGTACGAACTGCAAGATGAACCCGATATTGGTCGACCAATTTAGGTGGTCGCGCCAAAAAGAAGATCCACAAAATGGCATTGGATGTTCGTCAGCTGAAGGTGTGTGAACTGCTGAAATGATATGCATTTAAAAAAGTGTTATACATCGCATATTAAACGAAAATTTCGATATGAGATAGCTGTCCGCAAGATGGCCGCGTTTGCTCAGAATACAACAAAAACAGAGTCGCGAAGACGCTTCAGTGGAGTGTTCGGCGATGTTCCAGCGTAATAAAGCAGAGTTTTTATGTTGATTCGTAACAATAATAATGGCTGAGGCATGTGGGCTATACAGCTTCAAAATCGAATGAAAACTCTCCAAGAAATAACAAATGCCCCAGACCACTTTTGTGAAAAAAAAACTCTAGGTCATGAAATGTGATGAACATTTTTTCAACTTTAACAAAATGATTAAAGCCATAATTTCTCTTGGTCTCTATACCTGTAAGTATTCAGATATGAAGTATTGTTTTATTAACACCTTGTTAACCTATTAAGCATTGAGACCGAATATAGAAAATTTTTTTGATAAAATTTTGAAAACTCCTTTTTCAAGTTTTGAAAAATTTTCTTAAACAAAATTTAAAAAAATTGATCTAGCTCTTTAAGGTCTTGTTAAATGCATGTTAGAGATTAACTGTGTGAATTTTTAGGTAAAGCCCTTTGCCAGAATTTTTTCACAAGGATTTTATTTTTGCGGATTTGGAGAAAAATGCGATTTTTTTAAAATATTCAGTAAATGTGCTCTTTCTAAATACTTTCTATCAAAAATTTATCAGTTTTCTACTTTTAAATGTTATATTTTATCTTAATCACCTAGAGTTTCTGAAAAATTAATATGACCCCATTAACCCTTTTGCACTTGGGGCCGCATATGACCCCAAGCTAATGAAAGACGATTTATTTAAAACAATCAAATATCTTGTAAGTGCAGTTGAATTTTTAGATATGACGCTTAAAATATAATAATCAAATGTGCAATTCTTCCATGCTTAAAATTTGGAATAAATCGAATAACGTTAACCCATTCCTTGCCGAGGCCAAACCTTGAATTTTGGCATATTTAAAAAAATTAATCGGTTGGGAAATAAAATTATGCTATATATTAAGAAAACTTACTTTGAATTTTTTTAATAAATTGTCTTTCATTAGCTTGGGGTCATATGCGACCCCAAGTCCAAAATGGTTAATGGCGTCCTATTAATTTTTCAGCAACCCTAGGTCATTAAGATAAAATATAACATTTAAAAGTAGAAAACTGTTAAATTTTTGATACAAAGTTTTTAGAAATGGTAAATTTATTGAATATTTCACAAAAAAACTAATTTTTCTCAAAATCCGCAATAAAAAATTGTTTGCAAAAAAAATTCTGGCAGAGGAATTTACTTAAAAATTCGCACAGTTAATCTCTAATATACATTTAACAAAACTTAGAAGAGCCAGATCCATTTTTTTAAATTTTGTTTCAGGAAATTTTTTTAAAACTTAAAAAAGGAATTTACAAAATTTTATTAAAAAAATTTTGTATTTTTGGTCTCATTTCGCAATAGGTTAGAAACGTGGTGATAAAACAATACCTCATATCTGAGTACTTATAGGTATAGAGACCAAAAAAAAATTATGGCTTTAATCAATTTGTTAAAGTTGAAAAAATTTTCATCACATTTCATGACTTAGAGTTTTTTGGCACAAAAGTGGTCTGGGGCATTTGTGATTTTATGGCGTATTTTTATTAGATTTTTAAGCTATATAGCTTTTTGAAAAGATAATTAAGTAGTGATATCGATTCATATAACAACTTGTCGAAAAAATTAAACTATAGGACGGAATTTTCGTAAAATCTGATAAAAAGTCATATTTTCCCCACTTGGAGTTTTCAGTCATGTTGAGGCAGCTGTAAATTTTTCTTGATTGAGCCAAAACTTTGTATTTCTTAGCTTTTTTGCCATTTGCATATTTTTAGAGGGGTGGGACTTCAAATTCGAACACTTTTTTTCCCCTCCATATAATGAAGGGCCACCCTAATGAATATAGGTCACAAGCAAATATTTCGTAAACAAATTGTTAAATAACTTATCGTATGTGTATCAGCAATTTGTTTATGTTACAATTTGTATTGAATATATTGATACCATTTGATCAGAAAGACGTTATGACGAACTGACTGCTTGACTAACCCAAATAATGTAAACAAAGCATTAATATGCATAGAGAATTTTAGATATTGAGTAATCTACTCATACTTAGAATATGAATTAGAAAAGTGAATTAGTATATAAATAGCAAATAATAAATAAAGAAGATTCATTTGTGATTCGTGATTGAAAACTAGAAACTATTTTTTCCCATTACATGGCGATCCTGTCACTACATGTGAAACTATATTTTCCCATTTTACAACACTAATTCTCACATCCGCCATTGGTATGGCCACAATCAATGCATTAAAGTTTAAATTGCTTTAATAAGCAACTTTTTCGCCCGTTTTTGCTCCCTCAGATTATTTTCCTTTTTCAGTTGATGGCTGTTTTAAGGAGCTATAAACAGTTTCCCAAATTTGCTGCGTTTTCTTCGCCACTTTGAGACTTCCATCGTAAATAAACTAGTTTTTAACAACGGCTGGTACTTTTATAAAGAGAATGAACCAAAATGTAAACTCCATAAAGTGCGACCTTGGCTGTTGTATAACGTCCCCCACGTAATGGAAACACATCCAGAGCCTTGACATAAATCCTATATACACATGGTTTCCAGCAAAGATGAATAAGCAGAAGTCTTAGAACAAGAATGGATTAAAACCGGCTGACTATTGGCAAAATTTGATCGAATCCATCACCAAGAGACGCCTAATTTTTATAAAGAAGAAGAGTTTGCATACAAAACATAAATTTATTGCAGATAATAACTGGTATTACAAATTGTTGCAGACGTCCTAGATTGGCTTGTGAACTTTTTTTGTTCTCTAGTTGAAGTTTTTATCGCTTTTGACAGCTAAATATACAGGGTGGACCATTATTGCATTTTGATTTTTCTATAAATAAAAAACTCATAATTTTTTGTTTCATTCGGTTTTTTATTCGAAAATTAAAAAACCTTGCGGATAATTATGGAACACTATTTCATTTAAATGACTTCCTCGGCTGATCTTGCAGTAGCCCATACGATCAACCCAATTCTTCACAAAATTTTTTTATTACGTCAATCGACACTGGTTGACTAGCGTAACACTGATCCGTAAAAGCTCCTCATATTGGGGTGGCCAATGCACATCGTCAAAAAGGGCTAATAACACAATTTTACATTTAACACGCAAAAGGCTGATCGTTTTACAGCTTGTGTGGCACGGCGCGCCTTACTGCTGATAGGATTTTTACGGATATACCAACAATACCAACAAATAACCACTTCTACAACAACAATACATTTGTCAACAGTAGCAACTCCTTTTCCGAAGACAATATGTTCGAGTTTTCTTGCGTCAGCCAATCTGAGGTTCTTACTAGCTTCTTGACAGTTAAGTCCAACGCTATTGGATTTGATAACATACACCCAAAATTCATTAAAATTTTGTTACCATCTCTTTTACCATTTTTTACTCATTTTTTCAACACCATCATTACATCAAGCTGCTTTCCAATGAAATGGAAGCACGCAAAAGTTATTCCACTTCCAAAGTCTACTACAGAATATCGTCCGATTGCGATACTATGCTTCCTTTCAAAAGTTCTAGAAAAGCTTCTGCACTCACAAATAAGCGCATACGTACACAGAAATTGTCTTATTAGTGATATGCAATCCGGTTTCCGTCCCAATCATAGCTGTGTGACTGCCTTGGCTGATGTGTCAGAAAATATAAGACGTGAGTTAGACTGCGGAAAAGTAACCTTTTTGGTGCTTCTTGATCATTCAAAAGCCTTCGATACTGTAAACCACTCCACACTATGTATGAAGCTGAACCGTTTTTTCAATTTTGCGCCAACATCAACACATTTAATTTCATCATATCTTACAAACCGTACTCAATCAGTGTTCATTAACAATACATCATCGAATCCGGTGTCACTTATGAGAGGTGTACCACAAGGATCAATATTGGGACCACTTTTGTTCTCCATATATGCAAATGACTTGCCGCAACAAATATCCCATTCCAGCGTACATATGTATGCGGATGATGTACAGTTGTACCTAAGTGGCTCAGTTAATTCAATCAACGCAAGCGTGGGAAAACTCAACCAAGATCTGGACACCATATATCGTTGGGCTACTGCTAATGGCTTATGTCTGAATCCTAAAAAATCAAAATGTTTGGTGATACACAAAGGAACCATAACCCCGCATATCGAAGCTGAAATCCTTATAAATGGTCAGAAAATTGAAATTGTACAATCAGCGAAAAATCTTGGATTAGTCTTCAACAAAAATTTAACCTGGTCTGATCATATAAATTCACTTGTATGTCAAACTTATGTGAAATTAAGAACGCTTTGGGCAACGCAGGTATTTACACCTTTAAGAGTCAGGATACTTCTGGCAAAGACCTATCTTATTCCGGGACTTACCTATGGTTGTGAACTCTTTTCTAGTTGCGACTCTATAAGCAGAAATAAGCTTGATGTTTTATACAATAACATCATTAGGTATGTTTACGGGTTAAGAAAATACGACCATGTGTCTGCTTTCGCAAAAAGCTTATATGGAGTATCTTTTGAAAACTTACTTAAGATAAGGGTACTAATACTCATACATAAAGTTATTTATACAAAAAACCCGCAATATATGTATGCCAAAATTCAGTTTGCAAGATCGAATAGGGGCAAACTAATCATCATACCAAGACATCGACATTTAGTTTTAGAATGGCAGTTCTTTATCCATGCCGCTCGTCTTTGGAATACAATTCCACATGAACAACAGCTTAATAGCAATGCAATGCATTTTAAAACTTTTTTGTTTAATTTTTTCACTTAACCATTTTCCATAGATTATGTGATACATATATGTAATTTTTTATTTTTATTTTTTTTATTTTTTTATTTCTATATTTTTTGTATCTATGCTATTTCTGTTCGTAAATAATTATACTTACTTTTTATATAAACTTTATTATTATTACTACTATACATATAAAATTTTTGAGATTGTTGATCCCTTATCCACATATAATCCTGTACTATAATTAAAAGACTTGGTCTTGTTGTACACGATATCAATAAATAAATTAATAATTAATAATTAATTAATAAAAACTCAACCAGAACGATATCTTTGAAAATGGGTGAAAAATAATCAGTTTTAATTGAACGGTAGAGCACACCGAGTTAACGCATTTGCCCTCCACATTTTCGAAGAAAAATGGCCCAATGATACCGTCGGGCGAAAAACCATACATTGGCTTTTCAGCAGTCATGAGTAGACGGACAATTTTGCTATTCCTCGTAACCTCCGAGATGAGAATGAGCTCTGCCAGAGAAGATAATTTTTCGCTAAAAATGCTCATCTTCTTCAAGCGTTGCGTAGCCTCATTAGAGAACCAAAAACGTCGCAGATGGCCATGCGGCATCAGCTCCTGCACTATTTGAAGTTTTTACGGCATCTTGTCGAGAAGATCTCTACGCAAAATTAGCATCAAATCAGTGCACGACATGTGCAATTCCTGAAAACGATGGCGAGTTAAGGTAGTTGGGTGTTCCTGCACGTTCTGAACAGCAGCTATGTTTTCGATTGTACGCACTGTACGAGCACGAAAAGGTGTTGTTTTATCGAATAACGATCTATTTTCGCGCTCACGGTTGACAAAATAGTCCACATATTGCCGCTTCTTTTTTAACGAACTTTGAATGTAATTTTCATTGGTAGAAGAAATAAGTTTTTAATATTAAGTTTTAATATTTCGTAAACCGCATACATTAGACTAACTTCTTGTCATAACACAGCTTACGTTAGTGTTGTCATGCTCGAAATATCCAGTCGTTCAAAAAGCAAACGCTATAGGCACCACTCTGTATATCCAATCGAAAACCAAGTGACAAGTTTCTTGTTATTTTTATAATTTTCGCTGTCTTTGCCAATCAAATTAGTTTATACTAGTGTCTGAGTTTGGCTTGGAGTAACTGTAATTTTTTTTTTTTTTCATTTTTTAATTTAAAACGTTCACGATGAAAATAATTAGACAGAACACTCTTAGATTTTATAAAATTCTTCTCCTTTGTAAGTTCAAACTTTTTTTTTTATCAACTTCATTGTGATGATTTTGCTTGAAAAAAAACTTACACTTAAAATTCAGAACATGTTTTAAAAATATATTCATTTAATGCTTACAAAAAAAAAAAAAAAACAATCTATATTCGAGTAGTTTTGCAGGCATCTATCTACATCTGCATACTGGCATCATGTGCACAAATACTCTAATCTCCAAGTAAAAGTTGTGGCACTCCAAGGTACAAGTCTTAAACTTAAATAATATTTAATATTTGGAAAAATGTTAACACAGTCTTTTCGATTTAATATGTTTGTAAGAGTATTTTTTTGTTCATCTGCAAAATTAAAAAAGTTTAATTGTGCTCACAAGTGTGTGAAATTGAATAAAAATTGTGTTAATGCCGTTAGCAGGAGAAATATTTGAACAATATTTTTAATATTTAAACTTAATCTAATACGACAATTTCAGATAAAACTGTCGTTGTGACAGTAGTAGTGTACCTGTTGTATTGCTTTTAAAATTCTGTTCAGTAAAAATCATCGAATTTTCACGAATTTGATTAGATTAATAAGGAAAAATGCAGAATTTTCCAATTTTTCTAAAAAATATTTTTTTACAAAAAGAGTTTAACCTATGAAGAACTAAACTCTATAGGATCACTGAAATGTTAAAAATCTTATTGAAAATCAGTCCCTTAAATGCAGGAGAAGGTAGAATATTGACGACTAAATTTTAAGAGGTAATAAAAAAAAAATATTATTTTGCTTTTCCATGCCGGTTGGCCTCAATTTTGTTCGAAAACTTGTTTATTTTTATTATTTTATGCTACAACCTACCGAGACTAACTGACATGTTTTATTTCTTAATCAATTTTTCCTACCAAGTTTAAGCTGTGCAATTAAAATATGTTATTTCATTTATTTTATATATTTTTTTTTTATTTCAATGCTTGTTTTTTTCTTGTTTTTTCCACTCGGTGTAACAATTATGAAATTTTTCGGCGTTCCTATTCTGGAGCAAGATTACATAGCTTCCCAAGAGAAGCACATGGATTTTCCAAAATAAATCCGGCAACACTTAACGATAGGCCTTGAATTTAAAATATCATTTGGTAACTTTTCATTTTAGCGATTTTACATTTTGGCGATTTTTGATTTTAGCGATTTTTGATTTCGCCCATTTTTGATTTTGAAGATTTTTGTTTTGGCGATTTTTGTTTTTCACGATTTCCAGTTTTGGCAATAAAATATTATTTATTTATGATTTTTGAATTTAGCGATTTCGCCTATATTTTCCGCAACACTCACATTTATAAAGGGTTTTTCAATAAGAGCGCTACAAAAGTTTTTTTAAATAAAACAGAAACGGTTTTGGATATCAATGAAATTATTTATTCCTGTGAAAGTACGTTCGATGCCATTATGTATGGAAATCGATCGCTTTTGCATGGCCACCACGGGCACGCTAGCAGAAGTCCAGACGCTGAACCCAATTTTCGACGGTTTTCAAGCATAAATCGGCCGATACTGCTCCAATTTCGCGTTCGATATTCGTACGAAGTTCATCAATCGTCGCTGTCTTGTTGGCATAGACCATAGACTTGACGTAGCCCCACAGGAAATAGTCCAACGGCGTCAAATCGCACGACCGAGGCAGCCAATCTACTGGATCATTTCGTGAGATAATACGTTCTCCAAACTTGGTTTC
The DNA here is from genome assembly GCA_963682025.1 of Cordilura impudica. Classification (NCBI taxonomy): domain Eukaryota; kingdom Metazoa; phylum Arthropoda; class Insecta; order Diptera; family Scathophagidae; genus Cordilura; species Cordilura impudica. The sequence goes on from OY821517.1 coordinate 24,840,204, forward strand.
CAATAAATTGATTGTGACATTCGCTGTGTGGCTTCTGGCGCCGTCCTGTTGGAACCACATGTCCTCCAAGTCCATATCATCCAATTGGGGCCAAAAATATTCGGTTACCATTGAACGGTAGCGATTGCCATTCACAGTAACGTGCCGGTCTTGATCATCACGGAAGAAGTACGGCCCAATGAAGCCGCCGGCCCATAAACCGCATCAAACCGTAATTTTTTCGGGATGCAATGATGACTCATGGAGTACGTGTGGATTGCTGTCTGACCAATAACGCATATTTTGTTTATTGACGAAGCCATTCAGCCAGAAATGAGCCTCAGCGCTGAAGATGATTTTTCGAAGAAAATCCGAATCATTTTCAAGTTGTTGCTCAGCCGAATTCACGAACATACGACGCTTCTGGTGGTCAAGCGGCTTCAGTTCTTGCTTCAGTTTGATCTTGTAAGGATGTAGGTCAAGATCTTTTCGCAAAATTCGCCACAACGACGTCATAGAGATGCCCAACGCTTGAGAACGACGTGTGAGAGACACATTTGGGCTTTCTTCAACTGAAGCCTCAACGGCAGCAATATTCTCGACACTACGGGCACTTCTTTGTCTCACTGGCACGGGAACATTTTGTACTGTGCCTGTGGATTAAATTTTTTCCACTAGACGCTCAATTGTTGATCTGCTAGGACGATTATGACTACCATAAATTGGACGTAACGCTCTTAACGTTGAGGCCACTGACTCCGAATTTCGGTAGTTAATTTTAGTAATTTCAACTCGTTGTTGGCTCGTATATCTTTCCATAATGAAATGGCAAACCTTACTGAAGAGAAATGTCAAAAGAGCGGCAAGAAATATGGCGTCGTTTGCTGTCCCTGTCTTTCTACTTTTGTAGCGTCCCTGTCGAAAAACCATTTAATAAATAAATTTATATTTTTTTTTTGTTTGGGGGTGCCACGCCAACTAGTCCCATCCCGAACATTTTTTATCTGACTACTCACTTAATATCTGATGAACTCGTGCAAAGTGTCTCTTTTATGGTACTCCGGTTATATGATATTAGATATTTACTTTATATGGGCAGTACTACGTCCACTGCCCCGATAACGCCCATTTTTTGGGCTCACGCAAAGTCCCAAGGCTCTCCAGATACATGACATTTTATATTTACTTTGGAGGTACCACGCCCGTTGGTCCGATACCGCCCATTTTTGTCCGACTACACGCTTTTTGTCCGACTACTCACAGTCAAACTTGCAAAGATGTACTTATATGTCATAGTACTCGAGATATTTAATATTGAATAATTACTTTGTGGGGTTGGCTAGAACCTCCATCGGGACCGTCCCATTGGCGAATTGACGAAGCTCATCATATTTTATAAATATGGTGGGTACAAGGGAAATGAAATACTTGGGGGGTGATCAAAATCTAGTCTAAGGAATGGCAGCTGGTTCCTTAGTACCATACGTAAGCAAGGGTTACGTATGGAAAGCAGACGGCGCAGTGGTAGCCATGAAAACGGCGTTCTGTACACGGTTTCAGGCAATGATCTCATTGGAGCAAGCGGCTTTCTATATAAACGTGTATTTTAGTCGGGATGGCGTCTATAAACTGGCAGCCACAGTACAATCATGGGATACAATGGACTAACCATCCGTTTATCTGAAACTGAAACGATTAAGGAAACTACTACAATGAATACAACAGAAATCAAAGAATCCCCACTACGATGACGACCTTTGGCACACGAAAACGAATAAGAATTAGACAATGGAACGTAAGAACGCTTAGAGAAACATCAAGACTCGCACAATTAGAGTCACAATTGGTTAAATTCAATGTTTCTGTCTTGGGTATAAGTGAAATGCGGTGGTGTGCTAGTGGTGAAATAATATCTGCAAAAGGTAATGTTGTGATATATAGTGGGGGAAAAAATAGGAGCGAAAGTGAAGTAGCTTTTATAATATCGAAGGATATACGAAAATCTCTAAACTCATGGAACCCAATCTCCGATCGTATAATAACAGCCCGCTTCTTTAGCAAGGTCGGAAAATGCATCACAATCGTCCAATGCTACGCACCAACAGAGGATGCTGAGGACTCAACTATAGATGAGTTCTACAATTAGTTAACTGGTACAATCTGCAAAATAGCAAATCGTGATATTCTCTTGATGACAGAATATTTTAATGCAAAGATTGGTACTGACAACCTTGACCTAACTCACATCATGGGAACACATGGCATGGGAATTAAAAACAACAATGGAGAAAGATTTATAAAATTCTGTCAAACTCTTGATCTGGTGATTGGTGGTTCAATCGTTCCTCACAAAGATATTCATAAATATACGTGGTCGTCCCCAAATGGTAATACGCGGAATCAGATAGATCACATCTGTATTCGTCGAATATGGAGAGGAATATTAGTAGACGTGCGCACTTAAAGAGGCGCAGATATGGATAGTGACCACGAGCTAGTGGTAGCCACAATAAAAATTAAACTTAAAAGTATACACAGCAAATACATAAACGCTTAGCTGTCATCAAACTACGTGACAAAACTAAAAATGATAGAGTTGAAGAATTGTTAAGAGATTGTTTACCATCATATAATAGAACATGGGAAGAAATATACAACCTGCTTAGGAATGGGGCAAAAGACGAAATAGGAACATATGTAAAGAAAATACGAAAATATGGATATCAGACATCATTTGGAATTTAATACAAGAAACAAATCGGTTAAAACAACAGCAATTGGAAGACCCAAATCTTAAGCCACATTACAACACCGTAGCAAAGGCCGTTAAAACATCAGCCCGAAAAGACAAAAGAAAATACTTCGAAAACAGCCATTGAAGCAGAAGCAGCTGCAGCAGCGAATAATATGAAAGAGCTCCATCAACTAATAGGTCGTCTTTAGAATCAAAACATGAGCCTAACCATGTCATAAAGGATACAAATGGTCGGCTACTAGAAGATCAAACCTTGAAGATCAAACTCGTCGATGGAAGCAACATTTCGAAAGCATTAGTAACAACGCCGAAAACAACAACATAAAAAACTCCTCATCTTCTTTCGTAGCAAATACAACTGCTAATCACATAATAGCTGACAATGATCCAAGTTTCTATGAAATTACATGCGCTATTTTAAAACTTAAAAGGAACAAAGCACCTGGGGAAGATAGCATTGCGCCAGAGCTCCTTCAAGCTAAAGCAGCAGAAATTTTTCAACCATATATTCGTGATGCTTGGGCAAATGAACAGCTTCCTACAACGTGGACAAAGGGAGCCATCATTAAGCTTCCAAAGAAAAACGATTTGACCAACTGCGATAATTGGAGGGGTATCCTCCTGCTTAACACTATTTATAAAGTAATTGCTGTAATAATAACTGCGAGACGAACAGGCAGGTTTTCGGCCACATCGGAATTGTTTAGATCAGAAAAATTCTCTTCGTGTGATAATAGAACCGTCTATAGAGTGGCGTACACCGCTTTATTTAGTCTTTGTCGACTTTAGAAAGGCATTCGATTCTATAAGACGTGGGGCAATATGGAATGCATTAAGAGCTAAGGGCGTACCGTCTAAACTAATAAGCCTCATCAAGGCTATGTACAGCAACTAATCACTACAAGTTCGTCACAATGGGATGACAAGTGAGTCATTCAGCACAAACGCAGGGGTGAAACAGGGTTGTCCTCTTTCTCCATTGCTTTTTTGCCGTGGTACTTTATGAAGTAATGTTAAAACTAGGCGCGAAGAAAAGGGGTATTGTGTGGGGCTTTGGCAAACATCTGGAAGACTTGAATTTCGCAGATGTTATCTGCCTCATTTCGCACAAATTCAACGACATGCAAAGCAAAGTGGACAATTTAGTCAAGTTAGCAAGGGCCGTTGGTTGAGAAATAAACATTGATAAAACTCATGCAATGCGAATTAACAACGTCACCGATAACCAATTCAAAATAAAAAACCAGATGATTAAGTTTGTAATGCAATTTTGTTATCTGGGTTGCATGATGTCAATTGATGGTGGTGTGGAGGAAGATGTGTCTTCCAGAGTAAAAAAAGGTAACGTCAGCATTTGGGAGCCTAAATAAAACGTGGCGAGCCCCAAAAATATCACAAAACACAAAGACCCGCATATTCAATGCTTGCGTAAAATCTACACTGCTTTATGGAAGCGAAACTTGGCTGATGACAAACACTATAGTACAGAGACTCCAAGGATTTTATAAACAAGTGTCTACGAATAATATGTCGAATATTTTGGCCAAAAAAAAAATCACAAACTCAGAGCTCTGGAGGCTGACAAAGGATGAACCAATAGTTCGTCAAATAACAAGAATAAAATGGAGATGGATAGGACATACTCTCCGTAAACCTATTGGCAGTGTTACAAGAGTCGCCTTAGTATGGAATCCCTAAAGAAGTCGGCGGTCCGATCGTCCAAAAATACATGACGTAGAACAATTTTAAATGAACTTAACAAAGTAAACAAATCTTTGGATGAAATTCAATTAAATTAAATAATTTAATTTTGATTAATTTAAATTTATAATGATAGAATTAGTTGCAATTTAATTGTAGAAGCCCTATGTTCTCAAGTGGAATAAATAAAGGTATAAAAAAAAATTACTTTGTATGGGAGGTGCCACGCCCACTTATTATATCCAGCCCATTTTCGGCAAGGCTACTAATGTAAGTAATAGGTAACATCACACAAACTTGTAAAAATTTCTCTGTCATTGTACTCAATATATATGATATTAGAAATTCACTTTATATGCGAGGTGCCACGCCCACTAAAAATATCAAAAGCAATGTTTAGCCTATGTCCATCCTTAGGAACCTTTCTAAATACTGGAACCAACAAAGTGTTCCAAAGTGTTCAATACTTAACAGAGACTTTTAAGGGCGGGGTAAGGTTTTTTCATTTTTTTTCCAATTTTTTTTTATCGGAACAAAACTAACGAAGATACAGCGTTTCCAGCGACCGGCCCTAATACGGTACAACGTATATGTTAAAAACTTTAAATCAGTTTTCTCGCCAACAACATTTTTGAAGTCCGTTAACATCATAACTCAAAATCTACCGATCCTTTTTAAATTTTATACAATATTTCTACATATAAATCCACAGGTAATCAGGGAGAGTGATTTTTACCATTTTTATTCCATTTTTAACCAACAAATTCTTCGAAATTTTATAGCGAAAATCGAAATTTTCACTTCATAATGCTGGCAAAAGTAATAAGAGAAAAAACTCTTCTTGATTACCTAGGGAAACATATCACCTTTTAAACACATTTCGATTTTTGTTTCACATGATCCGGCAACGACTTATGATGTTCACCTAATAACAATTTTTTTTCGAGGCGCCTCCGGAGATTCGCTGTCACGGACTTATTTATTAGCAGTTTAAGTTCAAAATTAAAAAAATTTCAAACATACTTCAAATGTTATACTATGTATAACGTGTCCAAAAAAAAAAATCATGAAAATACTCCTTTTTTGCCTTTAAAAGCTTACGCCGCACAGTGGCTGAAAATTGTTTTTCATAGGCCATTCTGTAACTTTTGAACCGATCAAAATATTTTAGTAATTCTAGTGGGTAGATATTTAGTTGAACTTGAGTCTGTTTTAATTTCATTAAAATTGATTGAGTACTTTTTAAGAAATTCTAGGTCAAAGTTGAACTTTTCATTTTTTTTAACTTTTAGCGTGAAATATGGGTTTTTATAATTTTTATTTATTAAAAAATGTCATAGTTGGATTTTAATAATAATTACAAGCATTTTTTGTAATAATGGGATTTTTTCTGTTTACAATCAAAAAAATTTTTACACTCAAAAAAAAAAGTATTATCAACTGGAAATTTTGCCATCACTGCTGAAAAATTAAAATTTTTTTGCTGTCAAATTTGCAAATTTGTTTACACTAAAGAATATTTCCACTTAAAAAAACGTAAGTAATATTATCTAAAGTCTTGCTATTACTACAGAAAAATTTATCATTATTTGCTGTCAAATTTGTTAATTTTTGCAAAATAAATCTGCTGAACATTAGCGCAATGATTCTGATTTTGATATAAAATAAGGGTTTTTATTTTTTGAGTCTTTCTTATTTATTAAAACATTTCATACATATGTGGGTAACAAAACCTTTTAAAAACAAGTAAGAAAATTATAAACGGTCTAGACCGACTATGCGACACCCTATACCACGTGTTTAGAGACCCTATCTCTAAGGACCATCTAATTGGATAAAGAAAATAAGCATAAACCAAATTTGAGTGGCACTTTTATACCCTATACCACTATGTGGTTTGGGTATAATGACTTTGTGCTGCTGTTTGTAACAACCAAAAATATTTGACCTACACCCATTTTTAATTATACCGATCGAATCAGAATCACTATCTGATTCGATTTAACGATGTCCGTCCGTCCGACTGTGTGTCCATGTAAAGCTTGCAATCAAACTGCAGGTCGCAAATATGAATATATTTAGATGAAATTTGGTATTTAATCTTTTATCAGTCATGAATGCTATTGAAATTGGTGAGAATCGGTCCATGTTCAGACCTAGCCCCCATACAAATGACCCCCATGAAATCAACATATATTGCCATAAGATCCGAATTATCATACAAATCTTAGTCAAATTGGGTTTGTATGTATATATTACATCCATTAATCAGTAGTCCAAAAATGATCCCTATTGGACAACTCTTAGTCATAGGCCCCATATAGAGCTGCTTCCCGATCTTCACATAAATCTATCAAAAACAAAAATATTGCACTGATTCTTCTCAAATTTTGTTTGTATCTATTTTTGTAAAATACGAGAGACTTTACGAAACATGATCAGGATCGGTCCATTTTTGGGCCTAGTCCCCATATAGATATAGCATCCGATATGAACTTTTTCATATCTGCAGCCGAAAAAATTAATAAAAATCCCACTCAAATTTGGTTTATGCTTATTTTCTTTATCCAGTTAGTTGGGCCTGAGAGATAGGGTCTCTAAACGCATGGTATAGGGTATCGTATAGTCGGTCTAGACCGACTATAATGTTCTTACTTGTTATTAATGTTTTGCAGATATGAAAATGTTCACATCGGATGCTGTATTTATATGGGGACAATGTCGGAAAATGGACCGAACCTGACCATATTTGGTATCGTCACTTATATTTTCAAAAAATATATACAAACCAAATTTGGGAAAAATTTGCGCAATATTTTTTGTTGATTTTTGATAGACTTAAGTGAAGATCGGGAAGCAACTCTATATGCGGCCTATGACTAAGAATTGTCCTATAGGGATAATTTTTGGACTACAGATTAACGGATGTAATAAACACATACAAACCCAATGTGATAATTTGAATGTTATGGCAATTTATGTCGATTTGATAGGGGTCATTTGTATGGGGACTGGGACTGAACATGGACCGATTCTCATCAATTTCAATAGCATTCATCCTATAGCCGATAAAAGCTTATATACCAAATTTCATCAAAATATATTCAAATTTGCGACCTGCAGTTTGATTACAAAGTTTACAAGGACACACAGACGGACGGACGGAGGGACAGACGGACATTGCTAAATCGACTCAAAAAGTTATTCTGAGTCGATCGGTATACTTATATGGCATACTTATAGGGCTGTTTAAATTATCGTAATTTGATATTTTTGAGTAATTTCATTAAAATGAAGAAGTGTTCTTCCTGCGGATCGTCACGTGTGCAAAAGTATACGAAGGGTTAAAGAGGACACTTTCACCTTTCTCTGGGTGATATATGTTTCTTGTTCGCTTTTGTTCCCCAGAAGTTCTATTCCACTAAAGTTGAAATTTGAAACAAATATAGTAGTTTAATAAGTATTTCAGAACAACCCTAATATTAAACGGTAGGGCTGAGACCACTTACAACAACTAAAGACTACAATCTTACCAACCTTATAAAAGGGACCGCAAGTCCTTATCGATGATAACTTGCGAGCAGTAACCATTTATTTTTTAATAAAAAAACAAAAAAATCACCTATTTCTGAGACAGCCTGCCACCCCTACACATAGCAATAGTTTAATCTAATTTTTTTGCAACCTTAATTTGGATATATTAGCTACCAAATGGCGTTAAAATTTTAAAAATCGGTGCCAAAAAATAATTGGACTTTTGGCTAATGAAATCAAAATTTCAGCCACAGTGGACCGTGACTTACAGCGTTACCATAAAAAAAATTTTTTTTTTCTTTTAAATATATTTCAAGTATCGAGTTGTGATTTAAAAATCTTTCATTTATGCGACAGTTAAAAATAATGGAGAATAATACGGGTATAAAAGTCGAAACAAAACCTGGTTTGGGCGGGATATGTCGGCTCCAAGAATCGAAAGTTCGAAATAAATTAAAAGCTCAAAACATGGGCTAAAGTCGCATAAAACAAGATCAAAATATATCAACAATCCATGGGCATTGAAAAGAAAAGAAACCAAATTAACCCAACTACAACTGAAAGACCGAAAAAAATCAACTTTCCCAAAATTACTGGTCAGCGTTCTCTTTTCAGTTGAAATATGTGATGGATGATGAGTACTACTTTACAGTTGAAGTCAAGGCACGACTGGCAAAACATTATTTTTTAATATTTCTATAAAGAAACATCTCAAACATCCCCATAAATTTATAAGACGAAGTTCCCAGGAAACATATTATTGTGATGATTGGCCATAACTTAAAGTAGTATCAGTAAACTTATATTTTTGAAAGAAGGATTAGCTGCCAATACGAAAACTTTCAGATGTATAGAAAGTTATAGCTTATGAAATTTTTGGTTTCTCATGCATCTCCCATTTGAATCCCTTCAAGCTGCCACTTAATATTAATTGGCAGCATGAAATACTTACTGCCAACTATTATTATGTTGTCATTTTTGTATTTTTTAAGTTTCAATTTAAGTTGAAAATTCTGTTTCAGTAGCGCTGCAGTTGGTATGCCATGTCTTGTATGGCGATATTTTGTAAAATTTCAAAATAACTTTTTGAATGTAAAATGAAAGCAGCACGTCAGTCAAACCATAAAAACCACACACGTACAATATTAATATATAACAGTATTCAACATAAACAAATATATCACAAAACAACAACCACAACAACAACAAAAAACAGCATTTCAAAAGAAACATATGTGTGGTAAAATAATAGCAAGTGGGGGATGCCACAACGGGCAAAGGAAAACTTTAAATTTACACGATAAGGATTTAAACAAATCAAAACAACAATAATAACATAAAAGTAACCCAAACTCCCAAAGACAACCTTTGAAACAACAAAATAAAGTAGAAAATTTTCTAGAGAATACAAATATTAGTAGCAGAAGTCAGACCATATGAGACCCTATAACAAATTATTGTCTACAGTTAGACTTAAGTAATATAAGTGGGAAGGAATTAATGGCAATATTTTTATATTATGTGTTCATGGTGGTTAAAACAATAATAGAAATATTGAAAAAAAAAAATATTCGTTTAGTGTCTAGTAGTAGACACGAGGGCGGATAACAAATCCGTAACATTTTTTTTTTTTATTATTAGGTAACATAGATTTCTTCTAGATCACAACACTTTGTCCAACGTTTCTCCAAGTTTTTTATCGTCTCCAAATTACAGGATTCCTCAAGGTCCTCAAAATAGCAATTCTTATTGCATCAAGATTCTTATTGCATCAAGATTGTTGTACCCACTACACTCATGTGTACCCAGGCATTGTCTTGATGAAAAGCACTTCTTTTTTTAAATCGTCATTTAATCGGTCCAATAAGTTGCCATTATATTCATCGTTCATCCAATCATACATTGTTATAAAAAATCGCAAAATTTCATCCGTATTGCCGTTGAGCACTGCTTTAGACTGTGAGCAAATGCGGCATACATATGGAGGACAGCTTTCTAAATTTCAAAATCGAACAGAGCTTATGAGATGTCAACAGCAAAAACGATTTCGAGCACTTTCACTCTCCGATCCGCCAACACCACATTTGTGGACTTATGGATCCGACCACTCAATGTGATTTTGACTTCTGAAAAACTCATCAGAAAAGTCACATTAAGGTCATATGTAAGAATGAAATGTTTTCTTCTAAATAAATGTCCTCTAATGGCTCAACCGCTTTAGAAGTTTTTGAATTATTTCATCGACGAAGAGGAAACTTGCATTTTGCAAAGGGTAAAAGACCCAAACGTTCATCATAAAACCAGGTGCGGAAGACGGTAGATTTGAAAGACACACCGAAAGAAATATGGCATGGAATAACCGCATACGTCCATTTTTGTCAGTTTTGAGTTAACGATGCCAAATTTATTAATTTTTAACGCTCTTTACATGTGTTCAATTTTTTAATATTGACCATTTCTGAGATTTTCTTTAAATAACGACGTAACTTAAATGTTTATTAAATTAATTTGCAGCACTAACGACGTATGTCAACCTACGTTTGATCGCTGACAAATTATTTTCTCAGAAAAAGACACATAGCGACATATTCACATATTCACAATAATAATAAACCATAAAAGTGTTGGTGAATTGGCTAAGTTGAAAAATAAAGATGCCTAGAAATTGCACTCGAATTTCGAGCGCTGGAATCTGCTAGTATATTAAAATGGATGTATGTATGTATGTTTTAGGAGACTACACCACTGGACCGATCGTCTTGAAATTTTTACAGTAGGTAACTGCCTATCAGGATGGAAAAATAGGCTATATACCTATTTTTGGATTTTTCAAGTGGGCGTGGCACCTCCCATATATAAAAAATTTGTAACATCACGTATCTGGAGCTCTATGACAGCAAGAGTCCTGAAACTTTGTAGTAGTACATAAATTAGTCATGTGAGAAGTCGGGCTAAAAATGGGCGTGATCAAACCAGTGGGCGTGGCACCTCCCATACATGGTAAATACATATCATCATATATCTACAGTACAATGATGGCCAGAATATTTAAACTTTCTGCACGTCAATAGGTTGTTAATGTGAGTAATCGTACCAAAAATGGGCGAGATTAGGCTAATGGGCGTGGCACCTCCCATACAAAAAATATTATCTGGAGTACTATAAACCCGACAGTCTTGAGACCAGGTGTGAGTTCACAAACGATGAGTTTGAGAAGTTATGTGAAAAATGGGCGGGATCAAACCAGTGGGCGTGGCACCACCCATACAGAGATGCATAGAAATAAGTTATATGGCAAAACAAAGTTTGCCGGGTTAGCTAGTTTCCCATAAAACTCTCACCTGGTCTGGTCATATAAATGCCGCTTCAGGAAAAACAAGCTTAGATCACTGTGGAAAACTCAACACTTTACACCAGTCCATGTACGAGTTGTACTTGCAAAAACCTATCAATTCCAACTTTATTGTACGAATGCGAACTATTTGCTGGCTGTGATTCTATTACAGTTAGGAAATAAACAACTACGATCAATTCAATGTTAAGATACATCTATAATTTGAAAAGATCATCCCACATAACACCATATGCACGAAAAGTTTACGGTGTGATTTTTTGTGATCTCTTGAAGATACGATCATTGATACTGATGCTTAACATTATATTTACACGTGATCGAATATCTTTTCAAATTCAAGAGGAAATAATAGTAGATCACATCCGTTTGTAGTTTATTGTCCAGTTGACCGCATAACGCATTACAGTGGGAATTCGTTTATCAGTCGAACTGATCGAACTCCCCGCACAGGTCTTTCCTGACAGTTATAATCTTATAAAATTTAAGCCAAATATCCACAAACACTACTCCTTCTTTCCTCCTTCCCATAACCTATTTTCCTGAGATCAACACAATGCACTGCATCTATAAGGGACATCCCCTGAGTTTTGGGCAATAATTAAAAAAAAAAAAAAAAACAATATAATATTACTTCGAATAGGCTAAAGACATAAAGAAACGAAGTTGCTATAATTCGTCAAAAATCTCAGATTTTTTTTATAGTTGTATATCTCGGCTCAAATATAAAAAAAAAAAAATAAAAAATGCAGATTCCAGCGCTCGAAATTCGAGTGCAATTTCTAGGCAACTTTATTTTTCAACTTAGCCAATTCACAAACCAACACTTTTTTGCTTTATTATTATTGTGAATGAAGAAAACAAACTCATTAACAAACACAAATTTAATAAACACCCACTTAGCACATGTATAATTTTATGTATGTGTTAGTAGTAACTTTAAATGCAATTTATTCAAAATAAAAAAAAAAAATTTAAATCTGTACATCTGGCGAACAGCTAAAAAGAAATACCTTTCAAATAATATACGTTTGGTCAAAATCGGGATAAAATGGTAGAACAAAACATCGGTAACAAAAAATCGCCTAGCCTATTAATATTATAGATATATATTTAAGCTTTATTATTAGATAATAAAAATTTATTCCGAGCAGTACAAATTTTTCACTCGTGGTTTATTACCTTTTTCGGGATATACTCATATGTAAGAATAATTATTGTTCTCTTCTTTTTATAAAAATTATAAAGTATGTATCTTTTCTTTAAATACTGTTCATTTATTGAATAACACATTTTAGTGATCCTGTACTTTAATTATAAGACTTTTGTCATTTTAATGATTGAGTTTGAAATTATTCAAGATCAAATGTTTTTACTTTAAATAAAGCAAAAACATTGACACATTTGTTTCAAAAAATTGATCTATATTCTACATGACAGGTTATACAGCTGTTTCGGGAAGAGTCACCAACCCTCATCAGTAACCAAAAGCAGTAGGTAGTTTGTTTGGTAAAAAGTTGAATTCATTTTACTTTACATAAATGTTTTTGATTTAGGTAAAGTAAAAACATTTGATCTCGAGCCTGAATAATTTCAAACTCAATAAGTAAAATATGATCTTCGTAAATCTATGGTTTTCTGGAATAACCTCGTATGTCTATTTTTGTCAGTTTTGAGTTAACGATGCCAAATATATTAATTTTTAACGCTCTTTACATGTGTTAAATTTTTTTTTAATATTGACCATTTCTGAGTTTTTTCTTTAAATAACGACGTAACTTAAATGTTTATTAAACTAATTTGCAGCACTAACGACGTACGTCATCCTACGTTTGATCGTTGACAACTTATTTTCTCAGAAAACGACACATAGCAAACATACGTTGTTATTAATGAAAAAAATGCAAAATAATTTTAGATTAGTTTTCAGTATATAACCACTTATAAAAACTTGTGTGTTTATTTCATTTGTTTCTTGTCACTATTATTCTTGATACGTTATTATATTCTCATCCTAACTCCCGTTAACTATTTGTTGACGAACAACAAAATCCATTTTTTAAGCAACAACAACTTATGTCTACATGGATGGTTGCATTGATAGTTTTCTTTTTCAAAGAAAACGACGTTTGTCGACATAAGTTGTTTTATCTGTACACACTTTAAGTGTTATTTACATATTGTTTTTTCGTCCTTCTTTAGGATCTATTCCTCTGAAGATTTTTGACTTAAAATTTTATATAAAGTATTTATTGCCCATATCTACAGGACTGTTAAATAAAAAGCTCTAAAATCTTTATATCGAGCCCATAATTTCAAATATAACGTTTTTTGGCTCCCTGAACATTTTGATTTTATGATATACGCGGTTATTCTAGAAAACCACAGAAAATGAAATATTTGTTATTTTCATGGAAATAAAGGGTTAGTTTGTTTTACACTTTTTTTCTCCGGGTCTATAGCTATAATTGCGCCAAAGACAGGAAACAAAATTCCAATTGATTACCGAGATATAGCCGTGAGAAAAATTGCTGGTCTTTGGAAAAATCAAGTTTTAGCCAAAATATACATGAGGCCATAAAATCCGAACACATGAGAAGGTGTTTGCACTCGACGACTTCAAAAATGTTCTGTATAATAAAAAAGGGTTTTGCTCAGTATTATAGGGTACAGAAGGGCCTAAGCAACACTTTAAGGTAAGAATATATTAAACACATTTCCCTTAACCAGAAGTATAAATAGTTTTAGTAAAACTGTATTGTTGCGACATGTACTATGCCAACGAGCACATGCACTCACACACATATATTTAAACTGTCAATAAAAACTAATACATATATGCACGTAGAACATATATTTCCATATCCGGCAGCAAAAGTAACAAAAGCTTTTTTTGGAAACTTCATGCATGCAATGTACTTGTACATATGCATTTCCAGCAAAAAAAAAAAACAGTGAAGTCATTCTCAAAGAATACATTTTCATTGCATTTAAAACTTTCAAAGATGTAAGTATAAAATTTATTACAAAAAGCTAAAAATCTTTACAATATTAAAAGAAATACAGATTATCGAAACTAATTTTGAAAATTAATTGGGAAAAGGCTAATCTATAATATTAATAGGCTAGGCGATTTCTTGTGACCGATGTTTTGTTCTACCGTTTTATCCCGATTTTGACCAAACGTATATTATTTGAAAGATATTTCTTTTTAGCCAATTTGCAGATTTAAAGATTTTTAAATTTTTTCCTTTATTTTGAGTAAATTGCATTTAAAGTTGCTACTAACACATACATAAAACAAGTAAGAAAATTATAGTCGGTCTAGCCCGACTATACGATACCCTATACCATGGTTAAGATACCCTATCTCTTCGGTCCAACTAATTGGATATAGCAAATAATCATAAATCAAATTTGAGTGGCATTTTTATTAATATTTTTCGCTGCAGATATGAAAAAGTTCATATCGGATACTATATCTATATGGGGACTAGGTCGAAAAATGGACCGATCATGACCATATTTGGTGACATCACTTATACTTTGAAAAAATATGTAAAAACCAAATTTGAGAAAAATCTGTGCAATATTTTTGTTTTTTAATAGATTTAAGTGATAATCGGGAAGCAGTTCTGTATGGGGCCTATGACTAAGAATTTTCCTATAGGGAGTATTTTTGAACTACTGATTAATAGATGTAATAAACACATACAAATCCAATTTGACTGAGATCTATATGATAATTTGGAACTTATGGCAATTTATGTCGATTTCATAAGGGTCATTTGTATGGGGGCTAGGGCTGAACATGTACCGATTCTCACCAATTTCAATAGCGTTCATCCCATGGCCGATGGAAGCTTATATACCAAATTTCATCAAAATATATTCATATTTGCGACCTGTAGTTTGATTACAAGCTTTACATGGACACACAGACGGACGGACGGACGGACGGACGGACGGACATTGCTATTTCGATTCAAAAAGTGATTCTGAGTTGATCGGTATAATTAAAGATGGGTCTAGGACGAATATTTTTGGTTGTTACAAACAGCAGCACAAAGTCATTATACCCAAACCACATAGTGGTATAGGGTATAATTATACAATACTATGTGTGTATTTATTAAATTTGTTAATGTGTTTGTAATAAAGACGAGTTTGTATTTTTGTGTTGACTTGTGAATTGGCTATAATTGATTAGCATATCTTTAGGGTGTTTATTTAATGAAAAAATAAAAATTCCCAGAATTTGCACACGAATTTCGAGGGCTGGAATCTGCTAGTTGTTATAAATATATGTTGAACTGATACTGAGTTAATATGAAAATGTTGAAGATGAGGAGAGAAGTATTAGCACTATAAAAGGATGTCCTCAGGGGGCGTACTTTCCTCATTATTATGGTCAATTTTGGTGGATGACCTCATTGTAAAACTAAATGATAATGACAGTGTTTGTAGGTGGAACACTTGTCCAGATAATTGGGGAGCAAATGAATAATGCACTTACGCCTACATGGGAATGGTGCAAATATGAGGGACTTTCCATTAATTCCAATAAAACCACAATTCTCCCGTTCACTAGAAGAAGGAATCAATGCATTCCCTCACTTCGTATAAGGAACACGGAAGTCCAACTATTACACTTATCAAAAATACAGGATTAGTCTGTTTGAACATCACAGGAGGCAAGAGAACTACTCATACAGCAGCTATGTAGGTTATTCTAAGTCTCAATCCGCTGCACTTATCAATTCAAGGAGAAGCTTTTAAACAAGCTATTTACCTTCACAGACTACAAAAATTTAAGGAAGACAATCATATAGCACACCTCAAGATCCTGGATGAATCCAAACGTATTAAAGGTATGACTATATGTATGTAGTTACCAAATAGATCATGTATTGGAACTTGAAAAGAACTACACTGTTCATATCCCGGGCAGATTCCATTGGGAATCTAACTCTACATGGCTACATGAAGACGTCCAGAAATTGCACAGCTACTGCTAAATTAATGGAAAGAAACCTGACAGAGATAAATCTAATGTCAGATAGCCAGACTGTTCTAAAAGCACTGGACAAATCAATATATCACCATAAATGCGGGCAGTGAAGGACATCATCAAGTTCCTAAACTGGGTTCCTAGCACTGGGATAGATATTATGCGTCCTGCCTACGCCCCGCCATAAGACGGTAACAAGCTGGAGTGATGTTTTGGCATACACTCCACACTTTGTTGCTGTGTCGGGCCTACCTAAAACCCTGTTGCTTTAGAGGCAGCAACACCTGGGTGAATGCACCTCCACATCGATCTGTGATCTGCCCGCGATGTAGGCACCACAGCCACTGCGAAACTCCCCGAAGGGTCTTTCCCAATGAGATCGTCTCGAAGATTTTTCAAAGACTCCGACATCGACATTGCTTACCATGATACATTCTTTCTGACATCTCTCTTACGCACTCTTGTATCGTCAAAAGACTTCTACTCATGCTACCGTCCGACCTTCTTGCATCCGACTCATATCACGACTTATCTTCCGCTCATGCCTCTTCCCACCAACGCACATACCAGCTTGGCTATCCAAACAACGCATAAATCAGCTCTTTGCTCCACAATCACTCCCTACTAGTCACACACAGCAATCTCCTCTGCACATCAGATTCGAAAGCCTCTAGTACCACGTCCGCAGAGTGATGCAACAATCCTTCAGTTCTGCTTTGTATCACATATATTAAAGGGATGTGAGCAACCATTTCATCTGGTTGGATGTTTCACGATCCACCATTCGGCCGTCATTCCTATGTATCATGGTTCGCTTTGTCTCCGTTTGGAGTCTAAGAGTCCTCTTCTCAAGGCAATTCGATCTCCCCGCAGTACCAAATTTAGTGCTTTTGGTAGGCTTCGTTACCAATTGGCCAAATTTAGTAACTACCATTTATCCCCCAAAAAGGATTGCACTGGCAGACATCATCAAGCTTAACCTTTAGCCGCTAGGAATAATCACCAGAATTAACTGGCTTTGCCTAGACAATAAGACAATAAGACAATAAGACGCCAATTCCACTCTCTGCGGATGAGGCCTTAGCGTTTTTGTTGGCAAATAGGAAGGACAAATACAATGCGATTCGCCGCGAAAGTAACTCAAGAAACTGCGACATTTATCCGTACTATAACGCAGTTGCAGCCGCTAAATGGAAATGCCGACCAGATAACATATTTGTTAACGAAACCATGGCTAGCGTCCCGTTGAAATCGTTGATCGCACATACTTTACAGAATTGTGAAAATTCAAAAAGATGTATTTGAATCTGTTATGGCAAAAGAAAATAGCAATTTTGTTAAATGTGAATTCATACTAAGTTATGGCTTCGACAGCAGCACTGGACAGTCCCAATTCAAGCAAACTTTCAATGAGCCAAGTACATCAAAATATAGTGACGCATCGCTTTTTGCAACCACGCTTATTTCGTTGAGAATTATATTGCCATGTGGATTGCCTCTGTGGAATAATTGTGCGCCGCAGTCTGTATGATTTTGCCAAACAATAAAACTGGATTATGTAAAAGAAACGAAAGATACTGTTCTCAAGGAATATGAAGATTTGAAAAACCAGATTGACGCTCTCGAACCTTTAGTTATAGCGCTTGACGAAAAAAGAACTATCGAAATATCCATTAAATTGATGGTAAGATGTTGAACATATTGACAGGAACTTCCTCAAGTCAAGCTTGTCCTATATGCGGTGCTACACCAAAAGACTTTCTAAGTGTAAGAGATTATACTAGAGTAAGTCCTTTGCACTGCTGGATTCGATATCACGAATTTATTTTGCATTTGGGCTACAAATTGGAAGTGCTAAAATGGCGGATAAGAACAAATGAAGACAAACGGGAAGTAGCAAAAGGGAAACAAAAAATTCAGAGCGCTTTGTGGAAGAAACTAGGGCTTCAGGTAGACATGCCGAAAACTGGAGGCTTCGGCAGCACAAATGATGGCAACACGGCGCGTCGAGCTTTTACGAACTATGAAGTTTTTTCCGAAATTACTGGCATCGAACAGAACTTCATTTTAACGTTCAAAACCATTTTAGTTTGTTTATCAAGTCAGTTTCCAGTCGATTCGGATTAATTTCAAGCATTTCGCTTCGGCACAGCTGAACTGCTACAAAAGATGTACCATTGGCTACCAATGACGCCCACCGTACATAAAGTACTGATTCACTCGAAAGAAATCATCCATAACAGTATGCTTCCATTTCCGTTTCCTTGGAGAAAGTACCTCTGAATCGCGGCATAAAATTTATAAGGCAGACCGGTTGCATCATGCTCGCAGAAATAACCGCGTCAACAACCTTCTTGATACTTTCAACAGAACTTCTGACCCATCAGATCCACTTATTTCAACAATTTATTTAAAAGGCGCGTTCAACAGCAAAAATCGTTGCAACTTCCATCTGAAGTTGTCGACCTGATGTGTGTTTTTGAAGCTCCGATAGAAGTACATATGTAAAGAAGATAAAAGCGACGATTTTCGTTTGGACAATTTTCGTTTGGAAAACGAAATAAACCTCGACGAGTGAAGTCGTAAAGATATGTTAAAACTAACACAAAAGTCTGTTTTTCTTATGTCAAGTCTTTTTTTGTCATGAATTTTTTTGCGTTCCTCCATTTTTACCATTACAATTAGGAACAAAGCCAAAAACATAAAATTAAATAAAAAAAAAAAAAAACAACAAATAAAAAAGTCACAAAAAAGTATGCATTACCATTGTTAAGTTGTTTTGTTTTTTTTTTTTTTTTTAATTTTGTTGCGTTATATCCTTTTTGCCGTTTGTTGCTAGTTTAGGTGTAAAAAAACGTAATATTCTGATTGCTATTAATTTCGCAAGGAAAAAGTGGTCATTTAACCTAATGTGCCCTGGGAAGAAATACAACCTTCACCTTTGTCCACATAGATGGAATAAATCTAAGTGCAAGACTGGCCCTGAACATATGAACCAATTTCCTTTTAAGCGATTCCGGACCATTCATAGGTAGGGCTAGCAAAATTCCATCTGGTCCAGGTGAATTGTATGTTCTAAATGAGTTTATACTCCATTTTACACTTTCATATGTTATGATTGTTGTACTTTTTCATAAATTTTTTAACGGGCGCCTATGTATTTTAATTTAATGTATTTTTAATTGAAAAGTTATCAATGCAGAAATCCCCCGATTTACGAATGGCATATGTTCTGTGATAGAGTACGTATATCGAATATTCGTATAACGAGCCCAATATTAGTATGTCAATCTATTGAAAATAAATAGATACGTTCCAGAGAATGATAATATTTCTAAAACTAAATCCATATTAGTAAGTTTGTATTAAAAATATATAGATGCGTACCCCAAATATACAGAAAATCATATTTTTAGAAACATTTAAAACAATGTGATAGAAGAAAAAAAGAGGAAGAGGACGATCGTTTATCTGAACTGGCACCTGATATTGATTCAACAGGTTCTTGAATATTAGGAGCTGCAGCACTTTTTTTTATTAAAAAAATAAGACACTAATGAAGTTTGCTTTACAGATTTTTTTTATCATTGTATAATTGCCTAAAGCAAACAAGTGAATTTTCGATTTAGACTTATTTCTGGAGAAGGATTATTTTCGGAAAGTATATCCTAGACAAGAGAAAATCCGAGAAATCTTACAATGCGTAACACTTTCCGAATTTTCTGAATCTGTGCGTCCTTCAAGTATCGTTATTAATTCTTCATCTGAAACATCTTCCTGCTCCGATCCAAGAACTTTTACCATATCTTCATTTGCCAACTTCATCCATACCGACTTCATGTGCCATAGCGTCAATTTCATTATGAATTTCTTGAATGTTTTCTAATGAACTATCGAAATCATTAGTGCATTCGGGCCATAATTTCTTTCAAACTCTATTCATATGTAACTGTTTCTTGAACTGCATTCCAACAGTATTCATTACATTAAATTGCTTCCAAGATGCTGTAATTGTTATCTGATTTGGGCCATCAACATAAGTCTTATAATTGGAAATTACCCCCTGATCCATTGGTTGAAGTATAGGAGTAGGTATACGATTTTATTGTTGTCAGGTATGTCAGTTAGCTAATGGCTAGGTGCATTATTAATTATTAGCAATGCCTTGTTTGAAATATTTTGTTCGCTATTAAATTTTGTCACAGAATTTGAAAAAAAAAAAATCATTACCCCAGTCTTGAAAAATATGTGCTGTCATCCGCCCTTTTTTACTGGAGTGCCAGATAAAACCAAGTTTTGATTTGTGGCAACCTTTGAAGGCTCGTGACTTTTTAGAATGATAAATAAGCAGCATTCCCTCCCAACAAAGCCGTTATACGGTCCTTAGCTGCCTTAAATGCTGACGCAGACCTTTCTGGTTTAGAAATGAATGTTATAGATGGCATTCTGTTCCAAAATAGACCTGTTTCATCTACATTAAATACTTGCTGTGGGGTATAGCCACTGGCTTCGACAATTTTTTAAAATTCTGCTGGATAATTTTTAGCCGCCTCAAGATCTATCTGCACTTGCTGTTTCTCCAGATATTTTTATATTATGTAATGAATGACGCTTCTTAAATCGATCAAAACAACTTTTGCTAGCAATAAACTTTTCTGACTGAGATCTTTGCCATTTTACATTATTAAATACTGGTGAAGGTTCCTGACTTTTTCTTGGTTAATGCTTGTGCTTATCGCAATATTTTTAGCGGAATTACCAAATTAAAACACATTGTTCGTAATAGCGAATTTTTCATTTGTAAAACGAATTTTATACATTACGAATGACCTTCGCAACTTCGAAATTTCGTAAAACGAGCCTTCGTAAATCGGGGGATTACTGTACGTCATTTTTGAAATAAAATAAAGAGCAGCAATTAAAACAACCCTCGCACATATGTTCATAACACTGAATGTAAATATATAAATATTTCCATACAACATAGCCATTAGCCATGAATTGAATCCAAAATAACGATATAAAAATGGTGAAGCATAGATAAAACTTTATGCCATAAAAAAACCTCATGTTTTATAACTAGACAGGAATTCTAAGCTACTGTAATACTTGTAAACATAATAAAACAAAAAGTTACTTGACGCTAAATGACCAAAAAAAAAAATATCATGAACATAACAAATAAACTCAATAAGCAAATGTACAGTGGGCTAAAAACTCAAGTTTGAGGGATAATTTTGCTTGAATACAAATGTTTATCAGAATGTTTTTTCTTTAAAGAATTAATTCAGCGCAACTACTGAGACGTTGCAGTGACTGTTAGAATATTACTATAAATATAACCGAACTTCAATAATGTGAGTCTAAAACAGTGATAGCCACTCCATAGCCTCGCGAGGCAGTCAATAATCGTATTTTTCACACAGACACGGTCGGCAATTCACATGTATACAACAACTTTATTCGTTTCAAAACATCAGTCTATCATCAGTCGCTGCTCAAGCTTTGTGAAAGCAGCACCACGCACGATTGTTTGGCTTTGTTTTTGTTTTTTTTTTTCGTAATCAACACAAAAGCACACAGAGCAACAATGTTCAATAATTCTTGGGAACCGATGTTTTTTTTTTTTTTTGAAAATATTGAAAGGAAGCCGCAATGTTATATTTGTTTGAAGCAATTAGCAAAATGCGACAAATTTAATATAAGGCGGCATTACTTGTCATGCCATATTAATTATGAAAAATACAATGATGATGAAAGGCAAAAATTGCTTGATGAAATGAAAGTCAAAGTCCCCAGTAAATTTGTAAAACAGCAAGATCACATTGAAAAAGATGATGATAGCGAAATATTCAAAGCCTCTTACGTTGTTGCACTTGCACTGGCAAAGCAATGTCGCCCGTATGAAGAAGGCATTTTTATAAAACATGGTTTTCACGACGTTTTAAAATGCTTTGCCCAAGCTGGGGAAGATACGACTGGGCTTGTAGATGTGATTCCATTATCTGGCAGAACTATTATGCGCCGCACTATAAAAATAAGTAGTTTTTTATTTATGGCTGTGCAGAAACGCCTTAAAGAGTCATTGTTTTTTTCTATTAGCTTTGATGAGAGTACTGACATAAGTAATACTAGTCAATTAATAGTTTATTTAAAAACAGTACAAGAAAATTTGGTTCCTTATGAGGATTTTTTTGGATAAGTTCCTATGAATAAACATGTAAATGGGCAAACATTGTGGGAAGCTATTAACAAAAAGGTTTTTTCAATTGGGGACCTAAGTAAATTAAGTGCTGTCTCTACTGACGGAGCAAAGGTGATGGTGGGGAAGAAGAAGGGCTTTATTGGGTATTTAACGCAACATATTGACGTGCCATCATTTCATTGCATAATACATCAGCAAGCCCTGTTTGCTAAAAATTTATGCTTGAATGATGTAACGAAAATATGTGTACAAATTATAAATAAAATCAGAGGAGGCCACAATGCGTTAAATCATAGAAAATTTAAAACATTTCTTGAGGAGGTTGAAGCCGACTACGCTGATATGTTGTTGTATACAGAAATTAGGTGGCTTAGCCGAGGAAGGAGTCTGGAAAGGTTTTTTGAACTTCGCGACGAAATTTTAGAGTTCTTAAAACTGGATGAGTCTCCAGATTGTAAAAAATTTGTGTCACATTTAAGCGATAACGATTTTGTGATAAGACTAGCATTTCTTAGTGACTTTTGTAATAAACTTAACGAACTGAATCTAAAATAAACACATTTTTGACCTATTCCCAATGATAAATCATTTAAAAATAAAATTACAAATTTTAAATACAAAATTAATAAATAAAGACATAACATCACTGCCGAAAACCGCATCACTAAATTTACCTATTTCAGATTCCTTATTTCAAGAATTTCTCACAACAAATGAAACAATATTAAAAAACATGAGCAATAGATTTGAAGATTTTAATAAAATATCACCGATTATTGACTTGCACAAAAACACTATAGCTTGCGATGCAGAAAAACAAAGCCCTGCAATTCAAAAAGAAATAAAAGAAATGCTAGAAGATGATACATAACCTTTGACGACGGGTAGAGAATTTTGGAAGCAAATTTGCATAAAACAATACCCGAATAGCACAACTGAAATACATAAGCTTTATTCGATGTTTGCATCCACATATAATTGCAAAAACGCTTTTTCTATATTAAAAATCGTTAAAAGCAAACATAGGAATAGATTAATAGACACAAAATTAGAAGACTTGCTGAGAATTAAACTTCATAAAACCGAAATAAATATAGATGAAATTTTAAAATATTCATAAACTTTCATATAGTGTCATCGGTCCAGGTACCATGTTACGGTTTGTCGAAATATATAGGACAAATTTTAAAAAATATTACGTCCGAAAATTATAATATCAAAAGCTCCTTGCAACTGAAAAAACAACTGGAAAACATATATCTTGATGATAATGAAATATTAGTCTCTTTTGATGTTATTTCTTTATTCACCAATATACCCGTTCACACTGCAATTAGGAACATTATGGGAAAATGGAACATCATACGGAATTTTACAAAAATTCCGAGCGCGAAGTTCTTAAAAATACTACAATTTTGTCTAACAGACAACAATTATTTTATGTACGACAAAACAATTTTTAATCAAATATTTGGTATGCCAATGGGTAACCCACTCTCCCCCACTATTGCGGACATAGTCCTTGATTCCCTACTAGACGACGCGATCGCAGAATTAAAACGCAACAACATACATTTTAAATACATAGTAAAGTATGTAGACGATATTTTGGCAATCATCAATATAGACGACAAAGACGAGATCCTAAACATTTTTAATAAACAACACCCAAAAATCCAATTTAAAATTGAAATTGAAACCGATGAAACGCTCGCTTATTTAGACTCTAAACTACAGAGGTTTAACAACAAAATTATCTTTGACTGGTACTCTAAAGAAACATCATCAGGTAGATTAATGAATTTTAATGCTACGCAACCCAAAAACCAAATTTTAAATACCGCGAAAAATTTCATTTCAAGAATATTAAATATTAGCGATCAACAATTCCATAGGAAGAATATACAAATAATAACTAAAATACTCACGGATAATAGTTTCCCTAGAAAAATCGTGAACACGTTAATAAAAGAAGAACAAAGAAAATTATATATAAACAAAACACCTACAGTAAATAAACCAACTTTAGATCAACACAAAAAATTTTACAGTGTTAAATATATTCCAGGTTTAACAGACAACAAAAGCCTACGAACAACCATACAAGCAGAAAATATATGTTTTGCTTATAAACCAAACTCAACTCTCAATACAATTTTTTCTAACATCAAGGCGCCAATTTATAAACAACAACAGAGTAACGTTGTTTATGAGATAAAATGCAAAGGCAACGAAGATCACAGCTGTAAACAGGTTTATATAGGAACAACTAAACGAACACTTGAAACAAGAATAGGAGAACATAAAATGGACATAATTAAAAACAAAGAAACAACTGCATTAGCACAACACATAATAACAACAGGCCACACAGCTGATTTTGACAGGATTCGCATACTTGATAAAGAAAATATAGAGAAAAAACGATTCACAATAGAAAGTCTACGAATACAACAAAACATAGGAATAACAATGAACACTAAAGAAGACACAAACAATATAAGCGCCAGTTACAGAGTTGCTATTAAGTAAAACTTTTCTGTGATATTAGTTTAAGTTTTGTGTATTTATTTAAATTGATGTTTTTATGTTTTTTTGTTTTATGTACAATTCCGTTTCAATGTGAAGGAAAATAGTTTCATATTGTAAGTTCAATCGTAATTTGGTGTATTTTATTATATTAATGTATTGTTTTTTACCATTAAAAAGACGACTTCCTTGATAAAGTCTACAAATATAGACGAAACGTCGGAAAATATGTAAAGAAACGTTGTTTTATTTACACTGGACACTTTAGGCCTTATTAGCTCAATAAATTAATCAATTTAAAATATTTAAATACTTGGCCAAATAACAAAATGTAAACTTTCAAGTTCATAACTTATAATTGCGATGTTCATACAATTCCCCCTACTCAATATATTTCGGTATTATATAATTTTATATTATAACAATTCAAATATAAATATAACAAACAAATATATAACCTTTGACAAAACAACACAGAATTCTATTTTTTTTCGAAAGTTTAAAAAGAAATATTTAATATTGTTACACAGTGTACAATTCGGCAGCGACCGCAGCTTCTGTTTGCGACCGCACACAAGCGCATAATATCTTTGTGTGCGTGCGTTCGGGGCTTGGTTATCACTGGTCTAAAAAGAAAAGACCAAACAAAGTATTTCAATCTTTCTAAAAATAGCTTCAAGTAGCTTCTACCATCTGCGCATTTTTTTAAATATTGCCTGTTTCTTCGGCCGGCCTTATACACTGTGGCTTATTGGAGAATAAATAAAAATAAAACCTAGTCACAATAAATACCAGAAGAGGAGAGTAGAAAACACAGACATCATGTAAATATGAACGTTGTAAGGAATGTCTCCAAACAAAGAATAATATTGACATTGAAACCGAAGGCTATAGAAGACATTTAACGGATAACGGTAATTGCCATATTCATTTATATACTTCTGTATGTAAATAAAACATATTTATGTATATACTATATATGAAACCAACAAGTGGAAAGACTATAGAGATTTATATTCAAAAATGTATACTATTTTTAAAGTAAGACAAAATTTGATAAAAATAAACAACTTTTGTTAAAGAACATTTTTAAATTAAAAAAATGATAAAACAAACTTATTTTTGTATATTTGCAAAATGAAATATAAAACAAACACTTACCGAAAACGAGCATTTCAAGTGAAACCTAAAAGTAGGTAAACAAAAATATCAAATTAATAAAAATAACAAAAACCTTCAAATATATCTAAAACAAATAAAAATGTTTATGAGCCAAAACAAAAATACAACAGCAATCATAATTATTATTTTCCATTAAATATTTTTTTAATCAAAACTAAATTCATTTGAAATTGAGATACTCGATTTGATGCGAGTGTTCTTCGGAAATAACATAAAAAATTAAGTATTGAAAAAAACAGGTATTCCAATTTATTTCGGCCTTTCACTATTTTAAATTTTAAAGTTTATTTTTTAAACCGGGTAAATTTTAGTTATACAGTTTTTTTATATGAAAGACCATTAACATACGAAAACGTCTTCGGGCATATGGCTGATCTTGTACATCCAATTTTGGGTCACTTTCTCGAGCATTACTGCGCGTATATCACGAATAACATGAACGATGTTCTTGTGACTGATTTTTGTTCTACCGTTTTATCCCGATTTTGACCAAACGTATATTATTTGAAAGGTAATTCTTTTTAGCCATTTTGCAGATTTACAGATTTTTAAATTTTGTGTCCCTTACTTTGAGTAAATTGCATTTAAAAATGCTACTAACACATACATAAAATTATACAATGCTATGTGTGTGTTTATTACATTTTTTTATGTTGGGTCACTTTCTCAAACATTACTGGGCGTATGTCACGAATAACATGAACGATGTTCTTGTGACTGATTTTTGTTCTACCGTTTTATCCCGATTTTGACCAAACGTATATTATTTGAAAGGTAATTCTTTTTAGCCATTGTGCAGATTTATAGATTTTTAAATTTTGTCCTTTACTTTGAGTAAACTGCATTTAAAAATGCTAATAACACATACATAAAATTATACAATGCTATGTGTGTGTTTATTAAATTTTTTAATGTTGGTTCACTTTCTCGAGCATTACTGGCCGTATGTCACGAATATAATGAACCATGTTCTTGTGACTGATTTTTTGTTCTACCGTTTTATCCCGATTTTGACCAAACGCATATTATTTCAAAGGTATTTCTTTTTTGCCGTTTTGCAGAATTACAGATTTTTAAATTTTGTCCTTTACTTTGAGTAAATTGCATTTAAAGTTGCTACTAACACATACATAAAATTATACAATGCTATGTATAATAAAAATGAGTCTTTTTTTTGTGTTGATTTGTAAATTGGCTGTAATTGATTAACATACCTTTAGGGTCTTTATTTAATGAAAAAACAAAATTTCCTAGAATTTGCGCTCGAATTTCGAGGGCTGGAATCTGCTAGTATTATCTAATAGTCTTGCTATTACTACAGAAAAATTTATCATTTTTTGCTGTCAAATTTGTTAATTTTTGCAAAATAAATCTGCTGAACATTAGCGCAATGATTCTGATTTTGATATGAAAATAAGGATTTTATTTTTTGAACCTTTCTCCTTTATTAACACATTTCATATATATCTGGGTAAAAAAAAACATTTTAAAAATAAAAACTGCAATTTGTAACAATGGGAGGTTCTGATTATTATTGTTTTTTTACTAATACTATGTTTTTCCTACTTATAATTATTATTCATGCAATTATAATTATTATTCATTTGATTCAAATATTGATTGCAAATATTTCAAATTTTGTTCTGTGTTATTACTGTTCTTAAGTAGTTTTTTGACTTCTTTAGCCAAATCCCGTTGTTCCACTTTCCATTGATTTCGAACACTGGAGATGAACGGATCTGACGTTGCCAATAATATATTAAAGAGATCTTAATTTGTGGAATTTCGTGAAATTTTTCTAGTATTGTGTTCTCTATAAAATATGGAATCCTTATTCCTTTTTTCCTGAGCCTCCTCTGATAGATATCAAAGTGGCACCAAATGATATTTAATGACATCTTCTGCATGATAAAGAATTTTGTGAACTGCTGCAGACATACATATTTCTCCATGGGTACTTGGTTGTATATATTTTTGCAGTTTCCTTAGTATAATCTCCAAATTTTTTGGAGTCAAGTACTTCTAGGATTATTTTGAATCTGAAAATAAGGTTAAAACTTACTCCTGTTATTTCAGATGCTGTTTCTGGATCTGAAGAGAATCTTATTGCGGTATTGCCATCATTTGTATTGCCTGACCCTTGTTTTGGCTGATCTATAATCCATCCAAATTTGCGATATTCATCTTGAACATGTTTCTTTTTTGAACTTCTTAACCCTTTGATGGTTTCTTTACTTCTTATTGGTCCTGAAGAACCGAAATCAAAATCATAACTTATTTTTAGTATGTGTTCCATAAGCTGTATTCTTGCCTATAGTGGTGATTATCCAAATCCATATGCATCAGTATTATGTAGTGATTTTATCGGGACTTGATTTAATTGGCTTGATATTGCTTGGCATATGATGCAGCTGGATGCAGCCTTCGTGTTAGTCAAAGCCTGGCCTACTTTTCCATCTATCATTGTCAGCATAAATTGGTAGCTTACTTCAATTTACTGCCCATCTAACTGTAATTTTAATGGCTGTAGTATTGCAATTTGGGCCTTGATATCAGTAACTTCTTTATTAATGGCATCATGAGTTTCTTTTTTGAATTCAAATATGATTGGCCTGCAGTATTTCGTAGAAGATGGTGTCTCATTTTTGCAAATATCTTTTGTTTGCATTGTACTAGTCGAAGGCTCTGAATCTTCCAAAATCTTTTTCAATCGCAATGGTACAAATGATACCATGAACATATCTGAGTCCGAGATATTTTCGCAAACTACTTGTCTGTATTGTTTTTGTCCCGAAGAACCATCACATCCCCATTTAGAAAAAAGAATTAATTTTGTGTTTCCATATTTCTTTAACTCATTTCCTTTTACTGATTGTAGCAAGCGTTGGGCTGCGTGATCAAGTAGAGATTGTGGCTGTACCTCTGCCGAAATTGGTGTGATTGATGGCAAACAGTCTATGTTAGCAGCGGTTATGTGATGATATGCTGGATACATATTTGAGCCTTTTTCAATCGCACGCAATCTGAGCTGAATATATTGCTTTTTTGTTAATTTCAAATCCAGAAATACTGCGAATGCCTCCTCACTTGTGAACAGTTTTGTATCGCTCGGAGAATCCGTTTTGTTCTCACTGGACTAGCTTTAACAACTTTTTAAATGATATTCACTTTTGTCAATTGTTTCTGTGATCGTAATTGATGTAGGAAAGATTGTTTGATATTTATACAACCAATTTCATCGTTAACATCTTTAAGTTTCCACCTCTTAGATCTAGCGCTGCAGTTGTCGAATGATTTGCGTGGTCTTCCAGCCTTATCTTGCTTTGTTGTTTCTGAAGCGACAGTAAGTTGGCCTTCTAACCAGTTTGCGCTTTTTATATAAAAGTTTTGTTTATTGCAGCCAACTTCGTTGTAGCGTTTTTTTAATGCTTTAACGGAATCAGATAATTGCTCTTGTATTTCGATGCTGCACGAGCTTAAGTGAAATTTTATTTTAACATAACTAAGAACATCTTCCTGGTTTTTGTTCCTAAAATACTCTTCGGCCAGTTCTTTATAACTGAAGCTCTCCATATTTTTCGGAATATTTTTATTTGCAACTCTCATTGCTGAAATATATTATAGCAATTGATTTTGTTTACAACTGTCACTTTCAAGATAAAATAAAAAGGTAAGATAATTTTATTAGTGCACTACTAACTAAAATGATGTATAAAAAACCGACTGTACAAAAAAATTACCTGTATGTGTTTTCTTTACTACTTGCATTAGTGCAAGTAAAAACGTACGATAATTAAAAAAACCCAGGTTACAATTGAATTACATCCTCTGTGTATTGACATTCTTACTTGCAAATATATCAAAAAGGTGGTGTATTTTGTAAGCAGATATCATTACTGGTAATAGAACAAATAATGACTATTATAAGCTATAAAATACCTAAATCACAAATTTAACACACTATTGTACATATATTTATAGGGCTGTTTAAGTTACCGTAATATCAAATTTTTTTGAGTAACTTTATTAAAATGATCGTCACGGGTACAAAAGTATACGTAGGGTGAATGAGGACACCTTCACCTTTCTCTGGATGGTATACGTTTCTTCTTCCTTTTGTTCCCTAGAAGGTCTATTCCACTAAAGTTGAAATGTGACACAAATATAGTATCTTAATAAATATAAGAACACCCCTAATATTAACCAGTAGGGTTATGACCATTTACAACAACTAAAGACTGCAATCCTACCAACCTTGTAAAAAAGACTGCAGGTCATTACCGACGATAACTTGCGAGTAGTAACCATTTATTTTTGATAAAAAAAAAAACCAAAAAAAACACCTTTTTCTTAAATTAAAAAGATAGTTGAGTTTGACAGCATGCCACGCCCACAATTAGCAATAGTTTAATCTACCTTAATCCGTATATATTAGCTACAAAATGGAGTTAAAATTTAAAAAATCGGTAACAAAAAAATTGGACTTTTGGCCAATGAAATCAAAATTTCAGCCACAGTGCGGCGAGCCATTTATTTAGAGTTGGGGTTAAATCAGTAGAATATGGCGTCTCTTAATCGTGTGCTTCTGTGCATTGTCTTAAGAAAGGCACTTTCTTCTTGACCAAATGCGGTAGTTTTTTCGACCCTTAAAAAACAATATAATTTTTCTTATACACGATGAGACATTCGTTTCCACGCACATCAAACTTTTTAATAACATTGCTCCGATTTAAATATATATTTCCTTTATTTATAAAATTTACAGACTAAAAAAAAATTGCAAATTAAATAAAAGTTCACGAAGAACAAAGGGCGTCAACAAATTCTCTCCACTTTACGCGATCATTAGCTAGGATCATTGCTTGGTTCCAAGTCAAATTCCAAGATTTGCATTCATTTTTCATCATTCTTATCTATGTGTTTCGGGGCCTACCAGGATTTCTATGGCCCTGGGGGATTCCAGTCCAGTGCATGTCTTGCGATTTCGTCAGGTGGCCTTCTCAAGATGTGACCTATCCATGTCCATTTGCGCCTGCAGATTTCTGATTCAACTGGTTTGCAGTTAGCCATCAAGGGCAGTTGTTCATTGGTTACCCAGTTCGGCCAGAAAATTTACAAAATATGTTTCAGGCACCTATTGCAGAAGGAATGCAATTTCCTGCGTGTACTCCAGGTGCTGCAACGATACAACAGTACCGATTTGACACTATAGTTAAAGATTTTTGGTTTTGTGGTAGTGGTTATATTGTTCGCTCTCCATATTCTGTGCAGGGAATGGAATGCGGTTCGGGCTTTGTTGATTCTATCGGTAATATCGGCACTGGAGCCTCCTTCTTTGCAAATTGTGCTGCCGAGATATGAAAAGGAGTCTACATCCTCGATCAGTTGTCCTTAGAATATTAGGGGTGTCGTATTGCTAGTGCCAATCCGCATCAGTTTTGTTTTCTTTACATTTATTTTGAGGCCAACTTTATTGGCATTAACGGATAGGTGGTGAATCTTCTGTGCTATATCATCGAAGCGGTGTGCAAAAAGGTAAATACCGTCCGCGTAGTCGATATCGTGGAGAAAATCACTCATGTTCAAGCGGATGCCAAATGGCGCTTCGGAGTTTGTTTGCTTAAACACGCAATCCAACAGCAGTAGAAATAATGTGGGAGACAAAACACAGCCTTGTTTAACTCCTGTGTTGAGCTCGAATGGTTGGCTTTCTTCGCCTTTGTATCGTACTGTGCATTTGACATCAATATATAGCTCGCGGATGAGGTTGATTATTTTCGGCGGGATTCCCTTGAAACGCAGAGCTTCACAGAATGCCGGTCTGGATACCATGTCGAAAGCACGTTCGAAATCTGCAAATAATAGATAAAGGCTGCTGTTGTATTCGATCGATTGCTCGATGATAATGCGCATTGTGTTTATATGGTCAACACAAGATCTTCCCGACCTGAAACCGGCTTGTTCTTTCCGTATGATGATTTCTACACGACGTTTGAGTGGTGGCGGGTAGAAACCTTGGTGTAGAGAAAAAACACGCCAGCGTAGTACTTGATCATTGGTGGTGGTGAGATCTTTGCCGTTACCGTCCTTGATGACGTCTGCAGTACGTGCTTGTTTACCACTCCATTGTCTGATAGCATTATACACATTTTCCGTAATATTGCTATAGTAGGCTTCTCTATCGGCCCGCGCCATATACCTGACTTTGGCAGTGATCTGGCGGTATTCGGCCTTTGCACTGCGCTTGGTATTGTCCGTTTTAGCCCGGTTGATTTTGTTTTTAAGTCTTTTCCGGACTGATATTTCCTGCAACGTCGCATCGGTTATCCACGGTTTGTGGTTACGTTTCAGAGTGCCAAGAATTTGGGCCGCGCTTTGGTGGCATGCGTTTTGTACATCGGCCCAAGAGTGCTCTATATGGGGAGGATTTAGATGTTGCGCGACAGCGTGCTTATATTGGTTTGCTACGTGTATGTTTTGCAGTTTATAGGTGTTATATTTAGGTCGCTTCTTTTTAGAGTGAACAGCAGTGGGACGAAGTTTAAAGCTGCCTACGAGAAGATGGTGGTCACTATCGATATCAGCACCGCGACTTGTCTCAACATCTAACAGACACCCGAGAAATAGTTTGCTGATCATAATATGGTCTATATGGTTACGTGGGCGGCCATCTGGAGACTCCCATGTGTATTTGTGTATGTTTTTGTGAATAAATTTTGTGCCGCCGATGAACATGTGGTGTCTGGCACACAGGTCGACCAGTCTGTCTCCATTATCATTCCTGACTGTACCTAGGCCATGCGTGCCCATAACAGATTTAAGGTTGCTGTTGTTGTTACCAACTTTTGCGTTGAAGTCGCATATCAGGATTTTGATGTCACCCCCAGGGATTGAACACATTGTGGTTTCTAGTAGTTCATAGAATTTATTTTTTGTATCGTCGTCATCTGGGTCGGTAGGTGCATAACGCTGTAAGACCGTGATGTTGCGGAATCTAGAACTCATTCCATTATCCGGCCAATTTTTTAACCAACTGTGGACTTGCAATCCGCATGAAACTTACAATATCTGTTTGTTTTACATTTTCCTATGTAAATCTGATGTTCCTTTTCTGTTTTCATTCATTTTCCTACACAAAGTTTATTGTTTTGAAATTTGTACCAATTGGAATTGGAAATAATACAATAACAATAATATTTCGCATAGTGTATTACTAATCTATATACATATATAAAATGGAATGTGTGTTTGTTTATTTGTTTGTTTGTTTATACCTTATAGGAGACCAAACCTCTTGACCGATCTTCCTGAAATATTCACAGCATTTAACTGGGACTCTGGTATGATTAATAGGGTACTTTTTTTCGACCACGCCCACTTTTACGCCCACTTTTTTAAAATTATGTAATTGCTCCATATAGTTTTTAACAGATCTGCTTCAAATTGTATACACATTATACTCCAGGCGAGGTAGAAATAAGCATTTCTTACGCCACGCCCCCTTTCACGCCCCTTTTTACGCCAAATTTTGTTTGAAAGTTTTAAACTTTTTATTCTCTGTACAAATTTGTTCCTTCCAACGGATTTATTTTTATTTGGTAGTATATTGCTCTTAATACTGTTAACGTCGCCATATAGCTATGAACCACGCCCACTTCACCGTCCCCTTTTTTTTAATTCAGATACTTACTTATACCACTAACAATTTTTGCTATACAAAATACTTTTTTTGTAATATGTATTTATCTAAAGTTTTATACACTTTTTGTCTACAGGTAAGGTAGCCATACATTTTTTTATTACCAAATCCCCCTTTTTCGCCCCATTTTACCTTAAATTATAATTAATCTGCTTTCAATATGGTATAATATATAAAAATATATGTGTGCTTGTTTGTGCTTTATAGGAGGCCAAACCCCTGAACCGATCTTCCTGAAATTTTCACAGCGTGGTACTGTGACTCTGGAAGGAATAATAGACTATATAAGTTTTTGATTGGACAAAGAGGCGGTGCCACGCCCATATAACCCAAAACTTTAAATCGTCATATCTCGGGAATTTTTTGACCTACAGCGGTCATATTTGGTACATATGGTATTGGCATGAATACAAAAACAAACCAGAAGAAAAGTGGGCGGGACCAAGCCCCTTTTTAGAGAAATAAAAATCTTAATATCTTCTAAACTACTGGAAGGATCGTCATGAAATGTTCATAAAAGGATATTTTTGCGAAATACTAAGTCCTTAACTATATAAAGTTGTTAGTGGGCAAAGGTGCGTGGTTCCGCCCATATAACCCAAAATTTAAAATCGTCATAACTCGGCCATTTTTTAACCTACGGCGATGATATTTGGTATATATCGTATTGAAATTAATAGAAATAGTACTACAAAAAAACTGGGCGGGACCACGCCCTTTTTAGAAAAATTAAAATCCATAATAACTTCTATTAAGCCCTTGACTATATAAAGTTGTTAGTGGACAAAGGGGCGAGGCCCCCATATAACTCAATATTTGGCATGGATTGATTTGCTTAATAAGGTGTTTTCTTAAATAGGTATACATTCCATGCGAAAGTCGGCGGGCCACGTCGCTTTGTTTCCGAGTTGTAGGAAGCCAGACCTGTACACCAGTCTTCTTTAAACTTTGACAGTGTGAAACTTTCACTCACTACACCCAATTTTTTATATTCGATTATTGATGTGCCAGGCTTTCCACCACATGTGCTACACCTCAAAATTGGAGTGTCCATTATTTTACTGCGCAATATCGATCCACCACGGCTTTTCAATGGCACTCGACTTGCTGAAATTAAGCGCTCAGGTATAGCATTGTGCTGAACCAGAGCGTTTTTTGCATTTGGTGAAAGTAGGAGGCCAATCCCGTATATTCGCAGGTCGGGATTGCCTGCATACAGGAATTGGTGACCAGATGTCATGTGGGTGACACCGCTTTCCAGCCATCTTACCTCGTTTAGGCCAAAGATGTCGATGTTGTATGCTGTCGTCTCGTTGCGGACTTGGTTTAGCCTTGACGGTTCGGAGAGAGTTCGTACATTCCAGGTTCCAATCATTATCCGTTGTTTAAAGTCATAGGTCGTCATCGTGTGGGGGGTCGTTATTTCATTTTCATTTGTTGATGTTTCAGTAATAAAGATTTTTTT
The DNA here is from genome assembly GCA_963682025.1 of Cordilura impudica. NCBI lineage: Eukaryota > Metazoa > Arthropoda > Insecta > Diptera > Scathophagidae > Cordilura > Cordilura impudica. The sequence goes on from OY821517.1 coordinate 24,875,616, forward strand.
ACAGGATTGGGTTATTAGCCCTATGCTCAACCTGCTTAGGAGATGGCGAGGGACCATGGTGATGCCAATGTTTCAGAGTTCAGATTTTCGTACAGCACCTACTTCCCAAGACGCCCAGTATGCTGTAGCCATTTGGGGTTGATCGGCTTCCCCTCTTCCTTTATCCGGGCTTGGGACCGGCTAGATATATATAGGATATGATATAACTAGACGGAGTTTTGCTCTGATTTGCTTATTATTAATATTTGATTTTTGTTTTTGTATCTTTGTTTAGTTAATTTAGTAAACTACAAAAAAACAAAACAATAACTTATGTAACAGTTCTTTAATAGACAATATGCTTTCTTCTGTGAAATTGTTGTTTGTTTCTTAGTGAGGCATTCGGTTGCACGCAGTGAAATATTGTTGTGTAACGTATGTATTACATATGAAGAAGTAGAATTAAGTTCTTAAAAACCTGAACAAATATTCTAAGATGTAATAGACAAAACGTATTATTTAAAAAGTCATTACTTTGTAATTTACTGCAGTAACAACTAAATTAAAAAATAGTTTATAACTCGATAATAAATTCCGGAATACTAATAGAATTTTAAATTCTATTAAAATTTAACCAATATCCTACGGTAACAGTCATACAAACCGGTCCTGGGACCAATCGCTTTTACAAGAATTATCAAATTTATTTTTTTTATAAGTTATAAAGTAGACAAAAGTCTACTGTTGATAATTTTTTAAATTGTATTTTGTTAAAACAATATAAAAATTTCTCAAATAAAATTAAAGGTTTTTTTTTTAATAGTTTCTTAAAAGCAAATGATAATTTCAATTTTTTTTTTTTTTTATTACAAAAATGCGATTAAAAGTTTCACAAATGTAATTGGAATGCTGTAGTTTACTATCTTTTATTTATATACATGACAAAAAAAAGTCCTACCTTAATTTATTCAATGAAAATTGTTCTTAATGCCAAAAGGCATTCAAAGAAATTTCGTTTCGTATACCATTGAATTTTAATTTAACTTCATTTAAACTTTACTTTTTTAAAATAAAATGTTACCTTTTTTGAGTTAAATGGCATTATTATTGTTTTTTAAGAGCAGATTTTAACTTCAATTGACACCCGTAAAACTCACGTACACACACATCGTTGTATAGAAAAAGGTCAATTAAACAGATAAATCAAAAACAGTTACAGATTAAATAAAATTAATTAGAGGGACAAAAAACTGTCGATATAAATGTTTTGCATCACCAAATTGAATTATTTGAAAAAATGTATTGATTTTAAATTTGTTGAATACAACAACATTTCGCGGGGCACAATCTAATTTGTAAAGTCATGTCCAACTGATTATTTAAACGTTTAAACAGAAAACAAATTATATTTTATTAACATGGTTGTGTAGGAAAATTTAGATTAAAATAAAAAAAAATAATCAAGTAAGAAAATTGCAGTCGGTTTAGACCGACTATAAGTTACTCTACACCTTGAGTTGCTCAGCATTAGAGCTCATAATTGGGTAGAGAAAATAGGAATAAACCAAGTTCGAGTGGCATTGTTATTAATTTGCGCTCTGCATATTCTGTTATTCTATGAGGGCCAGGTCAAAAAAACGGAGCTATAACACATTGCAACAGCCATCCTGGGGGGTAAGAAATTATAAGTCAGGGTGAAATTACTAGGCCAATATAGTAAAACCTCCAAAGTGTTTAGCGTTTTCAGGTCAAACTTTAGAAAATCAAGTTGGACTAATTTTATCGAATGAAATTTTGAAAAAATTTACATTTTCCTCTTTATACCCCATACCACTATGTGCTCAGAGTATAATGACTTTATGCTGATGTTTCCAACTGCCAAAAATATTTGATCTAGCCCCATCTTTTATTATACCGGTGGACTCAGCATCAAGTTCACTTAAACCTTTCAAAAAAAAAATTATTACACAGACTTTTCTCATATTTGGTTTGTACATGTTTTTGCAAAAAAAAAAAAAAAAGAAACTGATTTTAGAACATATGGTCAAGGGCGATCCATTTTTGGATCTAGTTACCAAGTAAGTATAGCATCCGATATGAACTATTTCATATCTGCAGGCAAACATATTAATTAATAACAATGTCACTCAAATTTGTTCTATGCTTATTTTCTATATCCAATTAGTTGGACCTGAGACCCCCGCTTTAAATGCATGGTATAAGGTACCGTACAGTCGACTATAATATTATTGGGCCAATCAAAAAATATTTAGTCGTGCCTCAACGCGATTGAAAATTTCAAGTGTGTTTATATGGGGAAAATATGACTGTTTTTCAGATTTTACGAAAATTTCGTTCTATAGTTTAATTTTTACGACAAGTTGTTAAATAATTCGGGATCAGTATTAAATTATTCTCTCAAGTAGCTATAAAACTTCAAAATAGAATAAAACCTCGCCAAGAAATAGCAAATGTCCCAGACCACTTTTGTGCCAAAAAAAAACTAGGTCATGAAATTTGATGGCATTTTTTTTTGCCTCTACTTGTAAGGACTCAGATATGAAGCATTGTTCTGTTACCACGTTGATAACCTATTGCGCAATGAGACCGAAAATGGGAAATTTTTTTGATAAAATTTTGAAACCTCCTTTTTCAAGTTTTAAGAAAATTTCTTTAACAAAATTTAGAAAAATGGATCTGGCACTTTAAGGTTTTGTTAAGTACATGTTACAGATTAACTGCGTGAATTTTTAAATAAATCCCTATGCCAGAATTTTTTTGACAAAGATTTTATTTTTGCGGATTTCGAGAAAAATGGAATTATTGTAAAATATTCTGTAAATGTACTCTTTCTAAATACTTTGTATCAAAAATTCATCACTTTTCTACTTTTAAATGTTATATTTTATCTTAATAGCCTAGGGTTTCGGGAAAAAATAATACGACCCCATTACCCTTTTGGAATTTGGGTCACATATGACCCCAAGCTAATAATAGACAATTTATTCAAAAAATTCAAATATTTTTAAGTGCTGTTGAATTTTTAGATGCGATGCGATATAAAATAAAACAACTTTTAACCAATTTTGTTATAAAATTATTTTTTATGTCTTTTATTAGTTTGGGGTCATATGTGACCAATTCCAAAAGGGTTAATGGGGTCATATTATTTTTCCCCGAAACCCTAGGCTAGTAATATAAAATGTAACATTTAATAGTAGAAAAGTGATGAATTTTTGATACAAAGTATTTAGAAAGAGTACATTTACAGAATATTTTACAAAAATCCCATTTTTCTCGAAATCCGCAAAAATAAACTCCTTGCCAGAAAAATTCTGACATAGGGATTTACTTAAAAATTCACAAAGTTAATCTGTAACATGTACTTAACAAAACCTTGATGTGCCAGATCCATTTTTTTAAACTTTGTTTAAGAAAATTTTTTAAAGCTTGAAAAAGGAGTTTTCAAAATTTTATCAAAAAAATTTCCTATTTTCGGTCTCAATGCGCAATAGGTTAACAACGTGGTAGTAAAACAATACTTCATATCTGAGTCCTTACAAGTATAGAGACAAAAAAAAAAAATATGGCTTAAATCAATTTCTCAAAGTTGAAAAAAATTCCATAAAATTTCATGACCTAGTTTTGTTGGCACAAAAGTGGTCTGGGTTTTATTCGATTTTGAAGTTTTACAGCTTCTTGAAAGGATAATTTAATACTGATCCCGAATTATATAACAACTTGTCGGAAAAAATTTAACTATAGAACAAAATTTTCGTAAAATCTGAAAAAAAAAGTCATATTTTCCCCATATAAACACACTTGAAATTTTCAATCGCGTTGAGGCACGACTAAATGTTTTTTTATTGGACTAAAACTTTGTATTTCTCAGCTTTTTGCTATTCGCATATTTCTAGGGGGTGAGACCGAGAGGTTGAACACTTTCTTCCCTCCATATAATGAAGGGCCACCCTAGTGGACAGTTTTCTTGGAAAGAATAAGAGTGAAAACTACAGACAAATTGTAGCTGAATTATTGAAAAATTGTCATGAATTAGGTGCACGAATTAGGTGCACGAATGTCACTCATTTTTCATTTTCTTCATTCGCATTAAGGTTTTTTTCCACAAAACCTAGGTTTTGGATTTTGGGACAACAGCATGCTGGGAGACTATTGCTGGACTCTAATACGTGAAACCGAACCAACAAAATACAAACGACGTTCAAATAACGCCATTCACTTTTCAAAATTCATTGATTTTTAAATAAACTTATCATTTTTTATGTAGAAAACGAATAAAAACTTTTTTTTTTGAATCTCGAAAATCTGACGTAATAGAGATAAACCAATTACAGATTCGAATTCAGCCCACCAAATTACCCTAGGAAAGATATTTGGTTGCTCCAGTCCAAAACCTTGTTGGCTAGTGTTATGTGTTATGTATTATTCTTCAGTAGAATAGAATTCGTATGAGTGATATTTTTAATATTAAATCACATATACATCAGTATTTTTTTTTATCCTCAGAAATTAGAAACCGATCACTGATTCTTGATTTATAGCAGAAAAACTGAGCAAAAAACATCAAGATAAGGAAAAAATATATAAGGTTCAAAAAGTTTGGCCTGAAAAAGCCAAACCTTTAGGAGGTTTTACTTTACTGGCCTGAGTTTGAATTTCTCACCCCCCAGGCAATGATACCGGAAGTGTTCCACAGTGTACTTCAAAAAGATATAAACAAAAATTTTTAAAAAAATCTATGCAATATTTTGATGTGTAAACGTCTATACCCGCAGGGGGGTAAATTTCTATTTCACAATACAATCACAAAAACAGCGTAACTTATATCGGTGTGAGCTGAAGGAGATAACGCTGTGTGACTTTTGATTGTATTGGTGAAAAAATATTTTCAAGAGAAACTGTTCATGGGCAATTACCCAATGCATTCGAAATTGGAATTGTGGTAGGAGAGACAAACCTAAGTAACTCGTGTTTTTAACACTTTTTTTAATTTTCAAATTAGCTCCATAGACCAAATATTTGATACCATTTTTTTCTTTTTAAACATTTTCTTGAACACTACCTGACCAACTATTTGTCAAATAGTGTACACATTATTTATTTTACTAGCCGACTGCATTTTGTGGAATTTTTGATGTGTATTTTTATAAATACTTTATTCCTCAATAAACTATAATTAAGTTTTTATTCACAAACCACAACGATTTGTAGAATTCCACCAAAATATTTCTGTATTTTCTTAAGTTTTATTTGAGTTCTAAAGAAATCTTTTTTTCTGTTTTTATTACGTACGAATGACGATGTAATAATAGAATGCAAGTAAAGATAATGCAAAAGCAGTGTTAAGTGTCATGGCTGTCTTTGTTCGTACTTTTTTCAATATAGTTAGTTGGCAACGCCTCAGACCATATAAACAATTATATGTTAACAACTTTCATTAATAAACATTTTTAGTAATTATTACTATTAAGCATTAAATTGATTCTTACTAAGCATTAAATTGATATAAATTTGGAATATTTTCCAATAACTAGGATATAATATAAATAAATTTTGTTAGTTGAAATTTTAATTAAATTTAATTAGTTAATAATAGCTTTAAGTTCCATTGTACATCATAAATCAATTTAACACATGATGACATCTTAATATAAAATGCAATATATAATACCGTCATCCAAGTAAGGAAAAGCGTAGGAAAATCGTATCATAAAAAAATACACTCAAACCTGTTTTTGTGCGAGGGTTAGGTAGGGACCGCATTAAAAAAACTCATACAAAAAAATCGTAAAAAAATCATTTGAATTTCAGAAAACATAAATAGAATTTCAGAAAACATCAATATAATTTAAGAAAACATCAATTGAATTTCAGAAAACATCAATAGAATTTCAGAAAACATTAATACAATTTCAGAAAACATCATTCTAGTTTCAGAAAACATCATTTGAATTTCAGAAAACGTAAATAGAATTTCAGAAAACATCAATATATTTTCAGAAAACATCATTCGAGTTTCAGAAAACATCATTTGAATTTCAGAAAACATCAATTGTATTTCAGAAAACATCAATTGTATTTCAGAAAACATCATTTGAATTTCAGAAAACATAAATAGAATTTCAGAAAGCATCAATAGAATTTCAGAAAACATCAATTGTATTTCAGAAACCATCAATATAATTTCAGAAAACATAATTTGAATTTCAGAAAACATAAATAGAATTTCAGAAAGCATCAATAGAATTTCAGAAAACATCAATTGTATTTCAGAAACCATCAATATAATTTCAGAAAACATCATTTGAATTTCAGAAAACATAAATAGAATTTCAGAAAGCATCAATAGAATTTCAGAAAACATCAATTGTATTTCAGAAACCATCAATATAATTTCAGAAAACATCATTTGAATTTCAGAAAACATAAATAGAATTTCAGAAAGCATCAATAGAATTTCAGAAAACATCAATTGTATTTCAGAAACCATCAATATAATTTCAGAAAACATAATTTGAATTTCAGAAAGCATCAATAGAATTTCAGAAAATATCAATATAATTTCAGAAAACATCATTCGAGTTTCAGAAAACATCATTTGAATTTCAGAAAACATAAATAGAATTTCAGAAAACATCAATATAATTTCAGAAAACATCATTCGAGTTTCAGAAAACATCAATTGAATTTCAGAAAACATCAATATAATTTCAGAAAACATCAATATAATTTCAGAAAACATCATTCGAGTTTCAGAAAACATCATTTGAATTTCAGAAAACATAAATAGAATTTCAGAAAACATCAATATAATTTCAGAAAACATCATTCGAGTTTCAGAAAACTTCAATTGAATTTAAGAAAACATCAATAGAATTTCAGAAAACATCAATTGTATTTCAGAAAACATCATTTGAATTTGAGAAAACATAAATAGAATTTCAGAAAACATCAATAGAATTTCAGAAAACATCAATTGTATTTCAGAAAACATCAATCGTATTTCAGAAAACATCAATTGAATTTCAGAAAACATAAAAAGAATTTCAGAAAACATCAATATAATTTCAGAAAACATTCGAGTTTCAGAAAACATTATTTGAATTTCAGAAAACATAAATAGAATTTCAGAAAACATCAATATAATTTCAGAAAACATCAATTGTATCTCAGAAAACATCAATTGTATTTCAGAAAACATCATTTGAATTTTAGAAAACATAATTAGAATTACAGAAAATATCAATAGAATTTCAAAAAGCATCATTTGAATTGCTGAAAACATTAACTGTATTTCAGAAAACATCGATTGAATTTCAGAAAACATCAATTGCATTTCAGAAAACATCAATTGAATTTCAGAAAACAGCATAATCGACTTATTTTTTATGCACTGGAATATATGATGTTGATGTTTTCTTTAATTATTAAATGTTTACACATCTCTCTTGTGATCGGACTCACATGATTTTTTTTTTTTTACAGAATTATGTGATGATGGGGTATCAGCTTTATATGGGGATTATTAGAAAAATGGACCTACATGGTTTAATTTTAGACCATGGATTAGTGGGTATAATTCATTCGGTGTGAAAGACAGACAGACAGACAGACAGACAGACGTACAATAATTTTTGTAGTTACAAACATCAGAATAAGCTCATTATACTCTAACCACATAGTGTAACAAAAACAAGTAAGAAAATTATAGTCAGTCTAGACCGACTATGCGATAGCCTATATGGCGTTCAACTAATTGAGTATAGAAAATAACCATAAACCAAATTTGAGTGGCATTGTTATTAATTTTTTGACTACGGGTATGAAAAAGTTAATATCGGATGCTATACTTATATGGGGACTAGGTCGAAAAAAGCACAGATCCTACCCACATTTGGTAAAGTTACTTATTTTTTACAAAAAACGTATACAAACCAAATCTGAGAAAAATCTGTGCAATATTTTTATTTTTGATAGGTATAAGTGAAAATTGGGAAGCAATTTAAATAGGGGGCTATGACTAAGAATTGTCCTTTAAGGTTTAGTTTTGGACTACTGATTAATGGAAGTAAGAAACACACACAACCCAAATTCGAACGGGATCCATATGATAATTTAGATCCTATGACAATTTAAGTCGATCTCATAAGGGTTATTTGTATGGGGACTAGGTCTGAACATGCACCGATTTTCACCAATTTCAATAGCGTTAGTCCTGTGGACGATTGAAGATTATATATCAAATTTCAAATTTGCTACCTGTAGTTTAACCATGGACATACACACGGGCAGACGGACAGAGAGACGCTAAACCGACTCAGAAAGTGATTCAGAGTTGATCGATGTAATAAAAGATTGGTCTATGTCAAATATTTTTCATAGCTGCAAACATCAACACAAAGTCATTATACCACAACCACATAGTGATATAGCGCATAGTTATGATTGAGTGGGAACAAGTGGTCCTGAGCACCAAAAAAAAAAGGCTAATATATAAACAACCTCTACAAAATACAGATAGGATCAATTAAATATATAGGAGGCAAATGTAGGCTAAATTTTCTGAAAAAAATAGTTTGAAGAAATGATATGGCGCAATGTAAATTATGTCATTAATTGCTTAGCAGTAAGAGCTTTGTGTAAGAGCTTTTATAAAATTTAAACTTCAAGATAGTGTTCTATAAAACGAACCTTATGTGGTTTATTGTTTGTAATAAATTACTATTTTAAATCTCCCATTAAAATTTTATGTTCACATTTTAATAGACTACTGGTTATAAAAGGCAAACAAACCATTTTGTATATAAATAAAAAAAATATCTTCTTACTTGATCTATTTCACGTGTTATACGGATGACAGCAAAGAAAATCGAAAAAGATATTTTAATAAAATATATTCGAAAGAGCTCTTTGTATGTGATGAATGGAACACATATTAACAAACAACCAAAAGAATATATAACCTTCTGCTGTGCATCGATGAAATTGAAAAAGAAGACAACGAATATACGAGTATTGTAATAATGGCTGCAAATACAAAATCAATTTTATAAAAAGAAGGAAAAACATATGGGGAACATTAAAGGCTGCTGCAGCAGCTGCTGCTGCTGCGGTCTTTAATATTAACTCAGCCAGTTATTCAAGCAACACCAACATTGTTATGCCAAGGTGAACGGGAAAAGGAAATACTTTGTTATGTGAAAAAATAAATGTATGGAAATTTGTATGTTCGCATTTTTTTTTATGTACATAAATAGAATAATAATAAATGTTTACTTTTAAGGAACATACTTAGTTCGATTAGTTTTTTTTTTTCTTTTTTTTTTACATATATATATATAGTAATTTAGTAATTTAAGTATTACGAAATTTTCACTAGTTATATTATATATGTTTTCAATTCTTGGTCTAGATAATATCTAGGGTTTTTATTCAAATAGTGGTTTCTAAAATATTCTCGAACATTAGTTTTTTATAGCAACGTATTCTCTGTCATCTGTCATTTTAATTTTTAAAAAATACTTCCAATGCATTTTTTACATAAAGTATGTACTGTGCTATCTATCTAACACGCACGTTTTTTTATTGTTAAATAATCTTACCCATACAAACAAAGTTTTTATTAAAACTCTTTCCTTATGGACAAAGTTTCAGATCGATCGGATGAGGGGAAGTGAGGTTTTAATCTATCCGTGACTGTGCGTGACCATGCGTGTCTGTGCGTGACTATTTTAAAACTAATCTTTGGTCACAACAAGTCCATGGATCAAGTTTCAGATCGATTGGTTAATCTCTCCGTGACTGTGCGTGACTATGTCGAAGTTAATCTTTTGATGTGTAAACACCTATACGCGCAGGGGGGTAAATTTCTATTTCACAATACAATCACAAAAACAGCGTAACTCATATCGGTGTGAGCTGAAGCAAATAACGCTGTGTGACTTATGATTGTATTGGTGAAAAAATTATGATATAACATTGTTTTTTTATGCCACTTTTTTAACCCTACGATTCATAGCCGGGTACCCGTGTACCTTTTTTGACTTTAAAGTGCTGCTGTGCCCATAATTTTTGAGATATGGACATAAAACTCCGAATCATGAGAGATTTTGGCTAAACTAAGATTTAAATACGAAAAAATTCAAAATATTTTCAATATTTTCTTTAAAAAATGATTTTAAATGTTTTACCCCCATAAACACACAACCGGGTCCCCGGGTAGCCTAATGCAATTCGTATGTAAATGCCTGACATGTAAATGAAAAAACGTTTTTTTGTGTTGTTTTTATTGGAAATAAATGTCTTTTTTATTTATTTTATCATATTTTATATATATTATATTATAATTCATCCGAATCACTATCGTTGTTATTGTGGGAATTGTAGCATTTAGTAATTGTTATGGCGTGCTCAGAAGAAGGTTGCACATGTAGCACACGCCCGTATGTACTTTTCTGCCCCTTTGTCGTGCTGACGGAGATGTTGACGGACCTGCAGCACAAAGCACACTCTCCAACGGCCTTCCGATGATGCTTTAAATTGCATTTTTTGTTGAAAATTGGCGCACGCTTTGCACATTTGAAATTCAATTTTCTATAACAGGAATGCACAGGTTTTCTGCCAGTTGACGCAGGAAATTCTTCCTGCGCGTCGTGGTGTATCGTGCAGTTGGATTATTTCCATAATATATGATGTGTGATGCAAATGCGCTCACATCAATGATGTTATAGAAAAATGCCATCGGCCATCTTCTTGTTTGTCGCTGGGTCGTGTATTCTTGGAGCGTTTGGTCCATTACGTCCACCCCACCTTTTGTTTGGTTATAAAAATTTATAATTTCTGGTTTCCCATTCTCGTCAATTTGTGCATCATCATGCATACTAGAAAGAAGGATGACCGAGTTGGACTTCCGCTGCTTATATGAGAGCAGTGTTACGTTGTCGTAGAAGCCAAATAAACTTGAACCAACGTCTTTTTTTTTGTCTTCTTTCATCTCCGCAGGGATGTAAGCTTTGTTGCGGCGGAGTGTACCCACAATGCTGAGCTTTTCTACTTGCCTAGCCAACGGCAGCGTCGTAAAAAAATTATCCATTGTTATATTTCGTCCGCTACCGTAGTATGGCCCAACTAAATCTCTCACCACTCTTTCGCCAACACCAACTTCACGACCAGTTTCTTGTTTGCCAGTATATATTTGGCCATGAAGTGGATATGAGTTTTTGGCATCGCAAATCCACCATACTTTTATGCCATATTTTGCTGGCTTCGAGGGTATATATTGGGTGAATTTGGTTCTACCACGGTATGGATATAATTGTTCATCAATGGTCAAATATTCTGATGGCACATAATATCTGGCAAGATTTGCATTGAGCATTATCCAAATATCGCGAATTGGCGCCGCTTTGTCTTGACGCTGCCGCTCTACCCGTGTTCTGGGGTCGTCAAACCGCATAAAACGCAGCAAATCGAAAAACCTGTTTATTCCCATGGTGGCGCGGAATATTGGGTGAGCCTGTGACGTCCACAAATCTCTTGCGTTTTCGCCATTAGAATGATTTGTGCCAGCCATCAAAATCATTCCAATGAACGCATAAATTTCGTTGATTGTCGTGTCTTTCCACTTCAACTGGCGTCTATTGGGATTCGCTTCATTGTACGCATTATATGTGGCATGCGCTTTTCTATTTGTGTGGCGCACAATTATATCCACCATTTCCACTGTGAGGTATGATTTGAAACACTGCAAAGGCGTCATATTTTCAGTAATCCGCGCTGGACCACAGCGGTCTCTGAATATATTGTGGCTTCTCACTTGTTGGCAACTACGTGGTGTTCGCTGCCATTGTGTGCCGTCACGTGCAGTCATGTAGTCTGCTGGGTTTGTTGTTGGTGCATCTTCTTGCATATCATCATCTTCACTTTCATCATCAAAGAAAATTTCCTCTGGTGCGTCAATAGCAGCTGCAATTTCGTTTGCGTTGTCAACATTCAAATCTTCATTCTCTGATTCCGAAACTTCGCCAGTATAGGACACATTTCCTTCATTTTGGTCTTCCATAGGGTCCACTTCAAGGTCCTCATCTTGAGTCGCTTCCTCAAATAAACGTTGAATATATGTGCTTCTTGCTTCATCACTCAAATTCCAGTATTCCCTTGTAGACAAATATCGGTCGTTGCGGCTCATTTTTCACCAACTTCACTGTTCAAATATTCAACACAGACTGGCGAAGCAAATGAAATATTTAAATTTTACGACACAAATGAACATCTGCTATCTAATTCAAAAGCAATTAAGCAAGTAGGTACCGAAAATAAGCAAAATAAGCAAATAAACAACCCTTACATAGAACCAGTTTCTGCCTACTTGTGTCGCTTTAGGTACTTATATACGAACAGAAACCAGTTTTTTTTCCAAATATCAAATTTGTACAGTTGAGAACGCAAAATATAATCAACAACAAAAATATTTACAGGAAAATATTATTTTATTTCAATAAACGCAGAACAACCTACTTCGGGTACCCGGGTACCTGGTTATGAAATTAAAGGAGTTTTGCTGCTTATGAATCGTACGGTTAAAAGCGTCATCTATGTATCACTTATATACGTTTATATTGGGATGTTTTTTAACGTTTTACAGCAAAGGGTTGTTGAATTAGCTGAAACAGTTGTTTGCTATAAGTGATACATAGATGACGCTTTCTGTTTGATTTTAAAAAATTACATAAAAAAATCTTTAATTACTAGATGTTTACACATCTTCCCTGTGATCGGACTCACATGATTTTTTTTTCACAGCAAGTGTATGGACCAAGTTTCAGATCGATCGGACGAAGGGAAATGACTTCTAGATCAATCCGTGACTGTGTGTGACTATGCGTGACTGTGCGCGGCTACCCCAAAATTAATCTATAGTCACAACAAGACTATGGGCCAAGTTTCAGATCAATTGGGGAAATGGGGTTGCCCCGTTACAGAGAGTATGGGTTAAAAGAAAGAGTTTAAAAAAGTGCTATCTACATAAAAAATATTTGTGTATATAATAAAATAATAAAAGTTGTTCTTTACAAAATATATACATATAAATTTATTTATTAATTTGGTCAATGGAATAAATCCTTACAGACCTGTATAAATAATATAATTACATACATACATATGTACATTAGGGTGACAGCCATTTTTTTTTTTTTGAATTTCAAGACATGCGGATAGGATTATTGTGACACTGGACCTAAACATTTAGTGCGCAAAATTTGAGCCAAATCGGACAATGCTTTCTCGACGCGCATTGAGTTCAAAGTTCGAATATGTATTTATATGTAAAAATTATCATTATTATCGGTTGAAAAACATATTATCATATTATCGGTTGAAAAACAGCCAAGTTATATCAAGTTCCCCAGGCAATAAATGAGCCGCAGACCACTTGATTAAGATAATCGAGCTCACATTTTTAAAGACATTGAAATAATTTACAACAACAACGTTTTTGCATTCTCCAGATCCAAAAATGATCTTATGTAAAGTATTTTGCATCTCGTTAATTGTTATTCCGTTCTAAATTAATGCCAAAACGGTACGTATTTTTAGCACTATTTCAAAATCTCCAATTTTGCTTTTTCAAAAATTTTGTTCAAGAAATTTTCCGAAAAGAGCGATTGGACTTTAGGGTCTTATTAACAAAACATACATGATTAAAAATGCCAAATATTGTGGGAATTCTATTATTAATTTGGAGAGGGCAGCGTTTTTATTTCAGCGGATTTGACGAAAAATTTTATTTTTCATACTTTTTTGGCGTTTCATATTTCAAATATCTTTTGTCAAAATATTATACTACTTGATATAAGTTCTCAATATTGTAAATTAAATTATTATTTTTTCAATGATAATATTAATTTAAAAAAATTAAAATTGTGTTTTATGCCGTATATGTTTATTGTGTAAAATTTTTTGTTTTTGGATAACAAAAAACTAATGTGAAAATTGACAAAATAATATTTATTAAATAAAATTCATCCCTGAAGATGTCTTTTATAGTCTTTTATTTACTTTTTAAAAATAGTGACCTTGAAAGCCCATTTAGAAAAATTCTAAAACACATAATAAAGGCTAATTAAGGTTAAACACTATAAACTGTGCCTCTTTAAGGTCAAAGGTCAAATTTAAGGAGATTTAGATTTTTTTTAAACAAAATATTGAAGTAATATACATATATTTGTGGAAGGACTTCGATAAAACTTGTTGATAATATTTTCATAGTTCTAAAAAATAATATTATGGACTGATTTTCTGAAATTTACCCGTGAAGTTCCCGGTTTTTTTTTTTTTAATTAAGCCTTAAGTACTTATGGGTCAATATCAGTCTATTATAAAAAACTAAAAATCTTTACTAAAATAGAAAGGTACTAAAGGGTTAGTTAATTTTTTTTTTTTTTTTTCATTTAATAGGTGGTACAAAATTATAGGCAACAGTATTCGAAAAATGCAAATTTACAATCTATAGAAAAAGATAACGATTTATAAGATTATTTATTTTTTTTCTAATTAAGTATTTTATTTCTGAAATAAAAGTTTTAAAATTTTTCATATACAATTCGCGTGTCCCAAAATGTGTCCTAGTTATAATTTTTTTTAGAATCATATATCGAGAGCTTATATTCAAAAAGTGATATTTACATTTGACAGCAATATTAATTTTTGATTTCAAACTGTTCTCTGATATAACTGTCAAATATAATATTAATTTTGATATCATACATGATTATTTCGACTATTTCTTAATAGATGTTGTAGCAAATCGATCGTTAAATACTTTCAGATCTTATTAATAAAATAATTATTGATATAAATAGCACTTTCTGAATATAAGCCCTCGATATACAAATTTGTTTATACTGTATTAAATACAAAAACAAATTAATCTACATAACGAATAAATTTGAGGAATTTTATGAACACATTTAATTTGTTTTATTTAAGAAAAACACTGATGAAGAAAGAGCATCCTACGGGTTAATTTCAGAAAATAAGTCCAGAATATTATTTTTTATTTATCGAAATCCTTCCTATTATTTCGATATTTTGTTTTAAAAAAATGTAAATCTCCTTAAATTTGACCTTTGACCTTAAAGAGGGACAGTTTATAATTTTTCAATTTAACCTTAATTTACAAGATTGAGAAATTATATTATATTCTGAGAAAAGATATTGAAAAATACGAAAACACAAAAAAGATGTAGCATAAAAGTTCAAAAAGTATGAAAAAACACATTTTTCTTCAAATCCGCTTAAATAATACAATGTTTGAAATTTTTAATCACATATATTTTTTTATTAAGACCTTAAAGTCCAATCGTTGATTTCGAAAAATCTTTTGAACAAAATTTTTGAAAAAGTAAAATTAGATATTTTGAAATAGTGTTAACAAATACGCACCGTTTTGGCATTAATTTAGAAGGGCATAACAATAGACGAGACGCAAAATACTTTACATAAGATCATTTTTGGATCTGGAGAATGCAAAAACGTTGTTGTTGTAAATTATTTCAATGTCTTTCAAAATGTGAGCTCGATTTTCTTAATCAAGTGGTCCGCGGCGCATTTATTGCCTGGGGAACTTGATATAACTTGGCTGTTTTTGAACCGATAATAGATTTTGTTATTTCATTAGAAAGATTATTTACTTTAGATTATGGTTTATTAATTAATTTAATTTAAACGCAATTATTAATATCAGAATCTTTGTGAAAAACGACTTTTTGTGATAGTTTTTACATATAAATTCATATTTTAACGTTGAACTCAATGCGCGTCCAGAAAGCATTGTCCGATTTGGTTCAAAATTTGGGCAATAAAGTTTTAGATCCAGTGTCACAATAATTTTGATAACCCGCACACCTCAAAATTCGAGCAAAAATTTTTTTTCATACAAACCGCTGTCACCCTAACGTATACATTGTAATTTTTAATCAACTAACAAAATGAATTCCCTACAGCGTATTATAATAACAGGCTTGTTGTTCAAAATCCGTCACAGTTATAATAATAACTGAAAATTTATTCTAGATTCCGAGAATTAACAAATTAACCATTTTTCCTTTACTGTTAACCGTTTTTCTGTTTCCAAAAACTAACGAGAATATAAGAGGAAACTGCAGAGGGGCTGCAACATATAGGACAACTTTTTCGAAAACCGATAAAGTTGTAAAACAAAATGTAACAAGAAAACAAAGAGAAATTGGGTCCGCATGTTTATCGAAAACTTGCATAAAAATTAGAGTAAAGCTAGATTTACACGATTGAAGGTATTTTGAAGTCTTATCAAAATTTTGAAAATTTATTTTGATGTTCTATTTACACGTTTCAAAAATTTGATCAAAATATTCTTTCAATATATTTCAAAATCTTTTGATAAAAATTTTATCAAAATTTGTTGAAGCTAATTTACACTATTGGTAAAATTTTTATATTGAAAATATTGACTTTGATAAGCTGTTTTGCTTGCCTCTTTTGTGAAATAATTTATTATTATAAAAAATAATTTATTATTATAAAAAATAATTTATTATTATAAAAAATAATTTATTATTATAAAAAAAAAACAATTAATAAGTATGGACGACGACACAATCATAGCATCAACATTTTTAAAATTGGAGGAAGAAATAGCTGATAATAATGCAAAAAAGAGAAGAAAACAAAAGGAACATTGAGTTCGACCTTTTCTTTCGGAAGGTAATGGTATGTATGTCTCTTTTAGGGAGCGATTGAAAAGGAATGATCCCGACCTATGCAAAAACTTTGTGCGAATGTCACCAGCCGATTTTGATTATTTGCTTAATCTCGTCACCCCATCAATAGAAAAGGCCAATACTAATATGCGGGAATCTATATGGCCCGGAGAACGCCTGGCAATTACTTTGAGATTTTTAGCGACTGAGGACAGTTACGCAAGTCTGGTGTTCTTGTTTAAAAGATCAAGATCATCGATATGCAATATTGTGCCTGAAGTCTGCGCTGCATTATATAAAGTATTAGAAGACGGATTTTTAAAGGTAAAACCTAATTTATTAAATAAAAAAACATATCAAAAATAATATCTATTGGTACAGATGCCAGCAACAGTGGAGGAATGGGAGAGTATTTCCCAAAGTAAAAATAAAACGTGGAATTTTCCCAATTCAATCGGGGCATTAGATGGAAAACACATCGATATTATAGCACCAGCACACTGTGGAAGCGCATTTTCAATTATAAAAGGAAAAAGAGCATTGTTTTGATGGCGCTTGTGGACGCGAACTACAATTTTGTTTACATCGACGTTGGTGCAAAGGGTATAGAGTCCGATGGCGGAGTATTCAGTAGATGTGCTATCAAATGGATTATATAATAACACGTTGAATTTGCAGCAACCAAAAGCACTGCCCTGTAGACAAAAACCTATTCCATATGTGATTGTTGCAGATGATGCGTTTCCCTTAAATTCCAATATTATGAAACCATATAGTTTTCGGAATCAAAACACGAAGGAAAGAATTTTCAATTACAGGTTGTCCAGATTTAGGCGTGTTTCGGAAAACGTGTTAGGATTAATATCAGCCCGATTTCGCGTTGTCAGAAAAACAATAGAACTTTCCCCACCAAATGTTGTCAAAGTTGTTCTCGCAGTATGTGCATTACACAATTTTTTTGAACAAACGCAAGTGTGGTACCTATGATCTATAACGGATGGACGATGGCGTGAAGAAGTGCGGACAGAGAATATTTTGTCTTCGATAGAACGTTTGTGCAATCAAGGTCGTCAAAGCGAAACGTCCAAGCTCATTCGACAAGAATTCACGGAATATTTTTTAAATGAAGGGGAAGTTCCATGGCAATACAACCATATATATTAAAAATTAATTAAAAACCCAATAAATCGAAATAAAAAGTTCAACTCATTTATTTGGCAACTTAAAATCACATTCTGTTTCAATATAAAAAATAAAATTAAAATATTAAAAAGAAATCACATTCTGTTCACATATAAAATATTAAAATAAAAAAAATTAAAACAAAGTTAATTGTTTTGCTGTGCTTCAAATGAGTCGATGACATTATTAATTTGAGTTCTCAGTCTGAAAATATAAGTTCGTATCAAATATTATTTGAGTACTATGCATTTCAAACTCACCTGCGAGCATTTGACTCTGAATTTGCAGAAAGCTGCTGCCCAACATACTCTCCATAGCCCTTCTGCCAACATATGTCTTCTTTTCCTTGTGACACTTTCTGAGATAGGAATTGGCCAAGTTTTTCGTAAACTTCTGAACGCTTACTGTCGATTTCATTTACTTCTTGCACTTTTCTACGCTTTGCAGGAGTACTATTTTCGAGAGCAGCACTTGCAAGTGAAAATTGAGATTCAACATCATTCCAATCCTCAAAAGCAAAATTAGTTAAGGTCTCGAAGTTTGATTCTCTACCTCCTGATCCACGATTTCTCACAGTATCTAAAAAGTGTAGAGCTGCAAGCTATTCATATTTTGATACATAAGTAGCGCCACCTTGTCCACTTTTGGAGGTATTTATTTTTTTGTGCTCCGCCTTCAATATATAATACTTTTCAATGTGATCAAAACATACAACAAAAAAAAAAAAACAAATTACATTATAGCGTGATCGCACAGCGTTAAATTGTGCTTTGCAGTCGGCTATGCAATGATTCGTTGCAGCAGCAATTTCTGACCAGCACTTCTCCTTTTCATTTCGGTTTCTGTACCCATCAATTTTAAAATTCCAAATTGGTTCGCCTACTTCAACCATTTCGATGAACAGTCTCAGTTCATCTCCTGTCCACTATTTCTGTTGCTTGCGATTCTTGCGCAAATTATCATTTATGGTATCACTTTTAAAAATATTGATATATTATTCCACAAATATATAGTTATTAAATATGTAATACTTACCAACTCATATTAATTTAATAATTTTAATTTTATTCTTTAAGAAATTTATTTACATTGCCGCTTGTCGCAACAATCATGATATGTGTTGAATCAAAAGAATGAACATGCTGTCAAATTATTTATGGTTATCAATATTTTCAGATGCGATTTTGATTCTTATTTACACGGCATCAATAAAATCTTCAAAAGTTTTGTTCAATAAATTTTGATCAATAAATTTTGAAGAAATTTTGCTGTTTACACGAGTCTAAAGCATTTTGAAGAGCAATTTTGAAGAAAATTTCAATAGTGTAAATTTAGCTTAAGACATTGCCAAAAATTTGATGACGACACTAGAAAAGCTGTATTTATGTAAAGACCTACATAGCACAGTTTTCTACAAAAAGAAATTCTGTGGAAAATTTTAGAAAACAGATTAGCTTTATGTATAAACTTCCTTACAACCACGAATTGCTTTAAATATATATATATAACTATGTTCTTTCCACTCTTGCTATAAATAGAAGAATGTTAAGATATTGGATGGTCAATAAAACGCCAATTACATTGTCTTACTACAAAAGCAAGCAAAGCCAGTATAGTAAGATAAAAATAGCAATAATATTTAAAAATAAAGCCGATTTTTATAATGACTATAAATCTAAAAGTTTGGATCAGTTTCAGCTTTTACGTTTTATATTTTTTTGACGAACAAAATATGGCTCTGTAAAAGCCTTGTAAAGATGAATGAGATATATGTGTCGGATTCAGAGCCAAACCAGTTGGATTACATGAATATAACATACATATTTTAAAAAATTCTTTAAATTAATAACATTAAATATCCTGACTAATTAATATTAAATATCCTGACTGCCCAAAGTAATTCACCAAGCAGATAAATGCAGTTGGATATTAAATTAGTTTATTTATTATAAAAATTTGCATGTTTATTAATTGATCCTAATAAATACGTTTCTTATGTTGAAAAAAATTTCTTAATTTTATTTAGTCTCTTTTTATCCGGCTTTTTGATACATCCTATTGTAAACAAAACTTAATACGGGGCTTATTTTAGGACCATTTCATGAAAATGAAACCATTTCATGAAAATTAATAGCGCAGAATTTTTGGCCAACATTGTTGGAAAATCGAATATTTTCAAACCTGAAAAATTGTGAACTAAAGAGCATAAGCGTTCTTATGTTGGGTTCATTATGCTTAGACCAAATTTCAAATTTATCATGGAAAAACATTGATAACAAAAGGTGTTTTAGAATTTGAAAGCTATAAGCTAGCGGTAATCTATAATATTAATAGGCTAGGCGATTTCTTGTAACCGATGTTGTATTCTACCGTTTTATCCCAATTTTGACCAAACGTATATTATTTGAAAGGTATTTCTTCTTTGCCGTTATGCAGATTTACAGATTTTTAAATTTGTTCATTTATTTTGAGTAAATTGCATTTAAAGTTGCTACTAACACATACATAAAATTATACAATGCTATGTGTGTGTTTATTAAAATTGTTAATATGTTTGTAATAAAAATGAGTTTGTTTTTTTTGTGTTGCTTTGAGAATTGGCTATAATTGATTAGCATACCTTTAGGGTCTTTATTTAATGAAAAAATAAAATTTCCTAGAATTTGCACTTTAATTTCGAGGGCTGGAATCTGCTAGTTTTAATAATTATGTTTTATTTATTCTTCAAATATTTTTAAACAGTCCTCAGAATTTTCAAAAAAAAAAAATTAAACTATTTATTATTCTAATTAAACTTTTAATATTTTTTGTTTGAATTCCTACGAGATATACAGTGGGTGACAATACACTGGAAACTTTTACAAAATTATAAATTTGCCAATTTTGTATTTTTAATAAAATTATGAATTTTTTTGCCAAATCATTCTATGGTGTGTTCTCTATCGAAAGATAGCAAATTAAGAAGAGATTAACTAAAAAAATAATTTTTTTAGTGATGCCAAAACAATGGAAACTTTTAAACATCTGTACCAGAGTTGGTTAAAACCATAAAAATAGAAGATTCTGTAAAAAATAAATTTAAAAATATTTCCCGTTATATAAATATTTATAGTTTCTGACGATTCTTTCAACTGTTTTTTAAACACAATTGTATTTTTCCATAACTAATTATTATAAAATAATGACAAGAACAAAGTTTTGTGAAAAGTTAAAAACCAGAATAATAGACGATTTTTCTGTTGACCTTACACAAAAGAAAATTTTTTGGAAATATTCCATCCATAATTTCACAAATTATCACGAAATATCATGAAAGTGGTATGGTGGCGACTCAACATTTAGGCGGCAGGCCCCGTAAAAGGAGTCAATGGCGGGATAATTCAAAAGCAGGAGAATTTAAACAATGTCCAAAAATGCTACCTAAGGAGGCCATTAACAATCTGAAACTGAAAATAATTGCTCCAACTGTTTTCTGGTTGTTGTCATCCTGTCAATGAACCACCGATATCAGACAAAAATCGTCTGCCTCCCATAAATTTTGCTGAAGAGCTCATCAACTCGTCAAGACGGAATTGGAATACTATTCTCTTTTCAAATGCATCCACATTAAAATTAAGAGGTCATGATGGAAGATGGAAGAAGACTGGACCCAAAATACAGAATTGTTAAGTTTGACGGCAGCAAAATTATGATAGGCGGTTGCATTTCAGGCCAAGTAGTGGGCCAAATTTATATAGTAAAAGATACTCTAAATGGAATTGGATACAGACAAAATCTAAATAACGTAATGTACCCTTACGCGAATGGAAATATTCAACTGGTCTGATAGCTCCAACATGACAATGACTCAAAACACACCTCTAAAGTTGTAACCAAATGGCTACACTTTAATGCAGTTAGTGTTTTCGAATGGCCAGCTCAATCATCAAATCTCAATCTCATAGAAAATCTATGGGAAATTATAGATCGCAACATATGGATCTAATAGAGGCAGTTAATTCAGAGTGGCAAAAAATTTCTATTGATATCATTAACAATTTAATTAACTCCATGTCATGGCGTTATGTAGTAATAAAAAATATTGAAACCAAAAATGGAGCGAAAGTTTTCAATTATTTTATAGTAAAGGTTCCCATTGTTTTGTCAACAGCATAAA
This sequence comes from Cordilura impudica, assembly GCA_963682025.1. Taxonomy (NCBI): domain Eukaryota; kingdom Metazoa; phylum Arthropoda; class Insecta; order Diptera; family Scathophagidae; genus Cordilura; species Cordilura impudica. The sequence continues at coordinate 24,897,693 of OY821517.1, forward strand.
AATGAATCTTAATTTTTGTTAATTTTTTCTGAGGTTAAGCTATTTTATGTTAATTAGCAGATTCCAGCCCTCGAAATTCGAGCGCAAATTCTGGGCAATTTTATTTTTTTCATTAAATAAAGACCCTAAAATTATGCTAATCAATTATAGCCAATTCACAAATCAACACAAGAAAACGAACTCATTTTTATTACAAACATATTAACAAATTTAATAATCACACACATAGCATTGTATAATTTTATGTATGTGTTAGTAGCAACTTTAAATGCAATTTACTCAAAATAAAGGAAAACATTTAAAAATTTGTAAATCTGCAAAACGGCTAAAAAGAAATACCTTTCAAATAATATACATACGTTTGGTCATAATCGGGATAAAACGAAGGACCACAACATCAGTCACAAGAAATCGCCTAGCATATTAATATTATAGATATCTTTTCTTTTTTAAATAAAAAAAAAACCAATTTTTAAATTAATACCAGAGTTTTTAATTTTCTAATCCAATTTTTTTATATTGACCATTGACCGGCAACAAAAATATATATTGCAAAAAGCTTCCATTGTATTGTCACTCATTGTATATGTACTCAGAATCCGAAAGTTGGATTCTTGTCATAATTCCGTTTAAAATTTTCTGGAAAATCTTAAACCGGAATGCCAAATTAAAACTCCAGATTTCAGATAACAAAAATACAAAAAAACAACAACACTAATATTTCCTTTCCATATTTAAGTGTAATGCAACAAAAAATATTACTTTAAACGAATAATCTTGAACTATTAAACACTATTCGTAAATTCAGGAAGTTCTCTTCACTAAAAAATATTTTTGTGAAAATATTAAAATCAACAAATAACAAGTAAGAAAATTATAGTCGGTCTAGACCGACTATACGATACCCTATACCATGCGTTTAGAAACCCTATCTCTTAGGCCCAACTAACTGGACATAGAAAATAAGCAAAAACCAAATTTGAGTGGGATTTTTATTAATTTTTTTGGCTGCAGATATGAAAAAGTTCATATCGGATGCTATATCTATATGGGGACTAGGTCCAAAAATGGACCGATCCTGATCATGTTTGGAAAAGTCTCTTGTATTTTGCAAAAATATATACAAACCAAATCTGAGAAGAATCAGAGCAATATTTTTGTTTTTTAATAGATTTAAGTGAAGATCGGGAAGCAGCCCTATATGGGGCCAAAGGGATCATTTTTGGACTACTCATTAATGGATGTAATGAACGCATATAAACCCAATTTGAGTAAGATCTATATGACAATTTGGATCTTATGGCAATTTATGTCGATTTCATAGGGGTAATTTGTATGGGGGCTAGGTCTGAACATGGACCGATTCTCACCAATTTCAATAGCGTTCATCCCATGGCCGATAAAAGCTTATATACCAAATTTCATCAAAATATATTCATATTTGCGACCTGCAGTTTGATTACAAGCTTTACATGGACACACGGACGGACGGACGGACGGACGGACGGACGGACGGACATTGTTAAATCAACTCAAAAAATGATTCTGATTCGATCGGTATAATTAAAGATGGGTCTAGGTCAAATATTTTTGGTTGTTACAAACAGCAGCACAAAGTCATTATACCCAAACCACATAGTGGTATAGGGTACAAAAACTTAAGGCTTTTATAAGAGAAACGTATAATATTTATTTTAACTAACCTTAATTTTCTGCCCGAATTCTTGTTTTTCCAGCTATATTTACATTCTATAAAAATTTCTTCAAATATGACTTATTTTGCGTGGCGCAACAAAAACAATTCAATACGAGTACATACGGTTACAGCCGCAACACTTCATTAGTTACGGCTGCTTAGTGCACTTTGGCCGAAGGGGTCTCAAATATGAGATTGGACAAATAGCTGCTGCCATGTTAAATTTTTTGTTAAAAAATTAAAATTTAGTAAAATATTTATCAATTTAAACAAATATTTGCACTTTTAAACAATTAACTTGCTTAATTTGACAAAATAAAAAACAAAACACATTTTCTTGGCCAGAGAGGCGGCTTCACATATTTTCTCAAATATTTCCTTAAAAAACACTTGCACTCATAAACTTTTATATTTAAAACAAAGAGCAACGCTAATTTTCTTTAATTATTACAAAAAACTATTAAATTTTATGCATTAAATTACTTTTTTTTATTAATTTACACAGCCACAAGGAATTTCACAATTTTATTTGAGTTTTGTTATTGTTATTACTAAAGGTACTGCCAGATGTGAAATAAAGAACTATTGACAACAGGTAGTTGTTTTAGCTAAGTTCTAAACCTGGTTTTCAAAGGTTGCATTATTAGAAACGTCATGCAATGATATTGAAAATGCTTTGAATTAGAAAATAAAATGACAACAACAAAATTAAAATTAATGTACCATTTTACAATAAAGCAAAAAGATGTTGCCATAAATTGGAAATGTACTAAATCATTTGAAATACGTGCTGTGGAAATAATTATTTATGTAAACTTTTCCCAAGAATGATAGAATACAAGATTACGCCATCCCGCGGACACTAATACAATTTTCTGCGCCTGCTAGATTTGTGACGTCACGCAAGCTGTGTTCCTATTGGCTAATAATTTTGAGCTGTCAAACTCTTATGTTTATGCCTATGTTTATACATAAACAATAACATTGCAACAGTGGGATAATTTATTATTTTTTTCCTCAAATAATTTGTTAGTAAAAACTTTTATTTTTTATAAATTTATTTATTTTAAATTATTTTTTCATACATTTTCATTTCCAAACTTTTTGTGTACAGTTGTAGGCTATCTTCCACAATGCCAGCCGTCATTGAAGTGTTTTTCTCATCGCTTGTAAGTGTTTCAAATTCATTAGGAATTTCAACTTCACATCGATTTTCAATTGGATTTGCAATTTTATTTGAAATTTCAATGTCATTTGCAATAGCGCTCGTCTCTATGGTGGGAACTGCTCCCGGTTTCAATTTTCGTGTACCCCGTTTGCAGAATCCTATTTATAATTATTAAGTGATAATCTCTTAAACTTAAATTTGTGATAACTTACCCATTTCAAATTTCATATTTCTTTCAAAATCCTCTTGTTTGAAATGTAAGGCACAAATTTTTTCTTTTTGAACATCTACGGAATTGCATCGATTGCAAAACAATATCCAAAGCTTCCTTAGTGCTTCATCTTTCGGAAACTTGTAAAACGATACATCTTTATTAAAACATATAATCAACTTATTAAAAACACCCAAAATTTTAGTTTTTTTTAATTTCTCACTTGTTTCATTATTATTTTGCTTGCATTTGCCCACTGCACACCGCATGTTTACGTTTTTTCTGCCTTTTTGTTTTTTAGTTTTTCTTTATACTGCAACTTATTAACACACTTTACTGATTGTTTTTATTAATTTTAATTATTTTAATAATGTTTTTCATAAAATATAAGGCTCAATTTGTAATTTATAACAAGAACTGATTTAATATTTTTTTGAGAACTGTCAAAGTGATTTTAGTTGAAGGGTTGCCAACTATTCCATAAAACATAAATTTTTCGCAAGATTTTATAATTTTTCCACATGAAACATACGTGGTAGGCCTTGCGATAGACTTGTGACGTCATCTAACGGGAAAATGTTGGGATGGCGTAATCTTGTATTCTATCATTCTTGAACTTTTCCTATCATCCATACAAACTATTTACAGTTTCCATAAAATATTGAAGGCAAATTGAGCAATAATAATAAATGTTTGAGTCAGAAAAGTTAATTATAATAATAATAATAATAATCACAATAATAATAATAATAATAATAATAATAATAATAATAATAATAATAATAATAATAATAATAATAATAACTGTCAAAATAGGGGAGAAAATGCCTTCAAAATTATTATTGTAAGAAAAAATTTTAAAAAAAATTCAAATTGTTCAAATGTTAGCCCAGCGAAAGACAATAGGAAAGTCAAAGGAAACCGTGAAAGAGTTGATGCATATCCTGAAAGCCGTCGCATATTGGGTTGAAATGGCTCAAAAATGGCGATTAATTCAAAATATGAACTCTAACTTTCACAGCCGTATTTGATATCGGGTGAAAGAAGATAAAATTCTACATCACCAATTGCAAAAATTATTGTTGTAAGTTGTTTACTTTATTCGCAGCGTGTATTTAAAGTTCAATAATAATTATTAGTTTTGCGCGAATTGGTTAAAAGTGCAAATTTTTAAATTTCAAAGGATAATTGTTTTTATTAAGACTTCTAAAAGTAAAAGTTTTATAATGGAATCGTCTACTTCAGGTATTTGAGCATATAATAAATAATTTTTTTGTTTAGATAAATGTTTTGGAAATATTAAGAAAAAAAAAATTACTCTAACAGTGGGGTATTTTTGATATATATATATACAATAAACATTTTTGTTTGCTATCACTTGAGGTGCATTTGAGATCAAATACATTTCTCCAATCTCCAACGTTAATTCTCAAATGCACCTCAATAGTCCGATTATAGTCTTCTCAACTTAAAAGGCACATTTTTTATATGGTGATTTTCTTAGTTATCAAATTGAGAAATTTGTGATTCTCAACTTGATAGCAAAGAAATTTCTCCAATCGGTATCAAATGGAAGGTATGGAATTGCCATACTAAAAAAATTATACTAATTTTAGAAATGAAAACAATGTACTTTTTTAATGTTTCAATTTAATTTCATTACATATTTAACATTATTATATACATGTTAACATTTTTTAAAATTTAGAATTAAAAATAAATGAATTAATTATTTGTACATTTTATGAATATTAATAATAAATATATCATAAATAAGAATTTAAATTAAAAAATTCGACAAAAAGCAGAAATTATTAAAAATATATCAATTAATTATTTGTACTTTTTTAGCATTTTTTAATTTAATTTATTATTTATGACATATTTAAATAATATCTCAAACTTAACACAAATCGTATTCAAGTTGAAAAAATGTTTGGTCTCAAGTGGAGAAAAGTGTTGGATATCCAATTGAGAGTAAAAATATTTCTCAAAGATTGGAAAAAATGTTAAGTCTCAACTTGATGTCAAGTTGAAAGCAAACAAGGGGGAAAAAGTTGAGAATTACATTTGACATCAATTTGAGAACTTAACTTTTCTCCAACATTGGAGAAATAATATTTCAATGCATACTGGGTATTGAGTTTCAACAACTTTCCGAGAAAAACCGCTTGCATGCTCTTAAAATATTAAATCCCAAAATATTTTTTTGGCGATTTTTTGCGATTTTCTACTTATCAAAATTTTTGTGAAAGACTCCAGTTGTTAAAAATCTATTTTAAAAAAACTACCGTATGGTAGTTGTTATTGTAGCTAATAAGTGTGATTTTTATTAAAGATTGGTGAGTGAGAAATTTTTATCTCAAGCACACTCACGAAAAAAAATTCCTGTTTATTCACAACGAATCGAATTTTTCACATATCGCACCTGTACCTCTAAAGTGAGTAAACTCAAAATTTTTCAATTTTCACTTTTTGCAAGAAAACGATACACAGTGGTCATATCTATTCACTGTAAAAATTTTACATCGATTTTTCTAGTCTTTCGAAAAAACAAATACAGTTGTAACCCTATTTGTGTTATAAGAGTACCTTCTTTAGAATCCACTAAAAAGACTTATTTTGAGTTGCACCCAAAGAACTTGTTCTTTTTAATGAGCACTGAAAAAATCGCAAAAACAACTACTGTTTTATACTTATTATTCGCAATTCTTTACAATGAAACAACTGTTTTTAAATTTTATAGTAAATATTAAAAAAAAAACCGTTTTTTACTTCTACTGAAAATTTGTAAATTTTGAGTTGAGTCACTTTAGAGGTACAGGTGCGATATATTCATGTTATAATGACATCGCGAGTTTGAATTTCACTCACGAGCACGAAATTATCTCGTTAATAGTTAATATTTCTTTAATTAAAGTTTAATGTATAAATAATGAAAGTTTAGTATATATATACACCTTTAAACTCTGAAGTCTAGACTAATGATGGTAATACTGCAAGGCGTTTTTCTAAGAATGCTGAAGTATCAGCAGAAATTACAAAAATTGATTTAGAGTTGATTAAAAATCTGCATGCAATATTGTTGTTTCTAGTGGTATTGAGGTCAACATTAAAAAATTTTCAAATTTCGCTAATAATACAGCTAGACTATTTAATAATCCATGGTATTATATGCCTCCTACTCTACATAAATATTTTATTCACGGGCAAGAAATTATATCACTTTCACCAATGCCTATTGGTAAACTAATTGAAGAATCTCAGGAAGCTAGAAACAAGGACTTCAAAAGTTATAGGGAGCACTTTTCGCGTAAATGCGGTCGGGAAAGGACAATAGAAGATGAATTTAATAGATTTCTTTCAAGTTCTGATGCCTTCATTACAAGCATGAGAAATAGTTGTAAAAAAAAATTGAGCTAATGCCACAGTCCGCACTGGTATGACTTATTCTTCCCCTCAATGAAAATGACAATGGCGATGATAATGAAGATGAAGAGATTAATACGATTAATTTAATGATGATTATGATATAAATGATGATTTTGAGTTAAATAATAAATTTGAATTAAATGATGATTAAAACCAGTGATTTTCCAAAACAAAAAATTGCCTATCAATAAATTTTTTTTAAATATTTTTTTCTGAAATGGATGTTTTTATGTGTTTAAGATTATTCATCAATAAAAAAAGCAAAAATACTTTCTAATATGACTTTTTTGAGTTAAATTTATGGAGTTATGGAATGTGGATAAAAAAATTTGATTTTAATTTAAAATATAAATACATATTAAATATTTATTCCTTTAATATTTCTCTAAAAAATATGTTTTTTTCAAAAAACACATTAAGTAAGCTCTTATTTGCAATTTAATTTACTAGCTTATCGTATTTTATTCCAAATTTAGAGCGAAAATTCTGAAGTAAGAAGAATCTTTTACCCAATATACAAAAAGGTGCCTAACGGGTTAAAATATCATTGTGACATCTAAACGATCATTACCAAAAAACTTGGATCATAAAATTAAAAACTCTTTTAATTTAAAAACTTGTATGTTTCATTTATTAAAAAAAGAAAAATATCTATAATATTAATAGGCTAGGCGATTTCTTGTGACCGATATTTTGTTCTACAGTTTTATCCCGATTATGACCAAACGTATATTATTTGAAAGGTATTTCTTTTTAGCGGTTTTGCAGATTTATAGATTTTTTAATTTTTTTCTTTATTTTGAGTAAATTGCATTTAAAGTTGATACTATCACATACATAAAATTATACAATGCTATGTGTGTGTTTATGAAATTTGTTAATGTGTTTGTAATAAAAATGAAATAGTTTTTTTGTGTCGATTTGTGAATTGGCTATAATTGATTAGTATACCGTTAGGGTCTTTATTTAATGAAAAAAAAAAATTTCCTAGAATTTGCACTCGAATTTCAAGGGCTGGAATATGCTAGCTAACACAAAATAGCTTAACGTGAGGAAAAATAACTAAACTTAAATGTATTCATTTTTATGGTGTTGACAAAACATTGGAAACCGTTACTAAAAAATAATTGAAAACTTTCCCTCTATTTTTGGTTTCAATATTTTGTTGGGTATCCATTATTTTCTAGTACTGCTTCATAATGCGAGGTATGAAGTCAATTAAATTGTTGATGAAATCCATCGAAATTTTTGCACTCTCGATTAACTGCCTCCATGAAAACTGTCTTGTTTAAGTAATTTCGTGTCCGCATTTTTCGGTTCACAATTCCCCATAGATTTTCTAAGGGATTGAGATCTGATAATTGGGCTGGACATTCCACAACACTAACTGCATTAGATTGTAGCGATTCGGTTCCAACTTTGCAGCTGTGTTTTAGGTCATTGTCATATTATAACTTCCAGAGCAGGAGCATATTTTAATTTGTATTTGAATTTTCCTGTATGCAATTCAAATTAGAGTATTTTTGACTACAGGAATTGCACACATTGCTTGACCGAAATGCAACCCCATACAATAATGCTGCCACTGCCAAATTTAAGAGTGTTAGTTGTATATTTTGGGTCTAGTCATTTTCCCTTTCATCGTCCTACAAACGTTCTTTCATCATCGCCTCTAAAATTAAACTGAAAAGAGATCAATATTCCAATTCCGTCTAGACCAGTTAATGTGTTCTTTAGCAAAAATATATGCGAGCCAGGCGATTTTTCTCTGTTTTCCCAAGGGGAAAACAGTTCGAGCACATATTCTTAGTTTCAGATTGCTAACGGTAGCAGTTTTGGATATTTTCCAAACTCTCTTGATATTAAATTATACTGGCTTTGTCGTCACCGAGCCCCTTTCGCGATATCTCTTGATAATTTTTGAAATTAGAGATTTATTCACATAATTTTTCTCGCAAATTTTCTTTCACTTAAGACCTACAATAAAATTATTTGTTATTCTGGTTGTTAACTCTTCAAAAAAGTCTAATCTTGCCATTATTTAATAATAATAAATTATGAGATTGAAACATTAAAATATACAATTGTATTTAAAAAACAATCGAAAGAAAACATCAGAAACTATAAATATTTAAATTACGATAAAGATTTTTAGATTTCCTTTCATAACATTTTCTATTTTTATTTTTTTAATTACTCTGGTACAGAGAGTTAAAAGTGTCCATTGTTTTGGCATCACTTCAAAAATACTTTTTTTCGTTTGTCAATTTTTTTTTTTTAATTTTTTTTAATTGCATTTTTTGTCACAAATTATTTATCTTTCGATAGAGAACGTACAAAAGTGTTATTTCTCAAAAAAAAAAAAAAAAAAAAAAAACAATTTTAGAACTTAACGCGCAGTTATTGAAAAAATTGGTAATTCAGAATTTTGTAAAAGTTTCCAATGTATGGTCACCCACTCTATATGATCTTTACTATGGGTAGGTAAATTTTGGAAGGAAAAAGTTTTTTGACCAGCACAATATAAAAACTTTTTTTACAAGATTAATTAATTTTTGAGGTGAAAAAATGTCTTGAAGGTGAAAAAAATTTTGTGGTGAAAAAAAATTTATAGTGAAGACCAGCCACCAATTTATACAGTTTGGCGCGCGAAACGTACTACAAAAACAAAACGTAATAACTTTTTTTTCTGTATAAGTAATCGGCTTATTTAGATGTATTAAAATCAATGCTCGGGATAGCGAAAAGAGGATATGGATAGTGCAGCGATACCATGCTTTGCAGTCCTTCATTTACGTCGAAAGGGAATTTAGGCGGATGTTTGGCGACACTCCGCTGGTAAACGTGCTTGCCAAATCTGGAAGCATAGCATGATACCATCGATATCAATCTGTTCGGGTTCAAGACACAATCGCGGCTTTCATCGTCAATTCAGGAAAATCCAAACGTTTCGATTCGAAACTTATCGGCGCAAATTGGACTTAGCAGACGGTCATTACAACGGCTTATTCATGATGACTTAAACTTGTTTCCAAGTCCAAGTCCCAAGTCCAAGTCCAAATTACAACCGAGTTAAACCCTCTGGATTCGCCTATTCGACTGCAATTTTGCAAAAGGAAAAAATGATTGAAATGGCCGAAGAAGACAACAGCTTGATAAATTGCTTGTTTATATCTGATGAGGCCCATTTTGATCTAAACGGCAACGTAAACAAGCAAAATTGCCGTATATGGAATGAATCTAGTCGACAAATACTCCATGAAACGCAACTGCAACCAGATCGAGTCACTGTGTGGTGCGCAGTTTCATCTAGGTGCATTTTGGGGCCATACTTCTTTGGAGAAAACGGTATAACAGTGACTGTCAATAGGGACCGTTATTTAAAGATGTTGAAGGAGTTTTTTTTACCCAGAACTGCGCCGAAGACGTATTCGTTTCCACAGCATTTGGTTCCAGTAAGCCAGACCGATTATGGCGGAGCTCCAACGAAAATTCCCAAACAAATTAATACCCAGAAACTCCACTTTCCAACTGCACAAGAGGTGTACAAAACGAAACCAAGGAATTAGATTGTATTGAAGCAGCCCATTAAAACAGTAATTGAGGCGATCCCGACTTCAACCCTTTAGACCGCAATGAATAATTTTCTGATCTGGTGTTGCATATGCGTGGATGAACATGTAGATCATTTATTTATTTCAAAAACAATTATTTATACTAGCAGATTCCAGCCTTCGAAATTCGAGTGCAAATTCTAGGAAATTTTATTTTTTGATTAAATAAAGACCCTAAAGGTATGCTAATCAATTATACCCAATTCACAAATCAACACAAAAAACAAACTCATTTTTATTACAAATACATTAACAAATTTAATAAATACATACATAGCATTGTATAATATTATGTATGTGTTAGTAGCAGCTTTAAATGCAATTTACTCAAATTAAGGAAAAAATTAAAAAATCTGTAAATCTGCAAAACGGCTAAAAAGAAATACCTTTCAAATAATATACGTTTGGTAAAAATCGGGATAAAACGGAAGAACAAAACATCGGTCACAAGAAATCGCCTAGCCTATTAATATTATAGATAAAATTAAATTGAATTTTCTATACAATAAAAATAAATAAATGAAATGCATTGATTAAAAAAAGATATTTGAATTTCTTATTATAACGCAATTGGTGCACCACCCTGTTAAAATTACTGTATGAAATTCTTAGAGGTCACTTTACATTTTCACTCATAACTTTTAAGTCAACAAACTGATTTTACTCATTTTCAAAAACAAACTGCTAAGAAACGCAGAAGACATTTTGGGCCAACTTCCACTAACCCCATCTGTTGTGGTCGTGATTAACCCCTTGTGGACAAAGACTTGAAAGCGTTGAAAAATTTATATTTTTTTCACGAAATTTGAATTATTATGGCTTGTTAACGGTAAATACAAAGTTTCAAATTTTTCAAGGATCTGCAAGGATCTGCAAGGATCTGCAAGACTTTTGGTACTCCTAAGTACCGTTGGGTCAGGGTGAGTCGAAAAGTAGGAAAAAAACATTAAAAGTAAGAAAGAAAAATTGTATTTTTATAATTTATTTTAACTTTTAATAAATTAATAATAAAACAATTAATAATTAATTGATTCCATGGTATTTTGAAAAACAATTTTTTTATCATTACAACATAAGTAAACTCCACAATGACCGCATTTAGAATATGGTTTTGATTGAATTTTGTTTATGCTGCATAGTTCACATCTTCCTCGTGTTTCGACAAAAATTGGCCAGTGTACACCGAGATTCCCTAATCGAACATCTTTAAAAACTGATTCTGCTTTTCCTCGGCGTCTCTTAGAGGCTGGAACTGACAGATCCTCTTTTGATGCTGATTTAAAACTTTTTCGACTTGTAGTTGGATTTTTCTGGGTCATCAATCCCATAGCAACAGATCGTCTAAATTCCAGAAGCGTTATTTTTTCTGATGATTGGCAATACACCACATACGAGTTGTTAAATGCTATCTCCAATAGACCCCAGAAAATTCGGTGCCACCAGTTTTTAGATTTTCGATCAAGACCATAGGCACTTTGTTACAGATTTTTTTGTTTCCAGTAATGGTAATTACAATAAACTATATTTTAAAATCGAGGTGTGATTCAACTTGGTTTTAACTGTTACAAACAATTTTATTTATACAGTACATATTTTTATTCATGTTTTATAACATGCGATAAATTGAGAAAAAGAGACAAAAACAGATGTAATAGTTGCTGAGAAAAATAAGTCTTTTCGAAAGCATACTAAATTCTTAATTGCAATTGTCGCAAGTCTGGTTTAACTCAGAGAGAAATGTTTGTAGTTTATGAAAAAACTTTTAACGAAATGAAACTGTCCAGAGACAGAGATTTGATAGAAAAAAAAAAAAAGATTTCCGCTTCGGCCGGTGTAGTTTTTTTTTGTTTGGGCAACTTGACACGAGAAGGAGTAGATTGTGAACTTTTGTGAAGATTTTTATTTCAAGTTTCATCGCAAGTTTCCTTCAAGTTAAATGAAATATACAACCGATTTTTTAAAAGTAAAAAGGTAAAAAAATTCAACCTTCGTAATATTTTTGTGGAAGGATCAAAGAAACATCAAACAAAAGAATATACATATATTAAAAATTCACATGCTACGCACTACTAGAGTACTTATAATCTCCAAATCGTCACGTGGAATATTTCGGTTGCGCAGTTTGGCCTCAGCAAAGACACTTCACCAAGGCAGATGTGTGTCGGCGCTAAAAATTTAATCCATACCAACATACTTGGATGATTCACAGAGTTTAAACAGGGACACCAGAAAGGTTCATACATTCATCACATACATTCACATACATACACAAACAACAAACAAAATTTAATTAATCTATTGAGAAATAGTGAATAAACATAAAACTAAAATATAATCAATCTATATAAAATTTCTACCATTTGATATCATCAAACCCATAGTGCATTTATATTCATTTAAACAATGTGTTTCTTTAGAGATGAAGCTGTACAAAATTACAGCTTAATGTAGTGACGTCATTAACATTTTTTTTTTTTTGTGTTAATTAACAAGATCATATTACAACAAGTCAATCCCATTATCAAATCTCTCATTTAAAAAAAAAAAAAAAAAAAAAAATATCGCTAGATATAAATTTTATGTAATCTTTTTTTTTACAAGTTACTAAATTTTTTTTGAAAAACATTAATAGTAGCATTTTACAAAATAGTACTAGTGTTCGAATTCAAAAATTTAAAATGTAATTCAAGCGGAGATTATTTATTAATTATAACATTAAAATTTTTATAGAAAGCTTTATAATCAAGAAATAAGTGAATTTTTTTTTTTAAACTTTGATATCGAATATATATTCATAAGAATTATTGTAACAATACATACATTTACTGATACTCAGTTTATTTTTGTTTATATCAAGATGAAATCATAAAAGTAAAATTATCTTAATGATTTTTTTTTAAACAAATGGTTATATAAAGACAAACTATTTGAGTGTAAACAGTTTAATTTACATGCAACATTTTGGCATGTTTGTAAGGATATTGTAAAGTCTTTACATAATCTATTAAAGATGTTAAGCTTTATAAAGCATTATAAAACGTTGTAAGGAGTTTAAATATAATTTTTTTATACAAATGGCAAAAATTTTTATACGCAAAGTATTTATTGTATTTTTTTTAAATTTTGCAGATCATTTTACAAGCAAATCACGTATGGATTGAGCTCAATGCATCGTTGGAGTATAATTTAAAAACCCAGAATTGAATAGTAAAGAAAACACCTATAAATTTGTGTCATTTGTTTCAGACCATCGATATCCTTTCAAATGGATCAAATAATGTAAGTCATTAAATCATGCAAATTAATTAAAAAAAAAAAAAAAATAACATACGTAGCTAAATACTAACGTTAAATTTAATACCTGAATTTTAATAAGGCAAAGTATAAGCTTAAAAATATAAATAAACAGTTAGTGTTTAAAAATAATAAGAACTCTCCAAATTATTAGAATTTAATTAAAATGGTATTTACATTTAAGGAATTTATATTAATAAATGAAGTGTAAAATATTGAAAATGAAAAGATAGATTTTTTAAATTGGGGATAAAAGATTGCAAGGTAATATGGATGACGAGAAAAAGAGCGGGTTAGTAAGCGTTAAAAGCGTTATTCTTTTTTTAACAAATGTAGACCTTGCGATATGAACATCAATCGCTAAACAGTGAAATATTTTAAATCGTACCAATTTTGTAATTCTTTTTTTTTAACTTAATTAATTATTCATAGCTGTGTAAGCCTTGGAATGAAGTTTTTTTTTTGTTGGTAGTGCGTGCTTTAGAAAAGTCAAGAACCCTCCCAATCCGGCGAGCTAAGCCGCTTTCAACATTCCAAGCTCGACCCACCTAAAGCAACAAGAACAATTTTATGGACCATTGGTCAATAAAAAAAGTAGCTACCGTAACAACTTCGCAATTGATCAGCATGATCGACTCCACCCATAAATGAGTTATAGTCTTTCACAACTGTTGGGCAAGTTACATCCTTCAAAATGCCTTTGCGGTCTCTCCTGGCAACGGTTGTAGCCTCACTTCCATGAAAATTAAATGCCAAAAAAAATTGCTTTGTTGTCCATCCACTTGTAGAAACTTATTTCACTGCATGAAACCCTCATGTCCCAATCTCCTCTTTTCATTTTCTAATCGATGTTCAAATTTGTAGGGTTTCCTTTTCTATTAGAGCGAATAGTGCAGCATGCTAAAGTTCGTTCTGTTTTTAGTTTTTCAAGAAGCCGAACTGATGTAAAATAGTTATCAAAATAAATAATTTTATTTTTTCCCCACTCGTTTTCAGTCATTGACAAAACCACTCTTTCTCCAAGACCAAAAGAATTTTTCCTCTAAAGCTTCATCTTTACCTTGATATATTGAAAACTTTTTTATGTAGCCATTCTGGTCAGCCAAACACCAAACTTTATAGCCTCATTTTATTAGCTTCATTGGACAATACTGCTTCAAGGCATTCCGTCCTTTAAACAATATCACCGATTCGTCTATGGAAAGCTGTCGAGTGCCATGGTAAAGTTGCTGAAACTTGTTATTCAACCCATCGATCATAGGCCGAAGTTTGAAGAGGCGATCATTGTTGTCATCGCTTTCAATATCGGTGTTCTCGGCATTATCAATAGGAATTGATTCCAGAATTTCCAAAATTGTATCGGTATCAAGACGTTTATTGCGGATTCCAGCCATAGCGCTATCAATTGTAAACAACGAACACTGACAGCCCAACGGTACTTACCGGTCCACTGCATATATTTCCAAAAAAAAAACACCAAATAATACAAATATCCAATGTAGAAATATTTGTACGTATACTAAATTGATTATTCTTGTATAATAACACACTTTTATGGATGAAATAACTAAAATATTACTATTTTTTTAAATCGAAATAAATGACACCAAATCTTATGCGAACAGCTAAAATACATTTCGAATTACCGTTATTCTGGGAAGTTTATCTTATTAGATAAACTATAGTGTACTCTTACGTCCCTACGGCCAAAAAGTATACAAATAATTATTTTTAAAGATTTTATGAGCTGATAATTGTAAAGGTACTTTAAAGTACCATCGGTCGACAAGGGGTTAAAGTTTCAACAAACAACCAAACGAGTATCACCAGATCATCTCCATTTATAATGAAAATGAAGAATTTTGGGTACCTGATTCTTCTTTCGATGGGCTGTACAGGTTGTGTAGAATATAAAATTAAAAAAAGGCCGTGAGCAATATTATTATAAGTAAATTTTTCTCCCTTAGTTTTATGATTATTTTACTGCTTTCAATGAGGAGGAACTTTTTAGGAGAAATTTTTGCAGTAAATCTTTTATGCATTGCATTACTGAAAAAATTTAATTTTTGATTTAGAGGAGATGTAAAAATACGCTTAGAAAACATCAAAATGTAATACGTGTCATTATGTCAAAACATGAGTTTCTGAGCGGCCAGCTCATTAGAATCATGTATCATAGGTCCTAGTCTCAGAAAAGGTTACGAAAAAAACCCTGGCTCTGGCTTTTTTGCAAAGTTTATTCTATAATATGGTGATTCATTTTTTTTCATAAATTTTTATCATAGTGTTTCTAAGCTTTTTGCTTGCTTGGAATGAAAATCTCCGAAACAATATTTAAAAAAAAAATGCAAAATCATTTTTATTAAGCACTGACATAAACATTGCTATTGTTCTCTTTTTTCTGTGTGGATTAATTAATTTTAATATTCTTAGAGAGTTCACTACAGCGGTTAATTATGTATTTTATGTTAGTTATTTTATCATAAAATACTATACCACAAAAGAATTCTGATAAGATTATGATTAAAGTTTTAATTGTTAGTGTTGGCAGCGACAGCTGCAGTCTGTCCTATTATGACTGCCTTTTACGAATATATCAATGATTTTACAAGTGCTATTTAAACTTTAACCAGAAAGCAGAAACTTTAACTTTTGCCATCCATAATGTTTAAATAATTTGCATAAATTGTGCAGCAGCAACTACTCGTATGGATACTTTCTGGTAAACATTGATAATAAAAATAATAATTAAATTTTTATAACCACATTTTCTTTCCTATTATGCTAAAGAGCTGGAGTTTTAAGGCTGGGGCAGTTAATGATGTTCTTGGGGAATAAGTCATTTCTCGTATCGGTTCTTTTTTTAATTTTACTTTAAGAGTCTTTATAATAAATGCTCGCCATTAAGTAATGAATACCGAGTCTAAACGTACAGCCTTCGGAGAACAAATTTCTAAATTTTTAATACACAAAATTTCAATGATTCCTAACAAATAATAGATAGTTTGGGAAAACCCCGGAATAACCGCTATTAACGCGAAAGGCAATAAGCAAAATTTTATATTACTTAAATCAAGTTTTTCAATGAGCTTTATCACGTAAGAAACAATTAAAATTTGTATAAACATGTAAGAATGCTAAATGCAGCTGTTCCGAATATTTTAAACTATCCACACCCATGTGTTGAGCACAATACCATAACCAAGCTTGTCAACACTAAGGGCAGAAAAAGTTAGATTTCTAATTTATAAGACAATTAACAAATATTTGTTTGTTCAAAACATCTTGTTACTCTCATCGATAAACATTCGTTCACGTGTACAAAAAAAAAAACAACCAACAAATAATCATACATATGCATCGCTAATACATATCGATATACATATAAACATTTTTCATTATTTTCTGTTTTTATTTTTAATGAAATGTTATAGAAGTATCTTTACTTTTCGAGCGTTATTCCTCCGCTATTGGTCCTCGAGGCTCCAAATTCAATAACAATCTGTTCCAAATAATGAGAAATAGTATTATTCTAATTTTACCAAGGTAAGTGGATTATTTTGTGACTGGGCGTAATTTCAAGACAGACATCGCTATATACATATAAGGGGCGTTTCATGCCAAGTGACCCAACTTTTGAAAACCGATGTCTTCCGACCGGGATGAAATTGGCACTAGGGTTAGTCCTATTGAATAGTAGTTTAGACACAATTTTTCAGCAAGATCGGTCCAGAACTCCCTCAGTTAGGGGAGTCAAAATTTGACATTTTGGCCAAACAGCTGTTTTTTCTCATCCATGTAACTTTTTACCTATTGTTCTTAGCAAAATTTGACCCAAATAGTTTAGATAGCTATTTCTTCAACCTTTCGGAAAAAAATTAAAAAAAAAATAAAAAAAATTTTGCCTTTTTTTTAAAGAAGGCCTTTTTTTGTTCAAAAGAAAGCTTAGGTTTTTTCATTAAGAGCTTTTTGGTCGCTTATTGGGACTCTTGTAGCTCAAGACAACGGTTATTCAATTTTTTGCATATGCACTAATTTGAATTGTTTCCTATTAGTGTGTAAGTGTTTGTAAAACCTTAAAAATAAAATATTTACTCAGAAACTAGACAAATTAACCTTTCCGACCTTCGATATTGTAATACCCGCAATATGTTAACCTCAGGAAAAAAAATACTTTTTTTCTATAGAAATGTTGAATATTTTTTTTTTTTTTTTATTTATTTGTAATAATAATTAAATTAATATATAATAATAATAATAAATTATAACAATAAATTTAAAAAAAATTATTATTTGTATTTGTATTTGTATTTATTTGTATTTGTATTTATTTATTAAATGCGATTTTCCATTACAACAAGACACAGTATCTTATAAATTACAGTAATGGAATCGGATAAGTTATTCACTATATATTTAATATCAGTAACTCTTAATCTAAATTTAAAATATTATAAATTACAATTAAAAAACAATAAAAACAAAATCAAATAAAATCAATTAAAGTATTGGTACAGTAATTTTCTAAACCCTAATGCGTTGCTTGTATTTTGCATGACATTAGGAAGCTGATTCCAGAGACGAATAGTTAGAATAAAAGATTGACATTCAGAGGCATGGTACCTGTATTTAAATTGAATTATTTGATTCCCTCTGGAAGATCATGCGAACTTTAATCGTTCAAAAAGATATTTTGGAGCCTTTGTTATAATAATTTTATGTAGGAATATAATGTTCTTGAATTTAATATAGATGTCAAATGACATGTGTAAGACATGACAGAGTATTGGGATACATGATCAAATTTTCTTAACCCAAAGATATAGCGAATAATGTTGTTGAAAGTTACAGTAAGTTTTCTGTTATCCCTAGAGTTGCAACCTTTGAAAACCTCAGATGCATATAGTAATGTTGGTAAAAGATATGTTTTAGCAAGTAGCAATCTTATTTTCAGTGGAGTAAAGTGCTGTGTTAACCATAAACTTCTTATCATACTATAAATTCTGCTACAGGATTGATTAATATGATCTGACCAAGTCAGAGTTCCATTAAACACAACTCCGAGATTTCGTACAGAGTCCACGATGTCAATTTTAGAGCCCCCAAGGAAGACATTAATCTCATTCTCCAAATGCATCACTTTCTTCTTTATTATAATACACTTAGATTTATTTGGATTAAGCCGTAGACCATTTGCCGTTGCCCAATTTAGAATACGTTTGACATCATTATTTAATTCTTGAGTTTTAGAAATAATTGAATCTTTGGTACTACTTAAATATAGCTGAATGTCATCAGCGTACATCTGAACCTTAGAGAATTTAATTTGTTGTGGCAGATCATTGGCATATATCGAATAAAGTAGTGGTCCAAGGATTGAACCCTGTGGTACCCCTCTTACAACTTGCAGTGACTTTGAGATGGAGCTACCATTGGTAACAGATTGGGATCTGTTTGTGAGATATGAAAACATGAGTCTAACTGCTAATGTAGAAAAGTTAAAAAACCTCTTCAGTTTGAGGCATAAAATTGAGTGGTGCACCGTGTCAAATGCCTTTGAGTGGTCCAATAAAAGCAAAAAAGATATTTTTCCATTATCCATGTTACTTCTTAACTCCTCAACTACATCAGATAAAGCTGTTATACAGCTATGTTGTGGCCTGAAACCAGATTGACGCTCTGTAAGTAAGTTGTTGTCGTTTAAATACCTAAAGATTTGTCTGTGTAAAAGGTGCTCGAAAACTTTTGAGAGATATGGTAGAATTGCAATCGGGCGGTATTCGTTACCCGTTTTTGGTATTGGTTTAATTTTGGCATGTTTCCACTCCAGTGATTATGGAGTTAAACAAGTACATTATGAACCGGACAATCCACGGTAAAATCATTTTTATAAATCTGGGGTGTATATTATCAAGGCCCACTGCATTCGATTTAATAGCATTGAAACTTTCAACTACCTCTGTTAGCGTTACACACTGAAAGTTAAATTTGGGAATGTTTAAATTATTACAGGGAAAATCAAGCTCGAGGTCTGTATTTTACTATATATAAAATTATATTTATTTATTTTATTTTCAATATTTCGCCAACCTCCGGTTGGCATCTTCAGGAAATAAAAAAGCGAGTAATAATAGTCAAAATACCAATGCGTATATTGCACTATAGTGCAATATAAAATGTTAATTCGTCCATACGCATTGGTATTTTGACTATTTTTACTCGCTTTTTTATTATTTCCTGAAAATGGCAACCGGAGGTTGGCGAAATATTGAAAATAAAATAAATATAATTTTATATATTAAAATACAGACCTCGAGCTTGAAATAATAATTTTTTTTTAAATTAAAACGCAAAGGTCAAATAAAAATACTCATAATAAAACAATAAATAATTTAATAACTGTGATATTAGTGTAGTAATTATTTGTGCAAGTTTAATGCATTATTATATTTTTTTAATTTTACAACTTTGACAACAACTGCCTTTTGGGATATTTATTTAATTAATTTTGATGTCAATTATAATTATTAAATTTATTGTTCTCTCTTTAAACATTTTATTTGCAATCTATTTTTAGAACATTTAGCAATTTTAATAATAAAAAAAATCATGTGAGTCCGATCACAGAGGAGATGTGTAAACATCTGGTAATAAATAAAATGCAGAAAACAGCGACAAAAAGTTATTTCATATAATAATTTTTTCATCAAACAATCATAAGTCATACCGATTTCTCTTAATGGTCACATTTTACGCGTAAGATGTGACTCTTACATGTACGCTATTTTTGTGATTGTATTGTGAAATAGAAATTTACGCCCCTGCGCGTATAGATGTTTACACATCAAAAACACTTAACATACGTTATTAAACTCCATCAAGCTTATAAACTTTCTTGAAAAAATTTTTGTTTACATTAATATTTACATTTTGTTAATAAGTATAAGTATTTACATTATTTACATTTATATAAAGTAATAAAGTTTATTTCCTGTACGGAGGATCTAACATATGAAACCTTTTCAGTCTTCTAACCTCTTCCGTTTCATCTAATAAATACATATATTGCTAAAGCATTAAAATGGTTGCTAAGTCGATATATATATCGAGAGCTAAATCTGTTTATTGCATCTTTTATGTATGGTATTTTAAGGTCTTGATGAATTTGCTTATTTGTTACAAACCAAGGAGCATTAACTATACACCTTATAGTTTTAGACTGATATCGCTGTAATATTTCTATATTTGAATTACTTGTTGTTCACCATAATTAGGTCACATATGTACACACGGGTTTCAGAATACACTTATATAATTTAATTTTGTTTTCTAGACTGAGTTCAGACTTTCGGCCTAACAACCAGTACATCTTTTTAGTTTTAGTATTAAGATTTTCTCTCTTCGCTTTAATGTGATCTTTCCACGTAATTCGCCGGTCAAGATGCATTCCCAAATATTTTACAGTGTTTCGTTTTGGTTTTTCAGAAACCTTTATATATAATGGCGGACATTCACCTTTTCATAACGTAAATGTGATATGACTTGATTTTTCTGTATTGATGCTTATCTTGCATTGAGTTAACCATTGTTGTAGTTTACCTAATTCTCTTTGTACCCAATCAGATGCTTCCACTGGATGCTGTTATACCAGTGTCATCCTCATAAGTGGCTATTGTAACGTTATCAGTTATTGGCATATCTGAAGTATATATGGTGTAGAATATTGTGCCTAGCACACTGCCATGTGGCACGCCTGTTTTTATGTGACATATATGAGATGCTTTATCGCTTACTTTTACATAACATGTTCGTTCCTCCAAGTACGATTTTAAAAACAAAAAAATCATGTGAGTCCGATCACAAGGGAGATGTGTAAACATCTAATAATTAAAGAAAACATCAACATCATATTTTCCAGTGCATAAAAAATAAGTCGATTATGCTGTTTTCTGAAATTCAATTGATGTTTTCTGAAATGCAATTGATGTTTTCTGAAATTCAATTGATGTTTTCTGAAATACAATTAATGTTCTCAGCAATCCAAATAATGCTTTTTGAAATTCAATTGATGTTTTCTGAAATTCTATTTATGTTTTCTGAAATTCAAATGATGTTTTCTGAAATACAATTGATGTTTTCTGAAATACAATTGAAGTTTTCTGAAATTCTATTGATGTTTTCTTAAATTCAATTGAAGTTTTCTGAAACTCGAATGATGTTTTCTGAAATTATATTGATGTTTTTTGAAATTCTATTTATGTTTTCTGAAATTCAAGTAATGTTTTCTGAAACTCGAATGTTTTCTGAAATTATATTGATGTTTTCTGAAATTCTTTTTATGTTTTCTGAAATTCAATTGATGTTTTCTGAAATACATTTGATGTTTTCTGAAATACAATTGATGTTTTCTGAAATTCTATTGATGTTTTCTGAAATTCTATTTATGTTTTCTGAAGTTCAAATGATGTTTTCTGAAATACAATTGATGTTTTCTGAAATACAATTGATGTTTTCTGAAATTCTATTGATGTTTTGTGAAATTCAATTGATGTTTTCTGAAACTCGAATGATGTTTTCTGAAATTATATTGATGTTTTCTGAAATTCTGTTTACGTTTTCTGAAATTCAAATGATGTTTTCTGAAACTCGAATGATGTTTTCTAAAATTGTATTAATGTTTTCTGAAATTCTATTGATGTTTTCTGAAATTCAATTGATGTTTTCTTAAACTCGAATGATGTTTTCTGAAATTCTATTATTGTTTTCTGAAATTCTATTTATGCTTTCTGAAATTCAAATGATGTTATCTGAAATTATATTGATGGTTTCTGAAAAACAATTGATGTTTTCTGAAATTCTATTGATGCTTTCTGAAATTCAAATGATGTTTTCTGAAATTATATTGATGTTTTCTGAAATTCTATTTATGTTTTCTAAAATTCAAATGATGTTTTCTGAAATTATATTGATGTTTTCTGAAATTCTATTTATGTTTTCTAAAATTCAAATGATGTTTTCTGAAATTCTATTGATGCTTTCTGAAATTCAAATGATGTTTTCTGAAATTATATTGATGTTTTCTGAAACTTGAATGATGTTTTCTGAAATTCTATTGATGTTTTCTGAAATTCAGAAGATGTTTTCTGAAATTATATAGATGATTACTGAAATAGAATTGATGTTTTCTGAAATACAATTGATGTTTTCTGAAAGACAATTGAAAAATGTTTAGTTGTTTTGTAAGGTTTTGAGTTATTTTCTTAATGAGACTTTTTTATGCGGTCCCAATTCACCGCATTAAACAAATAATTTTTAGTTGCGTCGCGAAAACTATTTTTCATAACTACTCGTGAAGTTTTAAAGAATTTTTTGTATAATTTTTTTTAATGCGGTCCCTAACCCTCGCACAAAAACAGGTTTGAGTGTATTTTTTTATGATACGATTTTCCTACGCTTTTCCTTACTTGGAAGACGGTATTATAATTTGAATTTTATATTAAGATGCCGTCATGTGAGCTTCAAACAGAGTGGGTTCTAATATATGTTAAATTGATTTATGATGTACAATGAAACTTAAAGCTATTATTAACTAATTAAATTTAATTAAAATTTCAACTAACAAAATTTATTTATATTATATCCTAGTTATTGGAAAATATTCCAAATTTATATCAATTTAATGCTTAGTAAGAATCAATTTAATGCTTAATAGTAATAATTACTAAAAATGTTTATTAATGAAAGTTGTTAACATATAATTGTTTATATGGTCTGAGGCGTTGCCAACTAACTATATTGAAAAAAGTACGAACAAAGACAACCATGTCAGTTAACACTGCTTTTGCATTATCTTTACTTGCATTCTATTATTACATCGTCATTCGTACGTAATAAAAACAGAAAAAAAGATTTCTTTAGAACTCAAATAAAACTTAAGAAAATACAGAAATATTTTGGTGGAATTCTACAAATCGTTGTGGTTTGTGAATAAAAACTTAATTATAGTTTATTGAGGAATAAAGTATTTATAAAAATACACATCAAAAATTCCACAAAATGCAGTCGGCTAGTAAAATAAATAATGTGTACACTATTTGACAAATAGTTGGTCAAGTAGTGTTCAAGAAAATGTTTAAAAAGAAAAAATGGTATCAAATATTTGGTCTATGGAGCTAATTTGAAAATTAAAAAAAGTGTTAAAAACACGAGTTACTTAGGTTTGTCTCTCCTACCACAATTCCAATTTCGAATGCATTGGGTAATTGCCCATGAACAGTTTCTCTTGAAAATATTTTTTCACCAATACAATCATAAGTCACACAGCGTTATCTCCTTCAGCTCACACCGATATAAGTTACGCTGTTTTTGTGATTGTATTGTGAAATAGAAATTTACCCCCCTGCGCGTATAGATGTTTACACATCAATAATATGACACTGTGACACGGTGACACTGTTCCGGTGTTCCACGCTTATGACGAAAGCCAAATTGATGATCGGGTACAATTTTCTGAGCCTCTAAAAGTGGTAACAATCTACATGAGAATAATCTCTCAAAAAGTTTGGAAAATATTGGCAACAAAGTTATTCGCCTATATGATGAAATTAATTCTTTTGATTTGTTTGGCTTTGGGATCATTAAAATTTCTGTGCATTTCCATTGACATGGAAAGTGGGACAATCTTAAAATAGAATTGTATTTGAGCGTTAAAAACAATATGCATTTTTTTGATAAAGATTTGGCAACTAGAGCATGTATTTTATCATAACCAGGAGACTTGGTGTTATTGAGTTTGGAGATTACGGAATGTACCACTCTTGGTGAGAACGATTTTATTGGAAGATCCATTTGGCAAGGCAATTGTAAAAATTGTTGTACTTTACATTCATTGGTTGAGTTATTTGTTGGAAATGATTCAAATATTTTCTCCAAATATTCAGCTTTACTTTTATTACTTCTGCACCAATTGCCGTTCGTGCCTTTTATTGGAACATTTCTTTTAGCTGCTTTCTTTAAATACTTTGTGGCTTTCCAAAAACTGTACTCACTATTGTTTGTTGTATCCAGCTTTCTTAAAAAAAATAGACAATTCATCATTCTTCAGTTCAAAAATTCCTTTTTTGAGGTAGTTAGACGCTTGGTTATAGTTCGTTTTATCTCTTGGATTTCTGCTTGATTGCCATATTCTGCGTAGCCTTCTTTTATTTCTTATTAGATTTCGTATTTCTGAGGAAATAATGACCTTTCTACCGTTTTGTGGTGTTGTTTGAGGAGTAGACAGTAATCCGGCTTCATGAATCAGATTTGTGAATTTTTCAACAGCTGTTTCAATTTCATCACCTGACTTGAAATGTGTATTATGTTGTAAATTCTGATCCCTCCAGTATTGTAAAGAATTGATGTCTGTTTTGTGTGAAATTACCTTGACGTTTTTGTTTACATTTTATAAAAAAAAAGTGCTGTAGTGTAAAATTATAGGTGTGTGATCAGAACTAAGATCACCACAATCTACGATATCGAGTAGATGGCTAGATATACCAGAACAAACAAGGAAGTCCAATAAATCAGGTATCTTATAAGGGTCACTTGGCCAATATGTTGGTATACCTGTAGATAAAGTCTTATAATTTTGCTTAGTTATACATTTATAAAGCTCCCTTCCCTTGGGATTGGCAAGTCTTGAGCCCCACCAAGGATGTTTGGCGTTAAAATCGCTGCCAACAATAAATCTGGGGCCAAGCTGGAAAAAATCTTAAAAATTTTTAAGAGTTAAACTATGACGAGGAGGAAAATAAATTGAATAAGCAGGGATATCGATGTCACCACATTTGATTTTAATGCCACTCGCTTGAATTGAAGGTGTGATTTTGGGTTCCAAATTTCAAATTTTAGACAAGATTTTATTAAGACAGCAGAGATCGTAACCTTTTTTTTAAAATATGTTTTGTTTGTGAAATGTGTTTCTGATATCAATAATATGTCGCAATGGTTAAAATTAAGGAAAATTTCTATTTCCTTGATAGATTGGAAGCACCATTGGCATTCCATGTTGCAATTCTAAGGTTTATTTGCATAATTTTACCATTATTTGTGTCATCATATCAAACAATTTTTCCATCATCCGTTCCAATCTCACCATAAGCCTTTTTTCAGGACTGCTTGTTACATTGCCTATGACTGCATGTGAGTATGAAACATTAGCACCACTGTTATTCTTAACGAGTTCAATTGTGGGAACTGTTCATAATTTGGTATAGTCTGTTGATGTCTTGTTTGATTTGAAGTTATTGAATTGTCAGCTCTTTTTTATGCAAAAGTTGGGGGGTTAGATATTGCATCCCTTGTAGTTAGCAGTATGAGTCTGTAGACAATGTACACATTTTGGAGGCGTGGAAATGTCCTTAGTGCAATCAGCTGTAGAGTGGTGTAAGTCACATTTAACATAGCTAAATGGCTTCTTATAGTAAGATTTTGTATGCCCAAAATCCTGGCACCGATAGCAATGAACCAAATTATCGGTCTACTTCTTGGGGGCTTCTACAGTAACAATAGCATTATTGATGTGTCTTATTAAAAATATGTTTGTTATTTGATTTTGGGTCAAGATCTACGAAAAACATTGCTAAAGGCAATTTTGTAACCCGGCTTTTAACATTAACTACGTCTCTAACTTCATGACCTAAAGATAATAATTCATTAATTGGTGTTGAATAATGTAAACCCTTGATTACAACCATATAAGCTCGCTCCTGCTTTTCTAAAAGCATCTATATTTTTTTACCATTAATCTAATTTGGCCGTCTGTCATAGATTTATAATTAAGTTCATTACAAGATATTTCTTCTCCAATTGCTTTAACCATATTGGCTTTGTCTGAAACATTGGTGGCGGCTTTGGTGATGTTTGTTCTTCTTTATCTTCTTCGTCTGGCCTTCCTTCTACAGTTACTTTTTCTGCGAGTAACTAGAATTGTAGAATTGTTTATGCTAATGCAAATTTGGTGATTTAGTTAACCGCCGTTTGTTTGTTTTAGTTATTGGTACAGGTTGCCAAACACCATCACTGTCTTCACTATCGATTTCATTTAAGCTTGTCATGATGACAAGCTGTTGTTGTTATAACAGGAATGTTTTGTTTTTTCTTTCAGTAATTGTGTATTTTTATTTTTTTTTGTTTGGTTATTTTTGTTTTTGGATATTACTAATCCAACATTAGATTGTTAATCCTTTTGTTTTTAGTTTTTAGCAACTTTGTTATTTATGTCTACTCACAACCGCGGTTTATTTGAGACTGATAATTATTAAATGAATTTCAAAATAAAAAAATAAAAAATTAACCCTGAAGAAGTCGGCATAGACCGACAAAACGTTGGGCAACCTATGAAATAAACTTCGTTTTATTGGCATATTCAAATCGGCCAGTAAGCTCGAAACAACAATACATACATAAGAAATTATTTGTATTTGTTTATAGAGCCATGACCGTGGAAAATAGCTAAAGTCACATGATATTAGATTTTCGTTTTATGATGAAAATCGATAACTTATGACCATTTGCAACAATAGATGTACGAACATAAAGAATTCACCAACCGAATTATTACAAAGTTGCATAATAGTTTTCTTTCCCCGATTTTATCAATAGCAATTTAACAACTAACCATTTTATGTTGTGATCGGTTATTTATCGCTAAGACAACGAATTTGTGATTGAAGTCAACCAAAAATTCGCTTAATAACTTAATCGCAATTCAGAAAAAAATTCGATAGCCACAATGAATTTCTTTTCTCTATGAAGATGGTGTTTACATAGTAAAAAAAAAGCCAAGCTATTAAAACCAGATTTCTAATTTAAAATTATTATTTTAGCACTTAAATAAATAAATTTTAAATTACTTTTTACTACTTAAACTTTTTTCGCGATCATGGCTCGTTATAAATTTGAAATTACTTTTTACTAAGTCCAATACAAACACAAGTACAACTTCTTTCATATTCCTTTAGAAGGGCATTATATTGTATCGTTTGTGTGGCTGTGTGTGTGTCCTGCTGTTCTTTATACCGTTTCCCTTTAGAGTACTTATATGTAAATTATTACTTAATATTGCATTATAGACACACGCAAACTCATTATACAGTGTGACAGGTAGTTGTTATACATATATTAATGAAATTACATTGCAAATCAAAACAATTAAACAACACTATTAAAAATTATATATATATTATTATTATGTACATTTTTATAATGCCTACCCAACCCTCTAGCTGCGCAGTGAATCGAACCCATACGAAAAGGAACTTAAATAGAGGAAGCCATCGCAGAATTATGAAATTTAGTATGTATGTGCTTAGTCTGTCCATAAGTCCTGTTACAAGCTTTTTAAAGCAGTAGGCTTCAAAATTTTAAATTGAATGATGACATTATTCCTATTTTTAAACTCTTTCTTTTAACGCTCTGGCTGTCTGTCTGTCTGTCTGTCTTGGCCCATAGTTTTGTTGTAACTACGCACAGTCACGGAGATATCAAAACCTTACTTCCCCTCATCCTATCGATCTGAAACTTTGTCCATAGAGTTGTTGTGGCCAAAGATTAATTTTAAGATAGTCACGCAAAGTCACGCACAGTCACGGAGAGATGCAAAACTCATATGCATATGGAAAGAAAGAGTTTTAATAAAAACTTTGTTTTTATGGGTTAGAATATTTACTACAAATTTTGAGCAATAACGAAAATCGCATAGCGGTGATTGCATTGCACAAATACGAAAATAGTACAAGTCGAATATTCATGTTGCTAAAAAACTCGGCATATCAATAATATTTGTTTATCGTACCATCCATTGTTTCTTAGAATCGTCCCAATTGGAAGACAGGGTGAGAAGCGGTCGATCTTGCGTTGTTCGTGCGAGTGGAGCCATAAAATCTGTGCAAGAGCTGATTCGCCGAAAGGTTTTAAAACTTTTTTTGCCATTTTTTTTTCCTAACTGTACAACATGTCGAGAGTATTGTGTCAAAATCGGAGCAAAACTAACGAAGATACAGCGCACTGTGTTAGATTTTGCTAATCCAGCTGGACAAAAGACGTTTTTTGAGTTTCAACTTGAGTAAATATTATTATCAAATATGAAATTGTCATAATATAAGAAAATGCAAAATGTATGCCTAATTTGTCAACAATAACAATATAACGGTACTTTAAACTTGAATATTTTTGAGTGAATTAAAAACAACAAAACACTTACATGAAATTGCTCAGTTTTAAAAGCGTGTAACTTTTTATTGGAATCGAATTTTTTAACGGTTCTTTTTTTTTTGGGGTTGAAGCTCAACTTATTCGCTGTTAACATCATGGGAATTTATTTTTGGAACCTCTAAAATTATTTTAGTGCTATTTCATTTAAACAATTGCTCGTTTCTTTAAGTTAGGAAAAAAAAAACTAAATTCTATAATCGATAAAAACAAATAAAGAGTGATAAGACACCAAGAAATTTTTGAACTACGGCTTAAAACACGCGAAAATGAAAGGCTCGACCGTTCCGTAAACCATATATGTGGAAAAATAAGCAATAGTTATAATTCTCATATTGATTATAAACAATTACAAGGTTTTGTAAAAAATGTGTATTTTTGACTTAAGCTAAGGTGGAAAGCGGTAAACCGAACAAAACGTGATTTTCTCGTCGCTATGGTGCCTGGTTAAGCACAAACATTGAAATTTCTCAATTTGCTTATAAGAAACCAAAAGAAAATTTTGAAGCTGAAAGACCATTAAAGGCGTACAATGAAAGTTCGCAAAAAACAAAGACAAGAAGAGCAAAACAAGTTTTGAATTCAGTAACTACTGAAGAGCTATATTTAGCAGCCGAAAAAAATTGCGGTCAACAGATAAACGAGATTCGGCTTCAAAGAGGTTCCAATATAAAAAAAGCCAGAATTTCTAATGGAATTGTAAAAAGAAGCACATGCAATGATGATCGATACAAATTCATCGACAAACGCATATCGTTCAATGAGAAATGTGCAACATTTATACCCCAAATAATATCCATGTTATGCGAAATTTTTATGCTACCCAGATAAGATAAATGTTGACGAAATTTCTGCCAAAGTAAACTTGCAATCTTTACTTGATTATACTCTATCAAAATTATGCTTAGCTCTGGAAGACCTTTTGCTTTCCACGTCAAGTTTTAATCAAGAATTGCACTTTTTAGTAAAGTAGGGTTTGATGGTTTCACTCAAACCCAACATGAACAAAAATTTTCTCAAGGAAACCTCAGCGATATGTCATTATTCAGATTATCTTTTGTACCACTTCAGTTGTTTTGTACAAAAAATAATTGTAAACGAATTATTTGGCAAAATCCTGATCCTTCATCACCAAAATATTGTCGTCCAATTAAACTAATATTTGCAAAAGAAACAACAGAAACTATAGCAAAAGAGGTAAAAAATATCGATGGTCAGATTTTACTTCTAACACCTACTATTATGAGAACGAACAAATTAAATTTAAGTATCAAGTCCAATCTAATTTTGTCTATGATTGATGAAAAGGTTTGCAGCGCACTATCTGAAAACAGTGCTGCACAATCTTGTTATAAAGCAAAATCAAGCGAAATTAAGAAATTAATGAAAAAGCTTTATCACAAAAAATTATTAATCAAAAAGCGCTCTCATTTGGAATTTCTCCACTTCATTCGTGGATAAAGTTCATGGAGGGCCTGTTGCATATATCTTACAAGCTGGAGGTAAGCAAGTGGCGCGTCACAGGAACAGGTGATAAAATTAAAGTTGAATAAAAAAATGCCTAATTCAAAGAAAACTTAAGTCCGAAAAAGGATTTTCAATTGATATGCCAAGTCCAAAAGATGGTAATACGAATAACGGTAACACCACTAGACGGTTTCTTAGAGACTCTGAAATAACGGCACGGATAACTGGACTCAATCACTTATTGTTACTTCTACCTCTTTATTATTTATTTTAAACATTTTCATGCATACTCGCCGCATTTTACTTTTTGATTATCCAACGCGAATAATATCAGATATAAATTTTCGCAGTTGTATGGGGGGTGGGTGTGGCAGTGGTCCAATTTCGCTCATTTTTTGACAATGGTACATATTGGCCTAGTAACACCGTGTACCAAAATTCATGCGTCTAGTTTCATTTTTTTTCCAAGATATTTAATTTTGTCTCCCTAGAATGGCTAAAACTTACACTGTGCAGCGTTTCAAGCGACCACATCTCATGCTCGATACTTATAGCCTTTGTAATCTCCAAATTACTTGCTACTTTTGTGACAGTGTTTCACTGTACGGAGCTGACATTGATGATTCTGTGTAAGTATAAAAAATTATACCCTTTTATTGATGCTTAGTTTTGGATTTTCGAGTATAAAAAAAACTTTAAATCGATTTTCTCGCAAACAACATTTTTTAAGATCGTGAACATCATAACTCAAAATCAACTTAACCGATAATTTTGAAATTTTATAAACTATTTTTGCACATAAATCAGCAGGTAATCGAGGCAATTTCTTTATAACCATTTTTTGCCATTTTTTTTATAACAAATTCACCGAAATTTTTTTGTTGCGAAAATCGCGTTTTTCTTTTCAAAATGCTGCCAAAAATTGAGAAAAAAAACTCCCTCTGACTACATAGGGGAATATATCACCTTTTAAACACACTTCGATTTTTTTGTTTCAGATTATCCTGTAACGAGTTATGAAGTTCACCGCATAACAACTTTTTTTCGAGGCGCCTCGAAAGATTCGCTGTCACGAGCTTAATTATTGAAATTTTTAATTGAAAATTTTTTCAGATACTTCAAATGGCATACTATAACGTGTATATGAAATGAATAATCCAATATTATTCAGAATTATGAAAATACGAATTTTTTAACTTATAAAACTTCACCCCCTAACATTATTCATGCCATCAAAAAAAATAATGAAAATACGCCATTTTCGTATACTGTTTTGTATGTCTACTAAATTTGAAAGTTTTTTTTATCGAAAAGAACTCAATATTTAACACAAATGTACGTAATAATTTTCGTGTTGTTTCAAAAATCTTCCTTCCAGTAAAAAAAAAAATAAACTACATTTAATCAGATAAATAAAAAAGTAAATTGAATTTTGAGACTTTTTTCTAAAACATCTTCTATTAGCATACAAAATATAAATTTTTCATTGAAAAAATTAACATTAAATAATTGTATAACATTAAACTTAAAATATTTCATATTCTTAGGATCTGGGCTATCAATCAATCATTCATCTTTGCATACTAAACTATTCACTGTGAACTGCTTGCGATTTTTATGATCAGAATAGAACATAAAATCACAACCACAAGACACAATTTTCAACAGCTGTTTTTGTTGACCACTTTTTTGTAAATACAAGTAGAAAAATAATAAACAAAAAATGACATTTCTGCCACCATTGATTTTATAAATGCATGGCAAAGAATTTCCGTTAGACTCATTATAAGTTTTTAGATTAGCTGTGATTTTTTTTGTCCAAAAATTTCATTTATGTTTTAGCAAAGTTTTTTTTTATTATTAATGTTGCCGTTAAGACTTAAATTTTCCTTATCATTGTGAGAACACATATTTATTGCCCTGTTTGTTAACAATGTTGCACGCATTTACGAGTATATGCCTGTTGTTTTATTTTTGTAATATGACATGCACTATTATAAACTACACGAACTAATACACGCACTCACGCTCAGAAATATGAACGAACGCATAAATTGTCGTATTTAATTAAAAATTTTATATTGTTTGGTTTTTCTTTTATATTTTTAACATTCCATGATACATATTCACAGTGCTTATTGGATTTTATATAAAGAATGATATTAATTTATATAAATATAAACATTAAATACGTACAGTTCACTTATAAAGTGAGTGGTCACCATTAGTTTAAAATGTAAGTACATTTTTTTTAGAACAAAAATATATTAAAAGAAATTTTAATTACTTCATTATTATAAAGTTTTGAAAAAGAAAGAACAATTTTCAAAAAACAATTTTAAAAATTCATAAAAAATAAGAATGTGACATAGATCACAGGTTTGGCATTTATTCAAACACTAGCAGATTCCAGCGCTCGAAATTCGAGTGCAATTTCTAGGCAACGTTCAACTTAGCCAATTAACAAACCAACACTTTTTTGGTTTATTATTATTGTGAATGAAGATGATAAACTCTTTAACAAACACATTAACAAATTTAATAAGCACACACATAGCATATGTATAATTTTATGTATGTGTTAGTAACAATTTTAAATGCAATTTGCTCAAAATAAAGGAAAAAATTTAAAAATCTGTAAATCTAGGGAACAGCTAAAAGGAAATACCTTTCAAATAATATACGTTTGAAAATCGCCTAGCCTATTAATATTATAGATATTTTGAATGAAATGAGCTTTATTTCATTGTGATCGGTACACAACTCTTGATTTTGTTCGCAATTTACTGAGAAAACTCAATTGATAAAAATCGCGATTTCCTTACAAAAATAACATTTTTTAATATGTGTGTGTTTGCTGATGTTCTATTTATGTATTCATCGATTTTTATGATCTACTTATGTCTCATTTTATTCATAGGTTATGTGACTTGACGTGAAAGTAATCAGACTTTACACTTTTTCCAGTTTTGGATTTTTCATGATTTTAAAATATATAAAATTTTAATTATTTTTTTTAATTTATATTTTTTTTACTAACCCCCCTATCACACTGCAAGTTCGAAAAACTCAATACACTCACATTTTTTTACTAATACACACACATTTTTCCGCAGTGGTCACACTAATGGCACCAAATTTTTCGTGCGAGTAATGGCTGCCACTAACGATGATTAATGTTAACCTGTTGTAAATGTAATGCACATTTACTGGATTCTGCAAAATTTTAATTAAAGTTTTAACTTGTTAAATCTATTATTATGATTTTGTTCTTTAAATGCGCATATAAAAACGGAAGTTTGTTAATTATAGAGCATAAATATTATTAGCTATTATTAAAATAATACTAATAATAATAAATGTAAACATTTTCCCTCAAACTTGTGCCTGTATAATAAACTCGGTAACTCTATTTAAAAAAAAAAATAAGAGGGAGAAGTAAACAAATTTTTTCAAGTTTGCGCTTCGACAACATTTTAAAAATGAGATTACAGTCAGATGTATGAACACAAAAGTTAATGGCGATGGATTTGACTAACTCGAACAATTTTTCGTTGATAATACGTACACAACGATTTCACAGTTGCAGTGTGATGTGAGATAGCAGGGTAAACAACCATTACTCAGCCATTTTTTTTTTGTGTTTTTTAAAAATTTGATTGTTTTCCAAAGGTAACAATTACATCTTTAAAAAAAAATTTTTTTTTTTTTTTAAATCACCAATAAAAGTCGAGCTGATAGAAAAAAAAAGACCAAATGCAGATTTGGATTCAGCGTCCCAAATAACCTTAAAAACAACATTCAGTTCCTAATCAAAAAAATTATAATTTAAGAAAATCTTATGGAAATCGCGATTTTTATTTTTATTTATTTATTTATTTATTTAGTCTATGGAATCATCCTTACAGACTACTTAAAGTATACATTTATATTATAATTTATATATGTCATTAAACATTTAACAAAATTGATATATAACATTTATTTAATTCAGTTAATTTAATGCATTTAAGTGTAATATAATATCTCTTCTCACAATATCCAAACTTTTATTAAAATCAATAAACTGATACAGCATATTAAACTCATCACAAATTCTACGTAGTGGATTAAAATTAGCATAGTTTGTACAATAATATTTGATAGTTAGAAAGTTATAATTTCTTGATGATCGAAAAGGAATATTTATATTTATTTTGTTGATAAGAAATTCAGATTTAAGACTACCATTTAACAGTTTTAACAGGAAAGTAACATTTAGCAATGTAGGAAGCTTAATTAGAGCCAGACGATTTTCATAAGATGGCAACCTCATATTAGGATCCCAGCCCAAACCACAAAGACAAAATAACAAAAATTGGTTTTGAACTGATTCAATTTTGTTCGAATGTATATGATATTGCGGATCCCAGACTACAGACCCATATTCGAGTATTGGTCTAACCTAATGAATCCAAGTACACCAGTAGCTTTATTTATTGTTAGCGAAATATGACTTCTAAAGTCTAATTTTTTATCCAGAAGTACGCCAAGGTCATTGAATGTATCCACTAAATCAAGCACAGCATTATTCATGATATACCGACCATTAATTGGAATTGATCTTGTAAAAATCATATATTTGCATTTTTTGACATTTAGGTCCATTAGATTAATATTACACCAAGTAGTTAAACGATCAATATCATTCTGTAAAAGTGATTGTTGATCAAGATTGTTGAGGGTAAAAATTAACTTTACATCGTCTGCATACACTCATGTAGTTGAGTGTTTAATTACAGAAGGAAGATCATTTATAAATAGAGAAAATAAAAGAGGTCCCAAGTGACTACCTTGAGGTACACCAGATAATACTTTCATGTTGTTGGAATACGAGTTACGAAACTTAATACATTGTGTTCTGTCTTTTAAATATGATCCAATCCATTTTATCAGCAATATACCAAAGCCCATACGGTCAAGCTTAAACAACAATAGATCATGATTTACTTCATCGAATGCCTTGCTAAAATCATTATAAATAACATCTGTTTGTTTCATATTAATAAAACCATAATTTACCAAAGTTGTAAGCTCCAAAAGATTTGTTATTGTAGAGCGTGATTTGCAGAATCCATGTTGCGTTGGAGATATGATAGAGGACACATGATGTGACAATGTGTCATATATAAGTTTTTCAAATAGTTTTGGAATAGCACTTAATTTAGCAATACCTCTATAATTTGAAATAACAGCTTTAGATCCAGACTTAAAGGGAATAATAAATGATTCTTTCCAAATGGGAGGAAAGTAACCCAATTTAAGGGATATGTTAAACATATAAGTCAAAGGAATATACAATAAATGTTCGCAGCGCTTTAAAATGCAACTAGGAACACCGTCAGGACCAGCAGCATACGACAATTTCAATTTTGTCAGGGCATTCAGAACTGTATGTTGATTGATGGATGGTATATTAATAATTGAAGATTCCGATATTATGTATATATACAGATTATTGTTATTAAATACTGTCGAAGCATAAGTTGATGCAAAAAAGTCTGCAAACATATTACTTATAGAGTTATCATCTGAAGATTCTAAATCATTGCAACGAGATAACACATTTATCCAGTCAATTTGGAATAGAATTGAGTTGTAAATCTTGGTAATTAGTTTTATTAAAGCAAAAGATTTTATCGCTGTGAGTTAAATTTTTTTTATGAAGAGCATAGGAACAAAAGCAAGATATCTCAAGTGTTGGATGGTATATATCTTCCGGATTAGAAATAGGGATATGCCGCAATATTAAAAAGTCATTAGGTTCATTAACGAAAATAAGGTCCAACAGTCTACCAAATGCATTTGTGACGGAGTTGACTTGGAAAAGACAATTTTCCAATAAACCATGAATAAATGCAGCTGAAGAATCGGAATAATGAGATGGAACTAAATAATTGGTATCAGGATCAGCTTTCCAGGATGTAGACAGCATGTTAAAATCTCCAATTAACATTAATAAATCAGATGGTTTTATATAATTTTGGATTAAATCAACAGCTTTCAGATGATCCTCATAAACAGAAAGCGGAGAGTTAGGCGGAATGTATGAGCAAATAATGTTATTAATTTTAGCTTAAACACATATAATCTCAATATGTAAAAAATCGTTTAAGATAATTTCTTCAGACGAAAATTCATTTAATTCAACCAATACGCCGCCACTTTTTTATTACATTATTACACTGATTTTTATTTTTATCAGATTCAATTCTTTCACAACTTTCTCTATCTTTTCTGAAAATTTGATATTTAGGGCAAAAAATCTCAGAGTTATTAACTTTTTTACTGAGCCAGGTCTCCGTAAATATGATTATTGAAGCCAAAGCTATTACAATAAATTGACGAAAGTTTTGAATTCATACCTCTAACGTTTTGATACAAGATGTATATTAGTTTTTTGGATTTTGATCAGCGGATTTGGGAAGCCGAGCATTATCTTCTTCTCTATATATAAATTCACGTATTAATGCGTTTTTAGGCCAAAAACTGGCATCTACGATTTGTTCAAATAGGTATTCAGGAACAATTATTTTAAATGATGCTCTATTTCTGGAATTCATTTTGTAAACACTAATATCCTCAGGAATACAGTTTTTAATTTTAGAGATCACATAAAATTTCATCTCATCAGCTTTTGTATGATGTGCGAAACGTGTAGCAAATACAGTTTTCTTCGGAGGAATTGTTCGCAACCCTCTAGGAGTGGGTATTGAATCGATACCAGTTATAGGCACTATATTTGATGTACCAGACGTTGAAGCAGATGGGATTGGTGATGCAGCATCAATATTAATCAATCGACCAGCGTTTTCAGGATTATAAAGTAAATTATTAGCCGTAGCAGTTCTAGGCATTGAAGAAATATTTGGAGCAATAATGTTCAGAGCATGCTGAGTACTATGGTTATTAGCATTTGATGTAATCGGAAATGCTGCAGTTTCATTTAATATTGGAGTAGGTTTATTAATTATTATCAATTGTAAATTGTGAACAAAATCGAAAGTTATCACCCGATTACAACGAAATAAAACTCATTTCATTTGAGGTATGTTTAACTAAATGCTTTTAGAACAAAATTGTGATTTTTGTCACATTTTTATTTTTTATGAATTTTTAAAGAACAAAACAAAAATTTTTTTTTTTTTCGAAAATTGTTCTTTCTTTTAACTTCCACGATATCTCTGAAACTGCTGGGCAAATTTAAAACCAATGTAAGCACGGCTTAAAGATTATATTGTTGACGAGTTTTGGATTTTTTTAACTGAATATGGTGAACCCTTTTCAAGTTATTCCAATATATGTAGTGGAAGTGCCTTAATTTTGGACGTAATGGTATATCGCGAAAAGTCAAGCTGATAGAAAAAAACCAAGTGCACATTGGAAATCAGCGACCTCAAATCAGTAAAAAAAATTGCAATAAAGTTCCAGTCAGCATCAAAAAAGTTCCATTTTATTTCCTTGTGTAATTTTTTAATATATTTATGCTCTTTAACTCCCCTTTCACAAGAGCCCTATATCTCTCCTTCCGGAAAGTTTAGAGGATTTGCCTCCCTGGGTACAAAAGCCAACTTATTGTTTTTGTACCACTCAAGAGCTTTCTTACCATAGTGATAGGATGACAAATCGGGCCAAAAATGTGTGGACACATTGTATTGGAAGTAGTTTTCTTTGCAAACATTCGGTATTTATAGGCTTACTTCTTTTGCCGCAATTGCATATTGCTTACCACACAAGGGACTTTTTGCGAAACTTCGTCTGCTTTTGGATCCTAAACTTATCTTCAACAGTTCCTCGAGCATTAGCAACATACAAATTTAAACCGGAAGCTGCGAAAAATTTTCCGCTGAATACATTTCGTCGTCCATTATGCAGCAGGAGTATTTTTTATGGAAAATTATTTCAATTTCAGTGCTCTGTGTTTGGCATCTAAACTTTTAACAGCGTTTGTCTAGAACTTTTTGCACTTTGTATGTTTTAAAAC
This sequence comes from Cordilura impudica, assembly GCA_963682025.1. Taxonomy (NCBI): domain Eukaryota; kingdom Metazoa; phylum Arthropoda; class Insecta; order Diptera; family Scathophagidae; genus Cordilura; species Cordilura impudica. The sequence continues at coordinate 24,935,850 of OY821517.1, forward strand.
TTGTATTCGCATTAATTTTTTGCACAAAATAGCCCGAGCACTGAGCAAAACAGTACTGCTTTTCTAGAGGAAGTGTTGAGAGCTCCTCTCAATATGCTTTCTATTTTCTTGGCCTTAAAGATATCAAGTGGACCTTGCTTTCTTTCCGAATCATGTTTCCTAGCAAAGATTAAATTCTCCTGGCAGTTTCTAATAACATTTTTTATTTTTCAAAATAAAATACTAAGAATAATTTTACTCTGTTAGAGTTAGAGAATTGTGGCCCCTGGTTAAGAGTAAAAGTTAAACGAGGTCTAACATTTGTCCGTCTTTTTTAAATACTAAACCTAAATGTGGGATTTCGATTGTTTTCACTCGATATCGAATGCGACGATTAGAGATAGATCTGCATGGCGATTTCAGTATCAATCTTTAATTAGGGATATAAAGAAGCATCAAAAAATTTTAATAGAATTATAATTTAAATAATTACACTTTTTATTATTTGTTTAAAAACAGCCGCTCATGCGACTGTTTACTTTCACGTCTCTTTATTAATTCTTTTTCTATACTAATTTTAACGTATATCTACCTACGTACGCGCGCACATGCATTGTACACGCGTACACATACACTTACATTATGTGTAACTGAGTAGACGAGTGAATTTGCGTATTAAGCAGTTCACACGTAACTATACTACAGTACAATTGTGAGAAATACTTTTCTCACGCTTGAGTTCGGTGCAGGTGGATATATTTAGTTACAATTAGTAATTTAATTTTACTATTTAGTTACCGTACAGAAGGTAGGGTAACTATGACTTATCAAACACACTACACCTCCCTTTTACAGAAAAAGAATGATATATATTCCTGATCATTCTTTCATATACTTATAGTATTTTTAAATTTAGTTTGAAAAAAAAATATTAGGTCTCAAGATCTATTTTGGGTTCTTCACCTTCCCTTTTTTCCTTAAAATAAAATTAAATTTTAATTAATTCGATTTTGAAATTTATTTTTAATTTTAATTTAAATTTTATAAAGTTATTTAAAATTAATGTTGTAGGTAAAATTATAATTTATATGTAAAATGTTTTCTTCTTTTTTTTTTGAATGTTAGTTTACAATAAATTCTTCTTTTATTTTTAATGTTGGTTTACAATAAATTCTTCTTTTTTTCTTAAATTAATTATAATGTTAATTTTAAAAATTTTAAATTTTATATTTAGTATTGTTGTTAAATTTTAATCTTAAACTTATTTTGACCTGGCCAGGTATTTTTAAAATTAGAATGAAAAATTTTTTTTTTTTTTTTTTAGCTACATTGTTTTAGTCTATTTTTATGTACATTGGCTTTTTTACCGTCACTCATTGATAGGGTACAATTACCTAATTCGTCTATTTTCTCTACCGAATAAGGTCCCTTAAACAAGCTTCCCAGTTTATGGCCCGCATTGTTCTCTATCAAAACCAAATCTCCTATTTTTATTTCAATGGGATTAATTCTTCTATCGTACAGAGTCTTACTACTTTGTTTTTGCCTTTCTATCATACTCGCAGCTCGCTGCTGCGCCGTCTGAAGCCTATACTTTACCTCTTTTTCGTATGACTCTATGTTATATATTGGGTCAACGATATTGTTATCAAGAAATGGTATGTTAGGTGATTTCTTACCAAATATCAGTTCATACGGACAGTACCCATGGACAGTAGAAGGTGTTGTATTGAAGCAATACGTGAAGTATGTCAACCATTCGTCCCAATCTGTTCTGTCCGCTGAAAGATATGAACGAACGTATTCGTTAAATGTTCCATGTGATCTTTCTATAGTACCCAACGTTTGATGATGGTATGCTGTCGATGTTGTGTACTCAATATTCAGCAATCCACAAAGCTCTTGTATGGTCTGGTTCCTATACTCCGTTCCCATATCAGTCAGAATTCTATTCATTGGACCGTATATTAAAATGAAATTTTCAAAAATAGCCTTGGCTACGGTTTTAGCCTGTTTGTCAGGAATTGGTATAGTGATCAAATACTTCGTTAGATCACATATTATGGTTATGGCATATTCATTGCCGTTATTAGATTTAATAAAAGGACCAATTGTGTCAATAACGACTATATCGAATGCTTTCACTTGTGTTTCCGTTATCACCATTGGTTCCCTTGTTTTCGGTAGGGATTTATTTGTCTGACACTGCTTACATCCTTTTATATAGTTACGTATGTCTCTTGACATTCCGTTCCAGAAATATTTTTCATTTATTTTTGCTGTCATCCTTGTTATCCCTGGATGACCTCCGTATAAAGGATCATTGTGATATTTTTCTAGGAGTGTGTTTTTCTGCTCGTCAGCAGTAACATTTATTCTCCGTGGCGCTAGAGCTATTATTAATTTTTTTAATTCTTTGTTCCCTATTTCTTTAAACACATTGATTCGAATCTTCTCAAATATTTTGTCATTTAGTGATAGTTGCAACTTTTTGATGCCTTTGTTGTCGGTCATATTTTCCAACCTAGGGAAGAATTGATTTAGATCAACTTTCCCATTAACAATAAGGTCATCTATCCTAAGCTCCTCTAAAGTTATTTTCCCGTGTTTAAGGTAACACCTCGGTGTTTTGCCTTGTAAGTCAAACTTTAGGCGAACATTTTTTCTTACTTCCTTTATACTAAGTGTTTCATAAACCCTTGGGGTTGTCGTTATACTCTTTATTTTCTCATCTATTCCTGGTTGTGTTTTTCTAGATTTTGTTCTAGTGGTTACCATAAAAATGTTTCTGCTAGTTTTTATGTCTGCTATTGTTATTCTGGATAAAGCGTCTGCCGCATGGTTATCCTTTCCCCTCAGGTACTCTATTGTAAAATCATACTCTTCTAAATCCAATCTCATTCGCGTCAATTTTGAGGAAGGGTTTTTCATCGAGAACAAGTACGACAGTGGTCTGTGATCGCTTCTCACTAAAAATCTCGTGCCATATATGTATGGTCTGAAATATGTAATCGCCCAGTGTACAGCTGCTAATTCCTGTTCAATAGTAGATTTGTTCGCTTCACCTTTCGTGAACGATCGTGAGGCATATGCTATTGGAAGTTGTATTCCATCATGCTCTTGGCTTAGCACTGCACCGCATGCATATTTACTTGCATCGGTTGTGATACAGAATTGTTCATCAAAATTGGGATATTGTAATATTCTTGGGTTCAGTAGTGAGTTTTTCAAATATTCGAATGCTTTCTCACACTCTCTACTCCATTCGAATTTTGTATTTTTCCTACATAATCTCGTTAAGAGACGAGCGTGTTCCGCAAAATTAGGAACAAAACGTCTATAGTAATTGCAAAATGCTACAAATCGTTTTGTTTCATCGGCATTTTTAGGTGTGGGATAGTCTTGAATTATTTTGAATTTGCTATCGTCTGGAAGAATGCCTTTATCTGTACATTTGTGTCCCAAATAAGTCACTTCATGACTGAAAAATGAACATTTTCCTGGATGTAGTTTAAGGTTATATTTCCGACAGGTTTCAAAAACATCTACCAGATTCCTAATCATGTGTCGTTCTGAACGACCAATTACAACTAAATCATCCATATATAAGAAAGCTTGAGCTGGTGATAAACCAGCGAATGCAATTGTCATCATTCTCTGAAATGAATTTGGGGCTATTTTAAGCCCGTATGGGAGGCGCTTAAAACGGAATGATCCCTTATCTGTTGAAAATGATGTGATATCCCTGGAGTCCTCATCTAATTCAATTTGATGAAACCCAGACGTTAAGTCTAGACAAGAAAAATATTTCGCTTTGCCAAGTTGATCAAGAATGTCATCTATTCTTGGTAATGGAAATTTATCTGCAATCAATTTTTTATTAACCGCCCTGTAATCTACTACTAATCTCCATCTTTTATTAACGCTTCCAGCTAAAGATTTTTTCGGTACTAATAATATTGGGCTATTGTATTCAGAAGCTGATGGTTCAATTATACCATCTTTTATTAATTTATCCACTTGTCCTGTTATTCCCTCCTTATGCGCATAAGGTATCCTATAGTTTTTAATATATGTTGGTTCTATATCTTTTAAACGCAATTTTTGCCTGTAAAAATTATTCGCAGATATTTTTTCCGTTTCTAGTGCGAAAACATCAATATATTTCATGCATATTTCCTTTAGTTCATTCTCAATGAATTTAGGAAATTTTTCGGACAATATCTTAAATTTATCATCGTTATTCTGACACTCGACCATTGATACTGTTTCATAATTATCCAAGCTTTCAGTCTCTATTTGAGCATCAGATATAACAACTTCTTCGTCTGTTGTATTCATTATACGTACAAAAGTTTGTGAGGCGTTAGAAATTGTATTTGCTATAAATATCCCCTCCTTAGGGGTTTGGTTAGGAATTAATATGTCCCCCTTTGAATCTCCTACATTTATTCTTCTAATTACCTCTGATCTCGCAGGTAATGATATTGTGTTGATGTTTGGGTATTTTCGCATTTTCATCCGTATACTTTGTGGGAAATCATCTGGTCTTAATACTATCCAATCTTGATCCGTTCCATATTCTAGTTTACAATTGTACTTTCTAATGAAGTCAAGTCCCAATATTCCATCAGATGGAACTGGAAAGTCATCATCTACCACATGGAGTTTATGTTTAACTAACAGATTTTCAAATATCAGATCCGTTGTGATCTTTCCCCTAGTATAGGTTATACCCTTTCCTATGCCATGTAGGCTAATTGTGTTGGATGTATCTATTCTTTCAAATTTATTCTGTCCGCTTTTTATTATTGATATGTCCGCACCTGTGTCTACCAAAAATGTCGACACTCCTTCATTGAATTTTGATTTTAGTGAAATATATGATGCTGAATTCAGATTAACGTTTAAGATTCTACTATTTCTAATTATTTCATCTATTGAGTACCCGGGGATTGTACGTTTTCCGTACTCCCATGCAAAGCCCGGACATCACGTCCTCTATTATTATTGCGGTTGTTATAGTTCCCGCTGTAGTTATTATTGTTCCTGTTGTAACTGTCACGGCCATTATATTGCCTATTGACCTCATTGTTACCATTGTGGGACTGGTTACTCCCACTGTTGTATCTCCTGTTATTGTTACTACGACCGCTATTTCCGGTGTAATTTCCATGTCGGCTAAAATTTGCGTAGGATCGCGCACGTCTTTGACCCTGGGTATTGTGCATATCCCTGTTATAGTACATTATTGTACTATTTTTAGGCGCATCGGTTGAACAACTTATAAACTTAGCTACCGCATCATTGAGAGTGTTAAATTGACCTGCTTCTAGTATGAGTCCCACTCTGTCGTTGGTACTGTTTTTTGTCATTGCCTTTACAGCAATGTTTGTTGTGTATTTTTCGGCTAGTGTAGTATTTAAACCGTCCACTATGTAGGCGCTTTGTAATCTTTTCGCCAGTTCTTCTATCTCTTTGGTGTAGTCATTTGGTGTCCTACCACACTGTTTGAGATTCATTATCTTTGCCGAAAGCAACTCAACGGACTCGCCCTTGACTGTTGTTTTTAACCTAGCTATTATGCCGGCTAAATTTACTTCATTACCCTCTATGAGAGTACGTGCCGTTCCCTTCAATTTAGTCTTTACTAAATTGACGGCCACCGCATCCTGGTCTTCCGCAATTGAATCCACCAGTGTTAATGCATCCAGAAAACTTTGTAGGTTCTCTGCCCTACCATCAAAATCAGGTATGATTCTGGATGCTGTCCTTAAAAATTCCGTTGCTGTTTGTGGCATGTTTGCGCTTATTATTTCTGTCTGTATTGCTAATTTATTTTTGTCATCCGCAAATTCTACCCTTTCATGTAATGAGTTGGGCAATTCTACTTCAAGACCCCTACGAGCTGATACACTGATGAGTTTACTTCTTAGGTCAATGAAAAAACCCTCTGCTGCAACCTTATGTGCGGGTGTTAAACGCTGATAATTTACGTTTAATACGACTCTTATTTCTTCAAGTCGTAAGTAGAGGTTTTTTAGATGTTTTTCAACAGTTTCCTCTTTGGTAGGCCTATCGCTATTGAGGCATTTATAGGACTTGTCAAATTCCTCTCTGATAAGTCTGCACTGGCCTAGTATCGCAGACCAGTCCATACATGCAGATTAAAATTGACTTTTGTCTGCTAGGACAGAAAATCTTACCAGAAAATCGCACAAAAAAAAATATTCAAAATATTTGTCATTTAGGATTTGTCCCCCAAAGTTCCTGCTATATTAGCAATTAATTCAAATATTCAACAAAATAAAGTAATTCAATAATAGGACTCCTCCGGCACTTTATGTAAAATTTTATTCTCTTTAGTCAGTATTTTTAATAATGATGACAAAATAAAAAAATTTTGATAATATATAACATGATGTTATCGCAGTCTCTGCTTTGTTCTCTTTCTTTTTTTTTTTTTTGTTTAAATCTATTCGAGGAGTATATAATTTTAAAATCTTATGGGCCCATTTTTAAACCTTGTCAAGGTTGTCGCCTCTACTTAGATATCTCTTACGGAGAGATCTTTTGTGCAGTAGGTATAATTTTAGCGTTAAGTTTACCCCGCTTATCAATACCAAGCACAATGTGAGGTACCACAAGGATTGTATTTGGTTTGTGTGGTCGACAACCTCAACGTTGGTTATTACATTTGCGTTCGGGTTTTCTAATTTTGATTCCGGCTTACCCATGTTAAAATATAATTTATCTTTTAATTTCCTATTCCCAATAAAAATCAATATTTAAATTTATATTAAAGAATCAATATTTTAGTTTTAATGATACATTAAATATTTTAAATTGTCGATTTATTCCTAAATATGATGACTTTTCTATGTTCTGTTCTATATATTAAGTTATTCTATTTTATAGAAAAATTCACAGTTTAATTAATTTTAAAGTGAGTTCAATATTAATAATCATGTTTTTTTGTTTTTAAAAAAAATTTTTTTTTTTTTTTTTTTTAATATAATTAAATACATAATTTTTTTTCTAATATTTTGTATTCAAATTTCTTTTCAATTGATTGATTTTAACAAAAAAAATGTTATCAATACGAGTATCGAAGAAATCAATATTTAACTACTATGTAATATGTATGATTCAACTTATTTAAAAAAATAAAATATGCTACTTAGCTGTTGTTTTATTCTCCAGCTGCTGTAGATGATGGTTACTGTTGTTGACGTAGAGTTTGATGAATCTGTTGCTGGGGTTGCTTATTCATGTTGTTATTACCGTTTTTCGACTCTTCACTTTTTACAATTATTTTGGCTGTTACACTTTTGGTATTCCAGTTTGATGAATCCGTTGTTGCTGCGGTTGCTTATTCATGTCGTTATTACCTTTTTCAACTCTTCACTTTTTTACAATTATTTTGGCTTTTACATTTTTGGTATTCCTTCTTAACAAATTTTTAATTGTTGATTAAATTTAAATGTTGATTAATAATGTACGTTTTTCGACTCTTCACTTTTTTACAATTATTTTGGCTTTTACACTTTTGGTATTCCTTCTTAACAAATTTTCAATTGTTGATTAAATTTAAATGTTGATTAATAATATACGTTTTTCGACTTTTCATGCTTGGTATATGTAGTTATTGTTTTTCTGATTTTTTCACAAATTAAATTTTTTCTTAAAATTTTAATTGACTTATTATTTTTTTCATATTTTATTTTTTTTCATTGGCAGGATCGCCATATAATTTAAATAATTACACTTTTTATTATTTGTTTAAAAACAGCCGCTCATGCGACTGTTTACTTTCACGTCTCTTTATTAATTCTTTTTCTATACTAATTTTAACGTATATCTACCTACGTACGCGCGCACATGCATTGTACACGCGTACACATACACTTACATTATGTGTAACTGAGTAGACGAGTGAATTTGCGTATTAAGCAGTTCACACGTAACTATACTACAGTACAATTGTGAGAAATACTTTTCTCACGCTTGAGTTCGGTGCAGGTGGATATATTTAGTTACAATTAGTAATTTAATTTTACTATTTAGTTACCGTACAGAAGGTAGGGTAACTATGACTTATCAAACACACTACAGAATCTATTATTAACGGGTTTTTACACAAATACAATCCGCTAAAGCGGTTAAAAATTAATCAATAGAGTTCTGAATTCGAATGATTTCTATAGACGAAAGCACGATAGAATGAAAGAATATCGATGAAGAGTTTAAAGCAAAAAAAAAATTATGTCCTACTTTTAAACCCCGAGTTGTGGTATGTGGATGTATGAGTGCTGCTGGTGCCAGAAACTTACACATCACCGATGAAATAACGCAGTGCAGCAGCCATCCTGGGGGGGTGCTTTGCATGGATATAAATTTATTTGACCCTTATCTGCAATATTGCTGAAGAAAGAAATGAGAAATAATCACTGATTTTTGAGTTATAGCTAAAAGAAAAAAACTAAAGCAATATAAAAACCCATAAAAAAAAGTTTGGCCTGAGAACGCCAAACCCTTTTAAAGTTTTACTATACTGGCCCAGTACTTTCACCCTGACTTGGATTTTCACATCCCAGAGACAATGATTCCGAAAATGTTCCACAGTGTAATGGACCACAACAAATGTATTGAGATTTTACAACGTATATTATCAAATAACCTCATCTTTAGCAAATACTGAGTTGTGGCATCTTTACAATACCTCACACTTGTTGGAAACTCTTCCCCAGTCCCCGGACATCAATGCAATAGAAAATCGTTGAGATCATTTGGACAGAGGAATTAGAGAAAGAGAAATGAGAACCAAACATGATTTAATTAAAGCCATCCAGGAAGAATGATAACAAATGCAACCATAGGTGACCCATATTTGGTTTCATAGAAGACTAGAAGCAGTAATTGAGAGTAAGTAATCACATACCAAATTATAAAATAATACAATTTAGGGGCACGAATTAATTTTTTTAAAGAAAAATTAATAAAGAGCACTTATTTTTTGAAGTGTAAATAAATGTAATTTTCTATTTTTGTTGTAATTTTTATAAATATTAATTTTTTGATATAAATGAAATTAAATTATTTTTTGATGTATAATTAAGGTATCTATAATATTAATAGGCTAGACGATTTCTTGTGACCGATGTTTTGTTCTACCGTTTTATCCCGATTTTGACCAAACATATATTATTTGAAAGGTATTTCTTTTTAGCTGTACACCTGATTTACAGATTTTTAAATTTTTTCCTTTATTTTGAGTAAATTGCATTTAAAGTTGCAACCACCACATACATAAAATTGTACATATACTATGTGTGTTTTATTAAATTTGTTTATGTGTTTGTTACTGCGTTTGTTATCTTCATTCACATAGAAATTGCACTCGAATTTCGAGCGCTGGAATCTGCTAGTTTATTATAATGAATAGTTGACTCTAGTGTAAATAAATGTAATTTTCTGTTTTTGTTGTAATTTTTATAAATATTAATTTTTTAATATAAATGAAATTATATTATTTTTTGATATATAATTAAGGTATCTATAATGTTAATAGGCTAGGCGATTTCTTGTGACTGATGTTTTGTTCTACCGTTTTATCCCGATTTTGGCCAAACATATATTATTTGAAAGGTATTTCTTTTTAGCTGTTCACCAGATTTACAGATTTTGAAATTTTTTCCTTTATTTTGAGTAAATTGCATTTAAAGTTGCAACTAACACATACATAAAATTGTACATATGCTATGTGTGTTTTATTAAATTTGTTTATGTGTTTGTTACTGAGTTTGTTATCTTCATTCACAATATTAATAAACCATAAAAGTGTTGGTTTGTGAATTGGCTAACTTGAAAAATAAAGCTGCCTAGAAATTGCACTCGAATTTCGAGCGCTGGAATCTGCTAGTTTATTATAATGAATAGTTGACTCTAGTGTATATAAATGTAATTTTCTGTTTTTGTTGTAATTTTTATAAATATTAATTTTTTAATATAAATGAAATTATATTATTTTTTGATATATAATTAAGGTATCTATAATATTAATAGGCTAGGCGATTTCTTGTGACCGATGTTTTGTTCTACCGTTTTATCCCGATTTTGACCAAACATATATTATTTGAAAGGTATTTCTTTTTGGCTGTTTTGCAGATTTATAGATTTTTTTAATTTTTTCCTTTATTTTTAGTAAATTGCATTTAAAATACATAAAATTATACATGCTATGTGTGTGTTTATTAAATTTGTTAATGTGTTTGTAATAAAAATGAGTTTGTTTTTTTGGTGTTGATTTGTAAATTGGCTATAATTGATTAGCATATCTTTAGGGTCTTTCTTTAATGAAAAAATAAAATTTCTTAGAATTTGCACTCGAATTTCGAGGGCTGGAATCTGCTAGTAAAATTGTAAAAAAACAATTTGTAGAAACATATTTGAAACTTGAGATAAGAGTGAAAACTAACTTTATGGGTCTGCTAGTCTGCCAGTAAAATTGTAAAAAACAATTTGTAAAAACTTATTTGAAACTTGAGATAAGAGTGAAAACTAACTTTATGGGTCAACTGTACATTTTTTTAAAATTAATTTTGTTGTTCGCGTTGATAAAATAATTTAAAAAGTCAACTCGATGTTATTGACGAGAATGTGCAAACAGAAGTGAAAGAAGAGTTTAACGGAAAATTCATAATTACGACTCATTGTTTTTTTTTATTATTATTAAAATTTGTATATTACTCTTACACTTGGAGATGTTTTTTTTTTTTAAATTAATTTAATTTAATTTAAAATCTCAGTATTCAAGACTTTTATTTAAAGCACTTTTTCTAGTTTATAAACATAAAATTCAGTTTTATTATAATAAGCCTTTTTTGTACTATCTGTAAGTGAAAAAAAATTAAGCAAAGTTTAACAGCTTCAGAAATAGTCAATAGCAAAAATATGAAAAAGGTTTATTTGCCTGCTATTTCCACTTTTTTTGCACATATGAACAACAAGCAAAAACAATGCGTATGCATCAATAATAAATAAAGAAACAAAACAAGTAAGCAAATTATAGTCGGTCTAGCCCGACTATACGATACCCTATACCATGGTTAAGAGACCCTATCTCTTCGGTTCAACTAATTGGATATAGCAAATAAGCATAAACCAAATTTGAGTGGCATTTTTATTAAATTTTTTCGCTGCAGATATGAAAAAGTTCATATCGGATACTATATTTATATGGGGACTAGGTCGAAAAATGGACCGATCCTGACCATATTTGGTAAAGTCACTTATACTTTGAAAAAATATAAACAAACCAAATTTGAGAAAAATCTGTGCAATATTTTTGTTTTTTGATAGATTTTAGTGCAGATCGGGAAGCAGCTCTATATTGGGCCTATGACTAAGAATTTTCCTATAGGCAGTATTTTTGAACTACTGATTAATGGATGTAATAAACACATACAAACCCAATTTGACTGAGATCTATACGATAATTTGGAACTTATGGCAATTAATGTCGATTTCATAGGGGTCATTTGTATGGGGGCTAGGTCTGAACATGAACCGATTCTCACCAATTTCAATAGCGTTCATCCCATGGCCGATGGAGGCTTATATACCAAATTTCATTAAAATATATTCATATTTGCGACCTGTAGTTTGATTACAAGCTTTACTTGGACACACAGACGGACGGACGGACGGACATTGCTATTTCGACTCAAAAAGTGATTCTGAGTCGATCGGTATAATTAAAGATGGATCTAGGACGAATATTTTTGGCTGTTACAAACAGCAGCACAAAGTCATTATACCCAAACCACATAGTGGTATAGGGTATAAATACAATTGTAGGTGTTTACATTTATGCTCATCGTATTTAAAAATTGCTTTCAATTAAAAACGCACGAAAATACCTAAAAATTTTGTTAATTACCTGTTAAATTTTTAAATCCATTATAATTTTAAATCTAGCCTTCTTTTTCTCTTAGTGTTTATAACACGGGTGGAAGGTATCAAATATTCGACACAGACGTATTTAACACTCATACTTTTTATCTGGTTATCAATTTGTAATTCATATATTAATTTGAATAATCTGAGAGAATCTTAAAACATTTTGCAAGTTCATTAATTATAAGTGTGTGTATGCAAGCCAAAAATGGGCAGCATAACAAAAGAGTGTGTGGCACCTTTTACAGAATATCGAATATATATAGTAGAACTATGAAAGCAGGAGCATTGAAACTGTTAGTCCTTAAATTATCGATTTAAGTAGTCATGCCAAAAATTGATGAGTTCAGATTTGTATCTGCAGCACTATGATAGTGAAACTTTAGATTGGTTTAACTTGCTTAGGTAGCCCCCAAAGAAAGCAAATATTTATCAACAAATATCTGTGATATTTAGAACTTTGAACTTTGTGCTTATTCATAAGTTGTTAATCTAAGTAGTCATAGCAAAAATGGACGGGATAGGATTAGTGGGCAGCTTCCAATCTAAGTAACATATATATGGAATGATATGTTATGATATATGATATATGATATGATATGATATGATATGATATGATATGATATGATATGATATGATATGATATGATATGATGATATGATATGATATGATATGATGATATGATATGATGATATGATATGATAAGAGATACAATAGTGTGAATCAATAGGATTAATTAAGAATGCAAAGTGAATTTTTAATATAATTAATGTGGAGACCAAATATTATAATTGTCTGCGAAATTATTGTTGTTTAATTAAACAGAATATTTTAAATCATAGCTGGCCATACCGGCACGAGGGAGCCAAACACTAATCGGCTTCTTATATGTATAGAGCCGAACGAAAACAAAAAAACTCACCAAAGAGCAAAAGAAAACAACAATTTCATTTAGTCTTTTAATGAAGCTTTTCAATAAAGGCCTGTACGCAGCTTGCTAAGGAATCAAAAACTTCATATAAAAAAACGCTTCAGAAATGCTTAAGGAATTTTTCTGTCAAAAAATTTCTGTTGATAGTCCGCAGCTTTTTAAAAAAGTAGTATTGTTTTTACTACTTTTTTTTGACGTAAATGAAGTTAGGCAACCCAGGCTTTGAGCAGGAATATCAAATTTTTCGTTCTTTCTGAAAGGAATTTTGACAGGAGAGGTAAGCATAAACAAAATGTAATATGCTAAAAAAAATAAAAGTTATTTTTCAGTTGCAAACTTGGGAAAAAACGAACAAAATTCGGCAAAAAAAACAAGAAGCGGATGGGTAATTTTGATACTGAGCTTAAAAAGCGTTTAGCACGCCAAATAAAGCAGAACCGAAGAATTGATTTGTTTTCAATTTCACAATTCTTAATAATTGACAGAAAACAGCTGATTTCTAGCGTCGCACTGAAAGGTACATTTGTGCTTTTTTTTCTTTAAGAAATATATGAAAATTTTCTGTTAAGATTCCTTAACAAGCTGCGTACAGCTCTTAAAGTTGGTCTATGTCTCATTACCTTCCGAAATTCTTACATTGTTTTTTTAATTGGTACACAGAGAATATTTACAGCAACGAAAATTTTTTTTATTTTATTAAGGTTTATATTTTATAAATAGATTTTTAGTAAAAAAAAAAAGCAATCATATGGGATAAAGAATAAGTAGTTTTTCTTTTGAAAGGCGCTAAATGAAGCGAAGGGCTTCGTGTGTAACTAAGTATTAAAGATAGTAGTTTTTTTAAAACAACAAAATACAAGTATATTCAAAATTTTCCCATATTCATCGTGAACTAGTTTCCCTATTAGCCATTCATAATAACATTCATACAAAACCTACATAAACCAATTCAATATCGGCATTGTGTTTCGTCCATGGATTTCGATTAGTGTAATACAACTCTGTGGTTTTCTGGAATAACCGCGTATGTCCATTAAATCTATTAATTTTTAACGCTCTTTACATGTGTTAAAATTTTTTTTTTTTTAAATATTGGCCATTTCTGAGTTTTTCGTTTAAATAACGACGTAACTTATATGTATGACGTATGTCAACCTACGTTTGATCGCTGACAAATTATTTTCTCAGAAAACGACACATAGCGACATACGTTGTTATTAATGCAAAAAAAATGCAAAATAATTTCGGATTAGTTTTCAGTGTATAACCACTTATAAAAAACTTGTGTGTTTATTTCTGTTATTTTTTGTGACTATTATTCTTGATACGTTGTTATATTCTCATCCTAAGTCCCGTTAACTTTTTGTTGACGAACAAAAAAATCCATTTTTCAAGCAGCAACAATTTATGTCTACATGGGTGGTTGCATTGGTAGTTTTCTTTTCCAAAGAAAACGACGTAGTTGTTTTATCTGCACCACTTTAAGTGTAATTTACATATTGTTTTTTTTGTCCTTCTCTAGGATCTATTCCTCTGAAGATTTTCGACTCAAAATTTTAAATAAAGTATTTATTGCCCACATCTACAGGACTGTTAAATAAAAAGCTCTAAAATCTTTATATCGAGCCCATAATTTCAAATATAACGTTTTTTGGCTCCCCTGAACATTTTGATTTTATGACATACGCGGTTATTCTAGAAAACCACAGAACTAGCACATGCTCATAAACCAAGGTTCAGAAAATACACACATCAAACACACAATGTTCTTTTCTAAAGCAGCCAACACATATTTTTATTTTGATATCAATTATGTGTGTTTCTAAATTTTGTACGGTGCCGAACACAATCATGACTGTGTTTCGTGTTAATATTTCGTCAGTTTTTAAAGAAATTAAAATAAAAATATAATAATAGAAATAAAAAAATAAAAGTAAAATGATAGTAATAAAATAGAAAACAGAGAAATTTTATATGTTGTTTATGAATTGATTTCCTTTTTTTTATTATTTTTTTAATTTTTGTTTATTTTATTTTTTTATTTTTATTTTTATTATTATCTTTATTATTATTTTTATTTTTTTTATAACTGCTAATGAATTATTTTAGATTTTTTAAATAAATTTGGTTGAAACAATTGTTGTCGTTTTTATAGGGGTGTATCAGATTTTTCCGATTGCGAATGGATAATGTTTTAATTTTTAGATGTACGCGTTCAAGAACATGTTCTGTTTTTTTAGCAGTACACGTGCAAGAACACGAACTTAAAATAAAGCTACACACGAATCTGTGTGGTTTATGTGTGTTCGAAACAAAAAATATATGATAGAAACATGTTCGTGTAGATAACGAAATATTAAAACGAAACACAGTCATGATTGTGTTCGGCACCGTACAAAATTTAGAAACACACATAATTGATATCAAAATAAAAATATGTGTTTGTTGGTCTGTACGAGTACGAGTTTTTCATTCAGTATGTGTTTTTTTTTCTGAACTTTGTCATAAACAAAACCACTAACTCATTTCTCTCGATGGACAGCACTGTTTTAAGTCCACTTCTATTAACGAATGTAAGTAATGTTTGCCGAGATCCGCTAGTTTCTATATAATATTGTAAATATTTGAAAATGTAGCATTTTTTGAAGATTATATTGATAATTTTGAAAGTTGCTTTAAACTACATATCCTATCTAGGACCATTTATATTCATGTTCCCATTTAAAGCAGCGTCTCAATATTCACTTAAAATTAGCTAGCGACCTACAAATAAGATACAGTGGGTGACAATACATTGGAAACTTTTACAAAATTTTCAATTTGCGAATTCCGATTTTTAATAATTTTGCGTTTAGTCTTAAAATTATGTTTTTATACCCTATACCACTATGTGGTTTGGGAATAATGAATTTGTGCTGCTGTTTGTAACTACCAAAAATATTTGACCTAGACCCATCTTTTATTATACCGATCGAATCAGAATCACTATCTGATTCGATTTAGCGATGTCCGTCCGTCTGTGTCCATGTAAAGCTTGTAATCAAACTGCAGGTCGCAAATATGCATATATTTTGATGAAATTTGGTATATAAGCTTTTATCGGCCAAAGGATGAGCGGTATTGAAATTGGTGGAAATCGGTCCATGTTCAGACCTAGCCCCTATACAAATGACCCTAATGAAATCAACATAAATTGCCATAAGATAAAAATTATCATATAAATCTTAGTTAAATTGGGTTTGTATGTGTTTATTACATCCACAATAGTTCAAAAATGATCCCTATGAGACAACCCTTAGTCATAGGCCCCATATAGAGTTGCTTCCCGATCTTCACTTAAATCTATAAAAAAAAACAAAAATATTGAACTGATTCTTCTCACATTTTGTTTGTATATATTTTTGCAAAATACAAGAGACTTTACCAAACATGGTAATCGGTCCACTTTTGGACCTAGTCCCAATATAGATATAGCATCCGATATGAACTTTTTCATATCTGCAGCCAAACAAATTAATAAAAATCCCACTCAAATTTGGTTTATGCTTATTTTCTATATCCAGTTAGTTTTCTTACTTGTTCTTTTTTTTTGGGAGATCAGTCTTTAGAGTGTTCTATATCGAAAGATTAAAAATTGTTACAAAAAGCACAATTAAAATAAAATATATAAACGAAAAAAAATACTTTATTTTTAGTGATGCCAAATTAATGGAAACTTTTAAACATCTGTACCAATAAAAATGGAAGATAGTATGAAAAGAAATTTATAAAATCTAAAGGTCCAAATTTAAAGGTTCATTTTTAAATACTTATGCCTGGTTTGCACTATGTCATATAAGCTGACAACAAACAATTGCCTCAACTGACATCTCGAACGAAAAATCCGGCAGTCAAACACAAACAAATTGCTAACATGATGGCAATTTCATTTCAGATGTCAAATGTTGCCAGGGGTCGTAAATGACAAGACATTAAAGCCCGTTTTCATACAACTGACAATAATTGAAAACAATTGCCATTGAAAATGATATAACGAAAACCAGGCATTATAGTTTCTGACATTTTTTTAAACTGTTTTTTAAACAGAATTGTATTTTTCAATGTTTTTATGTTATGATTAACTAACTGACCCGTCAAACGTTGTTTTGCCACATAAATTATTGCCATATAACTTATTTTTGTTGTTAACTATGATTATATGTATTCACATGTATGGGAGGTGCACCGCCCACTGGTTTCATCCCGCCCATTTTTCACAAAACTGCTCACACTCATCATTTTTGGTAAGACTACTTACATTAACAACCAGTTGGCGTGCAGAAAGTTTGAAGGAATCTTGCTGTCACAGAGCTCCAGTTATATGATGTTAAAATTTTTTTATGTATGGAAGGTGCCACGCCCACTTCATATATTTAAAAAAATATATTGCCAATTTTACTTTCCCGACACAAACTTACACACTGTGAAAATTTCAAGAAGAGCAATCCCATGGTTTATCCACCTTTTAATTCAAACCCACAAACACCCAAACAAACAAATTTTCATTTTTATAAAGGATCCGCCATCTAACGTTTTTTTTTTTTTTCAACTAGTGCTTATTTCGTGAATGGTAACACTTAGCTCATGTCTGATTTGACAGATAATTAGTTTTATCCTTCCGCTGAACGAATATGGTTGTGTATACGCTTGAACAACGCTGGGAAATATTGAAAATCATGGTAATGTTGCAGAATGTGTGCGAAAATTGCGTACGGATTTTGGAAGAAGAGAAGCACCGTCAGCTGCGTATGTTGTGAAAAAAGTAAAAGAAACTGGCATCCTCATCGATAAACCAAAGCGTGAAAAGCCAAAAACAGTGCGTACACCCGGGAATATTGCTGCTGTGGCAGAAAGTGTGCGTGAAGCTCCATCAACATCAATTCACCGTCGTTCTCAAGCATTGAACATTTCGGAGGCATCATTGAGACGAATTTTGCATAAAGACCTTGGTATGACGCTATACAAAGTCTAATTGGTTCAGGAATTGAAGCCAACTGACCATCCAATGCGTTTTCGCTTAGCTAAGTGGGCCTGCGATCGACTTACAGAAGATGCCGATTTTGCCAAAAAAAAATCATCTTTTCAGATGAAGCTCATTTTGATCTTGGCGGGTATGTAAACAAGCTAAATTGTCGCATTTGGGGCACAGAACACCCGCACGCATACATTGAAAAGCCGATACACCCAAAACGAGTCACTGTTTGGTGCGGATTTTGGTCCAGAGGCATAATTGGGCCATTTTTCTTCGAAAATGAGCAAGAAGTGGCCGTTACAGTCAATGGCGATCGTTATCGGGCCATGTTGAACGAATTTTTGTTCACAAAAATTGAAGAGGAGGATATTGGCAACATTTGGTTTCAACAGGACGGCGGTACGTGCCACACAGCCGAAGCTACACTCGATGTTTTGCGCCCTGTTTTTGAAGATCGCATTATCAGCCGCAGAGCTGATGTCGTTTGGCCACCTCGGAGCTGCGATTTTTTTTTATATTATTATTGTGGGGTGCCCTCAAATATAAGTGTTACGCCAACAAGCCAGAGACAATTGACGCTTTAAAGGACAATATTCGTGAAGCCATTGGTGAAATACAGCTGCACACAATCGATAATGTGCTTAAAAATTGGACCGATCGTGTAGGCTACTGCATGGCCAGCCGAGGCAGCCATTTGAATGAAATTATTTTCCATTATTAACCGGAAGGATTGTACTTTCAAATAAAAAAAGAAATTTGAGATAATATTCAGTAGTTTTTTTTTTTTTTTTATAGCATTTTCAGAAAAAAAAAGTTATTTGGCGGACCCTTTATATATAGATTATAGAAGATTATTAAAAAATAATGGCAGGAATAGAGGTTTGTGAATAGTTAAAAACCATAACAATAAATGATTTTACTACTGGTCTTAAGCAAAAGAATATTTCTGAAAAATATTCTATAAATTAATCCATAATTTCAAAAATTATCAAGAAATGTTGTGAAAGAGGTACGGTGACGACTCAACATTTAGGTAGCAGGCACTATAAAATGAGTCAAAGACAACATTATTTAATAGAAAGAGAGTTTAAAAAATGTCCGAAAATGCTACCTAAAGAGGTTATTAATAATCTAAAACTAAAAATATGTGACCGAACTGTTGCCTGACTAGCAATTAAGGCTGATATTGGTTGTTATCGTCCTGCGAAGAAACCACTGATGTCAGGCTCACATCAATTTTGCTAAAGAAAAATGGTCAAGACAGCTTGGAATACTATTCTCTTTTCAGATGAGTGCAAGTTGAATTGAAGAGGCCATGATAGAAGAACGTTTGTACGACGACCAAAGGGAAAATGGCTAGACCCAAAAAAAAAAAAATAGAAATAAAAATTTTTAGTTTAGCGGTGGCAATTTTATGGTATGGGGTTTGCTCTTCTGTCTAAGGAATGGGCCCAATCCATATAGTAAAAGATAATCTAATTGGAAATTCACACGCGTAGGAAAATATGCCTGTGGCAATGATCCAAAGTTGTAAACGAATGGTTATATTCTAATGCATTTACTGTTTTGGAATGGCTAGCCCAAGCACCAGATCTTAATTTCATAGAACATCCATGGGGAATTGTACATCGAAAAATATGGACTCGAAATTACACCAATAAACCAGATCCCATAGAGGCAGTTAATTCAGAGTGGCAAAAAATGTCAATGGATATTATCAACAATTTAATTATTTTCTTGCCTCGGCGTTGTGAAGCAGTACTAAAAAATAATGGATACCCAACAAAATATTCAAAAAAAAAAAAAAAATAGATGGAAAGTTTCCAATTTTTATATAATAAAAGTTTCCAATGTTTTGTCAACAGCTTAAAAATTAATACTTTTAAGTTTTGTTATTTTTTTCTGAAGCTAAATAAATAAAATCCACAAATTCTTAAAAGAGTTTTTAATATTAAAATCCAATTTATTGGTATTGACCGTTTAAGTGATCAAAACTATATGTGACCTTCTCCGAGAAAAGGGACCTAGTGTTTGAAAATTAAGTTTTGAGAAAAAAACGCATTTAAAATTTCTACACCCTTTTAGGTACCAGAATCCACCGTTTTTGACACAACCCGTTTTTTGACACACTAGGTCCCTTTTCTCGGAGAAGGTCACATATCTTTGGTTTTCTAGAATAACCGCGTATGTCATAAAATCAAAATGTTCAGGGGAGCCAAAAAAACGTTATATTTGAAAATATGGGATAGATATAAAGTTTTTAGAGCTTTTTATTTAACAGTCCTGTAGATGTGGGAAATAAATACTTTATATAAAATTTTGAGTCAAAAATCTTCAGAGGAATATATCCTAGAGAAGGACGAAAAATATGTAAATAGCACTTAAAGTGTGTGCAGATAAAACAACTTATGTCGACAAACGTCGTTTTCTTTGAAAAAGAAAACTACCAATGCAACCACCCATGTAGACATAAGTTGTTGTTGCTTGAAAAATGGATTTTTTGTTAGTCAACAAAAAGTTAACGGGACTTAGGATGAGAATATAACAACGTATCAACAATAATAGTGACAAAAAATAACAGAAATAAACACACAAGTTGTTATAAGTGGTTATAAACTGAAAAATAATCCAAAGTTATTTTGCATTTTTTTTTTTTCATTAATAACGCTATGTATCGTTTTCTGAGAAAATAATTTGTCAGCGATCAAATTTAGGTTGACATACGTCGATAGTGCTGCAAATTAATTTAATAAACATTTAAGTTACGTCGTTATTTTAAGAAAAAACTCAGAAATGGTCAATATTTAAAAAAAAAAAAATTAACACATGTAAAGAGCGTTAAAAATTAATATATTTGGCATCGTTAACTCAAAACTGACAAAAATGGACATACGCGGTTATTCCAGAAAACCACAGATATATATTATAAAAAGTCTCCATTGTTTGTCACTTATTGTATATGGCTGCCTCAGTTGTCAAAACGATTAACTATACTTTCAGATTGAAGACTCTTTTTAATGTCAATGCACTTGATTGACGGCAATCTATTAATATACAAAACTCATTTCTCTATTAATAATGAATAACACCATTAACACATCATTATTATTATAGAAATTTGTGTTTTATGTTAAAATTTTCTTAAATCTCAAAGTGAAGTTAATCGATTTGGCAAGTGATGCATCCATATTTTACTCAAGATGGGTTTGTACATTATTTTGAAATACATTAATATAGGCCTGTGCGATCACTCTTGGTATTGTACTTAAACATCTGAGAATAGTCACATTCGTGCAGAAACCTTAACTTGTTCTATTTCTAATTTGTTAATAGTTGTTAGGTTTTGCAAGAATTTTCTAATAGACCTTATTTTCTTCTTTAAATTATTAACCTTAACCAGTATGATTATTTGTAGCACCCTTTTCCAAAAACTATTGGGTATCGCTTAGTCGGCCTAGATCGTCTATAACATCGCTGCTTCCTTTTATTTTACTTTTAAGTGCAAATATTTTTTTTTTTCTTCCAATACATTTACTTCGTGCAATACCAATATAAACCAACATTGTTTTATAATGATAAAATATTTCAAATTTTCCTAATGTCAATCAAATGTCATATTTTATAATAAATTATTAGTATTATTTTCTTTTTTGCTTTTCTTTTCAAACCATTTAGAATTTAAACCATATGTTGCTTAACGAAAACTTTATTTGTTTAACCACTTATGGTGTTAACGATAAAAATATAAACCACTGAATTTAAATTAATTTTTAAGGTAATTACTTTTAATATATTAGTTGGTGCTGTAGTTGTTTTACTAACCATTTTACACTATTTTGTGGTACATTAAATGACTGAAATTGGCAATTGGCCATGTTTGCTAACAGCTAAATTATGCGGTTGTGTTAGTAAGGTTTGCAGCTAGTTGGATGACAGCCTTGCTCATTATGTTGGTTATTGTATAGCCTACACATACAAGCATACACACACTTATACACAATCACATTAGCACCTGCTTTTCTGTGCTCTTAGTGTCTGGTGTATTAACCATCACAAACCGCGTTTGTTAATAAGCATTCTTACTTGATTGCTGACTTGTTAGCTGAATGTGTTTCGGCACAGTCAACTAGATTTTACGTTTATAGAAATTATTTCATTTAAGCTATTTGTTGATGATAAGATAAGAATTAACAATTTAAATTCAGTTTAACATTTTTTTTTTTTTTTATATTTTTAGTATTAAAAACATCTTTTTTTGTGGAGCTGTTTATAGAAACAAAAAAATGTTTTTTAATATTTATTTTTTTTTTTAAGAAAACTGTGGCAATATTTGTTTCAAAATTTATTATTATAAAATATTTTATGGCTTCACCCAAACCCATGAGTGATTTAAGTTTCATATGATAGAAAATATTAATCATGCGTATGCGTTCAAATAAATCCACGATTTGATTTAAAAAATAAAAAAATGTAAAAAAAAATTTTAGAAGAAAATTTTTACTCATAAAACACTAAATTAAAAAAAAGGACAAATTGTTATAAAATAAAATATTTTTATTCGAAAAAAAAACATAGAAATGAATAAATAATAAATACCCTATATCAATCTGTGGTCAGCGCATAATTAGTTTCGGCTGATTTCTGTAACTTTCAAAAATATCTAACGAAGACCCTCTGCTTAATATACCGATCGACTCTGAATCATTTTCTGAGTCGATTTAGCTATGTACAATAGAGTTGTCCTTCAAAATAAAAATGCGATTTTGGTCCAGTTTGTTTCTTTTTTATATAAAACTAATAAATTTGTTTAAAAGAAACACTAGGTCATGGAATTTGATGGCATTTTGTTCAACTTTAAAAAATTGGTTAATGCCATCATTTTTGTTTCGGCCTCTATACCTATAAGTACTCAGATATGAAGTATTGTTTTATTGCCACGTTGTTAACCTATTGCGCATTGAGACCGAAAATGGGAAATATTTTTGATACAATTTTGAAAACTCCTTTTTCAAGTTTTGAAAAATTTTCTTAAACAAAATTTAAAAAAAAGGATCCGGCACTTCAAGGTTTTGTTAAATGTACGTTAGAGATTAACTGTGTGAATTTTTAGGTAAGTCCCTATGCCAGAATTTTTTTGACAAGTATTTTATTTGTGCAGATTTCGTGAAAAATTAGATTTTTGTGAAATGCTCAGTGAATGTACTCTTTCTAAATACTTTGTATCAAAAATTTATCAGTTTTCTACTTTTAGATGTTATATTTTATATTAATAGCCTAGGGTTTCAGAAAACCCTAAACTTTTTGCACTTGGGGTCACATATGTCCCCAAGCTAATAAAAGACAATTTATTCAAAAAATTCAAATATTTTGTAAGTGCTTTTTGAAAAGATAATTTACTACTGATATCGATTCATATAACAACTTGTCGAAAAAATTAAACTATAGAACGAAATGTTCGTAAAATCTAAAAAAAAAAAAACTCATATTTTACCATACAAACACTCTTGAAATTTCCAATCGATTTCCGGCGCAACTTTTCTTTATCCGATTGTCCCCAAACTTCACATTTATTTGTGTTATATACAAGGTTCAGAAAATACACACATGAAACACACAATGTTCTGTTCAAAAGCAGCCAACACATATCTTTATTTTCATATCAATTATGTGCGTTTCTAAATTTTCTACGGTGCCCAACACAACCATGACTGTGTTCGTTTTAATATTTCGTTATTTATACGAACATTTTTGTATCACATACTTTTTGTTTCAATCACACATAAAGCACACATTTTTGAGTGTTGCTTTATTTGAAGTTCATGTTCAGGTACGTGTACTGAAAGAAAAAAACACAGAACATGTACAATAAACAGGTTCGAGTTCAGTTATATTTTAAGTCGTGTTGTGGCTCGTGTAGTGAGAAAAAACAGAACATGTACAATAAACAGGTTCGAGTTCAGTTATATTTTAAACACGACTTAAAATTTAAACACGACTTAAAATATAACTGAACTCGAACCTGTTTATTGTACATGTTCTGTTTTTTCTTAATACACGAGCCACAACACGACTTAAAATATAACTGAACTCGAACCTGTTTATTGTACATGTTCTGTGTTTTTTTTCAGTACACGTACCAGAACATAAACTTCAAATAAAGCAACACTCAAAAATGTGTGCTTTATGTGTGATTGAAACAAAAAGTATGTGATACAAAAATGTTCGTGTAAATAACGAAATATTAAAACGAACACAGTCATGGTTGTGTTGGGCACCGAAGAAAATTTAAAAACAAACATAATTGATATGAAAATAAAAATATGTGTGTGTTGGTCTAAGTTATGTTTGTTTACATATATGTACGAGTTTTTTATTCAGTGTGTGTTTTTTTCTGAACTCTGGTTATATATAAAGGAAACGAACTGGACCCCAACACTCCCCAAAATCGCAATTTTAAAAATGCCCATATAACGTAGGACCACTCTAATATTATTACATATGTACATCCATCTATATGTCTGTCTGTTTATTCGTCCATATGTCTATGAGGGTGTCCATGTAAACGTTGCAATGAAACTATAGGTCGCCCAAATGAATATATGTATTTTTGATGAAATTTTGTATACAAGTTTTCCACGGACATAGCACGAAGACTATTCATATTAGTGAAAATCGATCTGTGTTCACACCTAGACCCAATAAAAATTACCCTTCGAGAATGACTTAAATTGCTATAAGATCGACTTTATTACACTATGGAACAAATTGAGGGTGGATGATTCATAAACCAAAGTATTTGGTCCTCTATGGATACAGTCATACTTTATGGCCGCATAAAGTTTTCATTTTTCGCCGACACGATATTAAACTAAACTTAATAAGTAGCGTAAGAGTTCCTTTGAACTAAATTCTGAGTTTGCATGTCTCCAACAGAATTTTAAGAGGAATTTTTTCATAGAACATTTTAACCCTATATCTGCAATATTCTTGGGCCATTTAAATCCCTTCTTCATACCCTTCTAAAGACCAAAAAAGTGTCCTGAAACGTGCCTTTCATGGGTTAAAATATTCTGCGAAAATGATCTGCAGCAAATTTTAGTAGGAGGTGTGTCGAAGACGAGAACGTCATACGGTCATGTTAAATCACTGAAGAGATGAATTTTTGTTTATCACATGCAGCCCAGGCGATTAACAATGTTAAAAGTTAATGTAAATTTTCTAAATTTGTCATTTTACACCTAATGTAATATTTTAATATTTTTTTTATTTAGTATTTTAACCCCTATCTCGTATTTTTCCTGCAAATTTTAAATTTCTTTTTTAAATAGGCAAAAGTTGAGACTAAGAAAATTCAAGGATTATAATGTTCCGCTTTTTAATGATTTTAATTTACAGATTTTTTTTATTTAGTTTTTGCAACAAATTACGATTGTTTCCAACAACGATTTAATTATTAATTTATGTTATTCATCACTATCATCAGTATCTGAATCACAAACAATATCCCACTCGTCACATGCGTCCTCTTCATTATCTTTTTGCTGGAAAATGTGCTTACTCCACCAACATATTTTTGTAAGTATGGCTCCAGGCTATTTTTGTCCTTTATATCTGTAATTTTTGGATATTTAAAATGTAAGTTTCAAAATTATCTGCTGGTTGAAATAAACCTCGTAAGCTTCTATAAAATCTCCACTCGTTCAATTCTTGGGACAACCATACCATAAACATAACAAAAACTATTAATATCGAGCTTGCAAACTTTCCTTTTTCACCATATTAATTTTTTTTTTTCCGAAAAATTAATATGAATATCAATATTATTCTTTATTTTTCGCTTACTTTCTTTGAGAAAAATATCGAAATTACCGCAGGTGGAAATTGCTAAATCGAAATTTTTCGTGACTTTATATCTTATGTATACAATTTTCCGATAAACAATCCGTCTTCGACAACCCCAAATGAAATTTTCTGCAGAACATATTCACAGAAAAATTTAAGCCTTTAAACGCATGGTATACGATACCCTCTACCATGCGTATAAGGACCCCTATCTCTTAGGTCCTACTAATTAGATGTAGAAAATAAGCATAAACCAAATTTGAGTGGCATTGTTATTAATTTCTTTGCCTTCGGATATGACAAAGTTCATATCGGATGCTATAGTTATATGGGGACTAGGTCGAAGGATGGACCGATCCTAATCATATGTGGTAAGGTCACTTATTTTTTACAAAAACATATACAAACCTAATTTGAGAAAAATATTTTTGTCTTTTGATAGATTTAAGCGAATATTGGGAATCAGCTTCATATGGGGGCTATAACCAAGAATTGTCCTATGGGGTTTATTTTTTAACTACTGATAAATGGATGTAATAAACATTTACAAACACAATTTTACCCAGATCTATATGATAATTTGGATATTATGGCAATTTAAGTCGATCTCATAGGGGTCATTTGTATGGGGACTAGGTCTGAACATAAACTGTTTTTCACCAATTTCAATTGCGTGCATCCTATTTTTTTTTTTTTTTTTAATTAATCAACACTCAGGGGATGCCCCCTACAGATGCAGTTCATTGTGTTGATCTCAGGAAAATAGGTTAAGGAGGAAAAAGGAAGTAGTGTGTTCATTTTCTTTTTTTTTTGCAGCGACAGACCAAAGCCTCTGGAGGGAATCGAACCCACGACCCCTCGCATGATAGGCGAGCACGCTACCTACTCACCTACCGGGGCGCTATGGCCAGTAGAAGCTAATATACTAAATTTCATCAAAATATATTCATATTTGCAACCTGTAATTTGATTACAAAGTTTACATGGACACACAGAGGGACGGACATTGCTAAATCGACTCAGAAAGTGATTTTGTTCTGGGTCTAGGTCAAATATTTTTGGTAGTTACAAACATCAGCTATATAGTGGTTTATAGGGTATAAACATGAACTAAGCTGAATTATATATACCAGCATAACCCAGCACTCGAAATTCGAGTGCAAATTCTAAGAAATTTTATTTGTTCTCTCTATTTTTTTTTCTTTCAATAGAGAGAACAAATAAAATTTCTTAGAATTTGCACTCGAATTTCGAGTGTGGGTTATGCTGGTATATATAATTCAGCTTAGTTCATGTTTATACCCTATAAACCACTATATATCTATATACATATATAAAAAAATTTATGATAATAAATAATAACAAAAATCGCCAACATAAAAAGTTGCCAATATCAAAAATTACACAAAACAAAAAGCGCTAAAGTCAAAAATCGATAATATACAAAAATCGCTAAAATCAAAAATCGTCAAAATAAAAAATTGCAAAAAACAAAAATCGCCAAAAATCAAAAATAGCAACAAAAAACAAAAATCGCCAAAACTGAGAATCGCCAAAATAAAAAACCGCCAAAATCTAAAATCGCAAAACAAAAATCGACAAAATCAAAAATCGCTAAAAATATATATAATATATTCATTTATTTATGTTATGATGGGTATAGCGAAGCGCATCGGGTTACTGATAGTATATAATAAAAGCAATTTAGGTCCTAACATATATCCTTGGGGAACAGCTCGATAAACATTTCGGGTAGTTGAAACTTTATTATTTACCTACCTCTTATAAATGAACATGAGCAACACTTCGTGTGAAATAAATTCAAACGTCCTACTAAAATCCAGACTAATTACACCGTTCTACAAAATTGAACTTTTGGTTGCACACATGAAAAAAATTAATATATTCTGAAAGAAGAGCAAGAAATAAAATACTCGTGTATCCCACTTTTTCTAAATCAATTCGTATATTTCCAAAAAAATGGAAATTTATATTTAAAAAAAAATAATCACACCAAACAGACCCCTATAATAACGACAACAATTGTTTCAACCAAATTTATTAAAAAAATCTAAAATAATTCATTAGCAGTTATCAAAAAAATAAAAATAAAAAGATAATAATAAAAATAATAATAAAAATAAAAAAAAAAATAAAACGATAGTAATAAAATAGAAAACAGAGAAATTTTATATGTTGTTTATGACTTAATTTCGTTTTTTTCGATCGCGAGTGGATAATGATTTAATTTTTAGATGTACGCGTTGAAGAACATGTTCTGTTTTTTAGCAGTACACGTGCAAGAAAACGAACTTAAAATAAAGCTACACTCGAATCTGTGTGGTTTATGTGTGTTCGAAACAAAAAAATACGTGATAGAAAAATGTTCGTGTAGATAACGAAATATTAAAACGAAACATAGTCATGATTGTGTTGAGCACCGTACAAAATTTAGAAACACACATAATTGATATGAAAATAAAAATATGTGTTGGCTGCTTTGGAACAGAACATTGTGTGTTTCATGTGTGTATTTTCTGAACCTTGATTTAAAGCAGTTTTACTATTTCGCCAAACCAACTTTTTTCCTTTAATGGCCAAAATGCAAAACTTACTTTCGTCTGCAAATAAAACATGTTCCCAAAATTCAGGAGGATTGTCTGGTTTACATACTCATTTGCAAAGTCATACCATGAGAATCAGATAATATTTAATATTTTGCGAACTGTATATTCATGGGTGATTTTATCGAGATATTGTTTTATTTTATAACTAATTCTGGAATTCTGTTTCACTGACCCCAAAATAGTTTACTTTTCGGAGTCGGAATGAGCTTTTGACAAAATTGAATTGGTGGATTTGTAGTTTAGAACGATGTACTACACTGAAGAGTGGCTTCTGCCCGTGATCCGATGTATTTCGCGATAGGATTTACCCTCATTTCTAAACTTTGGATCATATTTTTCTATTCAGCACCGATATCTTTGATTTTATACAAGCAAGTTTGTCTTCACCAAAATAAAACCGATGTGACAGACCTGTACGTCATTCTTAATGTGTGGGATTTCCCTAGTTGTAAATGTACGAATACTTAGTCTGGCACTTATAGTTGCCATACTGCGTTTCTGGCGTTGTAAACAAAAAAAAAATTGAAAAATAAGTAAAATTTCCAATTTTTCAAGTGTACGAATACTTTTTCTAACAATTGTATAGTTATGAAAAATATCAAGAAATATCAAGAACATTTTAAATTTTTAATTGATTATAAGTTTTATCGACCTTTTTTTTTTGGTAAATATTTGTTAAGATTTTTAGAATTGTCTAAAGTGGGCTTCTAAGGTCATTTGTTTTCAAAATAAATAAAGGAGTATTTATTCATTATTCATCCGACGTTTCGCTGGAGATTCCAAACATCCTCTTTTTTGTCAAATTTAAACATTTACAGCCGTATTCATAAAAAATAAAGTGTACTTCAAGCAGACTTTATCAACAAATTTTATATGAAAAACATACAATAAAGTCTACTTGAAGTATACTTTAATTTTTATGAATACGGTTGTTAATAAACAATATATTCTGTTTTACATACACAACATAAAACATAAAATTAATTTAAAGCAAATGTAGAATAAAAATAAAAGTAAATATCACAGTAAAAATGTCTTAAACTAGTATCGCAGATGAAAGTTAAAAACTAAATTTTTATTTGAAATTATTATTTAAATATTTTGAATAAATAGTCATAAAGTTCAATTTATTAGAAATAAAGTAAATAAATCAATTGGAAATTAATGGTACGTTATTGGGAAATTGAAAATACAATAATGGAAATGATAAATTAATATCCTACTTCAAGGATATTAATCAACAATTCTCTGGGATCCAAAAAAATTTATCTGCCAAGAAATAAAATTCAAACATGCTTTCTTTATATTATTTAAATATTTTTTTTTAAATTATGGAAATACTCATTAAAATACCTACAACAGGACATTTGCATATTGTATGTGGCTACTTTAAAAAAAAAATAAGAAACATCATCAATAACGTAGAAGACCGATTTTGATCCCCCATTTTACCCCCTAAACATGAGATTGCAGAAAAATTTTAATTTTTGTTTCGTAGCATATTTCTGAGACTTCTTTCTGTCTGGTCAATGAGTCTTTATAATAAGACTTTAAAATTCTGGTTTTAAGCAACTCAGTGTTTTAAGCGACCAATATAAATACCTGGTATATACATTAGGGTGACAGCCATTTTTTTTTTTTTTGAATTTCAAAAGCTTTAGTGTGCAAATTTTGAGCCAAATCGGAGAATGCTTTCTGGACGCGCATTGAGTTCAAAGTTCAAATATGCATTTATATGTAAAAATTATCAAAAAAAAAACATTTTTCACAAAAATTTTTATATTAATAATTGCGTTTGAATTAAATTAATTAATAAACCATAATCTAGAGAAAATTATTTTTCTAATAGAACAACAAAATCTATTATCGGTTGAAAAACAGCCAAGTTATATCAAGTTCCCCAGGAAATAAATGCGCCGCAGGCCACTTTATTGAGAAAATCGAGCTCACATTTTTAAAGACATTGAAATAATTTACAACAACAACGTTTTTGCATTCTCCTGATCCAAAAATGATCTTACGTAAAGTATTTTGCATCTCGTTCTAAATTAATGGCGAAACGGTACGTATTTTTTAGCACAATTTCAAAATCTCCAATTTTACTTTTTCAAAAATTTAGTTCAAGAAATTTTCCGAAATCAACGATTGGACTTTAAGATCTTATTAACAAAATATGCGGGGGGACTAGGAAAAGTTCGCTTAGCTGTTGTCATATTATAAGTTTTTAATAAATCAAAAATTATATTCTGTTTGTTATAATCTTACGATATATCACTCTTATTTTCAGAAAGATCGGTCAAAATAGAGACAAGAAAACTTAAAATTAGTGAAGCAGTGTCAGTGGATATCCTTGTGCCAACGCAGCAAGAAATTTGGTTTGCTATTTTTTTTTTTATTTCGGCGTAAGCTCAAGCCTGTGGAAATATTTAGTGAATGCCAAACTGTGTTTGGAGTGTATGCGCCATCCCCTTTGCCTATTTCAAAGTGGTTCCGAAGATTCCACACCGGTCATTTTTCTGTGTATGTATGTAAGCGTAGCGCTGGTGAAGTCTCAAATTGACGTAGATCCAAGATTGACCCAGGAAATGATTGCTGAAGAACTGGGCTTGAATGCCATGGCTGTATCGCGAATATTAAAAAATAATCTTGGATGCACGAAAAAATCTGTAAGATAGGTTCCTAGAATTTTAACTGAAGCTCAAAAAGGGGCACGTGTGCGTTTTGCTCAATAATTTCTTGTGAAATTCGAAAAAGGAAAGTCTTCAGAAAATTGTAACTGGTGACGAAGCATGGTTTTACAAGTACGATCCTGAAACCAAACAAGAAAGCATGGTATGGAGCCCAGAAGGTGCAAACCCACCCGTTAAAGCAAAGCAACAAAAGTCAGCAACAAAAGTATTGATGTCAGTTTATTTCACCAGAGAGAAAGTTGGTCAGACGGTAACTGCCAAGTGGTATACTGAAACTTGCTTACCAGAAGTATTCCAAAGTTTATTGGGAAAACGCCAAAAAAAAAAAAAAGGAACTTAGCCGAAACTTTTGGCATCATGACAATGCGCCAGCCCACACTGCTGGAAAAACAAGCGACTTTATTGCGCTGTCAGGCATCGAAGAAATTCGACCAGCACCTTATTACCCAGATCTAGCACCTTGCGACTTCTGGTTATTTCCAAAAAAAAAAAATAAAATTGCGAGGAAGAGTCTTCAACGGCAATGAGGAGATAATAAATGCGGTCAATGATGAAATTGCAAAACTTCAAAAAGCCGATTTTGAAGACTGTTTTTCAAGGTGGATTTATCGACTTCCAAAATGTATCGAAATAAATGGCGAATAAAGATATAAAATTTAAAAAAATTTTTTGTTTAGTTTTTTCTACTCTATTAAGCGAACTTTTGTTAGTCCCCCCGTATGTGATAAAATATGCTGTATATTGAATTTATCATGTTCTTAATTTGCCGAGGGCAGCGTTTTTATTTCAGCGGATTTGAAGAAAAATTTGATTTTTCATACTTTTTCAACTTTTAGGCTACATCTTTTTGGTGTTTTCATATTTCAAATATCTTTTTGTCAAAATATTATACTACTTGATATCTTGTAAATTAAGGTTAAATTGAAAGACTATTAATTATCCCTCTTTAAGGTCGAAGGTCAAGTCAAATTTAAGGAGATTTATATTTTTTAAAACAAAATATCGAAATAATATATATTTGTGGAAGGATTTCGATAAAAGTTGTTGATAACATTTTAATAGTTCTAAAAAATATTATTCTGGACTTATTATCTGAAATTAACCCGTGGGGTACACTTGATGTAAATGGGGATGTGATTGTTCTTCCGGACAAAAACAATGCAAACAAGTAGTTTGTGAAAATATTTCGAACTCAGATATGTTCATTTGTACCATTGCGATTTAAAAAGATTTTTATTATATTCTTATAAGGGTATATCGAGGGCTAAGATTAAAAAAGTGTTATCTACATTTACAGTAATATTCATTTTTGATTTCAAACTGTTCTCTGATAGAACTGTCACACATAATATTAATTTTGATATCATACATGATCGACAAATACTTTCAGATCTTATTAATAAATTGGTTTTATACGCTCTCTTTTAAATAATTATTGATGCAGATAGCACTTTTTGAATATAAGCCCTCAATATCCAAATTCGTTTATACTGTATTAAATATAAAAACTAATTAATCTACATATTTTCATAAAATAACGAATAAATTTGAGGAATTTTATACATTAAATTTGTTTTATTAAAAAAAAACCTGATGAAGAAAACTTTTATAGATTTTGTTAAGAGTCAATTTGATATCAAGAGTACCACACGGGTTAAGTTCAGAAAAAAAGTCCAGAATATTATTTTTTACAATAACTAAAATACTCGGGCCCATTCCCGTTACCGTTGTCGTTTTAATTACAGTTTCTATGTCGTTGTCGTTTTTATCGTCACTACGTTCCTAAATTGGCATTCTTGAAATATATTGAAACGAAGAAGAGAAGTTATCGAAAACAAAAATAAAATTATTAAAGGTTGGTAGGTAGCACTGCATTATTTTACGTTGTTATTTTTGAGATTATTTTTTTTTTTTTTTTAAGTTTTATGTTTTTTAAATAAAAAGTCAAATAATGGCAAGTACAGAATTTTATTTTTCAAGTTCAAGTGAAGATGATGAAATAATGAAGGTAAACATACATACATCGGAAGATTTTAGGACAGAACGTTAATATATTTGCCATCCCAGATTCAATGTAAGTTACGATATTTTTATAAAATCATTTTTAAGTAAATATTTTTTTTTTAAGGTTTGCGAACATATTTAGAGTCAATAAAACATCCTTTCGATACGCCCTGGAACAAATCCATCCAACTGAAATGCAGCATGCGAAAGTCCGCAATTACACCAAAAATTAAACTGGCAAGCAACTGCTCTGCGATTTTTTGCGCAAGGATCATCTAAGCGTTGTCGTTTCAACAACCCACGGTTAGTAAAATTTTATCTGAAGTTCTGGGCGCGATGAATACAACAAATTTATCGAAATTTAGGGGGTTTTATGCCCTTTCGAAAACCCTTAGATTTTTTTCCATTTCGGACACTAATTTTTCAAATTGCTGCACTGTCGTTATTTTAATTTTTAATTTAATTTTTTTGCAGTCGTTTCAACTTATTATCTTCGTTTCAAAATGCAGAACACCAAAATATTTTCGATACATGTCGATAACGCCAACATTGATGCCAAACTGTCATTTTTATTTTGTTTTCAAACGACAACGCCAACAAGTTTTATTGAAATCCTTCCACAAATATATGTTATTTCGATATTTTGTTTTAAAAAAATATAAATCTCCTTAAATTTGAATTTTTACCTTAAGAGGGACAGTTTATAGTGTTTCAATTTAATCTTAATTTACAAGATTGAGAACATATATCAAGTAGTATAATATTTCGACAAAAGATATTTGAAATGTGAAAACACCAAAAAGATGTAGCCTAAAAGTTTATAAAGTATGAAAAATCATATTTTTCTTCAAATCCACTGAAATAAAAACGCTGCCCTCGCCAAATTAAGAACAGGATACCTACAATATTTAGCATTTTTAATCACATATATTTTGTTAATAAGACCCTAAAGTCCAATCGTAGATTTCGGAAAATTTCTTGAACAAAATTTTTGAAAAAGTAAAATTGGATATTTTGAAATCGTGATAAAAAAAAATAAGAACCGTTTTGACATTAATTTAGAACGGCATAACAATAGACGAGATGCAAACTACTTTAAATGAGATAATTTTGGGATCAGGAGAATGCAAAAACGTAAATTATTTCAATGTCTTTAAAAATGTGAGATCGATTTTATTAATCAAGTGGTCTGCGGCGCATTTATTGCCTCAGGAACTTGATATAACTTGGCTGTTTTTCAACCAATAACAGATTTTGTTGTTTTATTAGAAAGATAATTTACTCTAGATTATGGTTTATTAATTAATTTAATTTAAACGCAATTATTAATATCAACATTTTTGTGAAAAATGAATTTTTTTTTTTGATAATTTTTACATATAAATGCATATTTGAACTTTGAACTCAATGCGCGTCGAGAAAGCATTGTCCGATTTGGCTCAAATTTTACCCACTAAAGTTTTAGATTCAGTGTCATAATAATCGACGCGCACACCTCAAAATTCGACCAAAAATTTATTTTCATACAAACCGCTATCACCCTAATATAATCGTATATACGTTACCAAAAACTTTCAGTCATTGCAAACATTTAAACTCTCTTATTTCAAATTAGCAAAAAAAAAAAAAAATTAATAATAATATAAATATATATTTCCTTTTCATAACGAATGCTGTATATAAGATTACGGTATCGCTTTCTACTTACAAACACAATAATACTCGTACACATATGTACAAATATAATACGTAATACCCAATAATGCCAACTTATTTATGTGTATTGGAGTGCATTGGATTTTAAAAGTCATTAATTTTAATTATTGAAAGATGACATTTAATATGAATTATATTCTTCTTACTCATGCTCAGACCAATATTATCTCTACGGATTGTTTACTGATATGTTGGGAATTTACGAGTATTATACAAAAAACTTATACCAATGCCATTAAATTTTAATCACAAAATGTGATGATAAGATATGCTGACTGAATATAAGATATATTTTCAATAAATAACTATTGATTTAAAAAAAAATAAAAAAAAAAAATTCAAATGAAGAAATTTAAAAAAAATATCGAGAGTAAAAATTTAACAAAAAAAAACTAAATAAATGATAATCCTCCTTTATCAAAAATTCGAACCTAATAATTAGATGTACGAGGGCGGTCCCACAACAACCCTGACAAAGAAACCACAACAATTTTCTTTATTTCTCAACATAATCAATTTTTAGCTCGATTACCTTTTCCCAGCGATATTCATTAGTTTCGATACCCTGTTTATAGTAAAAACTGTCTAGCACCTTAAAATAGCGATCAACCGCAGACTTAACCTCTTCATTGTTGGCAAATCTATTACCATCGACCCGTTTTTTCAAGTTTGAAAATAGAAAATAATCCGAAGGAGGAAATCTTACGGATAATGTGCGTGATGAAGCAATTCGAACTTTGATTCATGAATTTTGAACATCGCAATAGTGAATGTGTGAACTTGTACATTGTCTTGATGAAACAACACTTTACTTTGAGCCAAATGCGGCCTTTTTTTCTTAATTTCATCACTAAAACGCAGCAATAAGTTTGCATAGTACTCGCCATTAAGGGTTTAAAAGCGAAAAAGAGACGTATTTTCTTAATTTTTTTTTTTTTTTTAAGATATGAATAATGTTAGATTACTTATTTCATATAACGTTATAGTATAACATTTGAAGAATCTTTGAAAAAATTTTCAATTACAAATTTTAATAAGTCCATGACAGCCAATCTGCGGAGGCGCCTCGATAAAATGTTTTGCGGTGAACACCATAACTCGTTACCGGATAAAGTGAAATAAAAAAATTTAAATGCAGTTAAAAATTTATATATTTCCCAAGGTAACCACGAAGAGTTTTTTTAATTTTTTTTTTATTTATTTTTTTTTTTTTTTGCAGCATTTTGAAGTGAAAAACACGATTTTTGCTATAAAATTTCGGTGAATTTATTGTTAAAAAATGGGGAAGAAAATGGAAAATGAAAAAACTCCTCAAGCGCCCCCGTAGGTAGGTAGCGTGGTCGTGGGTTCGATTCCCACCAGAGGCTTTAGTCTGTCGCTGCAAAAAACCAGCCAAATGGTCTTTGTCACCCGGCTTATCCCTGGACCCAAATGAGAATACAAACTTACTTGGTATTGTAATTAATATAAATAAATAAAATAAAAAAAAACTCTTCATGGTTACCTGGTGATTTATGTGTAGAAATAATGTGTAAAATTGCAAAAGAATCGATCAAGTAGATTTTGAGTTATGATGTTCACGGACTTCAAACATGTTATTTGCGAGAAAATCGATTTCAAGTTTTTTAAAAACTGATTTAACGTATGCGGAATTAAATATGAACTGACTCGTTAACGGTAACAAAAACCTATATTGAAGAATTAAAGAATTGAATTAATATATGTTAGAATACATAACTTCTACTTATTTACCAAAGAAAAAGCATAACCACAGCGATGGGCTTTTCTTATATTTCGAAGCATCTTACGCATTGCCTCCTGAATACTCTGTGTATTCATATTCACAAGCTTTCTTTTAATCTTATTTAAAAGGCAGTCCAGGTTTTTTGGTTTATAACCCTTTCCGTGCACATTTCTTTTCAAATTTGCCCAAAAAGTTTCGATTGGCCTTAGTTGTGGTACGTTTGGGGGTTTTGCTCCTTAGGTACAAATTCTATATTAAAATTTGCCTAAACAGACTGTGTGGCTCTGGCACAATGCGACGATACTTATCGATAAATTTGTTTAGTACTTGAAGACATTTGTCAATATAAACATGAGCGTTGACAGCCAAACTCGATTTTATGAACACCGGTTCGCTTATTCCATGTTCACTTACCGCCAGGCATAATAAAACTTTTTTTGGGAGCTTCATTTTTATAATGTTGGTTACGTTATCAGGTGTCCATTCATGACCCTCCTCCATAAAATAAGTCTCATCATCCATGATGCAAATGTATAGTGAGTCTGCAGAAAAAAATTTTTGAGACAAAGCTCGTAGTCGATATTTAATAGCTACTGACTGTTTTTCTGAGACTGCTGGAACGGTTTTTTTGCACATGTTACCACGCCCATATCTGCTATATATTTTTTATTGTTTTTCGCTGACATTATATTTCTTTGCTAACGCACGATAAGATTTTTCTATACGTCCCCCAATTTCTGCCTTCAATTTAGCCTTAGCTTGGTTGCTCTGTAATGCACATTTTTTACCGGAACCGCGTTTTCTGCCAAATGATTTTCCACTCTCGAAAACCTTTACTGTTTTATAAATAAAACCTTTTTTGAATTGCATTGCAAAAAAATTACGAAATATTTAATTTTTGCTTTTGTGTGAATTATTTTCACAACATTGAAAAATTAACTTTCGACGTTCTTTTTCGTTCAATGACATTGTTGCTACTAATTTTAATTTATTAATCTGATCTCTAGTTAAAAAATTGCAGGAATATTACCGTTACTTTTTTCATATTATGTTTTGATATGCAAATTTGATTTGTATTTCCAATAATGGTTGCAAATCTGTTCATATTTCATTCCGCATACGTTATATGTATACGATATACCGTATGAGGCCGGTCGCTGAAAACGGTGCATCTTCTTTAGTTCTGCTCCGATTTACTTGAAATTTTGACACAATACTCTCGACATGTTGTACATTCAATAATGTATTTGAATATAATCAATAAAAATTATTCCACGCGCATCCCAAACCACGCGCATCCCAAACCACGCGCATCCCTTATCCTTGCCTACATATGGAACTGTCTTCGGCTGCTTCTGACATGATTATCACATTTCAGTCCACTATTTTGACTGTGTCTTTTTCTCAGATGTGAAGTAGTGGACCAATTTCCTATCCATAATTATGCATCGATGCAAAAAGTTATACCGTTTTCTTTTCTGACAAAAATGTCGCCCTTTTTTTGCCCTTTTTTGGAAAAATTTATTTTTTTATATATTCTGAATTAAGAGCAACCTTATATTATATATCAATCGAAAGGTCTCAAAGTGCTGTATTCATAAATGCAAAAAAATTTTGATTACTATCCTCTTGGAAGTCATAGGGTGAAAATATTCAAAAAGGAGGAACAATGGGGAAATATTCTCACACTATGACCTGAAAGAAGTCAATGGTTGGATTTTTTTGTGATTTTCGAGGGCTCGACTTTGAGACCTTTCAATTGATGTATAAGATAAGGTTGCTCTTAATTCAGGATATATAAAAAAATACACTTTTCGAAAAAAGGGCAAAAAAAGAAAACGGCATTAGTTTTTGCGGTGAAACATCATTAAACACTCTATTTAACCCTTAATAGCCTGGTGGTCCCTTCAGGAACCTCAACTTTAGAGACTTGTTTTTCAAAACTGTTACATTTTTTGCGCAATGTTTATTCAGCAAATATTCTCTTTATAATGTATGCCATCTAGCGGAAAAGAAAATCATATGCTTTTCGGTGCTGAACACCTGATTTTTGACGTTTATCAGAAAAACACACAAAAGCTTCAAAGTGAACAAATCGTGCTTTTTCAAATTGATTGAAATCAAAACTTTTGCTCCAAAAGAACCAAATAAAATTCATTTTTATTATTTGTGCACTATATTCAAACCATGTAAGTATCTTTTTAGCAATATAAATTGTTTTTGTTTGTGTTTTTCGTGTAAAAGTCCTTCGGTCCTTCAAAGAACCAGTAGGCACTCATTAGAGAAGTGAAATTCGTTAGTGCTTTAGCGTCTTTTTCTAATTTTAGTGTAAATTTTTAATTTTTCATAGAAAAATGCCACGTAAATACAAAGATTTTACCACGGCTGAAGAGTTTGAAGCATTCGTCAATGATTTTGAATGGTCAGCAAGTGAAATTGGCGATATATCAGATTTTGACGACGACAGTCTAGACGATCCCGATTTCAATATAGTGACAAATGATGATGCGAATATCACTGATCAGTTGGAGGATGATGTGTTCGAAAATGTGAACCAATTAGATGCTGAACAAGTTGTGAGTGTGGAACCAACTGCTGATGAGAGTGTTCAAAATGAAGATATTGTTGTTACTGGAGATAGCACACGCTGGCATCAATATGCAACATTTTACAAAGATATCACAATTGACAAGGACTCTTCCGAGTTTAAAAAATGTTTCTGGAAGAAAAAACATATGCAGAATCATGCAAGTTGGGTTCAGTTTGGCAGCGATACTGAATTGACAACAGAAATAATGGCACTAGATACACCTTTCAAATTTTTTTCTTACTTTGTAAATGACGATATAATTTCTAATATTGTAGACCAAAGCAATTTGTACGCAATTCAAAAGGATTCATCGAAACCTCTAAATACAACGCCAGACGAAATAAAACGCTTTTTTGGCATGACATATTTTATGTCCGTCTTCAAGTACCCAAGTATCAGGACGTATTGGGATGAATTTGGCATACCGGCTATTATGAATAACATGACGAGAAATCGATATGACAAGGTACGCCAGTTTTTGCATCTAAATGACAACAGTAAGATGCCACGTCCGTCAGCTCAAGAACCAGCTCCTTCACGTCGACGAGGATTGCGTCCACAAAACACTGATTCATCAAACATTGATCGTTTATATAAAATTCGTCCGCTTATTGATGCCCTAAATCGAAACTTTGACTCGGTTCCAAAAAGCAGTCGTTTGTGTGTGGATGAACAAATTTGTGCGACAAAAATTAAGCACTATTTGAAACAATACTTGCCAGACAAGCCTCACCCGTGGGGCAATAAGTTATTTTTGATGTGTGACGATATGGGATTCTGCTATAATTTTGAAATTTATTCTGGCAATGAAGACCATGTTTTGGACAATGAACCAGACTTGGGAGCAGCAGCAAATGTTGTGGTGCGGCTTGCTCGTAAAGTTCCGCGTTTCAAGAACTACAGAATTTTCTTCGATAACTATTACACAACTATTCCTTTATTGGCTTATTTACGCACCCAGGGAATCTATGGGCTTGGAACAGTTCGACGTAACCGAATTCCTGGCTGCAAATTGCCAGAAAAATTACCCAATCGAGGAGACTGCGAAGAATATATGACCAGTATTCATGGTATAGATATAACTACTATAGCATGGAGGGACAACAAAGTTGTAAATATGGCATCGACTTTGCTTGGCATCAAGCAATTGAAATCGACAAATGCAAACGAAACTGATGACGCGCCTACGATTGCCAGGTATTTTATACTTTCAACAAATACTTACTGAATATAATTTTTTTTATTTTCTTTAGATTTGACAAAAAAAATAAGTGTACCGTAAATATTCAGTGCCCTGCGATAATCCACGAGTACAACAAGTACATGGGAGGTGTTGATCTTATGGATTCGTGCTTTGGTAGAAGCCGCATAAGAATAAAGTCACGCAAATGGACAAATCGTCTTATATACCATATGATGGACATGGCCATGATAAATGCATGGATTTTATATAAACGCCAATTCTCTTCATCTCCTCGTACAGATAAAATGCTGACTTTGCACGAATTTATCGTAGACGTCAGCAAAGTTTTAGTAAAATCTGGCACATAATCCATAAGGAAAGGACGTCCAAGAAGCACTGGAGGATGTGAGACCCCTGAAAATGTGCCAAAACGAGTTCGGGTAGTAATGCCGCCTAGTGACGTGCGGTTTGATAATGTTGGGCACTTCCCGAAATACCTAACAATAGGCAAACCTCGTTGTAAAATGCCCAATTGCACATCTAGAACAACAGTGTATTGCATTAAATGTGAGGTAGAATTATGTTTCCAATCCACAAAAAACTGCTTTCTAGAATATCATACAAAACATTGAATAAATGAACTGAAATATATATAATTTAAATGAAAATAAAAAAAATTTCATATATAAACCATATGCATTTTACTTGTCAAAGGAGTGCCTGGTGGTTCTTCAAAGAACCAACACACAAAACCTCCCCTAAAATGTCCAAAACTCAAAATTGTGAAAAGTCATAGAACAAACGTTGTTAAGGGTGCTAAAATACAACATATAAAATTTTTTCATTGAAAAAAAAAAAAAAGTCAGGCTATTAAGGGTTAAACATATTTGTCTGTTGTATTGTGAGCAAAGGCGTCTTCCATCTTGCGGACAGCTTTCTCATCTACAATTTTTCAGTCATGTATAATGATGTGTAATACTTTTTGAAATGCTTATCATTTCAGCTAGCTCACGCAGCTTCAACCAACGATCATTCAATACCATCTTGTGGATTTTCTTAGCCGTTTCTGGCGTGGCCATTCAATTGGTCTACACTATGGTGTTCCTCTTGGAAACTAGTAAAAATTAAACTCTGCCACCAAATAATTTATAGTCGTAAACGAAGTAGCAGTCTCCCCCAGAGTGGAACCTGAGATCGTTTGCTTTTAATAGCTCCAAAAAAATACTAAACAACGTGGCGCCTTGAAACTTTAAACAAATATTTTATAAGGTTGCCACTTTTTTTAAACTACTACCACCATCGTGGGACAGCCTCCGCATTTAGTTAGAGCGTAAAAAAATCCACATTTGCAAGATGTAAAAACAATTTAGGAATATTAAAGAAAAAATCTACAAAAACAACATTTGCAAATTTAAAAACTTTAAATAAATGTTAACAGCAATAGATGAAACATACAGTGGGTGACAATACTATGGAAACTTGTGCAAAATTCTGAATTTGCCAATTTTGTGTTTTAATAATTTCGCGTTGGGTCCTAAAATTATGTATTTTTTTCGCGAAATCACTCGTGGTGTGATTTGTTACAAAAAATACAATTAAAAAAGTAGACAAACGTAATAAAAAAGGATTTTTTTTAGGGTTGCCAAAACAATGGAAACTTTGTAACTTCTGTACCCGGAGTTGATTAAAACAATAAAAATCTTAATTTTAAGCGTTTTTTAGATATTTTTCTTAGTTTCTGACGATTTCTTTAAATGGTTTTTAAATACAATTGTATTTTTGAAGGTTTTAATCTTAATTATTATTAAAGAATGGCAAGTATAAAGTTTTGTGAAGAGTTAAAAACCAGAATAATATATAATGTTACTGGTGATCTTAAGCAAAAAAAAATTTTTTGAAATATTTTATGAATAAATCCATAATTTCAAAAATTATCAAGAAATATAGTGAATGAGGTGCGGTGACGACCCAACATTTAGGCAGCAGGACCCGTAAAACTAGTCAAAGACATAATAATTTAATAGCAAGAGAGTATAGAAAATTTCCAAAAATGTTACCTAAAGAGGTCATTAACAATCTAAAAAGAAAAATGTATGCTCGAACTGTATCCCGACGCACTGTGGCTGAAAAATTGATTTCATTGGCCAAAAGTCTAATTTTTTTGTCACCGATTTTTAAAATTTTAACGCCATTTTGTAGCTAATGTATTCGGATTAAGGTGGCCAAAAAATTAGATTAAGCTATTGCTAATTGTGGGCG
Source organism: Cordilura impudica (assembly GCA_963682025.1). Taxonomy (NCBI): domain Eukaryota; kingdom Metazoa; phylum Arthropoda; class Insecta; order Diptera; family Scathophagidae; genus Cordilura; species Cordilura impudica. Next base: position 24,978,384 of record OY821517.1, read on the forward strand.
TGGCATGCTGTCAAACTCACCTGTTTTTTTTTATATCAGAAAAAGGTGATTTTTTTGTTTTTTATTAAAAAATAAACGATTACTGCTCGCAAGTTATCATCGATAATGACTTGCGGTCCCTTTTACAAGGTTGCTAGGATTGCAGTATTTAGTTGTTGTAAGTGGTCTCAGCCCTACCGTTTAATATTAGGGGTGTTATGAAATATTTATTAAACTACCATATTTTTGTCAAATTCCAACTTTAGGGGAATAGAACTTCCAGGGAACAAAAGGGAACAAGGAACGTATACCACCCGGAGATAGGTGAAAGTGTTCTCTTTAACCCTATATATACTTTTGCACCCGCCACGACCCGCCGGTAGAACACTTTTTCATTTTAATGAAATTACTCAAAAAAATTTCAAATTACAGCCCTATAAGTATACAATGGTGTGTTAAATTTGTGCTTTAGTTATTTTATAGCTTAATAGTCATTATTTGTTCTATTACCAGTAATCATATCTGCTTACAAAATACACCACCCTTTTGATCTATTTGTAAGTAAGATTGTCAATAGAAACACAAAGTTAATTCTTTTTTGTAAATGGGGATGTGATGGTTCTTCCGGACAAAAACAATACAAAACAAGTTGTTTGTGAAAATATTTCAGACTCAGATATTTTCATGATCTCATTTGTACCATTGCGTTTGAAAAAGATTTTGGAAGATTCAGAGCCTCCGACTAGTACAACGCAAACAAAGGGTATTCTAGAAATACTGTAGGGCAATCAAATTTGAATTCAAAAATGAAACACATGGTGACATTAACAAAGAAGTTACTGATATCAAAGCCCAAATTGCAACATTGCAGCCATTTCGATTACAGTTAGATGGGCAGCAAATTGAAGTAGGCTACCAATTAATTAGGCTTTGATTAACACGAAGGCTGCATTCAGCAGCATTATATGCCAAGCAATATTAAGCCAATTAAATCAAGTCCCGACAAAATCACTAGATAATACTGATGCATTTGAATTTGGATTATCACCAATACATGCAAGAATACGACTTAGGGAACACATACCAAAAATAAGTTATGATTTGGTTTTCGGCTCTTCATGATCAATAAGAAACAACGAAACCAACAAAGAGTTAAGAAGTTCAAAGAAGAAACATGTTCAAGATGAATATCGCAAATTTGGATTAATTAACTGAAATAATAACAGTGATTTAAACCTTATTTTCAGATTTAAAATAATCTTAGAAGTACTTGCGTGCAATGAAGAAATTGACTCCAAAAATTTCGAGATTATCCTCAGGAAACTCCAATAATATATACAACCAACTACCCATGGGGAAATATGTCTGCAACAGTTCACAAAATTCTTTATCATGCAGAAGATGTCATTAAATATCATTTGGTGCCACTTGGAGATCTATCGGAGGAGGCTCAGGAAAAAAGGAATAAGGATTACAGATTTTATAGGGAGCACAATAATAGAAAAATTTCACGAAATTCCACAAATGAAGATCTATTTAATATACTATTGACAACGTCCGATCCGTTCAAGGTTTTTCTTAAAAATAAAAGCTCTTATTTTCATATCAAATCAGAATCATTGCGATAATGTTCAGCAGATTTATTTGGCTATAATTAGCAAATTTGACAGCAAAAATTATAAATTTTTCTGTAGTAATAGCAAGACTATTAGATATAGAATATTACTAACGTTTTTTTTTTTTTTATAAGTGTAAATATTCTTTGAGTGTAAACAAATTTGCAAAATTGGCAGCAAAAAATTTGCCGGCGGGCGGCATTTTGTTGGTAATCACGTCGGACAGGTCCTGTATTAGGATATTTCCAAAATATCAAAAATTGACAAAATGGCGTGATTTAAAAAAAATTCAAAAATTATCTGTTTTGTGGGAGTTTTGCCCCACCCCTCCCCTGGGGTCATGCCTGACGTCATGACCTACAAAACACCGCCCGCCGAATTTCGATACGACTTCTGGTTCACGAGAAAAACGACACCCCGGTTTGAAACAAGTGATATCGAGAAAAACGCATTTAAAGTTTTATTACAAGAATTTTCTATATTGTCGTACAAATATACATATGTATACATATCTGTGGTCACAAGCGATAACCGCCTAAGTCGACTTAAGAACGATTTGAGTTATGTATGCTATAATATTCTACTAACAACGCTTTATATTTACGTAAAATCCCCATTTCTCTAACACTGCTTCTTACAAAGTTATCTATAATATTAATAGAGTAGGCGATTTCTTGTGACCGATGCTTTGTTCTACCGCTTTATCCACATTTTGACCAAACGCATATTATTTAAAAGGTATTTCTTTTTAGCTGTTCACCAGATTTACAGATTTTTAAATTTTTTCCTTTATTTTGAGTAAATTGCATTTAAAGTTGCTACTAACACATACACAAAATTATACATACTAGCCGATTCCAGTCCCCTTAATTCGAGTGCAAATTCTAGGAAATTATATTTTTTCATTAAATAAAGACCCTAAAAGTATGCTAATTAATTACAGCCAATTCACAAATCAACACAAAAAAAAACAAACTCATTATTATTACAAACACATTAACATATTTAATAAACACACACATAGCATTGTATAATTTTATGTATGTGTTAGTAGCAACTTTAAATGCAATTTACTCAAAATAAAGAAAAAAAAATTTAAAAAATCTGTAAATCTACAAAACGGCTAAAAATATGTACCTTTCAAATAATATACGCTTGGTCAAAATCGGGATAAATGGTAGAACAAAACATCGGTCACAAGAAATCGCCTAGCCTATTAATATTATAGTTGCTATGTGTGTTTTATTAAATTTGTGAATGTGTTGGTTTATGAGTTTGTTATCTTCATTCACAATAATAATAAACCATAAAAGTATTGGTTTGTGAATTGGCTAAGTTTAAAAATAAAGCCGCCTAGAAATTGCACTCGAATTTCGAGCGCTGGAATCTGCTAGTTAATAAAAATATACTGACCTAAGTCGTAATGAAGCCCCATTACATTTATATAAAAAGTGATTTTTCTCGGAAGCATGATTTTCGACTTAGACGGTGACCACAGGTATATATCTCTGTAACTTCAAAAATAATTGGAATTTTAAAAAATCCTTTTAGGGCATTATTTTTGAATGATTTTAGAAGACTTTCCGATTTTTTTTTTTTTTTTTTAATTACTAAAATATTTTGATCAGTTCAAAAGTTACAGAATTTTAGCCAATGAAAAACGGGTTTCAGCCTTGTTTGTTATCGTCCTGTGAAGAAACCACCGATGTCAGAGAAAAATCGTCTGCCTGGCATAAATCTTGCGAAAGAACCCACTGGTCAAGGTGGTTAAGTCCAAGTTAAATTTAAGAGCGCATGATGAAAGAACGTTTGTGCGACGACCAAAGGAAAAAAGACTAGAGCCAAAATATACAAATAAAGCTATTAAGTTTGGTGATGGCATATTATGGTATGGGGTTGCGCTTTGGGCCAAGAAATGCGTCCAATTCATATACTAAAGGATACTCTAACTGGAGTTGTGTACAATCACCTAATATCAATTCCAGAGAAAATCTATGGGAATCTGCAGATTGAAAAATAAGGACACGAAACTAGACAGATCTCAAAGAAAAAAGTTCAATGGACATCATCAACAATTTAATTGGCTTCATGCTTCGACGTTGTGAAGCCGTACTAAAAACTATGTGAGTCCGATCACAGGGGAGACGTGTAAACATCTATTTACATATCAACTGAAATCAAACAGTGGGCGCCATCCATGTATAGCAAGCAACTGCCATGGTTGTTATACTTGATGGTTGTAGTTGTTTGCTATACATTCATGGCGCTTTCTGTTGGTTGTTGAATCAGATAAATATATTTAAATCATAATCTTTGCACCAATACACTTACATATACCTCACACCGATTTTCCCTTACGCTGTTTTTCTGATTGTATTGTGAAATAGATTTCTACCTCCCTGAACGCATAGATGTTTACACATCAAAAATAATGGAAACCCAACAAAATATTGAAACCAAAAATAGAAGGAAAGTTTTCAAGGTACTGTATTTACTGTACAATGTTTTGTGAACAGCATAAAAATTAATACTTTTAAGTTTTGTACTTTTTTCTGAAGTTAAGCCCTTTCATGTTAGTATTTTTTTTCTTTTTTAAATAAATAAAACATAAAAATTTTCAAATTAAAATAGTTTTAAATTTTTAAATATATATTTTGTTAAAAGTCTCTATTGTATTGTCACTCACTGTATTACATCCTTTTTAAAAAGCTAAAGCTTATTATAAGTTCACGTAGTAAAAGACAATTCTACAAAAAATATGACAGAACATATAAAATGAGCATATATATTAACTGACTGCAACCACTTTTCAATTGAAATGTAATTCATTTCCCAGAGCAAAAAGTGTAATACACAAACAAGTTGCCTTTTATACCATCATACTTATATCAGCCACACTGGCAACAGACATTTTAAAAAGTCAGACTATCTGTTACTCTTGAGAACAACCCAATTACCACTACTTTTAATGCGAAAAACATAAAATGGGAGGTTAACATGGACGCATTTTAATTTAAATTAACGATGACGACAAGCAGGGCCGTACATTGCAGGGCTAATTATAATTTTGGTTTTAAGAAACTTTAGAATCAAATAATAGTGTTTGAATGCCTTAGAATCTGTGACATTTCCAATTAAAATAATTACAATTCTAGACAATTTATCATCAGTGAATAGCGAAATGTTTTTAAATTATATGGCAAAATTGTAAATATTTTTTGAATGGTAGCTGATGATTGTAAATACCAAAAATATTAGATCTAGAGCCTCTTATTATACCGATCGAAATTGAATCGCATTCTAAAACGATTTAGCGATGATCGTTCGTCCGTATGTCTGTCCGTCTGTGTATTGTATCCATGCAAACCTTATAATCGCAAGTATGAATACATTTTGATGAAATTTGGTATATGAACTTTCAGACCAAATTCCCATAGAAATAACCAAAATTGTCGTCTAAAATTGTCGTTCAAATTTGGTTTGTGCGCGTTTATTACACCCATTAATTCAAAAAACCGGTACTAAAATGCTCAGTCACAGCGCCCTTATAAAGCTGCTTCCCGATCTTCACCTAAATCTATCAAAAAAAAAACAAAAGTATTGCGTGGATAATGAGTGGATAATGTTTTAATTTTTAGATGTACGCGTTCAAGAACATGTACTGTTTTTTTTAGCGGTACACGTGCAAGAAAACGCACTTGAAATAAAGCTACACTCGAATCTTTGTGGTTTATGTGTGTTCGAAACATAAAATACGTGATAGAAAAATATACGTGTAGATAACGAAATATTAAAACGATTGTGTTCGGCACCCTACAAAATTTAAAAACACACATAATTGATATGAAAATAAAAATATGTGTTGGCTGCTTTAGAACAGAACATTGTGCATTTGATGTGTATATTTTCTGAACATTGATAATAACAACTTCTAATTTAAAAATTTTTTTTTTTATAAAATATTATTAAAAAAAAATAATTTTTGCAACCTCAGTTTGGAAATAACGCAACCCCCCCTAGGTATAGCTATGTCACCATAAACCTTATCATCTTTAGCATCTACCATGAATAGTTCTGAACATTGCTCAACAACAGGCTTTTGTATGAAAAAAAAAAAAAAAAACTAGAGATAATGCGAATGTAACTATGTGTAGAGAGTGCAGACATGTGCTACTTTAGGTTTGACCGTATGTCCACATCAAAGCGATTCCATCTATATGTGTGTAATTGCGAAAATACAATAGGGTGCATTTTATTAGATCATATTTAAGATGCAATCAGCTTTAATCAGCCACTTTAAAATCTCTCAAGTTCTTTAGATGAAAAATAACTTTCTGAATTTATAATTAACAAAATTTAATTTAATATAAAATTAAATTAGTTTAAGTTTCTGCTTAAAAAGCATCACCCTATTGAGCAGCTTCATTAACTTCGTTAAAATAAAAAAAATGACTTAAAAGCAGAACGTTGTATGCGTAACTTTAATCGTCGAATTGTTGTTTCCTGTTTAAAACAAAAACATTAAGTTGCTTATGTTGCTAAGTGCAACTTTTAAAAAGGACGAACAAATTTTATACAACTTCAGCTTTTAAATACATTTTATGGTAATTTATAGATGTGGCCAGCGCAAAAAAAAACGTAATGAAAAAATAAAGGTTCTTAATAGTTAAGTGAAATTATTGACGTTATTGTGGTCACATTAAAAATATAAAAAAAAAAAACAAGATTTAATTGCAACCACATGAAATAATTAATTAAATGTTACATTAAATCGCTTTTTGGCGCGATTACATTTTTGTAATTGAAAGAGCTAAAATGCATTTTAAATGAATCATTAATCTTTTAATTTATATTAAATATTTATTTCTGCTTTAAGCTCAATCTAACCTCTCATTAATTCAAATTTATCGATTATACATTTTGTATGCGATAGTTTAAATTTAAATTTTTATTATATATGTAAATTAATTTACGATGTTGTTGATATATTTGTAATGCATAAGCATGAAACAAATTAGATTGTGACATTATGTCATGTATCAAAATAATTAAACAAGATTTCAGACGTAGCAATAACAACATAATTATGCCACACCATTAAATTGCATATCACGGTTATTTCAACTATAACAACAATAATTGCGGATTATGAATAGATAATTTTGTTTAATAATTTAATACATCCGGGAAGATTTTAAGAATAATTAATAACGTAATTTGAAAATGGTAATTCCAACATATATATAAATGCGCTTTTATACATCTATTTTACACTATTTATTTTTTAATAGGAATAGTATTTGTTACTTTTTGTTTGGAAATTGAAAATATATAAAATTGTGATCAAATATCTGCACAAAATTTGGTAATGGCCCCAGGATAATTTTTGATATACAAATTCAGATTAGAAAACACAAATTTTTGTCAAAATATATTGTGTGTTATTTTGACGAAAATTTAAATAAAGAACATTTTTAATAACTAGCAGATTCCACCACTCGAAATTCGAGTGCAATATTTAGGCAGCTTTATTTTTCAACTTAGCCAATTCACAAACCAACACTTTTATGGTTTATTATTATTGTGAATGAAGATACCAAACTCATTAACAAACACATTAAGAAATTTAATAAAACACACATAGCATATGTATAATTTTATGTATGTGTTAGTAGCAACTTTAAATGCAATTTACTCAAAATAAAGAAAAAATTTCAAAATCTGTAAGTCTGCAAAAGGGCTAAAAAGACATACATTTCAAATAATATAGGTTTGGTCAAAATCGGGATAAAACGGTAGAACAAAACATCGGTCACAAGAAATCGCCTAGCCTATTAATATTATAGATCTAACTCATAAAAACAAAGTTTTTATTAAAACTTTTTCTCTCTTTATGCACAAGAGTTTTTAATCTCTCCGTGACTGTGCGTGACTGTGTATGACTATCTTAAAATTAATCTTTGGTCACAACAAGTCTTTGCACAAAGTTTCAGATCGATCGGATAAAGGGAAATGGGTTTTAAATCACTTCGTGACTGTGCGTGACTATGCATGTCTATGCGTGACTATGCGTGACTATGTCGAAGTTGATCTTTCTTTACAGCAAGTATATCGACCAAGTTTCAGATTGATTGAATGAGGGGAAATCCGTTTTAAATCTTTCTGTGACTGCGCGTGACCATGCGTGACTGTGCGTGACTAAGTCAAAATTAATCTTTTTTTCACAGCAAGTGTATGTACCAAGTTTCATCGATCGGATGAAGGGAAATGACATTTCGATCACACCGTGACTGTGCGTGACTATGCGTAACTGTGCGTGACTACCCCAAAATTAACCTGTAGTCACAACAAGACTATGGGCCAAGTTTCAGATCAATTGGACAGACAGACAGAGAGTCTGAGTTAAAAGAAAGAGTTTAAAAAGTAAGTTTTAAAAAAAGTTCCTTTGAAAAAATACATTTTAAAAAAGTACCTTTAAAAAAGTAATTTATAAAAAAAGTATTTTTGAAAAAAAATACCTTTTACAGAACATTTAAAAAATTACCTTCTAAAAGAACACGTTTTAAAAAAATTCCTTTTTAAAAAAAAGTTCATTTCTAGAATAGTAACTTTTAACATTTCAGGAAAAGTATCTTTCAGAAAAATATCCTCTTTTAAAAAAGTACCTTCTGGAAAAAGTTCGTTTTAAAAAAAGTAACTTTTAAAAAAAATATCTTTTTTAAAAAAAGTACTTTACAAAAAAGTACCTTAGAACAGTACTTCGCAAAACAAGTAACTTGAAAAAAATACCTTTTTAAGAATATTTCAAAAATCACATTCTAACAGAGCACGCTTTAAAGAGTTCCTTTTTTACAAAAAAGGACATTTCGGAAAAATAACTTTTAAAAAAGTATCTTTTAGAAAAAGTATATTTAAAAAAATACATTTTAGAAAAGTCCCTTTAAAAAAAAATACCCTTTAAAAAGGTACCTTACAAAAAATAACTTTTAAAAAAAGTATCTTTTAAAAAAAAAAATTAAAAAAAATATTTTTAAAAATTTACCTTTTTAATGAAAGTCCCTTTTAAAAAATATACATTTTGAGAAATTACATTTTAAAATAGATAAATTTAGAAAAAGTGCTTTTCAAAAAAAATACCCTTCAAAAAGTACTGTGCAAAACAAATAACTTTAAAAACAACTTATAAAATAAGTACCTTTTCAAAAATGTATGTTTTAAAAAAAATTTCATTTAAGAAAAGTAACTTTTACAAAAAGTACCTTTTAAGAAATATAAATTTTGAAAAATACTTATTAAGAAAAATACCTTTTAAAAAACTGTTTTTTAAAATATTACCTTTTAAAATAAGTACATTTCAAAAGAAAAAGTAACTTACAAAAAAATACCTTTTAAGAAGCCTTTAAGTACCTTTAAAAAAATACATTTTAAAAAAGTACCTTTTAAAAAAATACCATTTAAAAAAGTTATATTTTTAAAAAGTAACTTTAAAAAAGTACTTTCAAAAAATACCTATAAAAAAAAATAACTTCTAAAAAAGAAATTTTTAAAAACAGTATCCTTAAAAAAGATATATATACTTCAAAAACATTTTCTTCAAAAAGCGTCATTTAAAAAAGAATCTTTTAAAAAAAAGTACCTATAAAAAAATTTTATAAAAGTATTTTTTAAAAAGGCGGAATTTAAGAAGAGTCTCATTTAAGAAAAGTCCCTTTCGTAGAAGTCGTTCTACGGCTGACCTGATGTCGCTTCTTTCGGAACGTCGGAGTCAGTCCATTCACCGATTCGGTGAAAGCAAGGTTGCTGCTCTGGAAATTTCCAAGGTTTTCGATCGTGTGTGACACAGAGCACTCTTGTCAAAACTAATTGCTCCCCCTCTTCCCTCCACCAATAACATATTTTCCTGATATCAGCACAGGACACTGTATTAATAGGGGACATCGCCTAAGTGTTGATGCATACAAAAAAAAGTACCTTTTAAAAAAGTCCCTTTCAAGAAAAATACTTTTTAAAAAAGTACCTTTCAAACAAATATCGCCTAAAAAAGTACATTTATAAAAATAAAATCCCTTTCAAGAAATTATCTTTTAAAAAAGTACCTTTTAAAAAACGTACTCTTTAAAAAATTACATTTCAAAAAAGTACTTTTTAGAAAATATAATTTTAAAAATATTATCTTTTAAAAAAAGTACCTTTAAAAAACTGCCTAATTAGAAAAGTATATTTTACAAAAACTAATTTTTTAAAAATTCCTTTTAAAAATAGTACATTTGGCAAAAAAGTACCTTTAAAAAAAGCACTTTTAAAAAGTACGTTTTAAAAAATAACTTTTAAAAAGTGCCTTTAAGAAAATGACTTTTTAAAAACAGTACAATAAATTTACATTTCAAAACAAATAACTTTTAAAAAAGTACCTTTTAAGAAGGTACTTTTTAAGACAATTATCTTTTTAAAAAAAGTACTTTTAAAAAGAATACCCTTTAAAAAAAGTACCTATAAAAAAGTACCTATAAAAAAGAACCTATAAAAAGAACCTTTCAACAAAAAGTACTTTTTAGAAAAGTAACTTCTTGAAAAAAGAGTCTTTTAAAAAAACCTTTTTAAAAATTTACTTTTCACAAAAAGTATCTTTTCCAAAAAGTACCTTACAATAAATTTACATTTCAGAGCAAATAACTTTTAAAAAAAGTGCCTTTTAAAAAGTACCTATTAAAAAGGTACAATTTTCGAAAAGTAAATTTAAAGTGCCTTTTGAAAAACGAACCTCTTAAATAGGGTGCCATTTAAAAAAGTACCTTTAAAAACTATTTTTAAAAAAGTACCTTTATAAAAAGGCACCTTTAAAAAAGGTACCTTTCAAAAAATTTACTTTTTAAAATAAGTACATTGTAAAGAAAGTGCCTTTTAAAAAAAGTACTTTCCAAAACAAGTAACTCTAAAAAAGGTACATTTTGAAAAAAAGTAGCTTTTAAAAAAGTGCATTAAAAATGACCTTTAAAAAAGCACTTTTAGAAAAGTACTTATTAAAAAAAAGTACAAAAAATTTATATTTCAAAACAAGTAACTTTTAAAAAAGTACCTCTCAAAAAGCTACTTTTTAAGACAATTAAATTTTTAAAAAAAGTACTTTTAAAAAGGGTACCCTTTAAAAAAAAAAGTACCTTTAAAAAAAGTACCTCTAAAAAACTGTCTAATTAGAAAAGTATCTTTTACAAAAAGTACTTTTTAAAAAATACCTTTTAAAAATAGCAAATTTTACAAAAGGTAAATTTTCCAAAAAAAAAGCACTTTTAAAAAGTACGTTTAAAAAAAATAATGTTTAAAAAGCGCCTTTTAGTTTACTTTTTAAAAAAAGTACAAAAAATTTACATTTCGACACAAGTAACTTTTAAAAAAATAAACTTTTAAAAAGGTACTTTTTAAGACAATTATCTTTTTAAAAAACGTACTTTTAAAAAACGGGTACCCTTTACAAAAAGTACCTTTAAAAAATTACCTCTAAAAAAGAACCTCTCAAAAAAAACCTATAAAAAGAACCTTTCCAGAAAGTACTTTTGAGAAAAGTAACTTCTTGAAAAAGAGTTTTGAAAAAAAAAACTTTTTAAAAATTTACTTTTTGCACAAAGCATCTTTTCCAATATGTACCTTACAAAAAAATAACAATTCAAAACAAATAACTTTAAAAAAAACCTTTTAAAAAGTACCTTTTAAAAAGATAACTTTTGAGAAAAGTAAATTTAAAAAAAAAATGCCTTTCGAAAAAAGTATCTTTTAAATAGGGTGCCATTTAAAAAAGTAAATTTAAAAAAGTAGCTTTAAAAAAGCACCTTTAAAAAAAGTACATTTTAAAAATATACTTTTTAAAATAAGTACATTTTAAAGAAAGTGCATTTTAAAAGAAAGTACTTTCCAAAACAAGTAACTTTAAACAAGGTACATTTTGAAAAAAAGTAGCTTTTAAAAAGATGCCTTCAAAAAATGACCTTTTAAAAAATCACTTTTCAAAAAGGATGTTTTAAAAAAATAACGTTTAAAAAGTGCCTTTTAGAAAAGTACTTTTTTTAAAAAGTACAAAAAATTTACATTTCAAAACAAGTTGTAACGTCGCAAAATACAACGTACATAACTAATACGTACTACAACCACCCATACTTAATCGTACATGACGTCATACACATTTACAACTAGTACCATCCTTTATTGATTCTCATTCAGTCAATATATTAATTCAGATAAGTAAACAAGGTTGGTATAGGCAAAGTTACTCAACTCGAGTTAATGACAAGACTCTGGGTCAAGTCGAGTTAATGACAAGACTCTGGGTTAGGTCTAGTAGTGACAAGACCCTATGTCGGAACAATCTGCCACCACGTAGATATATCCAAGGACATATTTTAGACTGACGATCGACCTCGGTCGTCATCAATAAATTCTACTCCAGCAACTTTCTGTTGACTGCTCTCGCTACTCCAGCAACTTCTGTTGACTGCTCCCGCTACTCCAGCAACTTCTGTTGACTGCTCTCGCTACTCCAGCAACCTTCGGTTGACTGCTCTCGCTAATTCTTCTCTTCTGCTTTCAGGTCGGCGATTGCCATCAACCTACGTTGCCATAACAGCCGACCCTTGCCGAGCAGCCGACAACTAAGCGAAGCAACCGAGCTACCATCACAACCGATCTGTACCGAGCAGCCACGCCAGCCGATAATTCAGCAACCGAGTGACCATCACAACCGATCTGTACCGAGCAGACAAGCCAGCCGACAACTCAACAACCGAGGTACCATCACAACCGATTACTCCCGATTAAACAGCTGATCTACCGATATAACCAATTTCTACCGATTGAATAACCGAACTACAAATGCAACCGATTGCTACCGACAACTCAACGAAGCAACCGAGCTACCGTCACAACCGATCTGTGCCGAGCGAGCCAGCCGACTACGAAGCGAAGCAGCCGAACTAACGATATAACCGATTACTCCCGATTGAACAGCCGATCTACCGATACAACCGACGGCCACCGATTAAAATACCAAGCTACCAATAAAAGCGATTGCTACCGATTGAATAACCGAGTTACCAATACAACCGAGTGCTACCGATTGAATAACCGAGTTACCAATACGACCGATTGAATAACCGAGTTACCAATACAACCGATTGCTACCAGCTAAGCAGCCGATCTACCGATACAACCGACGGCTGCCGATTAAGTAATCAATTCACCAACACAACCGACTGCTACCGATTACGCAGCCGACTTACCGATACAATCAACTACAGCCGATATTGTCGATCTACGGATAAACGAACCATTTCAACCCCCGATAAGAAGCCTCGAATAAGAGACGAAGAGCCATTCGTCAGTGTGTCATTATTTACAATATAGATATATCAATTAAACAATAAAATCCAGTTTTTATATTCAATCCTAAGGAAGGAAAACGACTGACTTATTATTTAAGGCCGCAAGACAAAACACTCATTACAAAGTAACTTTTAAAAAAGTACCTTTCAAAAGGATACTTTTTAAGACAATTATCTTTGTAAAAAAAATTACTTTAAAAAAAAGTACCTCTAAAAAAGAACCTGTAAAAAAGAACCTTTCAACAAAGTACCTTAAAAAAATTACTTTTCAGAAAAGTAACTCCTTGAAAAGAGAGTCTTTTAAAAAATAATCTTTTTAAAAACTTACTTATTACAAACATAATCTTTTCCAAAAATTTACATTTCAAAACAAATAACTTTTAAAAAAAAGTGCCTTTTAAAAGGTACCTTTTTAGAAAAATAAATTTAAAAAAAGTGCCTTTTGAAAAAAGTACCATTTAAATAGGGTGCCATTTAAAAAAAGTATCTTTAAAATATACCTTTCAAAAAGTATCTTTAAAAAAGGCACCTTTAAAAAAAAGTATTAAAAGGTACTTTTAATAATAAGTACATTTTAAATAAAGTTCCTTTTGGAAAAAAAAGTACTTTTCAAAACAAGTAACTTTTAAAAAAGGTAAATTTTGATAAAAGTAGCTTCTAAAAAGGTGCCTTCAAAAAAATTACTTTTTAAAAAAGTTCTTTTCAAAAAATAAATTTCAAAAAAGTATCTTTTAAAAAATAACCTTCTAAAAGAAGTACCTGTAACAAAAACCTTTTAAAAAAAGTTCCTTTCAAAAAAAGTACATTTATAAATTAACTTTAAATTGGTACCTTTTAAAAAGGTACATTTAAAAAACCTTTTAATAAAAAAACCATTTAAAAAGTACCTTTATATCCAAAACTAAAAAAATATTTTTAAAATAGTACTTTCGTAAAAAAAGAGAACGATATCTAAGATTTAGGAATCTTGCAGTCGTTCTAAATGACCTAAATTTCAGATTCTAAAGTATATATTTTAAACGATTTTATAGCTCTTTAAAGCGCCCCGGTAGGTGAGTAGGTAGCGTGCTGGCCTATCATGCGGGGGTCGTGGGTTCGATTCCCACCTGAGGCTTTGGTCTGTCTCTGCAAAAAAAACCAAACAAATGGTCTTTGTCACCCGGCTTATCCCTGGACCCAAATTACAATACAAATTTACTTTGTATTGTAATTAATATAAAATAAAATAAAAAAAAAAATAGCTCTTTAATAGACTCATGATTTGGTTTCTACTATATAGCATTAACCATTTGATTTCTTATGCTCCTATACAAATAAGTTAAAATCACTTCTGACTTAAAATATATTGCTGAAGGGTTTCAAGAAATTTTCAACAAAAGCTGTAAGTAAATTCACCTAAAAAATTTGTTCAATTAAAATATATTTATATTCAAGCTGCACTACTTCATGCATAATGGTATATTTTTGCACGATTTCATATGTACTAGAATCCGGTGATAAATATGAATGTCAAATAGCTTTTAACAATAAGAATGGAAAATTTAATCTTAATTTTTTTTTTTTTTTTCATTTAAATAAAACTTTTAATGAAACTCATTTAAAAATGTAAGTGAATTCGAACTCAAATAATTTACACAAACGATTTAATTTCATTATCCTTTAATCATTCCTCCCCAATGGCTAATTTCCTGAGGGAGTTCATTTAAAAATCCACTTTGCTAGAAACTCGATATTGAACAAATGAATAAGAACACAGACCACAAGAGGAATACTTGTCTTTTTATAAAATATAATAAAGTTTTATTACATTTACAAGCTACGAGTATTCATAACACGCACTTTTTATATACATTATTTGCTTTATTTATATGTTATTGTTGCTACTGCTTGGATTTTTTACAATTACAATAAAAAAATATCATACAAAAATGCGATTCTTTAATAACAAACAGCTAAAGAAAAAAAGATGGTTTTTTACGTGACAGCCAGAGCAAATGTGAATTGCAAGTAACCAATGCCAACAAATTTTTATTCACACAAACTGTCTTCAGCAACATCAAAAGTAACAGCAGCAGTAGTGGCTGTAGTTAATAACAGCAGTCTAGAGGGCTTTCATTCATTGTGATACTTTCTTGCTCTTCTTCTTCAAGTTGGATTTTTTTGCTTGGTCTTTTTTCAATTTTTCTTGATCGTCATCATCATCCGGGGGTGCAAGCCGCTTAAATAGTACAGCATCCGCACTTGAAAGAGAAGCTTCCATGGGTGGTTCCATGCCATTTGCTATAAGACCAAAATGGTCTTTTAAATTCCTCCACAAACGTTGTTGCCAAGGTACACCCAATTTGTCAAGCAAACGCGAACTTATCAGTGGCAACAGCGGCTGCAGCACAATGCCACAGACTCGCAGTGTATCCATTGTCATTGAGATAATAGTTTCAAGCCTTAAGGCATTTTCATCACACTTGGGTATAGGTATTCTTATTCTTTCCTCTGTTAACGTTTTCAATTTCAATTCCCAAGGACGTGAGGTTTCAAAGAAACTATTTGCGGCATGTAGTGTTGTCATCACACAATCCGCAACTAAATAGAAATTTCTATCATTATAATGTTGAGTGCACTTGGCTGGAGGTGGTTGGTTGAATGGACAGCAAAACAGAAGGTAAAACAAATACAGCGAAACGTTCGTCATTATTGTTGTGGCAGCATTTTGTTGCAAGTTTGACGAAGTTTTATAAATTTGTATATGTATATGAAAAATAGAAAACAGTTTTAGTTAGTATTAGAAAACAGCTCTTGTTTTATTTCCACCATCATCTTAATCCTCTTTTCAAGTCCCTCAGCAAGATGATGAAAGAATTTTCTTAATTGATATTAGGTTTTATGAGCTGGGAAAACTTAAAATGTCCGAAGATTTTGTTATGCAAAATCATTTATAAAGGAAATTATTGTAACTATTTACTTGTGCTTTACAAAATGTAGTGACGATGATGATGATGGTAATAAAGATGTTGTTAGTTGCATACAAAACACAAGTAAAACATAACACTATATTATTGTTGTGGTTAATAAAATAAGCTTTAAGGATGTTGTTGGTTAAGCAGCTTAAGTGTATGATGGTCTTTAGTGCAGTTTTATTATAAATTGTTTTTTTTCTTTTTTTTTATTAAGGATCTCATTAATTTCAAATCTTATTACAAGCAACAACAAGAGTAAACAATAATTACTTGAGATGATTATTTACACAAAAACTAAAGCATACTTAGGAAAAGCTTCAAATGTATTTATACGTGTAGATGCTAAAGCATATTTTAAGGTGCAATTAGGAATAACATTAATTTTTTACAACATAATTGTGTAGAAGTTCCAAAGCTAAGAAAAACAAGCAAGAAAATTATAGTCGGTTTAGACCGACTATACGATACCATGCATTCAGAGAAAGGGTCTTAGGTCCAACTAAATGGACATAGAAAACAGGCATAAACCAAATTTGAGTGACATTGTTATACATTTTTGTTTGCCTTCAGACATAAAAAAGTTCATATCGGATGCTATACTTATACGGCGACAGATTCGAAAAAATCACCTTTTCTTTTGTAAAAACATATACAAACACAATTTGAAAATATCTAGGCAATATATTTGTTTTTTGATATATTAAAGTGAAGATCGGGAAGCAGATTTATATGGGGGCTATGACTAAGAATTGTCCTACAGGGTTTATTTTTGGACTACTGGGTGTACTGATTTGCGGAAAATTTCCCGAAATGACAATTTCCCGAAATTACAATTTCCCGAAAGCAATTTCCCGAAATTACAATTTCCCGAACACAATTTCCCGAAATGACAATTTCCCGAAATCACAATTTCCCGAAATTACAATTTCCCGAACATAATTTCCCGAAATTACAATTTCCCGAAATTACAATTTCCCGAAATTACAATGTCCCGAAATTACAATTTCCCGAAATTACAATTTCCCGAAATTAGAATTTCCCGAACACAATTTCCCGAAATTAAAATTTCCCGAAATTACTTTTTCTGCAAAGAGCTTGTTGATGGCATTTCCGAAACAATTCCATCAGAAATTCCGGCCGAAACGCGAGCAATCAGTTCATGACCACTTGATGTAGTGGTACGGGCAAGATCTTTCAGCTCATTATCGATTTTTTTTTCTTTAGCAACGAAAGCCGCTTCGGCACTGTGATTGTGAAGTCTCTTTTTTTATAGTATCGTTGCAAGTTATGACCCTACCGCTACAATGTTTTCCTCGATAATAGATACAACGCCAATAAACGCTATCAACCGTCGTGATGATACAAGAAACCATTCAAAAGCAACATCGGTATACCTTTTTCGCTATCGACGAATTCGAGTGGCACAGTAACTGTGTATTACAACCCAAATAACTAATAAAATTCGCTATGCAAGGTGGTAACGATTCCGTAGCAGCTACTGCATGGGCAGGATGTGATGGAGATGGATGAGCGTTATCCGTCGGGAGGTCTGAATACGGAAGTGTTCAAAGTCACAACGAAAAAATAAGCGTATGACACTTCAATAAATAAGTCCGGATGACGAGGTAGGATGGAAGAGAAAGGGCG
Organism: Cordilura impudica; assembly: GCA_963682025.1. NCBI lineage: Eukaryota > Metazoa > Arthropoda > Insecta > Diptera > Scathophagidae > Cordilura > Cordilura impudica. The sequence goes on from OY821517.1 coordinate 24,995,949, forward strand.
CGGTGCGGGGTGGGGGAATTGTTTTTTTTTTTTTTTGAGAAGTCGTATACTCGGGAAATTGTTTTTTCGAGAAATCGAATGCAGCAAGTTGTATTTTCGGGAAATTTTTATTTTGTTATGGGGGAAATCAAGAATATATGGGAAGTTGTAAACTAAAAATAGGGAAATTTAATTTCGGGAAATTGCTTTCGGGAAATTGTAATTTCGGGAAATTGTAATTTCGGGAAATTGTTTTCGGGAAATTGTAATTTCGGGAAATTGTAATTTCGGGAAATTATTTTCGGGGAATTGTTTTTTCGGGCAATTGTTTTCGGGAAATTGTACTTAGGAAATTGTTTTCGGGAAATTGTTTTCGGGAAATTGTTTTTTTTTTGGGAAATTTTCCGCAGAGGTGTGTACTACATGGGGTGAAAACCGGTTTTTTGGATTTGAAATCAATTTTATTCTTCAACGTAATCTCCGCTAAGTGAAATGCACTTCTTCCAACGATCCTCTAACATCGTGATACCCTTAAAAATATACGATTTATCAAGGTTTTCAAAATAGGATTCCGTCTCTTATATGGCTTCATCGTTTGTGGAGAATCTTTTTCGCTGGAGTCATCTTTTCAAGTTTGGGAACAAATAATAACCGCTGAGGGGCCAGATCTGGAAAATACGGGGGTGGGGAAACAATTCGTAATGTAAGGACTTAAATTTTTCTGAAGCCACAGCAGATGAATGCGCTGGTGCATTGCCATGATGGTACAGGATTTTTTCTTATTTATGTGGGGCCGTGTTTTCTTAACTTCTTCATCCCATCCTTTCTCCAAGTAATCAATAAATACTATACGAAGTGCATCCCAAAAAACACAACTTTTCCAGGCGATTGTTGAGTCTTTGGCCGCTTTGGTCGGCTTCGCAAGCTTGTAACCACTCCGCAGACTTTCTATTGGATTCCGGTGTATAATAATGAATCCACGCCGCATCTATTATTATAAATCGACGTAAAAATTCAGTTGAATTTACTTCAAACATCTCCAAAGCATACTTTGAATCATGAGCACGTTTCAGTTTTTGTTAAGCTGTTATAAATCGCGGCACCCATCGAGCAGAAAGCTTTTTCGTATTTAAATGATCATGTAATATATGCCGAACTCACTTTCATTTTTGATCACCCAATACAACCTGATGCACTTTTTCCTACATTTTCTTCGGTAACTGCCTCATTTGGATGACCAAGGCGATCTGCATCATTTGTGCTCGTACCACCACAATAATGTTTATCAATCCATTCTTTGTCCCACCAAAAAACAATCTTTAATCAAAACACGAAACTCTTTGCAATCCATTTTTTCTCAAGCTATAAAAGCAGCATCATTTTTATAACGGTAACTTTTTTTCGATTTAATGAAATGTCAGGAATTTTGATACAATTTGGCCGTACTGAATAAACAGGCAAAATTGGCACTTGTCATGCCATCTATATGTGAGGCCAAGTACTTTTCACTCCATGTAGTAATAAATAAATGCAAACCCAATTACACCAGGGTCTATATGATAATTTAGATCTTATGGCAATTTAAGTCGATCTCAATGGAGTCATTTGTATGGGTACTGGGTCTAAACATAGACCGAGTTTCACCAATTTCAATAGCGTCCTATGGTCGATATAGCTTTATATATCACATTTCATCAAAACGTATTCATATTTGCGACTTGTAGTTTGATTACAAGGTTTACATGGACACACGGACGGACAGACGAACGGACGGACATCGCTAAACAGAATCAGAAGGTGATTCTGAGTCGATCACAACAATAAAAGATGTGGCTAGGTCGAATATTTCTAGTAGTTACAAACATCAGCACAAACTCATTATACCCTGACCCCATAATGGTGCAGGGTACAAAAAGTTTAGAGCTGAGTTTATAGAGGTTACACTTAACTGTTGATGTTAATTCTTTTGATGGATATTAGGTAACCTTAAAAAATTTAATATTTTCTTATCTCAAGAAGTAAGAATATTATATACAATACCCTATATCATTAGTTTCGAGAAATTGCCTTAGATGTGCAGGATGTGTCTTACATGTGAGTGGTATCTATAATATTAATAGGTAAGGCGATTTCTTGTGACCAATGTTTTGTTAAACAGTTTTATCGCGATTTTGACCAAACGTATATAAATTGAAAGGTAGTTGTTTTTAGCTGCCCACTATATTTACAGATTTTTAAATTTTTAATTGTTTTTGGAGTAAAGTTGCTACTAACACATACATAAAATTATACAATGCTATGTATGCGTTTATTAAATTTGTTAATGTGTTTGTAAAAAAAATTTGTTTGTTTTCTTCATTCACAATAATATTTGTGTTGAATTGAAAAATAATCTTGGACATAAACCAATAAATAATAATATGTATTTTAAAAGTGTTGAATTGTGAATTGGCTTAAATTGATAAGCAAACCTTTAGGGTCTTTATTAAATGAAAAAATAGAATTTCCTAGAATTTGCACTGGAATTTATTACAGCAACCATATATATTACAGTCACTTATTTTACTCAAAAGCATATACTATAAAAATTTAAAAAGGATCTATGCAATAGTTTTGGTCTTTGAATAACGGGAAGCAGCTTTATTTGGGAACTATGACTAAACATGTTCCTACAGGGTTTATTTTTGGACTACCTAAATTATCTATAATATTAATAGGCTAGGCGATTTCTTGTGACCGATGTTTTGTTCTACCGTTTTATCCCGATTTTGACCAAACGTATATTATTTGAAAGGTATTTCTTTTTAGCCGTTTCGCAGATTTACAGACTTTTAAATTTTTCCCTTTATTTTAAGTAAATTGCATTTAAAGTTGCTACTAACACATACATAAAATTATACATATGCTATTTGTGTTTTATTAAATTTGTTAATGTGTTTGTTAATGAGTTTGCTATCTTCATTCACAATAATAATAAACCATAAAAGTGTTGGTTTGTGAATTTGCTAAGTTGAAAAATAAAGCTGCCTAGAAATTGCACACGAATTTCGAGAGCTGGAATCTGCTTGTATGTTATAAACACACGTAAACAAAATATTACCGATATACATATGATAATCTGAATCTTATGGAAATGTCAGTCAGGAGCATCCGTCTAATGGCCGCCAAAATTTTATATATCAAATATATTTATATTTGGAACTTGTAGTTCACATGGACACACAGACGGACAGACGGACAGACGGACGGACAGAAATCGCTAAATCGACTAATCCATCGGAATAATAAATGGTGGATCTCGGTCAAATATTTTTTGTAGTTAGAAGCATCAGCACAAACTCGTTATAGTGGTATAGGGTATAAAAAAAAATGTACAGTTGATTATTTTCAAATATAAAGAAAAATTTACAAACATTTTTTAGAACCAACATATACTTATGTAGTTTTATTAAAAAAAATTTTTGTGATTTATTTAATGTCAATAAGAACTGAACTGCTCTGCTTGCAGCTTTAAAAGTGTCTTTGGTTTTGTAATATTCTTCTGCACGGTAATTTTTCTTTTTTTTTCTTTTAAAGTTCAATTATTGTAAAGACAACGAAAAAAAAAATTTATTAAATTTATATAGACGATAAAAGCAACGGTTGCAACCACTTCCATTACACGAATGAAGAGACGTATTGCATTGGTTGTTACTGCTGAAGTGCAGCAATAAAAGTACCATAAGCAGTTTTAATAACACCAATGTCTGTAAAGCAACTAAGGAACATCTAAGGAACACACCACATACATACATATATTTACTACTACAACCATAATAATAAAGTTTAAGAAGAACACAAGTATACATGCAAAAATAAAAATAAAACAGCATTGTATTTGCTATAACTGAAGTATGTAGGACAGACGTGGGGTGATGTGCAATAGACTGGCACTTACCTTCAAGTTGTTCCACTGATTCCCATAAACGACGTGCGCTATCCGTTAGTAAGATATCGTGTAGTTGAGCTGTGTGTACACGTGGATATATTTGTCGTGGATTCAAGGCCTTAGCAGCGACGCGTGATAAAAGATTACCGAGAGTATCGGCAAGTTCAGCATTTAATAAACGCATTGCTTTAATGCTGCTATAATCTAAAAATATAAAAAATATATACATAAGTCGAATAATAATATAGGAAAGTAATCATTTTATTTATTTATCATATTTTTTAATTAAATATTTTAAAATCACAACCATAAACTTTTAAAATGAAGTTCTATATCAAAACAAATAATCTGCAAATGTAATGATTTTAAAATATTCATTTGTTGGCCCTTTTGTAATCATATTGATTAATTTTTCAATTGTAGTTTTCAGCCAACAACGTGTTTTTACGATTTACCTTGGTAACACGAATAATAGCAGCAGCTAAATAAATTAGTTTTCTACCACTACCAACATTTAAGCTTAATCAGCAAAATCATATTTTCAATCAAAATTGACGAGAGGATATTTGCAATTGTAAAAACTAACATCAACAAATTAGTGTACTGGGCTTTAACATAATTCAAAACAAGTAAAATAGTTATGGTCGGTATGGACCGACTATATGATACCTTTTAACAGGAGTTTCGGGAAAGGTCTTCGGTCCAACTTTTCTTAGGTTATAATTGAATATGACAAATAGAAAATTAAGATAAACCAAATTTTAATTAAATTTTTGGGAATTTCAGGAACTTTTAGCTGCTATTTTAATATGGGGAATAGGTGGAATAATTGGCCGATGATGACCATATTTAGTAGTCACTTTTTTCTCACAAAACATATATTAACCAATTTGAAGAAAAATTTATATATTTGTAATTTCATTATCACTTTCATGACTAACATGAGTATGAGTGTTAAATTCGGCTGTACCGAACCTTTGGTAACATCCACCTGCATCAAAAGCGTTACTAACAATTAAATGATAGAATAAAAGAGGGGTCGTTCTAGTTGAAAAGCCGCCTTAAATAAAATTGATGTGATACATTTTGTGGGATTTGGTGGGTTGTAATTCTAACAGAAATTCTAACCACATTAGAAGATATTGCCAACTATATCAAAATAACAATAAGCTATTATTAAAATAATGCCTACTACACACTACCTTTTGACATCCTTTGCCTTCAATTTTGATTATAATATTTACGCTTTCCGTAGATACAGTTTGAATAATACATCCATTTATTAATGATGTAATTACAAGCGAATTATTTATTCTTTAAGCTAATTGTTAATACTTATTGTTAGTTGAATTACATACAGGATATGTTATTTAAAAATAACATAAATATTCCATACAAATCTATATTTATATATTAATACGTGAAGGTAAATTTTTAGTTCCCTTTTTAAGCAATATGCAGGCACGGAGGAGTGTGAAAATTGGCATAGTTATAGTTCATATAGAGGAGAAGCTGAGAATGATAAAATTTATGTTTAGTCTGTCTTAAAAATATATTAAATTAAATAAAATAAAATAAAATATTTCTAATAATTCGTTACAAGCTGTTAATGCGAATGATTTAAATTGTATATCAGACTCTCTGTGTTGAAGTGTGAATTGTTAAAATTGATTAACATACCTTTAGGATCATTTAAATATTCATAAATGTTTTTATATATAGATTAAATAAAAACATTGAGAGACAAAAATTTAATGAAAAAATAATATTTCATAGGATTTGCACTGAAATTTCGAGTGCTGGGCTATACTTGTTTATATAAACAAATTAGTCATTTGATTGCAAGCAATAATTTTTCGTATGTTTAATTCTAAAAAAAACATCTAGTTGGCATCACAGTTGGTATGTTTGTAGTTATATATTGCTTTAAAGGAAAGGTTACCAACCTTTTTTATTAAAGCCTACGGGAAATACTTTTGATCCATAGACTTCAGTAAACTTTTCTTAAGCTTTGTTAGATTTTCAGTGATTTTATAGGAAACATTAGACTCTGAACACGTTTAAACGTATTCAATAGGAAAATATTTAAAAGGCTTACTCCTTCTAGTCCCACAGCTTTCCTACAAAACAGATATCTTAAAACATGAAAAATTTTATATAAAAAAAACGTTACATTTAGAAAATTTTAGATGCTTTCAAGTGAAAAGCTTCTAATATGGAAATTTTTAAATCAAAATCTATTTTAGAGTTCTTCTTACATTGAAAGCGTTGAAAAAAAATTAGCAAATTAAAAAAAGGTACTTTTTAAATAAAGGAACTTTTTTAAAAAAAGGTACTTTTTAAAACCAGGTACTTTTTTAAAAAAGGTACTTTTTAAAAAAAGGTACTTTTTAAAACCAGGTACTTTTTAAAAAAAGGCTCTGTACTGTTTTAAGAAAAAGTAATTTTTTAAGAAAGGGTAATTTTATTTAAAAAAACTTTTTTAAAGAAACGTACTTTTACTTTTACTTTTTTAAGAAAGGGTATTTTTTGAGAAAATGTACTTTAAAAAAATACTTTTTATGTAAGAAAAATACTTTTTTTTTTTTTTTTGTTAAAAAGGTAATTTTTTACGACAATTTACTTTTTTAGAAAACGGTACAATATTAATATAAGGAACTTTTTTAAAAAGGGTACAATTTTAAAATAGGTTAATTTTTAAGAAAAGGTACTTTTTAAAGAAAATTAAAATTTTTTTAAAAATTTTCTTTTATCAAAAAGGTTATTATTTAAAAACATGCACTTTTTAAAGTAAATTTAAAAAAAATTACCTTTTTCAAAAAGGTTATTTTAAAAAAGCTGTTTTTTTTAAAAAAAAAAGCTACTTAAAAAATAACTTTTTCAAAGAAACGTACTTTTTCAAGAAAAACTACTTTTTTAAGAAAGGGTATTTTTCTCAGAAAAGGTACTTTAAAAAAAATACTTTTTATAGTATTTTTTTTTTGTTAAAAAAGATACTTTTTTAAGAAAAGGTAATTTTGTAAGAATAATATTCATATAGTACATATTATTGATAATAGTACATATTATGTACTTTTATTAAAATAAGAAAAATGTTTTTTGTTTTTTTTTTTTTTTTTTTTTAAATTAAAAAAGGTAATTTTTTAAGAAATTGTACTTTTATTGTAAAATTGTACTTTTTTAAAGACAGATATTTTTGAAAAAGGTACTTTTTTTAAGAAAAGTTAATTTTCTAAGAACCTTAAGAAGGTTCTCCTAAAAAAAAGGTTATCTTTTAAGAAAATGTACTTCTTTTAAAAATGTACTTATAAATATTGTACTTTTTAGCAAAAAGGTACTTTTCAAAAAAAATTCCTTACTGTTTTAAAAAGAGCTGTTTTTTTTTTTAAAGTACTTACTAAAGGTTACTTTTTCCAAAAAGGTAAAGAAATGATTTTTTTAAGGTACTTTTTAAAAAAGGTCCTTATTTGAAAAAATATTTAATTTTTAAAAATTTTTTAATTTATTAAAAAATGTTACTTTTTTCAAAGGTTACTCTTGAAAGACACTTTTTAAAAAAGGCACTCATTTTGAAAAATACACTTTTTTAAAGAAAGGTACTTTTTTAAAAGAACAGTACTTTCTTAAAAAGTAAATTTACTTAAAGAAAATTTACTTTCTTAAGAAAAGGAAATTTTTAAGAAAAGGCGCTTTTAAAAGAAATACTTTTTAATTGATATCTATAATATTAATAGGCTAGGCGATTTCTTGTGACTGATGTTTTGTTCTACCGTTTTATCCCAATTTTGATCAAACGTATATTATTTGAAAGGTATTTCTTTTTAGCCGTTTTGCAGATTTACAGATTTTTAAATTTTATACTTTATTTTGAATAAATTGCATTTAAAGTTGCTACTAACACATACATAAAATTATACAATGCTAAGTGTGTGTTTAGTAAATTTGTTAATGTGTTTGTAATAAAATGAGTTTGTTTTTGTGTTGATTTGTGAATTGGCTACAATTGATTATCATACTTTTAGGGTCTTTATTTAATGAAAAAATAAAATTTCCTAGAATTTGGGCTCGAATTTCGAGGGCTGGAATCTGCTAGTTTTTTTAAATGTACTTTTTTTAAAAACGGTTCTTTGCTACTTTTTTAAGATAATGTAATTTTTTAAGAAAATATCCTTTTTTTTTATATAAATAGATATTTTAAAAAAAGTACTTTTTTAAGAAAATGTAATTTTTTAAGAATAGGAAATTTTGTAAGAAAAGGTACTTTAAAAAAAAATAACCTTTTAAGAAAATGAACTTATTGAAACAGGTCCTTTAAAAAAATTTTAGTTTTTTAACAAAAAGTTACTTTTTATATTAAAAAGTTACTTTTTTTAAACAAGGTATTTTTTAAAATTTTTTTAAAAAAGGTACTTTTTTAAGAAAATGCAATACTTGCTTAAGCTAATGTGACACGTACAGTACAACCATACACACATCCTCATAAAGCCAATGCTACAACTAAAACGAATACAACATTAAGATACTTTTTTTAAAATAGATATTTGTTTTAAAAATTTACTTTTTTGAAGAAAAGGACATTTTTTTAGACTAGAAAATTTTTTAAGAAAAGGTACTTTTAAAAAAGGTAATCTTTTAAGAAAATGTACTTCTTTTAAAATAGTACTTTAAAAAAAATTTAGTTTTTTAACAAAAAGTTACTTTTTAGTAAAAAGTTACTTTTTTTAAAAAATGTGTTTTTTTTACAAAACTGTACTTTTTTAAAATAGGTAATTTTTTAAGAAAATGCAATACTTGCTTAGGCTAAAGTGACACGTACAGTATAATCATACATTCACATGAAGCAAATGCTACAACTACAACGAATACAACAATAAGAAAAAGTGCAAAATATAACTATATATATTTTTTTTTTTAATTTTTTCATTCATATATCGTGACCTTTGGACCGATTTTGATGATTTTAAACAGCAACTCAATCAGGTTGTTATTATGCAAAAGCAAAAAGTCTAACATAGTTAATGAGGGTGCGATCGTGATATCCACAAACAGACGGACAGACGGTCATCGCTAAATCAACTTCTCTTATTATAAGAATCAAGAAAATATATGTGGTTTATGGGGACTCCGGAATTTATTTCGATTTGTTACAAACGAAATGACAAACTAATTACACATACATATACCATATGCACAATGGTGTGGAGGGTATCAAAATGGTCCTACAGAGTTTAGTTTTTTGCGATCGGTAAAATAAAAAGTCGGGCTTTTTCAGATATTTTTTGTAGTTACAAACATCAGCACAATCTCATTATACTCTGACGGAATAGTGGTATAGGGTATAAATATGTTGTACATGTGTTTCATGGAAGAAGTCCAAAAAAAAAAACAAAACAGGAATTCCAAAATTGTGTGTGTTACATAAAACAATTGTAATCTCTAGACAATCACATTAGAAGATTTTTTCTGTTTTTTGTACAGGTAAAGAACAAAAAAGTAAATCAAATAAAAGCATAAACCCATAAAAATCAATATGCTTGATAAAACACCCACAAAACAACTGTAAAGAACAAAAGCCTAAAGTACGATTATCAAATCAAACAACAAAATCAGTGCAAAACGAAAAAAAAAAATTCAAAGTACGGTTGACAACAATGCAATTTCAGGGTACAATTGAAACGAATATTTGAGAAAAATAAACGGTATTCGGTAAAATATAAAGGATATTTTTAATTGCATATTTCGGAGGTTTACTCATATGGGGAATATGACTAAAAATGGTCCTACATTGTTTAGGTATTTTTAGATAATTTTTAAAAAATCTAATAAAAATAAGAAAAAATGTCAGTAATATGAAACTTTAATTTTTTAAGACAAATAGCCAACACAATTAATATATACTAGCAGATTCCAGCACTCGAAATTCTAGTGCAAATTCTAGGAAATTTTATTTTTCATTTAATAAAGACCCTAAAGGTATGCTTCACAATTCAACTCATTTTAAATGAAGAAAACAAACTCAACGCATTAACACAAATACATTAACAAATTTAATAAACACACACATAGCATTGTATAATTTTATGTATGTGTTAGTAGCAACTTTAAACGATCATAACTCCAAAAAAATATTCCAGACGATGAAAATCTGTAAATCTGGGTAACAGCCAAAAAGAAATATCTTGCAAATGTTAAATTTTTTATCAAAATCGGGGTAAAATTGTGAATCTTACATTGGTCACAAGAAATCGCCTTGCCTATTAATATTATAGATTCCTCTTTGTCACGCCTGCTTTTAACTGTTCGAAAAATCGATTAAATTTCATATTTATGAGTCCAAAATGCAATAAACATAAACAATTTATTTATTTTCAACATCAATATAATTATAGATTCTTTTTCTTCAATTTTGGTACTACATTTAGCCATTGTTTTAATTTTCGAAAAGAAGAAAAAATCAATAGTTGTCTAAAAATAAAAATCTGAGAGAGAAGAAAAAATATACTTTACATAACAACGCCTTTGTTATGGCTTTTCTACAACACATATAACAGGTGTTAGAAAGAAAAAAGTTTTGCCTTTTACATTGTAATCGTACAATGAACAAAGTAATTTGTAAAACAAAGTTAAAGAAACACAGGCACACTCAGGCCCTTTTAAGGTGCTTTTAAAAATTAAAAAGTTTAACATAAGAAAACGTCTTAAAAACATATAAACTTTTTCTAAACTAAATGTAAATTGTTAAATTTCTATTAAAGTTGAAAATAGTTTAAATTAATTTTTTTTTTTAAGAAATCTCTAGAATTAAACTTTAGCCTCTGTTCAACCGAACTAAAGTTCACAAGCTGATATTAAAACAAAGTGAATTTTTTATGTAATTTGTTGGTAACTTTTTTTGTTTTACAAAATAAAAACTAAAAAAAAACATAATTTTAGGACTGAGAAATTCAGAATTTTGTAAAAGTTTCCAATGTATTGTAACGCACTATATATATATATATATTATTTTTAATCAATTTATAAGCACATACAATTATAACAGGTGTAATAAACACTGTGTCGCAAAGGTCAAAAAATTTTTTTAGTTATATAATAGTTTCATCCCTAACTACATACAAACTTGCCTATTTATATGGAATTTTCTTTTAGAAATTTTAAATTGCTATTTATACTCTGAAACTACTTTTTGCTTTAAGATAACAAACTTTATTTATTTTTTTTTTTTTTTTTTAAGAAACTAATATTTATTCAATGAAATCTGGCATAATTTATTGTATTAAGATGTTTTTATATCTATTCTGCTATAAAGAATATGGTTAGAATTTATTTTGTTGCAACAGTACTTAATCGCATCAACACATGGGTTTATGCATTAACATGCGAAGAACAACAAGTTGCTACACTTTGAAATGTAGCAAAACGGCATCCTTAAGAGTTTTCTTTTTATATATGTACTTACAAAGATAGAAACTTGTTGTTTATGTCACATCTACTGCTCACTTTTGTTTAATGTGAAAAAATATAAAACTTTAAAAGACTACGCCAGAACAGCCAGCACTTGAGTGAAATGAGTGACAAACATGTACTAGGAAACTCAAACAAGACACTTGAAGTTTTACACTTAAGTAAGAAAATGTTTAAGTTGCACATTACGCTTATATTTTGCACTGCTGCAACAGAAAGAGAAAGTGTGTGTAAAGTGCGTAAACTCAACACTGACACTTTGTTGGTAAATTTAATATTTTACTTAGAGGTTTTCTTTTCAAGCGTACAGGAAACATAACATTAAATAAATAAATTTTTTATTATTATGTTATGAAGTGATGACAACAGCAATCGGAATAAGTTTTCGAAAGGCAATATAAAGTGGATTTGTGATATAAGGATGATATAAGTGATAAGGATAGTTATATTTACAATCAACTTGTTAACCTATAACTCTAATCAAGATGTTAATTGAGAAATCTTTTACAATAAGATGTGCCTAAATTTTATTTATTTCTTTACTTGGTTTCCTGCACAACAACACTAAAAGTCTTATAATTAAAGTACAGGATCGCTAAAATGTGTTTTTCAATAAATGAACAGTATTTAAAAAAGATAACATATCTACATACTTTGTAATTTTTATAAAAAAAAGAGAACAAAAATTATTTTTACATATGAGTGTCTGCCGAAACAGGTAATAAGCCACGAGTGAAAAATTTGGACTGCTCAGAATAAATTTTTATAATCTAATAATAAAGCTTAAATATGTATCTATAATATTAATGGGCTAGGCGATTTTTTGTTACCGATGTTCTACCATTTTATCCCGATTTTGACCAAACGTATATTATTTGAAAGGTATTTCTTTTTAGCTGTTCACCAGATTTACAGATTTTAAATTTTTTTCTTTATTTTGAATAAATTGCATTTAAAGTTGCTACTAACACATACATAAAATTATACATATGCTATGTGTGTTTCATTAAATTTGTTAAAGTGTTTGATAATGAGTTTGTTATCTTCATTCACAATAATAATAAACCAAAAAAGTGTTGGTTTGTGAATTGGCTAAGTTAAAAAATAAAGTTGCCTAGAAATTGCACTCGAATTTCGAGCGCTGGAATCTGCATTTTTATTTTTTTTTTATATTTGAGCCGAAATATACAACTATAAAAAAAATTTGAGGTTTTTGACGAATTATAGCAACTTCGTTTTTTTATGTCTTTAGCCTATTCGAAGTAATATTATATTGTTTTTTTTTTTAATTATTGACCAAAACTCAGGGGATGTCCCCTTCAGATGAAGTGCATTGTGTTGATCTCCGGAAAACTGGTTATGGGAAGGAGGAAAGAAGGAGTAGTGTTTGTGGATATTTGACTTAAATTTTATTAGATTATAACTGACAGGAAAGACCTGTGCGGGGAGTTCGATCAGTTCGACTGATAAACGAATTCCCACTGTAATGCGTTCTGCGGTCAGCTGATCATAAACTACAATCAGATCAGACCAGGTGAGAGTTTTATGGGAAATTAGCTCACCCGGCAAACTTTGTTTTGCCATATAACTTATTTCTATGCATCTCTGTATGGGAGGTGCCACGCCCACTGGTTTGATCGCGCCCATTTTTCACATCACTTCTCACACTCATCATTTGTGAACTCACACCTGGTTTCAAGACTGTCGGATTTATAGTACTCCAGATATTTTTTGTATGGGAGGTGCCACGCCCATTAACCCAATCTTGCCCATTTTTGGTACGATTACTCACATTAACAACCGATTGACGTGCAGACAGTTTAAATATTCTAGCCATCATTGTACTGTAGATATATGATATGTATTTACCATGTATGGGAGGTGCCATGCCCACTGGTTTAATCACAACCATTTTTAGCCCGCTTTCTCACATTACTAATTTATGTACTACTACAAAGTTTCAGGACTCTTGCTATCATAGAGCTCCAGATACGAGATGTTACAAATTTTTTATATATGGGAGGTGCCACGCCCACTTGAAAAATCCAAAAATAGGTATATAGCCTTTTTTCCATCCTGTAAAAATTTCAAGACGATCGGTCCAGAGGTGTAGTCTCCTAAAACATACATACATACATTTTTATATACTAGCAGATTCCAGCGCTCGAAATTCGAGTGCAATTTCTAGGCAGCTTTATTTTTCAACTTAGCCAATTCACAAACCAACACTTTTACGGTTTATTATTATTGTGAATGAAGGTAACAAACTCATTAACAAACACATTAACATATTTAATAAAACACACAAAGCATCTATAATATTAATAGGCAAGGCGATTTCTTGTGACCGAAGTTTCACAGTTTTACCCCGATTTTGACAAAAAAAAAATATACCATTTGAAAGGTATTTCTTTTTAGCTGTTACCCAGATTTTCAGATTTTGATCGACTTGAATATTTTTTTGGAGTTACGATCGTTTAAAGTTGCTACTAACACATACATAAAATTATACAGTGCTATGTGTATGTTTATCAAATTTGTTAATGTGTTTGTGTTAATGTTTTGAGTTTGTTTTCTTCATTTAAAATGAGTTGAATTGTGTAGCATACCTTTAGGGTCTTTATTAACTGAAAAAATAAAAGTTCCTAGAATTTGCACTCGAATTTCGAGCGCTGGAATCTACTAGTATGTATAATTTTATGTAGCAAATTTAAATGCAATTTACTCAAAATAAAGAAAAAAAAATAGAAATCTGTAAATCTGGTGAACAGCTAAAAAGAAATACCTTTGAAATAATATACGTTTTGTCAAAATCGGGATCAAACGGTGGAACAAATCATCGGTCACAAGAAATCGCCTAGCCTATTAATATTATAGATAAAATATTTCCAAGATTTTAGGTTTTTATTTTGTAATTTCAATGATTTGGTGCTGGAAGCCCAGATCTTCGAGTAATAATGATGAATTTAGAGTTTGATAGATTGAGTAATAACCCATTTCCATAGCCCATAAAGGAATTTCTTTAAGATCCACATTTAGGTTCACAATACAGTAATTTATCAGGACAATAATCATACATATGAACTTTACAATACGAAAGTTGCCTAGGCAAATCATTTATATATACTAACATATCCCAGCCCTCGAAATTCGAGTGCAACTACTAGGAAATTTAATACTTTCAATTAATAAAGACCCTATAGGTATGCTAATTAATTTTAGCCAATTCACAATTCAACATTTTTGAAATATTGTTTTATGTCCAAAATGATTTTTCAATTCAACATCTATAATATTAATAGGCTATGCGATTTCTTGTGACCGATGTTTTGTTCTACCGTTTAATCCCGATTTTGACCAAACGTATATTATTTGAAAAGTATTTCTTTTTAGCCGTTTTGCAGGTTTACAGATTTTTAAATTTTTCCTTTATTTTGACTAAATTGCATTTAAAGTTGCTACTAACACATACATAAAATTATACAATGATATGTGTGTGTTTATTAAATTTGTTAATGAGTTTGTAATAAAAATGAGTTTGTTTTTTGTGTTGATTTCTGAATTGGCTATAATTGATTAGCATACCTTTAGGGTCTTTATTTAATGAAAAAATAAAATTTCCTAGAATTTGCACTTGAATTTCGAGGGCTGGAATCTGCTAGTAATTATTATTGTGAATGAAGAACACAAACTCATTTTTTTTACAAACACTTTAACAAATTTAATAAACACACACGTAGCATTGTTGTGTTAGTAGTAACTTTAAATGAGCAGAACTCCAAGAAAAAATTTAAAAATCTGTAAATCTGGTGAACAGTTAAAAAGCAATACCTTTCAAGTAAGATACGTTTGGTCAAAATCGGGAGAAAACTGTGGAACAAATCATCGGTCACAAGAAATCGCTTTACCTATTAATATAGATAGAAAAAAGAATCGGTCTTAGAATCGAACCTTGCGGGACACTCTTTTTTACTGGAAGTGCATTTCAAATTTTATTAGTAGCGTGAACGTGTTGTTGTCGATTTGCTAAGTAAGACGATACAAGACGAGTTACAGAAGGAGAGAAACCAAACAAAAAAAGTTCTTAGCTTCATGCAGAGTAATTCATGATTTACACTATTGAATGCCTTGGAGTGATCTAAGAGCACTAGAAAGGCAATGTTACCATTATTAATAAAAACCCACGAATATCTTCAGACACATCAATGAGTGCTGTTATGCAGCTGTGTTTAAGACAAAAGCCTGATTGTCTCTCAGAGGATAGACCCTTATTCTTGACATATTTTCCAATTTACTAATGCAATAATCTTTCAAGCATTTTATACAAGTATGGTAGGATAGCAATGGGACGATATTCTTTGTTTGACTTAGGAAAAATACACTGTTTGTGATAATAATGTTAAAAATATTTGTAATTTGAGGTGGCAGTTGAGGATAAATTTCCTTTAAGAATCTGAGATGTATGTTATCAGAGCTGTAATCAAGACTTTTTGTCATGCAAACAACAGAAAATAAAAATTTTAAAAATTATAACCACATTTTTTAATAGTTTTCCCAATGACAAGTCTTTATTTATTATGCAAAACAACACATTCAAAATAAAATTATTTACTTATGTATGCCGCATATTTCAAACAACTTGTACCATTTCGAATTTAGTGACTTTTGTTATTTTTCCTAGAAATTTACTCAGAATAATTTTCTATATTCTCAACAAAAGTGTATTCAACATTTTTAGTAGATTTAAATTGTAAATTCTTACTAAGTAGACCATAAGGACCTTCATAAATCACACAATCTGCATATTAAAATATAAATACAAACTAGAAAAAAATTGACGATGGCCGTCAGGTCATTTGTATAGTAAAATTATGACGGAATTATATGTATTATAAATGACAGTATAGGACAAAACATTGAGAACTTCTTTAAGTTAAATTTTTATTAAGCTTCTTAGACCTGATATTGTTTTGTAATTAAAAAGGCATTCTTTTATTACAATTTTCCCGACGTTTCGTAGATTTTTTGTCTACTTCTTCAGGGGTTGTCTATTTATTAATATAAGAACTTCATTTTCAAAAATATTTTTTGTATTCACACTTCGGGTCAATTATATTTTCTATATTTAAAATTAAATACAGAAAATATATTTTGTTGCACACTGTGTTTAAACGTTAAAAATACTGAATAAATAATGAAAGTGCAAATAAGAGTAAAAAAAAAACAGTCAGGATTAAAGCGAAAATAACTGGCACATTTAGAAAATCTTATTATGTATTACAATATATACCTGAAATCTATTTTTAAAATTGAAATACAAAATAAATCTAAAAAGTATACATTTTCTATGGATCATTAGTGATGAAGTATGGATTATTAATCGCATAAAACCGTTAATGATTGATGTGAACAAATAATAAAAAAAAAAGCGTTAAAAATGGAGTTTCAATGGGTACCTTATAATGAGGGTGTGATTTTTATCTGAATTTTTTGAGTGGAAATTAGAAAATTATAATATATAAATACGAGGGCTGTATGATAAATAACTAAGCCTTAAAGATAAATTAATTTTAAGGATCAATAACCACTTTATATTTCAACACAATCTCTTAGTCCACCATTTTACCCAAGATTTTATCCTGTCTGTATAATATGATTTGTTTAACCATTCAATTACATAATGTAACAACATTATGGGGGGGGGAGAAATGCCAAGTCAGGGTTAAAGTCCTAGGCCAAATATTTTTTGTGATGTTTTACATTTTGTCCTTATTTGTATTTGTATATCTATAATATTAATAGGCTATGCGATTTCTTGTGACCGATGTTTTGTTCTACCGTTTTATCCCAATTTTGACCAAACGTATATTATTTGAAAGGTATTTCTTTTTAGCCGATTTGCAGATTTACAGATTTTTAAATTTTTTTTCTTTATTTGGAGTAAATTGCATTAAAAGTTGCTACTAACACATACATAAAATTATACAATGCTATGTGTGTGTTTATTAAATTTGGTAATGTGTTTGTAATAAAAGTGAGTTTGTTTTTTGTGTTGATTTGTGAATTGGCTATAACACAAGGGAACAAAATTGAACTTTTTTTGTGTTGATTTGAAATTTATAGCAAATTTTTACTAATTTGAGGTCGCTGATTTCAAATCTACACTTGGTTTTTTTCTATCAGCTCGACTTTTCGAGATATACCGTTATGTTCAAAATTAAGGCACTTCCGCTACATATATTGGAATAACTTGAAAACGGTTCACCATATTAAATTTAAAAAAAAATCCGAAACTCGCAAACAATATTCTCTTAAAGCCGTGCTTACTTTGTTTTTAAATTTTCCAAGTAGTTTTAGAGATATCGTTCAAGTTTTGAAAAAAAAATTAAAATTTTTAAAAAAAAAACATTTTTTTTGTTCTTTAAAAATTCCTAAAAAATAAAAATGGGACAAAAATCACAGTTTTGGTCTACAAACAGTTAGTTAAATATATTTCGAATAAAATGAGCTTTATTTTATTGCAATCGGTGCACAACTTTTGATTTTGTTCACGATTTACTGAATTGATATAAATCGCGATTTCCATACAAAAATAACATTTTCTAATGTGTAAGTGTTTGTATGTAATAAGTTTTTTATATTTTCTAAGAATTAAAAAAATTAAGTAACAAAAAAAGATTATTTCTTTTTTAATGGTCAGCTATACTTTTTAGTTTAACACAAAAAGAGAATTTTAAAGAAAAATAAAAAATTTTAATACACAAATATTACAATGTAATTACAACTCATCGAAAAATTTTCTTTTATAAGATTTTCTTAAATAACCTTGTTTAGAGGGATTTGTTTTAATGCTCCAGCAATAGTCCGCCATCATATGCTTATCCCAGTGACCCTGGTACCGCTCCTCTATAGTGCGGATATCTTGATGGAAACGTTCACCTTGTTCTTCACTGAAGTCTCCAAGATTTTCAGGGAAAAAATCCAAATGACTGTGTAGGTAGTGCACCTTAATGCTCATATTACAACCAAGCTGCTTGAAATGTGACAACATGTTATCCACGTGGTCCGAATAGTGCTCACCCTTTTTGTTTCCCAGGAAATTGCGCACTATCCAAACAAATTCATTCCAAGCATTTCTTTCAATATCTGTCATGGAATTACTAAAATTTTCATCATTGATTAATTTTTTGATTTGAGGGCCATCAAAAATGCCAGCTTTCAGTTTCTCCGAACTCAAATTGTTGAACTTTAACTTTTTACTGATATATCTAAAACAATCACCGTCCTTGTTGAGAGCTTTGACAAATTGTTTCATAAGTCCTAGCTTGATATGGAGAGGTGGCAGTGTTATGCGATCCCTGGGCACAAGTGGTTGATTAACTATATTGTGGTTTCCTGGAACCATAGCTTCCCTCGAAGGCCAGTCTTTCTTACTCCAGTGTTCAGATCTGGCTCTGCTATCCCATAAACAAATGAAACACGGATATTTTGTGTAGCCACCTTGTTGGCCTAGAAGAAAATTCACCATTTTTAGATCCACACAAATTAGCCAGCGGTGTTCGTTGTACTTTATTTTATTTATAACTGAGGCAATTGTAGAATATTCTTCTTTAGCTTTAGTTGAATGTGCAATGGGCAACGAACCCAATTTATTACCGTTATGCAGAAGTACACATTTTAGGCTGCGTTTAGAAGAATCTATAAATAGTCGCCAGTCATTTGGATCATACTCCTCTAATCCCATCGCTGTTACTAAACCAGGAACATCTGAACAATAAACAAATTCATCGTCTTCGGAAAAGAATGGAAGTAAGTTTTTTTCTCTGTTACGGTAGTATGAAATTGTTGTTCCTTGGGTTAACAGATTTTTTTGCTTTAATCGAGAAGCAAGAATTTCAGATGCTTTTTTAGAAAGTCCAAGGTCTCTCACTAAATCACTAAGCTCCTCCTGATTAAATTGCTCGCGTTCAGAAGAAATATCTAAATGCAAGTCATCTGATCCAAATTCAGAAATTGGTGAAGGAACATTTTGTCGTAAGTCGTGGAAATTGTGTGTAGATGTAGATGGTTGTGGTTCTGAATCCTCACTAGAGTACAGGACTGGTTGGGTAATAGACAACACGTTAGGATAAATCCATTTAGACCGGTTTGTTTTATTAATGCCTGTTATGTTGACAGCGCAAAAATAACAATCATCATAATGATTCGAAGGTTCCCGCCAGATCATTGGTGTTTTATACTTGAAGTGGGTCCGTTGCTTGTTTGCCCATAACCTTAAATACTCTACACAGTTTTTACATACAGTATTAGGAATCCAGTACTTGTCACGGGTTTCCATGGTAAATCCGAAGTAGTCAAAATAAATTTTTTTAATAAAATCTGACACACTTTTTCTATTTTTTATAAACGTGTATTCGCCACATATGTTACAAAAATAGTTGGGATTGATTTTACAGGTGTTTCTTGACGTAGCCATTGCACAATTTTGAAGTATATATCAAAGTAACACAATTTTCAATAAATAACACACGGGAACAAAATTGAACTTTTTTGTGTTGACTGATTAAATGTTCAATGTAAAATGATTTATATTTTTTGTCGTTATACTTTTCGCTTTCGTAAACACTTGTTGAATGAGAAAAATTGGTTGAATGAACCCATAAAAATACTTAGTAGTTTTTTACTGAAGTACCAAAAAAAATTATATCCACAATTTTATTGACAGTCACTTATGAATGAACACATGTGTTCAGGGGAATTCCTTTAAAAAATCATCCGTTACCAACGGTAAACCACACATCAATAAACACAAGTGGACTTTTCTTTTTTCTCTTTAATTGACTGTGAACTGACTAGGTGTCATAAAGGGACAATAAAATTTATAGGCGTTATGAGTTTGCTACCGCAACCATAAAAATGAAATAATCTTTTTTTATTACTTAATTTTTTTAATTCTTAGAATCATAAAAAACTAACTTATTACATACAAACACTTACACATTAGAAAATGTTATTTTTGTATGGAAATCGCGATTTATATCAATTCAGTAAATCGTGAACAAAATCAAAAGTTGTGCACCGATTGCAATGAAATAAAGCTCATTTTATTCGAAATATATTTATCGAACTGTTTGTAGACCAAAACTGTGATTTTTGTCCCATTTTTATTTTTTAGGAATTT
Source organism: Cordilura impudica (assembly GCA_963682025.1). NCBI lineage: Eukaryota > Metazoa > Arthropoda > Insecta > Diptera > Scathophagidae > Cordilura > Cordilura impudica. The sequence goes on from OY821517.1 coordinate 25,016,498, forward strand.
TTAAAAAATTTTAATTTTTTTTTCAAAACTTGAACGATATCTCTAAAGCTACTTGGAAAATTTAAAAACAAAGTAAGCACGGCTTTAAGAGAATATTGTTTGCGAGTTTCGGATTTTTTTTTTAATTTAATATGGTGAACCGTTTTCAAGTTATTCCAATATATGTAGCGGAAGTGCCTTAATTTTGAACATAACGGTATATCTCGAAAAGTCGAGCTGATAGAAAAAAACCAAGGGCAGATTTGGATTCAGCGTCCCAAATAACCTTAAAAACAATATTCAGTTCTTAATCAACAGAACCATTGTTCCCTTGTGTAATTGATTAGCATAATTTTAGGGTCTTTATTTAATGAAAAAATAAAATTTATAGCGACCTCGGTTATAACGACCATCCGTTTATAACGACGGATTTTCAAAGAAAGATTGGTTCTTCATTGCTTATACATGCGCAACCATTCGCTTAGAACGACTCCGGTTTTAACAACCATCTGCTTTTAACGACCAATTTGCGCGTCTGCTTTGGAATGAAGTTTCGGTTATAACGACGATGTCACTTCTGCGTATTTTATTTTTTGGTTTTTCTTTCCATTGTTTGTCGCCAGCCAACACTAAATGAAGAAACATATGTATAATGTGGGGAATCACAGAATTTGTTCGCCTATCTCAAACTGAGTGTGGAAAAGATCAAGAAGAAATTTGCATACCAGTTTGAGTCGTGAACGCGAATGTACATATGAACATTCTTTCTTTAATTACCAGCGGTATTAAAAAAAGTTTTTTTATTTACATAAGAAATTGTAATCCAGATCAACCAAACGCAGGTAAGGCACTTTTACTTGGATAAATACTGAGTAAATATGTATGAATGTGCATATGCTTTTTCCAGAATGGACGTTAAAAAACGTAAAGTGTTCTCCATAAAAGAGAAGGCTGAAATTTTGCTGAAACTAGAATCTGGTTCTACAAATGCAGCACTAGCGAAGGACTATTGTGTTTCGCATTCGACTATCAGTACGATATGCAAAAACCGAGACGCAATTCGTGTTTTGAATCTGAGAACATGCAAAGAAAACGTATGCGTTCTGCTCAAGATTCTGATATAGGACAAGCTCGAGAGCGCCATAATATAGTTTTAGGAACAATTTCTGGTGAGGCTTGCAGTGTCGACAAAAGTCAATGCAGCGACTGGCTAGTTTCAGTATGGCCTAAAATACGAGAGGGGTATCAAGTACAAGACATTTTTAATGTGGATGAAAACCCTTAAATTCAAAGGTGAAAGGTGCTGTGGTTGTAAACAATCAAAGGAAAGAATAACCTTGCTGGTTGGAGATAATATGGATGGGTCCGAAAAAAAGAAAATGCTTCTCATTGGAAAATCTTAAATGCCACGGTGTTTCAAGCATGTAAAATCATTACCTGTAGATTATAAAGGAAATAAAAAGGCATGGATGACCTCAGAAATTTTTGAACGCATTTTGCGCGATTGGGACAGCAGTTTGAAGAAAGATAAAAGAAAAATTTTACTGCTTGTAGATAATTGTTTAGCACATCCAAATGTTCAAAATCTGTCTTCAATAAAATTAGTTTTCCTACCACCTAATACAACGTCCGTCTTACAGCCAATGGACCAAGGGGTAATTAGATGTTTTTGCGATTTGGGGGGTTCTGACATATCAGAGAGTTTATATAGTTCCGTAGAAGTTATTGAAAGTAAATTATTACATGAAAGTCTTGTAAATAGAAAACAAACCACGATTCCAAACTATTTTCAACCTCAATAAACATGAATATACATGATAAAAAAAAATTATTGTGTGCACCTATTCGGATACAACGACGTTCGGTTATAACGACGAATATTTCCGGTCCCTTGGAGGTCGCTATAACCGAATTATACTGTATTATAAATTGCAACGAACTTGCTGCAAGAAATTGCAGATGTGTTTCCACAATATGTGAGTACAGCTTGCAGTAGTTACGAATGGCAGCATAAAAATATCTTGTGGTAAAATAAGATTGGCAGCTGCCATTGCAGCATATTTAATTAAAAAGAAACAACAAATTGAAAAAAATAAACAAAAAGAAGTGTTTGAGTGAGAAATTGGGTGCTGCGGCGCGTAGTTTTAAGTTTCCAAAATACATTACTTAAAGAATTGCAGACCGAAGAGTCCATGCAGTTGAGAAATTTCCTGAGAATGTCTAATGATGATTTTGAATACATTTTATCTTTAATTCAAACAAGTATTCAAAAACGGGATACTAAAATGGGATTGGCTATACCTCCTTTCTGTTTCGAATCCCTGTTTACTTCTTGACAAAACTGCGTTCGGAGGTTGTGCAAATTCATTTTGACCTCTTCTTCGGGCGCGTCAATATCATTGGCTATTGCCTTCAAAGCGTTTTGTTTTTTAATTTTATTCTTATAGTTTTTTGAGGACGAGTCACATAATTCAGCATAACTTTCTTGATTTTCAGTTATCAAATGTGTTTTTTCACTACTCCAAACGAATTTGATTTTATCCATTTTTATAAATTTGAAAAAGAATTAAAAAAAACCACAAATCAAAACTGAAAACAGAAGAGAATACCACAAACCGTTTACCCGACGTATACCAGACTTTTTCTGCAAGTCTTCAAAACACTTGCAGTTGCAGCAAGTCGTTCAAGTTACTTCCAGCAAGCAACAAATACGTGTTTCCACATAATTGCTGCAAGTAACTTCTGCAAACCGTGACTTCTGGAAGTCGACTTCTAATACGTGTTTACACGACAAAAACTTCTGGAAGTCACTTCTGGAAGCAACTTCCGCAAGAAAACTTGGTAGTGGACACACGGCTTCAGACATAACACGAGTATTGGGATACATGATCAAATTTTCTTAATCCAAAGATATAGCGAATAATGTTATTGAAAGTTACAGTTAGTTTCCTGTTATCCCTAGAGTTGCAACCTTTGAAAACCTCAGGTGCATATAGTAATGTTGGTAATAGATATGTTTTAGCAAGTAGCAATCTTATTTTCGGTGGAGTAAAGTGCTATGTTAACCATAAGCTTCTTAACATACGATAAATTCTGCCACAGGATTGATTAATATGATCTGACCAAGTCAGAGTTCCTTTAAACACAACACCGAGATTTTTTACAGAGTCCACGATGTCAATTTTAGAGCCCCCAAGGAAGACATTTATCTCATTCTCCAAATGCATCAGTTTCTTCTTTATTATAATACACTTAGATTTATTTGGATTAAGCCGTAGACCATTTGCCGTTGCCCAATTTAGAATACGTTTGAGATCATAATTTAGTTCTTGAGTTTTGGAAATAATTGAATCTTTGGTACTACTGAAATATAGCTGAATGTCATCAGCGTACATCTGAATCTTAGAGAATTGAATTTGTTGTTCAAGGATTGAGCCCTGTGGTACCCCTCCTACAACCTGCAGTGAGTTCGAGATGGAGCTACCATTAGCATCAAATTGGGATCTGTTTGTGAGATATGAAAACATAAGTCTATCTGCTAATGCAGAAGAGTAAACAAACTGCTTCAGTTTGAGGCATAAAATTAAGTGGTGCACCGTGTCAAATGTCTTTGAGTGGTCCAATAAAACCAAAAAAGATATTTTTCTTGCCTCCTCAACTACATCAGATAAAGCTGTTATATAGCTATGTTGGGGTCTGAAACCGGATTGACGCTCTGTTAATAAGTTGTTGTCGTTTAAATACTTAAAGATTTGTCTGTGTAAAAGGTGCTCGAAAACTTTTGAGAGATATGGAAGAATTGCAATCGGGCGGTATTCGTTATCCATTTTTGGTACTGGTATAATTTTGGCATGTTTCCACTCCATTGGAAAGATGCTAGTAGTGATTATGGAGTTAAACAAGTGCATTATGAAACGGACAATCCATGGTAGAATCATTTTTATAAATTTAGGGTGTATACTATCAAGGCTTACTGCATTCGATTTAATAGCATTGAAACTTTCAACTACCTCTGTTAGTGTTACACATTGAAAGGTAAATTTGGGAATGTTTGGATTGTGTGTTAGATGGAAAATCATCATAGAATTCGTTATTTACGGCTGGTAGAGGAATATTTACAAAAGCTTCATTTAGCGCATTAATGTCAACATTCATTTATTGATTAATTGTCTTATTTATTCCTATTTCGCGTATTTGTTTCCAGGTTTTTTACTTCCAATAGCTGTATTAAATTTGTTAAAATAATAGCAAGACTTATCATGCCTTATTTTGGAAACAACCGCTTACCTAGCCATCTTATATTCGTCGTGATATTCTGATATCCGGTAACGTTTCCACTTCTGATACAGATTATCACGGTGTTCAATTAGCATCTTGGTTTCCATTGTAAACCAACGTCGATCTCTATTTTTAATAGTTTTCGTTTTGTTGAGGACATGTTTGTTGTAAATTCCTAAAATTTTACCATTAAGGAATGACAGTTGTTCTCGAACAGTCGGTAAATAGAAAATTTGATCCCATGGCGTAGAGCAAAGATCATATCCCAAAGCCAAGATATCAATATTATTAAAATCACGATAAATAAATGTTTGGGGCCGGGTTTCTATTGCATATTCGTATGATAATAAGAGTAGATCGTGCTTCGAGAATGCTGGTGCTGCTAACTGATCATAATTAAGGACTTTACTTTCATTACTGTTAAAGAAAAGATCAAGCAAAATGCTATTTGTTGACGTGAAGTGTGTAGGTCTCGTTATATTGATGCTTGTTTACTTAGTTTTTCAACTATAACTCAAGAACTATTGTTGATTTCACATTTCATTCTTTAAGGAAGGCTTACTCACAAATATTGGCTTTGTCTTCTCAACGAACCACGAGTTATAAAATTTAAGTAAAAAATGTGAATGAGTTATATGTTCCTCTTTCTACTTTTCTATGTTCAACTACTCCAAATTTTGTTGCATTATCTTAGTAGATTATTACCATAATTGTAATTTTCAATCAATTTAATAAATTTAAGCGGAAAAAGAGAAGAACGATAATTTTGGAATTCAAAATTATTTATTTTTTATCATTTTATCACTTAAAGAACAAAACAAATTTATACATCATAAATTTATATATCATAATTTATATATCATAAATTTGTTTTGTTCTTTAAGTTGTATTTAAAAACAAAAAAATAAAAATATGTCTTGTTTGATATTTCCTTCAGTTATTTATGAATTTAAAATGGATGACCTTAATAAATGGTTGTTTCAATCAGTAATTATAACTAGCAAAACCCAGCCCTCGAAATTCGAGCGTATTTTCTACGAAAATTTATTTTTTCAGTTAGTAAATAATTTTAAAGGAGCCTAAAGGTATGCTAATCAATTTTAGCCAATTCACAATTCAACACATGGCTTTTGAAATTTACACACAGTATGTATGTGTATGTGTATGTATTAGCATTAGCATTACTCCAAAAAAAAAAATGTTCCAGACGGTGCAAATGTGTAAATCTGGTGGACAGCTAAAAAGAAATACCTTTAAAATGAGGTATGTTTGGTCAAAATCGGTTATTAACTACAGTTTTTATATCGGTCACAAGAAATCGGTTTGCCTATTAATATTATAGATCAAAATATCCTTGTTTCAACTGAATATGACAATTTATACAATCGAATTTACACATAAAATCAATTGAAAATATTTTTCAGTAATCACCACAGAATAATGTAATAGTACATAGGACTACAAAATTTCAGTTGGCAACAAATTCGGTTGCTACAACGAATCCGTTCTATGTGTGTATTCTTCATCCTTATAACAAGCGGAGTAGATATAGGGATGTCCTTCTGTCCGTCCGTCAGTAAGTTATCCCGGCATTCGTCTGGATATCAGAACCACCATCGGGGTGAGATGTTAAGTGACTGGATGGTTAATCGGGGTGTTAGTGCGTTAAATCAGCCCATTGATTTATATACATTTTCCGGTCCTAATGGTGTGAGTGATATTGATGTAACAGCCGTAAATGACGTCGTACTGCGGCGTTTTCGCTGCGACTGGGACGTTAAGGACGATTGGGGCGTGAGTGATCATAATCCAATACGGATTGTGCTCCATTACTCACCCGCCCCTGTAGAGGTCTCGGATGTGATGCGGTGGCGTAGACTCCCAATTAATTGGGATTTCTACGGCTCGTGCATTAGGGAGGCGGCCTCTGAGGTCTCCATTGGGGATTTCAGGGGTCTGAATATAGATGGACAGATAGGTAAGCTGAACGATTGGACGATAAACACCAATGACGCCCTTCTTGGGAGATGTTCTAGGACAATCCCCGGAAGGGTTAAATGGTGGACGGAGGTTAACAGAAATGCGGAGGACCGTCCGGCAGCTCAGGAAGCGATTATAGAGAGCCAGGCGGACCAATGCAGATGATGTGCTACTGCGTGCGACGAACTACGCAACACAGCTACGTGCCTATAAGGACCGTATCGTGAAAGTGAAGGAGGATGACTGAAGAGCATACGTACGGGACAACAGGGACGACCCATGGGGCAGAGTCTATAAGCTCTGTAGAGGTAGGGGCCAGCGGACCGATGTGTCTGGCCTACGTGTTGGTAATGAAATATTGCCATCATGGGGGGCATGCATACGCGTTCTGCTGGGCGAGTTCTTTCCCAGGGTGGAGGGTGGATCCCCCTCCTCCGTTGGACAGAACTGATTAGAGTTAAGAATTTGTCAGGCGCAGAGTAGAAAGTCTCCAGGTATGGATGGAATGACCGGAGAGATGTGTAAAAGCATCTGCAAGGCCATTCCTGAGTATGAATGTATGAGAGAGTGCGTTGTATAAATGAGTTTGCGTGTGAAGTCTTCAAAAGAAGACGTTTAAGAAGGGTTTGATCGCACACGTATGTTTACATCCACAGGATGTACGCACGCGTGTGTACCCAAGACCTTCTAGAAGGCCTTAGTTGTGTACCTATACACTCACCCACAGGGTGGGTGTATGGGTGTGGGACTAAGGCCTTCGAATGGCCACCAGTCCATAGCTGTTTGGAGCCATACTGGTAGTAGCTTTGCTACGAAGTCTGACCGGAGGCTATATATTTATATATATATCTGGTACCACGGGAAGTCAGAGCCCCTGGAATCTTTGATTCCAGCTGACTTGCGGGTACGGCCCCTTGGGGAGTATCGTGGTGGCTGTGGTTTACACCCAAATCGCGGGGAGAGCATAGCTCGATGTGGAGTTGCATTCAACCGGGTGCTGTGACCCTAGAACAGCAGAGGTGTGTAAGGTAGGCCTCGACTCCCCACCAAGGAGTGGGATTTGTTGCCCAAATGCACAAATCTTGAATTGGTACCGGAGTGTAGTTAACTACACAATGGGGCGGTGGTCGGCGCATATTCCGATCCAGTGTTCAGAGCACCGTGAGGTTATGTCAACGAGACGGGTACTCACGTTAAACACAAGAGACTTCTGTCCGTCAGTGGGGTAGCAAAGTTGTATCAGAAAGTTACTGGTTCGCCAGTGACGGTTGATATTTCCTATTCCATTCCTATAACCTACCCCCACGTGGTGCTCTCGGGCAACGCTAGGCAAAGCCAGTTAATGCTGGTGATTATTCCTTGCGGCTAAAGGTTAAGGTCAGGTCCACCAAGTATTATTCTATTTGGGGAATAACTTGGTAGCGGCTAGTATGTGGCCAGACTGGTAACGAAGCCTTACCTGAGGCTATAAATAGGTACCACGGGTGAGCTATTAAGCCCAAGGTTACCTCACAGCGTCGTCAAAGTCAGCATAAGCAAAAACATAAAACTGGAGGTGTCAAAACCTACCAGATGAAATGGTTGTCACATCCCATAATTGTGTTGGTGTCCCAAGGTGTAATGTTGGTAAGATAGTACATGAGCGAAAAGGAGGCCGGGTGTGGGTGCGTCAGTTGTCCTAAGATACCATGACGGAGGAATTTGAGCGAGAGGGTGGGTCGAAGACGAGTCAAAGGCGTTTCAGGCAGGTGCACATGTCAATACAGTGTCCAAGACAAGTCGGAGGCCAGTTGAAAAGTGAAGTACCGACGTTGAAGTTGACGTAAGCATCATCTAGCATGATGGCGCCGATTAGTAAGTTCGGAGCGTAGTAGACGGATGAAGGCATGAGTCGAAAAATTCGAAGCTGTGAATGGATGAGCTAGTACCAGTCCTAGCAAAGATGGCCATTACAGTAGAATAAGTAGGCAAGAGGGTCGGATGGAAGACGAGTCCAAGAGCACTTGAGTCATTTTACAATACAGTGTTTCGCGGATGAGACGGAAATCGGTTGAAAAGTTGGTACCGAAAGTTGTACATATCAGGGCCACCTAATAATAACAGCTAGTAAGAACGAACGTAGTAGACAAATGTGCGGTTATCGAAGGAATGTGTTTTTGCAAGTGCTGCTGATGACCGACGACAACGTGTTGTACCCTTAAATAGCTTTTTTGGGAAAGGCCCCTCGGGGAGTTTCGTGGTGGCTGTGGTAGCCCAGAATCGCGGGAAGAACACAGTTCTATGTGGAGTTGCATTCAACCGAGTTCTACGACCCATAGAGTAGAAGGCTTTTAGATCGGGCCAACTCAATAGCAAAGGGAGGAGAGTGTGCCAAATCAACTCTCCTAGCTTGCTACCATCTAAGGAAGGGGCGCTGGTGGACGCCTTGTATCTCACCTAGTGCTTATAACACCGTGTGGTTAAGTCGACAAGACAGGCACGCACGTAAAACCCATATGACTTATGTTCGTCTGTGGATCTCACGATCACGAGCTCAATGGGCTGAATGCTAATATGTAATGAAAATGATTCATTGATATTCCGAGCAGGTTGGTATTTACATTCATCAAAATCGGTTCAATAGGTGCCAAGATTTCAATGAAAATGTAAAACATGATTTTTATATGTTTTTCTTGTTATTGTTGTTATTCTAAATTTTGTAATTTGTCTGTCATAGCCGCAAATTAGGCGGTTAAGTTCGTCTAATATTTACGTGCAATCTTAGTCATTTTTATATACAGTAATCCCTCGATTTACGTCATCTCAATTTACGTTGTTGCGATTTGCGTTGTAAAATTTTTTGTTTCGTCTAGCTTCGAATTGCGTCTATTCGATTTAAGATGATTTAACAGGGGATCCCAGTTTTTTTTATTTAACATGCATATTTGATGTTTTTATATGTGTGTAACATTTTCATTCTTTACATGGATATGAAATACATAGATATGAGCTCGGAAAATAAAAAGAAATAAATGAATATAAAACAAGAGAGAACGTATTCAAATTCAAGCATTGAAATTAAATATGCTGCTAATAAAAAAATCATAAACGAATATCCGAATTCTTTTTTCGTTTAAGCATGACCCAGCAATGGAAAGTCTACTAATAACAGAAAAATAATGCAACTATTCAGATAGAAGTTAATTCTTTCTATAAAAAAAACCTTATAAAAAAACAATACGAAATTATAATAAACTAGTTCAACCCTGCACCCGAAATTCGAGTGCAAATTCTAGGAAATATTATTTTTTCATTAAATTTTTTTCTGTTTTTTCAATGTTTTTTTTTTAATCTATGAGCCTAAAGGTATGCTTATGAATTTTAGCAATTCACAATTCAACACAGGGCGAGTGATATACAATTTGAATCATTCCCATTAACAGGGTGTAACGTAATAAATATTTTATTTTATTTCATTTAATAAATTTTTAAAACATATTGTACATAAATTTTCTCGTCTTTTCCTCCATATGAGCTATAACTACGCCAAATTTCACACTCCTACGTGCCCGCATTTTGTTTAAAAAGGGAACCAAAAATTTACCTTCACGTATTAGTATATAGATATTGGTCAGAGACTAAAATGGTGTAAGAACTTAAAGGGTAAATAACTATACTAAAATGTTAATGAAGGGTAATCAAATGTTCGGCTCAGCTGAATTTGACACTTGGAAGTTTTAACTTGAACAAAAGAAAGTCTTCTAAAAGTAAAATAATCGAATGGAATACATAAATAATGTTGTAATCTTACTTAAATAAAACACAGTGCATTCGATTGACATTCAAAACATAATCTAACTAGCAAAACGGCCACAACCATACAAAAAAGCAAACAAAATGCCTAAAACGAATTATAATATGCATGAACCATCATTTGAAAACAATTTTGTTTAATGTTCTGTCATAAAAGGCAAAATGCATTTGGAATATTAAAATTGTAAATAGTTGAATACAAAATTTTCCGTTACACACACACATTTACAACATATTGACAGAATAGTTTAGTTTTGGCTATAAAATCCTTGAGAGTAAAATGACTATCGATACATGCATACTTTGCATGATTGCCTGCCTGCTTACTTGCTGGCATGACAGACAGGCAATGCATTCAGGCATGTTTTATGTAACAGCAACAAAGTTTATTTTGTCAAGTTACTCCTATTGTCGTTGTTATCAATGTTGCATGAGATTGTTGTGCTGAATGGATGTTTTTGAGATGTTAGCAATTAAAATGCAATGAAATTGTTTTATACCGGATGGTTAAATACACTGTATTTATAAAATGATGGGCTCAATAGCCATCATTATTGTCATCGGGTGATATGTTAAAGATTTGTTAAATCACTTACTTGTATGTGTGTGAGTGTGTGTACGATTATAAATTGGATATAAAGGTTTTATTCTATTGAAGCAGAATAATTTGTTTATTATTTGAAACATGTTGAAAATCAAATAAATTTTTGATTAGACAGGTGTATAAATAAAACACATTAAAAACATTCAACGTATGAATAATATAATTTTGTATGTTAATATTAACTAGCAGATTTCAGCGCTCGAAATTCGAGTGCAATTTCTAGGCAGCTTTACTTTTCAACTTAGCCAATTCACAAACCAACAGTTTTATGGTTTATTATTATTGTGAATGAAGATAAACTCAGACACATTAAAAAATTTAATAAAACACACATAGCGCATGCATAATTTTATGTATGTGTTAGTAGCAACTTTAAATGTAATTTACTCAAAATAAAGGAAAAAATTTTAAAATTTGTAAGTCCGCAAAACGGCTAAAAAGAAATACCTTTGAAATAATATACGTTTGATCAAAATTGGGATAAAACGGTAGAACAAAACATCGGTCACAAGAAATCGCCTAGCCTATTAATATTATAGATTAAGCACGTGATATTAATTGTGCGTGTTATTAATTACTAGCCGAGCCCAGCACTCGACATTCGAGCGTAAATTCTAGGAATTTTTATTTTTTCATAAAGTTTTTTTCTTTCAATGTTTTTTTTAATCTATATATAAAAAATGCATGAATATTTAAATAAAGGGTCCTCCATCTAACGTTTTTTTTTTTTTTTCAACTAGTGCTTATTTCGTGAATGGTAACACTTAACTCATGTCTGATTTGACAGATAATTAGTTTTATCCTTCCGCTGAACGAATATGGTTGTGTATACGCTTGAAAAACGCTGGGAAATATTGCGACATTACTTTGAAAATCATGGTAATGTTGAGTTGCGATCAAACGGTCATGATAGACGGACGTGTATCGGTGATTGAATTTCTTTATCGTTTATACTTGTCAATCTTTTTTAAATACATATATTGTTGTGTAAAATTTTTGTTAATAAATTCCAAGAGAAATAGACTCTTAACCAAAAACAAAAACCCAACTTAATAATGAGTGAGCATAGCGCTCCTTTCTCATCAAAAAACAATGACAAAAATAATGTAAATAATATGGCAATTGATACACCAACAATATCAAAAAGAAAAAATGTTACAAAACTTGAATCAATACCTAAACACTTAAAAAGTAACTACTGGGCACTTCTTGCCGACGGTAAGAATTGCAATAATGAAATAATACAAAAATTTAAAAATCATGTGCAAGGGAGAGAAAAACCAACAACATCCAAACATGCAATTTCTACTAACACTCTAACTAGTGAGAAGAACAACAGTTATAATATAAACAATGTACAACCAACAGAAAACCAAAACAAAAATAAAAAAACACCACCATTATACATATATATTTGATGTGGACCCCAACTCTCTTATAGAATTCGTAAAGAATGGTCTTAACATACATGAATTTAAGATAAGAGAATATAATAATAATAAAATTCAATTACTCACTTCATCGATAGAGGACTACTCCAAAATAAGAGCATATCTGCTTGAAACTAAATCTAAATTTTTCACCTTCACACCAAACAATTTAAAAATAAAAACTTTTCTACTAAAGGGCTTAACAGCCAATATAGATCCGAACGAAATATTAAACGAATTAAAAAAGTTTGAAAATGAATATTTAAAATTTATTAAAGTAAGTCCCTTTACAACTAAACGGGCTGATGCTAATGGCTATAGTTTACCAATTTATATGGTCCAAATAAATGGAGACAGCAAAATCAATGAACTCAAAGCAATAAAGGGGCTGCTATATCGATGTATTCATTGGGAAGGACTTAGAAAGTCCGAAATCGCGCAATGTAGAAATTGCCAGAGCTTCCTGCATAGTGCATCAAACTGTTACCTACCACGTAGATGTGTTAAATGTAAAGATCACCACGATATCGGAGAATGTTCACTCCAAGAGGTTCCTGAAAACGAAAGGGAGAAACTCTTCTGCGTTTTATGTAATAACTACGGACACCCAGCATCATATAAAGGTTGTCCAAAATATAAAGAATTGCAACAAAAACTACGTTCTAAAAAGCAGTTACTAACCGATAGAAGAACCAAAAATCCTCCAATTATTGTTAATGATAATCTAAGTTATGCTAATATTGCAAAAAACCATTTAACATCACAAAGCGTCAACGCAAATAATGCAATTAATAATATTTTAGAACAACTAAATAACTCTGTGCAAGCCTTAGCTAATCAAATTAACTTAAACAAACAATTACAATTACAGTCATCTAGAATAGACACACTTTTTTCTATATTAGAAGTTTAATTTTTCATAATGGCTGAAACAATTGAAAAAGAAATTAATATTATACAAATAAATATTAACTCCTTAATTAAGTTAAGTAGAAGATACAATCTTAATATATTCTTAAATAATCATAATCCTGACTTAGTCTTAATCAACGAAACGAAACTTAACTCGAAACATAAACTGAATTTCGAAAATTATTCTCTTATACGTAATGATAGAAAAGATGCAAAAATGGGCGGAGGGACAGCTATTCTAGTTAGAAATGGCTTAAAGTATAATTATTACAATAATAGAAACATTAGTTCCTTTAGACATTTAGAAACATCTATTATAAAAATACCATTGTTTCCAAATAAGTTTCTTTTTGTTGTTGCTGCCTATTACCCCTCGGGAAATAATTGTTGTTTCTTTAAGTCGGAACTCTTGAAACTTTTTCAATCATTGAATCTTGAAAATACTGAAAATTATTATATTCTAGCTGGGGACCTAAATTGCAAACATGCTGACTGGAAAAATTCAATATCTAACACTAAAGGGCATTATTTGAAACAATGGATTGAAGACTACGAAATAAGCTATAGATGTAAACTATATGCGACATGTACACCCTCATATCCACGGTGTAACTCGTACTTAGACATATGTATAATCGATTCTAGATTGACAATCTATAAAGTTGGTGATTCTATAAATTGCCTCGAGACACTTGACTATGACAGCGACCACAACGCGGTAAAAATTAAATTATTAGGTATTGGGAATGATCACCCCCTCACTTTCTTCAATGAATCTCCTAAAGCCAAATTAAATTTCAGGAAAACAAATTGGAAAAAATTCAAAAATTTTTTATTAAAAGAAACGAATGAGAGTATTACAATCCCGAGTGATAGAAATCTGAGTAATAATGAAATAGATTTCCATTTGCGAGAACTGAATGATTATATTATAAAGGCCATGGATATATCAATCCCAAAATATAAATCATATGATTCGATTAAAAAGTTCACCAACCCGACAATCAAAAAACTACAGTGTGAAAAGAGCAAAATTGTTACTTTGATAAAACGTTTTAATAGATTAGAAACCTTCTTAACACAATCTGAGCTTAACGTACTCAAAGCAAAATTAAAACTGATTAGAAAACTTTTAAACGATAATTTTGTGATTTCAGTAAACAAACATTTTCAAGACAAGCTTATGCAAATTAGTACAAGAGACTCTTCGAATATGTTTAATGAAGTTAAAAAACAGTTCAAGATGGCACAGCCTTTTGATTTGAATGTTCTGAAAATTCCTTTAGGAGATGAAAATCTAATAAGGAATGCAGGTATTGACCCATTAGATTTAGAAAAAGAAAATGACAATACTAATTACTTGATTACCGAAAAAGTTCAAAAGTTAAATACAGTTGGCTCATTTCTGGAATCGGTTCACTCTTTTAAAGAGATTATTCCTGATAATACCGTCCATATAGAAGTAAATCATTGTTTCACTGAATTTTTAGAAATGAAGAACCAGTATGAATACAATAGCTCCACCATAACGACATTTACAGCATCGAAAAGAGCAATTGACTTAAAAGAATCTCAATTGGATAACATTTTTATATCTAAAGATAAAGTTTTATCAATTTTTAAAAAATTAAGACCAAAACTGTCGTCTGGAGTTGATAATATACCTAATGTAGTCTTACGTTACATACCAGATGATTTAATGTCCAAATATGGAATACTTTTCAATAACATGTTGAATAATGCTTACTTTCCTCGTGCTTGGAAGCAAGCTAAGGTGATAATTTTACCTAAAAAAGATAAAGAAACGAGCAATCCGAAAAATTTACGGGCAATTAGCTTGCTTCCAAACATCAGCAAAGTATTTGAAGTCTGTATAAATATTAACATTGTAAAGCTGTGCGACTCGAAGAATATAGTTAGCGAAAAGCAATTCGGATTTAAATACAAGCACTCAACGATACATGCAATTCACTTGCTTGTTTCAGATATTCAGTGGAACCTAAACAAATCGTTATATACTGGTGCCTGTTTAGTTGACTTCAAAAAAGCTTTCGATAGTATTTGGATACCCGGCTTAATATACAAATTATTAAAATTTAAATTTCCGCTACATTTTGTAATTCTCATACATAATATGTTGAATAATAAAACATTTTCCGTTTCTAATAAAGATACAGTTGGCACCAAAAAATTTACAATTGTTAATGGATTACAGCAAGGTACTGTCAACTCTCCAATTCTATTTAATATATACTTATTCGATTTACTAGAAAAAATAGACAACATTATTGCTTTCGCAGACGACATTACTATCTACCACGCCGACAATACAATAGAGAAAATTAATAACAGTTTGCAAAATAAGTTTTTAATTATTGAAAAATATTCCTTAGACTGGCATATGAAAATAAATTTAAACAAATGCGAGTGTATTCTTTTCAGACCACCAGTTGGGAAATGCAACAGCAATATAAGAAGAAACTGGAAATCTTTTGGTATTAAATCAATTAATAATATAAATATTCCAGTAAAGCAAACTGTTAAATTATTAGGTATTCATCTAGATAAATTTCTATACTTTCACAATCATATAAACCAACAACTAACTAAAGCTAAAAATGCATTTTTCATGTATAAAAAATTATTTTTTTCTAAATATATACAATCAAGGGTTAAAATTATAATGTACCAATCTTTAATAAGACCAGTTCTATCATATGGTTGCCAAATATGGTTTAACATATCTCCTTCATATATGGAGAAGATACGCATATTCGAAAGGAAATGCCTCAGGCATTGCACGTCTTTATATAGATCTCAGAGTAGTAACTACAAAAAATTTATAGCAAACAAAATTCTTTATGAAAAAGCTGAGATATCCAGATTTGATAATTTCATTATTCATATCATAAGAGATCACATTTTAAGTAGTATGTTTACCACCGAAAATAACTTGATCATGGCTCCCTACTATGTTTCCGAAGGGTACATTTCAAAAACATTACTAAATGGACATGTTCCACCGGAAGCTTTTCCTTTCCTTGATAGAAATGGTTTTATTCAAAATGAAGATGGCATTCCTATAATTTACCATATTTATAGACGAGCCAATATCAAAACAATAAATTGTAATGAACTAACGTCAGAAAATTGTCGATTTGACACAAGTATTTATTCGGATGATAAAAATCTTAAACATAATATAAACCTTAAAAAATATTGGTGGCTCACCCAATAATCATCCTTTTTAATTTTAACCCTTGACCTTATTTTTTTATTCTAGCCAATATAAAAGTAAGTTTTTGTTAGCCTTTTTACTTACATTTAATCTTATATTTACATGCTACCTTGTATTTATGTATAAGTGATAGAAAAAAATAACATTACTATTAAATAAATATTATACTTGAGAGCTCGCTAAAATGGGACTTTGTATATAAAATAAGTTATATTTATACTTTTTGTTTATTTGGAGTTTGTAATTATATCTTTCATTATAAATAAATAAACAATTAAAAAAAAAAAAAAAAATCATGGTAATGTTGCAGAATGTGTTCGAAAATTGCGTACGGATTTTGGAAGAAGAGAAGCACCGTCAGCTCCTTATGTTCATTATCTTGTGAAAAAAGTGAAAGAAACTGGCATCCTCATCGATAAACCAAAGCGTGAAAAGCCAAAAACAGTGCGTACACCCGAGAATACTGCTGCTGTGGCAGAAAGTGTGCGTGAAGCGCCATCAACATCAATTCACCGTCGTACTCAAGAATTGAACATTTCGGAGGCATCATTGAGACAAAGTCTAATTGGTTCAGGAATTGAAGCCAACTGACCATCCAATGCGTTTTCGCTTCGCTAAGTGGGCCTGCGATCGACTTACAGAAGATGCCGATTTTGCCAAAAAATCATCTTTTCAGATGAAGCTCATTTTGATCTTGGCGGTTATGTAAACAAGCAAAATTGTCGCATTTGGGGCACAGAAAACCCGCACGCATACATTGAAAAGCCGATACACCCAAAACGAGTCACTGTTTGGTGCGGATTTTGGTCCAGAGGCATAATTGGGCCATTTTTCTTCGAAAATGAGCAAGGAGTGGCCGTTACAGTCAATGGCGATCGTTATCGGGCCATGTTGAACGAATTTTTGTTCACAAAAATTGCAGAGGAGGATATTGGCAACATTTGGTTTCAACAGGACGGCGCTACGTGCCACACAGCCGAAGCTACAAGTTATAGTAACACCCTCAAAGATCATGATATGATTGAATATGATGAAGAAACTTTGTAAAATCATATCGATGTTTTGCGGCTTTCAAAACACATTTTTTATTGACTCACTGCAGAGTATCGATGTGATTACTCAATTTAGCAAGTAAGCATATTTTTATATTTTTTTATTAATCCATATATTTTGACATAATTTAATTTTACTATAAATATTTGCTGTTCATTCATTTCCGCATGCATTGTTTCTTTTTCGAGTGTTTATGTCAAATTATTTAACATGGTAAAATTCCATGTAATCAATATCGGTCATATGAACATTGTTTGCAACAATGTACGCTGGCATACAGATCTTTTGGGTGTTTGTTTGTTTACGCGGAAGCAATGTAAACTGAAATGTAGAACATTTTAAATTTTTGTTTATTAATACGGAAACAATGAACCAACCGAATGTATATGATTATGAAATACAAAAGTGGTACATTGCATTGATCAGCAATACAATCAGTATTGGCTGAACAATATATATCATAGATCTAACTAGTAATAAGTCAGTCTTATTTTTGCAATTCACGATTACGGTTGAAATAAAGTAAAGATAACGTACTCAAAAACAAATTTGTGTTTTTTCTGAAGGCACACTTAATTGCTACACTCGATGTTTTGCGCCCTGTTTTTGAAGATCGCATTATCAGCCGCAGAGCTGGTGTCGTTTGGCCACCTCGGAGCTGCGATTTGACACCGTTGGACTATTATTTGTGGGGTGCCCTCAAAGATAAGTGTTATGCCAACAAGCCAGAGACAATTGACGCTTTAAAGGACAATATTCGTGAAGCCATTGGTGAAATACAGCTGCACACAATCGATAATGTGCTTAAAAATTGGACCGATCGTGTAGGCTACTACTGCATGGCCAGCCGAGGCAGACATTTGAATGAAATTATTTTCCATTATTAACCGGAAGGATTGTACTTTCAAATCAAAAAGAAATTTGTGATAATATTCAGTAGTTTTTTTTTAAAAGCATTTCCAAAAAAAAAAGGTTTTGTGGCGGACCCTTTATATGTTTTTGCATCCGACATGAACTTTTTCATGTTCGAAGGCTAAAAAATTAATAACAATGCCATGCCACTCAAATTTGATTTATGCTTATTTTCTATAACTATTTATTTATTTATTTATTTAAAAACTAAATTATAATAAATTATAATATAGTTATGATTTTTGAGCACTAGCTACTTTGGCCATCAGCTCATTTTCTATAACTAATTCGTTGGACCTAAGAGATAGAGTCTCTGAACGCATGGTACAGGGTGTCGTATAGTTGGGCTAGACCGACTATAATTTCCTTTTTATTAAATTAAAAACTATTTCTGGTTGTTTCAGCCAATTTTGCAGTGTTTTTGAAAAAACGTCTTACCGTCCCATAATACGTTGGTCAACTATTAATCAGAGTTCAGAAAAAACACACACTGAATAAAAAAAACTCGTACATATATGTAAACAAACATTAGCTCAGACCAACAAACACATATTTTTATTTTCATATCAATTATGTGTGTTTTTAAATTTTGTACGGTGTCGAACACAATCATGACTGTGTTTCGTTTTAATATTTCGTTATCTACACGAACATTTTTCTATCACGTATTTTTTGTTTCGAACACACATAAACCACACAGATTCGAGTGTAGCTTTATTTTAAGTTCGTTTTCTTGCACGTGTACTGCTAAAAAAACAGAACATGTTCTTGAAGGCGTACATCTAAAAATTAAAACATTATCCATAAATATTTTTCAACATAACCTCCTTTTAGTTCAATACACTGAGTCCAACGTTTCTCCAATTTTTGTATCCCTTCTAAAAAATCCATAAAATAGGCATTTGTTTGATAAATAATTTCATCGAGCCATTTCTTTAGATTTGGAAATAGGAAATAGTCCGGAGAATATGGCGGATGAGGTACCAATTTGAATTGCGGTTAAACAACTCCAAACAATCCTTTGAAGTTACCACACGATTACGTTTATGGTCGATTGAGAGCAAAAGCGGCACCCATCTTGCAGACAGCTTTCTTAATACCAACTGGTCATTTAAAATCGAAACCATACTGTCATATGAAATGCCTATGGCATCAACAATCTCACGCACTTTTACTCTTCGATTGGCCAACACCATATCGTAGATTTTTTCGACATTTTCAGGTGTATTGACCTCAATTGGCCGCCCAGAACGTTCAGCGTCATTTGTATTTGTATTTGTACAACGAAAGTCAGTAAACCACTTTTTTACCACTGAAATTGATGGTGCAGAGTCCCCATAGTATTTATCAAGGTTTTCCTTGGTTTGATTGAGGTTTTTTTTTTCCAAAAAAAATAATATTTAATGAGCACTCGAAATTCACTTTTTTCCATTAAAAAAAACACGAGGTTGCATGTTTTGAACAGCTGTTAAACGCAATGTAAATGACGGAACTTGCTGAAAATTTTACAGTAGTCTTTTAACAGGTGGGACTCTTTTAACAGATGGGAGCAGTGTTGCATTTCATATAACTGCGAGGGAAGTTCGAAAAGTTACGGACTTATTGATCCGCCCTCGACTGTTTCGATATTATTGGAAAAATCATACCTTTTAGATGATGAAAGTTATTGCCCGTAAAACAAGTCTCAAGTGTCCGTAAATTATTAATTTTACTCCAATGACGTTTCATAATTTAATTCCAATATAAAATTAAAGTTCAAGCATAAATTTGAACCAATGATTTTGCTCCTCACTGCAATAGCCGAAAAAGGAATTTTGAAACCGTGGTTCAAACCAAGTGGACTTGCAGAAAGACTTTTTTGCCAAAATTTTGATTCCTTCCTTGAAAGAGCATCACTCCGATGGCAATCAAATCTTCTGGCCTAGCAAGGTATGGGCACCATACGCCGTAAAGGCGTAGAATTTCCTTAATAAGAAAAAAGTGAATTTTGTACCAAAAGAAATCCAACAAATTGCTTCAATGTCGTCTAATCGAAGATTTTTATACCCTATACCACTATGTGGTTTGGGTATAATGACTTTGTGCTGCTGTTTGTAACTACCAAAAATATTTGACCTAGACCCATCTTTTATTATAGCGATCGAATCAGAATCACTATCTGATTCGATTTAACAATGTCCGTCCGTCCGTCTGTGTGTCCATGTAATGCTTGTAATCAAACTGCAGGTCGCAAATATGAATATATTTTGATGAAATTTGGTATATAAGCTTTTATCGGCCATAGGATGAACGCTATTGAAATTGGTGAGAATCGGTCCATGTTCAGACCTAGACCATAAGATCCAAATTATCATATAATTCTTAGTCAAATTGGGTTTGTATGTCTTTATTACATCCATTAATCAGTAGTCCAAAAATGATCCCTATGGGACAACTCTTAGTCATAGGCCCCATATGGAGCTGCTTTCCGATCTTCACCTAAATCTATCAAAAAACAAAAATATTGCACTGATTGTTCTCAAATTTTGTTTGTATATATTTTTGCAAAATACAAGAGACTTTACCAAACATGGTCAGGATCGGTCCATTTTTGGGCCTAGTCCCCATATAGATATATCATCCGATATGAACTTTTTCATATCTGCAGCCAAAAAAAATAACAAAAATCCAACTCAAATTTGATTTATGCTTATTTTCTATATCCAGTTAGTTGGGCCTGAGAGATAGGGTCTCTAAATGCATGGTATAGGGTATCGTATAGTCGGTCTAGACGGACTATAATTTTCTTACTTGTTTTAATTTAATTTCGTTGGTATACAAAAGCAATTGGAGAGCTAAAAACTGTCAAAATAATTCGTGTTTATAATGATAAAATAGACAAAAATACTGTCAAAATCCCTTTTTCAACCATTCATTAATGTTTTATTAATCTTTTGTAGCTTATAAAAATATTTTTGTATAAAAAATAAAAATAAAAATTTAAACTTTTTTTCTGGCCTTTTTAAAATAATCTAAGTGTTTGTCATTAACCGATATAATTTGTCAGTACTTCGTTTTTTTATGTCCGCAATTTCTGTGTTCGTGGTCCTGCTAGTATATTTTGATATTGGGATATTAACATATTCGTTACAACCATTTCCTACAGGGATTCACATCATATTTCTAATTGAATGAAATTTAAAATTTAAATAATTCAATCAACAAAACTAGAAATCCAATTAAGATCATAAATTATGCACAATTTAGAGAACAAGATAAATAAATATTTGAAGTGAAGTGTAGTAAATACTACATTAATACTCTTATGTATATGAAAATGCATAAAGTTATTAAAAGAAAATACTTTATGTTTGAATAAATAAGGCAAGAAAACAATTCATGCTTTACACAATCACAAAGATTGTTATACAATGAGTAGGAAACAATAGAAAAATATTAAGAAATATGCATAAGAATGGCGTGCAATGGCAAAATGTTCATTTAAATTTTAGCCAAAAATATCTAACAAAGAAAAGGAAAAACTCATATCGCAGAAAAGATTTTAATTTATGTACTGATTAAACCTTTGTTTCGTTTATTCAATAAAACATAGTTGTATTGTGTGTTAGGTTAGGGTGTTCAGGTAGAAATTGTTAAAGCACTGGAAAAGCACTGATTTCTAATGGTACAAAAAAAAAGTTCTTTGCCAGTATGTACATGTTTTGCTAAATTTAAAACTTTTTTTTGAAATACATATAATATATATTTCGTTGTTGATAGTGACAAAAGCTATTTTAAATAAGTAAGAAAATTATAGTCGGTCTATACACACTATACGATAGCCTATACCATGGGTTTAGAGACCTTATCTCTTAGGTCCAACTAAATAATTAGATATATACAATAAGCATAAATCAAATTTGAGTGGCATTGTTATCAATTTTTTTTCCCTTCGGATATGAAAAATTGTATATAAAATGCTATATTTATATGGGGACTAGGTCAAAAAATGGACCGATTCTGACCATGTTTGGTAAGGTCACTTATTTTTTGCAGAAACATATACAAATCAATTTTGAGTAAAATCTGTGCAATGTTTTTGTTTTCTATTAGATTGAAGTGAATTTCGGGAAACAGCTTTATATGGGAAGAATTGTCCTATAGGGTTTATTTTTTGACTACTGATAAATGGATGTAATAAACATAAACATAAACAAACCCAATTTGACAGAGATCTTGTAACGAGATTTTGTCGTAGGCTGGGGTAGCTTGTCGTGACCTGGGTCTACTCAAGGACCCTCAAAACCTTAAGCAATATGAATACCGTTATTTTACTCTTTAGCGGGGTTGTATACTTATCTCAACTTTATTATTCTATTTATAATTACAAAACCCTCAAAACATTAAACAATAAGAATACATATTTCAAATATCGACACACGTGGCAATACTTCTTCGTCTTACTCGGACCTTCTTGACCTCCCCTTGATGTAACTCGGCAATATTAGTAGTCGTCGGGTGTATCGGTGTTCAGCGGCTTGTATCGGTGGCAGTCGGCGCTACTTGTATCGGTAATCGTCGGGTATCGGTCATTCGGTTGCTTAACGGTAGTAATCGGATGTGTCGGTGGTCGGCTGCTTATATCTGTGCCAGTCGGTAGTATCGGTGGTCGGCTGCTTGTATCGGTGGCAGTCGGCTGTGTCGATGTTCGGCTGCTTGTATCGGTGGCAGTCGGATGATCGGTGGCCGGCTGTGATGTGCAATGTAAGGTCGAAGGAGAACAGTCAACCGAAGTCGCTGTGTAACTGAATACGAACAGTCAGCAGAGGTCGCTGTGTAAATACGAACAGTCAACAGAAATCGCTGTGTAACTAAATACGAACAGTCAGCAAAAGCCGCTGTGTAAAATACGAACAGTCAACAGAAGTCGCTGTGTAACTGAATTTAAACAGTCAGCAGAGGCCGCAGTGTAAAATACGAAAGGTCAGCAGAGGCATCTGTGAAAAATACAAACAGTCAACTGAAGTCGCTGTGTAACTAAATAGGAACAGTCAGCAGAGGCCGCTGTGAAAAATACAAACAGTCAGCAGAGGCCGCTGTGTAAAATACGAACAGTCAAAAGAAGTCGCTGTGTAACTAAATACGAACAGTCAGCTGAGGCCGCTGTGTAAAATACGAACAGTCAGTAGAGGCCGGTGTGTAAAATACGAACAGTCAACAGAAGTCGCTGTGTAACTAAATAAGAACAGTCAGCAGAGGCCGCTGTGTAAAACACGAACAGTCAGCAGAGGCCCCTGTGTAAAATACGAACAGTCAACAGAAGTCGCTGTGTAACTAAATACGAACAGTCAGCAGAGGCCGCTGTGTAAAATACGAACAGTCAGCAGAGGCCGCTGTGTAAAATACGAACAGTCAACAGAAGTCGCTGTGTAACTAAATACGAACAGTCAGCAGAGGCCGCTGTGTAAAATACGAACAGTCAGCAGAGGCCGCTGCGTAAATACGAACAGTCAACAGAAGTCGATGTGTAACTAAATACGAACAGCAGCAGAGGCCGCTGTGTAAAATACGAACAGTCAACAGAAGTCGCTGTGTAACTAAATACGAACAGTCAGCAGAGGCCGCTGTGTAAAATACGAACAGTCAGCAGAGGCCGCTGTGTAAAATACGAACAGTCAACAGAAGTCGCTGTGTAACTAAATACGAACAGTCAGCAGAGGCCGCTGTGTAAAATATGAACAGTCAGCAGAGGCCGCTGCGTAAATACGAACAGTCAACAGAAGTCGATGTGTAACTAAATACGAACAGTCAGCAGAGGCCGTTGTGTAAAATACGAACAGTCAACAGAAGTCGCTGTGTAACTAAATACGAACAGTCAGCAGAGTCCGCTGTGTAAAATACGAACAGTCAACAGAAGTCGCTGTGTAACTAAATACAAACAGTTAGCAGAGGCCGCTGTGTAAAATACGAACAGTCAGCAGAGGCCGCTGTGTAAATACGAACAGTCAACAGAAGTCGCTCTGTAACTAACTGCGATGGAGACGACCGAGGTCGATCGCCTTAAATTAATGTGTTAGGATCTATTTTACTTAATAGTAAAATGTCCTTACACGAAGTCTCATTAACCCGACTTCGACTAGAGTCTCGTCATTAATCCGACTTGACTGACTTTACCTATACCAACCTTGTGTACTTATCTCAGTTAATTTACTTACTGAGTGAGAATCAATAGTTGTTCATAGTATGGTTGATATAGGTAAAGTCGGTGTTTGTATTATTGGTGTTAGTGTTTTCAAATTATAATGGTTATGTACGTTGTATTTAGCAACGTTACAATCTATATGATAGTTTGGATATTATGGCAATTTAAGTCGATCTTATAGGGGTCATTTGTATAGGGACTAGCTCTGAACGTGAACCGATTTTCACCAATTTCAATAGCGTTTATTCCATGGCCGATAGAAACTTGTATACTAAATTTCATCAAAATATATTCATATTTGCGATCTATAGCTTGATTACAAGGTTTACATGGACACACAGATGGACGGACAGACGGACTCAGAAAGTGATTCTGGGTCTAGGTCAAATATTTTGCTAGTTACAAACATCAGCACAAAGTCATTATACCCTGACCACATAGAGATGTAGGGTATAAAAATGTTCTACCCGCAGAGATTAAACTCAGTTATGCTTTAACATCCATATATAAAACATAACCAAGATAATTTCCTATGAAATGGCGATTGGCATTTCTTCACTAATAACATGTAAATTAAAACAAAAAGATATTACTCAAATTCAAATAAGTCATCATGAAATATAATTTTCATTGTTGTACTTTTTAGTCTTATATAAACTCTCTTTATTAATAAAACAGAGAACAATAAGAAGAAAAGCTAAAGCAAATTATTTGTTGTTTAAAAAAATCAGTAGATACCGAATATCAAGCATATTTTTAGAGTGGGCTGAAACATCGTAGCAACCAAATTAGAAAATGTTTTATCATCGCTCATCGCGCATTTTCGGATAGGTTGAGAGTAAAAATGAGAAATATAAAAAGATCGGTTGAAAAAGGTAGGCCGGTTGAACTTAAAGTCCTAGAAAGTGGACAAAAAGCAGTGCACTGTTAAAATAACAATTTAAGGCGATTGACTCATCAGAGTACATTCATGTAGAATAGAAAAGAAAATAATTTTTCAATATACACTTTGACCTTTTATAACCTTTCATAGATATTTCAGAAGCCAAAGCCAATTTTGCGAGTAAATCTTTATTGAGCCGCTATAAATTATTAGAAAAATTCATATCTCCAAAAAAAATGCTACGCAAGCTGTGAGGACCCACACAAAGTACAGAGAGGGAGAGGGAGAGAGAGAGAAGAGAGAGAGAGAATAGAGAGAAGAGATCAAGCGAAAACACTAAATGCACAGGGTTGTCAACTTAAAAATAATAAAAAGCACCAAAACCGATCAAAAACTCATAATTTAAAAAAAAAAAAAAAACACTAAATTTTCCATTTTTTGGTTTTTCAAATTCACAAATACAGTTTTTAACTGAGAAAAGTAAAAAAATCAAAATTAAATTAAATAATACAGGGTGTTTTTTTTAAGACTTGTGGTTTTCAAGAAGAAATCAAACGCATATAATTTAATGTTATGGCCAAGAATTTGGCTTTATTATAAAGATAAGGGTTTGTCATTATGTTTTAAAAATGATTTGGGGCAAGTGGCCACCGCTGCTGGGCCCAAAAATGGATGGCCACCGATCTCGATTTTCACTAGAAAATTTTATTCAGCGATGAGGCTCACTTTTTGTTAAATAGGTACGTTAATAAACAAAATTGTCGCATTTGGAGTGATGATAATCCACAAACCATTGTTGAGACGCCGTTACATCCTCAAAAAGTCACTGTTTGGTGTGCTCTATGGGCAGATGGAATCATTGGTCCATATTTCTTCAAAAATTAAGCTGACCATAATGTTACAGTCAATGGAGAACGCTATAGATCCATGATTAATGACTTTTGCGTGATTGAATTGCGGGATGTTGATGTGGACGACCTTTGGTTCCAACAAGACGGCGCTACATGCCATACACCCAACGATACGGTGAGTAGGTAGCGTGCTCATGCGGTGGTCGTGGGTTCGATTCCCACCAGAGGCTTTGGTCTGTCGCTCAAAAAAAAAAAAAAAAAAAAATTGCCAAAAATTAGAATCTGCAGACAAGTCACTCGGCTTCGCGGACCTGGCTTAAAAATAAATTTTACAATGCTATGTGTGTATACAATCAATTTATTGAAGGAAACTTTTGCTTCTCGCGTAGTGGGCCTGTGGCGTGGCCTCCAAGATCGTGCGATTTAACACCGCTGGACTATTTTTTGTGGGGTTATGTGAAGTCGCTTGTCTATGCAGATCAGACGATAAGACGAGACGATTGACGCCTTGGAAGAGAATATTCGGCGCGTTATTGCTGACATACGGCCCCAAATGCTGCAAAAAGTGGTCGAAAATTGGGCTTCTCGGCTGGAATTTATTCGAGCCAGCCGCGGAGGCCACTTGCCCCAAATCATTTTTAGAACATAATGGTAAACCCTTATCTTTATAATATAGCTAAATTCTTGGCCATAACATGAAATTATATGCGTTTTATAAAGACAAATAAAAAAACCTATTAAATATTCTCTTTATTTTATACAAACAAGAATTAATTTAAATTTTTAATTAAAAATATCACATACTTAGATTAAAGTCCATTGTTTCCTCAACATCGCTTTCTAATTCTGATGTTTTTTTTTTTGACATTATTACTATTAATTGAAATATTTACTTCATCAGGTAATTGATATCTTTCGCAACAGGAATTATCTCTTTTCAATCCATTTTTAATGTGAAGTAAATCAGTAATGATATTCGATTTCTAATTTTGGATTTGAAAAGGTTCATGACTCTAAAAACCCTTTCACCTTCAGCGTTTCAATAAGGGAGCGACAAAAATTTAATAGCAAGATTAGCTATTTTTAGTACTTTGTATGAACTGTGCATACATGCATTCAAAAGTAAAAATGAAACATAAGATATTTACAATGTAAAAAAATCGGTGTTTTTAATAAAACTACACATTTCTTTTTTTAAATAAAGATTTGGTGTCACTGAGCACTAGCATTAACTCAAAAAATTTTCACGTCGAAAATTTTAGAAAGCACTTAAAACAGTGCTAAAAGTATTAAGTTGACAACCCTGCTAATACACAACGCAACACAGGGTTGCAAAAGTTGGTACAATTGTACTTTTTTTGGTACAATTACAAACTCAAAAGTACAATGGTACACCAATCACGCATTTGGTACAATTTACGAATTTTCTCAATTTTTTTTTTTTTTTTTTTTTTTTGTATGAAACTTCCCTAGTTTATTTTTTTATTGATTTACGGTGGCAACTCTTCTTTGCTATCATTTCTTTGATTTTTGCATTCAGCTGTTTATTTGCAAGCAACTACAGCTAACTTCACTTTGTTTTTATAGTTTTTTTTTTATTACAACAATCCTAACAAAAGATAAAAGCACGTTCATTGAAAAATTGGTGGTTCAAAAATTTTCATAATTTAATTAAAAAAAACAAACAACGATTTAAAAAATGGAATCTGATAGCAGTCTATGTTTATTTAAGTGTTTTAAATGAATCTAACTAAAAAAATTTTGTATTTTATTTAGCTCCAGCAAGCAGGGAAAAAACCATATGTTGTGCCTTTTAGAGATGAGTGGACTAAGTTATTTCCGTGGCTGGTTAAGGATGGTTATCATAAAAGATGCAATATATGTAACATGAGCATAGTTGGAGGCACTGTGCATATAAAAAGGCATGCTCATGTGATGGCCATATCAGAAAAACTAATGGAGCAAAAAGTACTCCAAAGATAAATAATTTTTTGCAAAATACAGCGTGTCCAATAGCAGAATCAGCAAGAAAACTGGAAATTATGCTAAGTATGTTTGTATCAGAACACAATCTTCCGTTTTCAGCTCTTGATCATCTCAATAACGTAATTAAAGAAGGGGTTACCGACTCTCAAATCGCCAAAAAAATTTTAATAAATAGGCAAAAGGCACAAAAAATTATAACTAATTTGACTGGCCCCCTTAATATTAATAATATAACAGAGTTTTGTAAGAAGAACTACTACTCTATTGTGCTTGATGAGAGCACTGACTGTAGTGTCTCCAAAAACTTGGCTATAATCATAAGGGCTTTTGATGGCAAATGTTGCGACCGTTTTTTGGGGCTGGTGGAAATAAACGATTGTACCGCAAATGGCATATTTGATGCAACAATTAAAATGCTTAATGACAATAACATTCCGATAGATAACATGGTTGGTATAACCACGGATAATTGTGCTGTAATGACTGGATCTGCAAATGGTGTACAGTCAAAATTTAAGGCTTTAGTGCCACATTTATTTGGAATAGGTTGTATATGCCATATTTTGAATTTAGTTTCCGCAGCAGCATCAAAACATTCGATTCCAGACGATATTGATAAATTTATTAGAGAAATAAATTTCCACTTTTGCAATAGTTCCAGTCGAAAAAAAGACTTTGTACAGTTTCAAGAATATTTCAATATTGATATCCATGTCATTTTAAAATATTGCACTACAAGGTGGTTATCACGACAGGAAGTTGTAAACAGGATCTTGGAGCAGTGGGAACCTCTAAATTATTATTTTACTTTAAATAATTTTGAGGCTGAATTTAAAAATTCGAAATTACGATTTATCATATCAGGGTTTTCTAATCCCATTTACAAAATGTTATTTCTCTTTCTTCAATATGTATTAAAAATCGTAAATGCTGTAAATTTGGAAATGCAAGCAGAAGACGCACGTATGCATATTTTCTTGGAACGTCTTAAATTTTTATTTCGTCAAATGGGCCGCAATTTTTTAAAAAAAGAAATCCTAGATAAATACGAAATATCAAATATAAACCTTAACGAAAATCATCTTCCTCTTGAAGAAATATACTGTGGAACAGAAGTAGATATTTATATTTCCACAAATGATGTTGAACGTGATGTGGTGAAGAATTTCAAGGAAATTGCCAAAAAAATTTATTTAAAATTTTGCGAGGTGCTGAGAGGAAAAGTAAACTTTAACAACGAAATTTTAAACTGGTTTAGTAAATTTATTCCAGAAAATGTTGTTTCGGGACAAACGAATAGTATTGTGCCACTTTTAATACAAATTTTTCCAAACGAATATAACAATTTTGACTCAATTAATACTCAGTTTAGATCCCTGGCGGATATAGAAGTATTAAAAGATTTTAAAAATGAAAGTATATGCAACTTCTGGGCTAGAGTTTCTGAAATGAAAAATGAATTGAATGAATTAATGTTTCTGGAACTTTCAAGAATTGTAGGTGGGATATTATCAATTCCACATTCCTCTGCGAATGTGGAACGGATTTTTTCTTACCAAAATATTATTAAAACGAAAGAACGAAATAGGCTTCATGTACCTACAGTTTCCGGTCTCATACAGACAAAAGATTTGTTAAGGTCATCCAATTCTTGTTGTTTTAGTTTTAAAATACCAAATAATTTGTTAAACAATTTGATCTCATAAATATAAAGATATACCTTATTTTATGTACCATATTATTCGTTTAAATATGTACCTATACCTTAATGTAGTTTTTTTTTTTTTAAGAAATACTTTAAAAGTAGATATACATTTTTAAGTACAAATGTTAATTTTATTATTACAAAAATTAATTTTTATATTTCCTGTCTCCTACAGACAAAAGATTTGTTAAGATAATCAATTCTTGTTGTTTTATTTTTAAAATAACAAATGATTTGATCTCATGAATATATCGATATGCCTTATGAACCTTATTTTACGTTTAAATATGTATCTACACCTTAGTGTAGTTTTTTAAAAGAAATTCTTTTAAAGTAAAAATAAATTTTTAAGTACAAATGTTAATTCTATTATTGCTAAAATGAATTTTTATGTACAATTTTATGTTATTTTATTTTATGTTGTTATGTTTATGTTTTTTTTTTTTGCTTTTATATCAATAAAAAAAAAAAAAAAATAACTATTAAAAAAAAATTTTTTTGGTACAATGGGTTTCGAAACAGTACAATTTTATAAGCCTGTTGGTACAATTTTTATGTTCTCATTTTGCAACCCTGACGCAACATGGCTGACGTGTAAGTGAAACACGACAACAAGCGGACGCCGAATCTCTTACAACCATTGAGAGTTTGTGGTAGCGACAAAACAACATGGTTGTGGGAGAACGGCATATAAAAAGAGTGGAAAACGAGACAAGTCTCTTATTTCTACAACCGGCAGACAGAGCGGAGCTCTTATTTTGACAGCAGCCCAAGAGGTAAGTTCTCGAAGAATTCACAGGTGCAACTCATCGGGTAAGGGAAACCGTTAAGATATATTTCCAATTAATTTAACAACTGAGGGAATTAGTAGCAACACCAACTCACAGTGTTGATTACATCCATCCAATGTTTGAATTACATCCAACAAGGGTAGGCCCACGTAAGGTAGGGTCGAATTACATTCGTCCGTTACTGGATTACATCCAAGTGCAGAATAGGAGGCAGGTATTTTTATAAGTGCAGGAGCTAAATTACATTCAGCGAAAGAGTATGGCGAATTACATTTCTCCATTTTTGTACGATTACACCCAACCTAGCCAAGAGTATAGGGTCGCTAGGCCAGCAACCCTCAAAACCCGCGACACCAGCAACAACAACATTAAAACAACATATAGTTGTGATATAGTTTGGTAAATAAATAAACAAACAAAAAACTGAAGTGACCATATATCATAGTTCGAATATGGTTGGATCCGAAAATTTATGGTATATGAGCGTGTATAATCATATATGAACACATATTTGTGTTCATTTCTGCATCGCATTTCTTTCCCTTTTAGTTTTTATTTTTTTTATTAAAAAATTTTTTTTTCCTATTTTTTGTATGTTGTTCCCTGATCTGGATTCAATGCTAGTTCCTCAACAATTTATGTACATACACTTGTGCTCACATAATTAAGTCACTAGTATGCTACTCGACAATATTGTCAAAAGTACGTAAACCCTTTTTTAAATTGTAATATAATTTTTTTTTTATTCTTATATGTTAGCAATTAATTTACAGTGAAATTGAAAATTACAAAATTTTGGTTCTTTCAAAAAAAAAAAAATAAAAAACTTGGAAATTAGCCAAAAAGAGCTGCTCACATAATTAAGTCATCTGAAAAAAAATATGGTTGAAATTGTAGAAATAAGTAATAAATTTTGTCGAGAGTCCCATTTTTCATTAGCTTACCATTTTTCATTAGCTTAGGATAACTTTTTTGCTTCAATACAAGAGAAGCGCACTGGTCTGGAGTGATTTTGTGCCACTCCTCTTGGATAACTTTCCATAACATGTCCTTTTATGCCGGTTTTCGTGCTGCAATGACTCGTTTTATTATGCCCCACAAGTTCTCGATAGGGTTTCAGTCGGGACTCTGCGGCGGCCATTCCAGAAGCTTGATGGACTGTGTTGCCAACCACGACTTAACCACCTTCGAACAATGCTTCGGGTCATTGTCGTGTTGGAAAATCCACGCAAGCGGCAAATTTTCGGCATATTCGGTGGCCAAATTTTCCTTTAGTATATTATTATACATTTCCCCATTCATTATACCGTCAATCTTGACTATAGAACCCACACCGAATGCGGTAAAGCATCCCCACACCATGATCGATAGCCACCGTGTTTCACAGTTTTTTTTTTTTTTTTTGGTGTATTTTGGATCCAATTCCTTAAGTGGAGGACGTCGCACATCATTTCATTAAACTTGGATCGTCGCTCCAAACAATAAATTCCAAAAATTTAGGCCTTTAGCAAGATGGTCACTCGCAAATCGGAGCCGCTTCTTAGTGCTCTTCAAGGAAACCAACGGTTTCTTCCTGGCCATTCATACATGCAAATTGTTTTCTTGCAAACGTCGTCTTATGGTCTGCGACGAAACATTTACGCCATAATCCATTTCCATTTTAGCTCTGATTTGCGACGAAGTTAAAAAAAGATCAGTTTCACCCAGGTTTGCAATGCGTCTGTCATCATTTAAAGTCGTTTTTCTCGGTTTTTGGCGCGGAATATTTTCAAAAATTTCATATTTTTTGAAATGCGTAATGGCATTTGTAATTTTACCACGATAAAAGTTCATAATCTCCACTATTTTTGCACGATAAAAGTTCATAATCTCCACTATTTTTGCAACGATAAAAGTTCATAATCTCCACTATTTTTGCAATATTATCGTATCTTTGGAAACAATCCCATATTATTTTCCTTTCAGCCGAATTCGAACTTTTTTGTTTACCCATAGCATTTCAGCTGATGTTATTTGTTTTAAATTTATTTGTTTTTAATTTATTTATTATTTAAACCGCAAAAAATCTTCAAAACAATAATTTGCTTACGATACGCGGGGTGACTTAATTATGTGAGCACAACGCAGACCTTTTTGACGTGCTCCACATTTTTCGGGGAATACCCAAATTTTTAATTTTGCTTCAATCAATGTAAACAACTGCTAGCATAGCAGGGTTGCACAAAATAGTAAGGTTAGAATCGGAAGAAATAGGTTTAAGAGAACAACTACAAAAACATTTCACTGCATACCCATGACTTAAGCGCTAAACACATTCACTGCGAGTTGCGAGTGCGAGAAAAACGAGAATGAGACAGTATGATTTTTTCTAATGTGGAAGCGAGATCGAGAGTAAAGCTTTTTTGTGTGGCGTTGCCAACTTAGGTTGTAAAAACACTCGCAAGGGAAATAGAATTTATTCTATTTGCTGTGCGAGAAAAATCAGATGACAGGAGAATTAGCTGTATTTATGAACATATGACAGGAGAATCAGTGTGTATTTATTGTATTGTGCATTGTGACTTGCGAAATGATAAGTTGTTTTGCTTGTAGATTTGTAAAATTGTAAAATTTGTAAAAACCATTTTGATGATTTTGTAAAAGCACAATAGCAAAATTTTCGCATGCAAAAAGCTTATTTTTACTTGCACTCGCAACTCGCAGTGAATGTGTTTAGGGCTTTAATTATGTGAGCACAAGTGTATATTCATTCGTGAAGTCACATACAAGAATATATTACATGGTATCAAACATATCATACACCCCAGGTAAAAATGATGATATATCTTTATATGTTCTTTAGGTTTTGATTAAAGTTTATACTAAAAAAATTTGGTATATCAATTGGGCGTGGCATATCCTTTACGAGGGCGGTCCCAGAACCACCTGACCTGACGTATAGATGGCGGCAGTAGATTGAAAACAAAATACTTTGGTAAAAGTATCAACTTTATAAAACATATGCTTAAAGTTTGAAAGCGCCACGATGTTTAGTATTTTTTTGAATCCATCAAAAGTAAACGATCTCAGGGAATTTATAAACATTGAAAAAATTGATCACCGTTATGTAATTCAATACTTTCATTTGAAAGGTCTCGCTAGATTCTACTCTGAGGAGTCTGTTCCTTCATTTAAGACTATAACATATTGGGTGACATAGTTTAAAAGGGGCCGTACGAACTGCCCAGACGAACATCGGAATGGTCGACCAATTAAGATGGCTAAAATAATAGGGATTTAAAAATGTGCTATACTTCGCATATTGACCGAAAATTTCGAGATAAGAAAGCTGTCCGCAGGATGGGTGCCGCGTTTGCTCACAATAGAACAAAAACAACGTCGTGAATATGCTTGGCGATGTTTCACCGCAATAAAGACGATTTTTTGCGTCGATTCACAACCATGGATGAGGCATGTGTCTACCACTTCACAGCTGAGACAAAGGAACAGTCGAAATAGGATCGTATCCAAAGAAGCCGAAGACAGTTACATCTGCAGCCAAGTTATGGCGTTTGTTTTATGGAATTAGCGTGGTATCATTTTTATTGATTATTTGTAAAAAGGAACAACTTATTGTGGCGTTTAAGTGCTGAAATTAAGGAAGTGTTGTTTCATCAAGACAATACACCAGTTCACACATTTACTATTGTGAAGGCCAAAATCTATGAATTAATGTTCGAATTCTTTCATCACGTACCTTATTCGCCAGACTAAGCTCCCTCGGATTATTTATTATTTCTAAACTGAAAAAATGACTCGGTGGTAAAAGATTTGCCTACATTGAAGAGGTGGAGTCTGCGGTTGATGACTATTTTAACAATTTATACAGTTCTTACTATAAACAAGGTATCGAAGCTATTGAATATCGAGCTAAAAGGAGGTTATGTTGAGAATAAAGTAAAATATTACTAAATTTGTTGTGTTTTTTTTTTGTCAGGTCGGGTAGTTCTGGGATCGCCCTCGTACAAAGTGCATTTTTATTAACACAAATGGGAAAAACAAAAATTTCGGAATTAGCAATAACAAAACTTTGTAAAACGGGCTGGATCAGAGCAGTGTGTGTGGCTTTTGCCACAAAAAGTTAATTATCTGGAGTTGGTGTTATGCAAGCGAGAATTTCAAAAATTTCTGAGTCCATAAGCTATATATGTGATTAGTCGAGTTAAAAATGGACGTGATCAAGCAAATGGGCGTGGCATACAAAATTAATATTGATCATAATATATTTCGAGCTTGAAAATTTAATGTGGATCCGTCAGCTGTTGTTGTTAGTCATACTAACCTACAGTCGTGGCACCTCCCATACAAAGTAAATTTTTACATCTATAATATTAATAGGCTAGGCGATTTTTTGTTACCGATTTTTTGTTCCACCTTTTTATTTATTATTTCATTTTAGCGGTTCACCAGATTTACAGATTCTTAAATTTTTTCCTTTATTTTCAGTAAATTGCATTAAAAGTTGCTAATAACACATACATAAAATTATACATATGCCATGTGTGTGTTTATTAAATTTGTTTATGTGTTTGTTAATGAGTTAGTTATCTTCATTCACAATAATAATAAACCAAAAAAGTGTTGGTTTGTGAAGTGGCTAAGTTGAAAAATAAAGTTGCCTAGAAATTGCACTCGTATTTCGAGCGCTGGAATCTGCTAGTCTAGATTAATGTGATAGTAACAACTTTCCAACTTTGTGAATGTTCATTAATTATTAATGTAATAATCAAACAAAAAGTAGGTGGATTCGGACCATTGAGCATAGCAAGACCCATAGGGTAGCGAACCATGACGGGCTTTACTAGTATACCAAGCAGCTTGATATTTTGCCACTACTTATGTACAGTATACTTTTGTAGATCTGGCACATAATTGTTTTTCCAACCACTCTAATGCATCAGCACACGTATTGAAAATCTAAAGACCATAAAAGATGTTCATTGAAATATGAATTCAAATGTCTCCTTTTGCAAAAATTTTCTTTTTTTTTAAATTTAGCACTCCATATGAGGCTGGAATATACATATTTTTTATTATGTTTGCAACACAGGGGAATGTGATTGCATGTACATGTATATTTTCTAAATCCGAATGGAGAAGACCAATATGTACGTGAGATGGTGAGAATCAATATAACGATGCCGATAAGTAATTGCGATTGAGGGTAGTACTAGGTTACGACACATTTATAAACCAAATATGGGGCGTTTCATGTCAAGTGAACCAACTTTTGAAACCAACCGGGATGAAATTTGGACCAAGGTTAATCCTATTGGATAGTAGTTTAGACACAATTTTTCAACAAGATCGGTCCAGAACTCTCTGCGTTAGAGGGGGTCAAAATTTTACATTTTGGCCAAACAGGTGTTTTTTCTCATCCATGTAACTTTTTCCCTATTGTTCTTAGCAAAATTTGTCGCAAATAGTTTTGATAGCTATATCCTCAATCTTTCGGGAAAAAAAATTTAAAAAAATATAAAAATTTTTTTTTGCAAAATGAAAAATTTTTTTGACTTTTTTTCAAAAAAGACCCTTTATTGCTCAAAAGAAAGCTTAGGGTTTTTCCTTTAAGAGCTTTTTGGTCGCTTAGTGGGATGCGAGTGGGATATCTATCAAAAAAATTTTTTGTAACTCAAGACAACGGTTTTTCAATTTTTAGCACTAATTTGAATTTTTTCCTATTAGTGTGTAAGTGTTTCTAAAACCTTCAGAATAAAGCATATACTGAGAAACTAGACAAATTAGCCTTTCCGACGGTGTGTAACATACCTAACTAAAATTTCATACCTTCGATACTGTAATACCCGCAACATGTTAACCTCAGGAAAAAAATCACTTTTTTTCTATAGAAATGTTGAAAAATTATTTTTTTATTTATTTGTAATAATAATTAAGTTAATATATAATAATAATAATTACTAGAAGACTCCAGCGCTCGAAATTCGAGTGCAATTTCTAGGCAGCTTCATTTTTCAACTTAGCCAATTCACAAACCACCACTTATGGTTTATTATTATTGTGAATGAAGATAACAAACTCATTAACAAACACATTAATAAATTTAATAAACACACTCATATCATATGTATAATTTTATGTATGTGTTAGTAGCAATTTTAAATGCAATTTACTCAAAATAAAGGAAAAATTAAAAAATCTGTAAATCTGGCGAACACCTAAAAAGAAATACCTTTCAAATAATATACGTTTGGGTAAAATCGACATAAATCGGTAGAACAAAACATCGATCACAAGAAATCGCCTAGCCTATTAATATTATAGATAATAAAAATAAAAAAATAAATAATTTAATAAAATTTAATCTTAATCACATATAAATGGATCTCATTTAGAAACATTGAAAACACTGAAGAGCAGATTCAATGCCGCGATAACAATCGATGGCACCGCTCAATACCATGTATTTATACTGCTTGTCGATGGAAGACCCTGGTTTTCTGCCTCCATTCAATGCGATTTCTTTCCAAAGCCAAAAAAAAGAAACCAGCAGTGAAATCAACAGCTGAACCTAGTAGTGCCTAGAAAAGATTGGCAAAAAAGCAGCAAATAAAGGCGATAAATTAGGTGAAGGAAAGACTGGGTATTTAAAGAGTTACGAAACTTAAATACTTCATCAGCTACAATAAATTAATTAAAAAATAGTTATGTTATAAATGGATCTAATGTGATTAAGATTAAATTTTATAAAATTATTTATATTTTTATTTTTATTTATATTATTATTATATATTAATTTAATTATTATTAAAAATAAATTTTAAAATATAATTTTTCAACATTTCTATAGAAAAAAAGTGATTTTTTTTCTGAGGTTAACATATTGCGGGTGTTACAGTATCGAAGGTATGAATTTTTAGTTAGGTATGTTACATACCGTCGGAAAGGTTAATTTGTCTAGTTTCTTAGTATATGCTTTATTTTTAAGGTTTTAGAAACACTAACACACTAATAGGAAAAAATTCAAATTAGTGGATATGCCACCAATTGAATGACCGTTGTCTTGAGTTACAAAACATTTTTTTTTTTGATAGATATCCCACTCGCATCCGACTAAGCGACCAAAAAGCTCTTTCTTTTGAGCAAAAAAAGGGCCTTTTTTAAAAAAAGTCAAACAAATTTTTGATTTTACAAAAAAAAAGTCAACAAAATTTTTTTTATTTTTTTTAAATTTTTTTTCCGAAAGATTGAAGATGTAGCTATCAAAACAATTTGGGACAAATTTTGCTAAGAACGATAGGTAAAAAGTTACATGAATGAGAAAAAACGCCTGTTTAGCCAAAATGTCAAATTTTGACCCCCCCTCTAACTCAAAGAGTTCTGGAACGATCTTGTTGAAAAATTATGCCTAAACTAATATCCAATAGGACTAACCTTGGTGTAAACTTCATCCCGATCGGAAGAAATCGTCTTCTAACGTTGGGTCACTTGACATGAAACGCCCCATATGTATAAGATTTTGTGAGTCAAATGGTTTATAAACTATATGCCAAAGTGGAGATACATAAGCCGATTGTCATTAAAATCAATAGGGTTCGTCCTTGAGCCTTTCACAGTTGCGATATTAACTCAGTTTATGCATTTTTCATTGATTATATTAATAACTGTTTCGTTTTAAATTGATAAAATTTAAATTTGGCTATGGGCCAATATGCTAGAAATTAAATTAAACTTTTTAAAGCTATATATTAAGTAACTTCACCAAAGCCTTAAAAAAGAACACTGTCAAAAGTTTAATGAAGGACATGCGGAAAAGGCGGAAAAAACACTGTCAAAAATTTGATGAAGGACATGCGAAAAAGCGGAGAACGGTATAGACACCAATATATAATTAACATTATTATTGTTTAAATATAAATTCAATCATTCACTTAATAAAATTAAAAACAAGAAAGAAATTATAGTCGGTCTAGAGCGACTATACGATACCCTATACCATGGTTTAGAGACCCTATCTCTTCGGTCCAACTAATTCAATATAGCAAATAAGCATAAACCAAATTTGAGTGGCATTGTTATTAATTTTTTTTTTGATGTGTAAACATCTATACGCGCAGGGGGGTAAATTTCTATTTGACAATACAATCACAAAAACAGCGTAACTCATATCGGTGTGAGCTGAAGCAGATAACGCTGTGTGACTTATGATTGTATTGGTGAAAAATTATGATATGTTCTTTTCTAAACATTTTCCAACTGTCTTTCATTCGGTGTTTAGCAGTTGAATAGAACGGTTGTGTTTTTAACAAGTGCGGTTGATCGATAGTGATAGAGTGAATATTGTGAAAATAATTAAGACAGTGACTTTAAATTAACCTTGAGATTTATTTGTTTGGGTGCTCCGCTGAACATTTGTAAAATCGGTGTCTCAAAAATCTCCGGCCAAAAGTGTGGTTAGAGACGGTGACGTATAGAAGATATACACTAGCGCCAATATTGACTCTAGCGGCGAGTAGTGAAACTAAAGTCTATTTCCTGTTTCCGTTTCCGGTTTCCAACTTCCGGTTTCGGGTCGTCCATTTCCGGTTTGTGTCTCGGCTAATTCCGTTTCCGGTTGGTGTCTCGGGTGTAACCGGTGTGAGACTCTGCTAACTTCCGTCATAGTTAGTAGTAGTACTGTGGTGAGCGGGTTGCGTATACATAACAACTTTTATAAACTATTAAGTATACGCAACAGTACTGATTGTTCGTTCGATTTATTAAAAGAATTTTTGTCCGTCCTTCCGTCGGTGTGTCCGTCCTTCCGCGGACGTGTCTGTCCTTCCGGAAAGGAGTCAGTACTTTCGTCGACGTTCCGTCCTTCCGTTGATGTGTCCGTCCTTCCACTGAAGTTTCCGTACTTCCGTTGACGTGTCCGTCCTTCCGTCAACGTCCGTCCTTCTGTAGCAGTTTCTCAAGGTTAGTACTTAGTAGTTAAGTTGTGAGATGCCGCCGCCGCCCAGAAAGCGGGCCGTGAAGCCGAAAGGTGACGCTTCGGACATGGCGACTACCGATGGGTGTGGTACTGGTGCACCCCCGGCGGGTGGTAGTCTGCTCCGTCACACGGAGAGCGAGTTGTCGAGCACGGAGATGGACGAAGAAATTAAGAGGGTCAAATTTGGTTCTCCGAAGAAGCCGGCTTCGCCTAGATTTAGGCGTCCTGCTGCTGTTGTTGCTGCTGCTGGTGTTGCTGTTGCTGTTGCTGGTGCTGAGGAGTTGGTGGATGGGGCTGCTGAAGCTGTAATCAGCGACAAGGCGTCTGCTGCCACCAGTAGAAAGACGCGTGACCGTATTAGGGCCCGGCCAGTACGTGAAGCTGGCATGGTTGGTAGAATGAAGGAGGTAAGCGCCGATTTGTTGGAGCTGGTAATGGCTGATGGCGTTGATGCGCGGTTGGCCAAGGCGGTTATGGGGCATGCTGGCGTATATGAGCAACTGCTCTTTAATTTAATCGCCGAGAACGAACGGCTGAAGGGGCGATTGGAGGTGTACGAGGGCGGTAAAGTGGCTGGCGTACAGGCAGTGGCTTCTAAGGGTCCCATAAGGCCCCAGATGGCGGTTAGGCGTGGTAAATAGAATTTCAGAAAACATAAATAGAATTTCAGAAAACATCATTTGAATTTCAGAAAACATAAATAGAATTTCAGAAAACATCGTTTGAATTTCAGAAAACATAAATAGAATTTCAGAAAACATCAATATAATTTCAGAAAAT
Source organism: Cordilura impudica (assembly GCA_963682025.1). Lineage (NCBI taxonomy): Eukaryota > Metazoa > Arthropoda > Insecta > Diptera > Scathophagidae > Cordilura > Cordilura impudica. Next base: position 25,056,824 of record OY821517.1, read on the forward strand.
ATCATTCGAGTTTCAGAAAACATCAATTGAATTTCAGAAAACATCAATAGAATTTCAGAAAACATCAATATAATTTTAGAAAACATCATTCGAGATTCAGAAAACATCAATTGAATTTCAGAAAACATAAATAGAATTTCAGAAAACATCAATATAATTTCAGAAAACATCAATTGTATTTCAGAAACCATCAATATAATTTCAGAAAACATCATTTGAATTTCAGAAAACATCATTCGAGTTTCAGAAAACATCAATTGAATTTCAGAAAACATCAATATAATTTCAGAAAACATCAATTGTATTTCAGAAAACATCAATTGTATTTCAGAAAACATCAATAGAATTTCAGAAAACATAAACTGTATTTCAGAAAACATCAATTGAATTTCATAAAACATCAATATAATTTCAGAAAACATCAATTGTATTTCAGAAAACATCAATTGTATTTCAGAAAACATCATTTCGATTTCAGAAAACATAAATAGAATTTCAGAAAACATCAATTGTATTTCAGAAACCATCAATATAATTTCAGAAAACATCATTTGAATTTCAGAAAACATAAATAGAATTTCAGAAAACATCAATATAATTTCAGAAAACATCATTCGAGTTTCAGAAAACATCATTTGAATTTCAGAAAACATAAATAGAATTTCAGAAAACATCAATATAATTTCAGAAAACATCATTCGAGTTTCAGAAAACATCAATTGAATTTCAGAAAACATCAATAGAATTCCAGAAAACATCAATATAATTTCAGAAAACATCATTCGAGTTTCAGAAAACATCATCTGAATTTCAGAAAACATAAATAGAATTTCAGAAAACACAATATAATTTCAGAAAACATCATTCGAGTTTCAGAAAACATCAATTGAATTTCAGAAAACATCAATATAATTTCAGAAAACATCATTCGAGTTTCAGAAAACATCATTTGAATTTCAGAAAACATAAATAGAATTTCAGAAAACATAAATAGAATTTCAGAAAACATCAATATAATTTCAGAAAACATCATTCGAGTTTCAGAAAACATCAATTGAATTTCAGAAAACATCAATAGAATTTCAGAAAACATCAATTGTATTTCAGAAAATATCAATTGTATTTCAGAAAATATCATTTGAATTTCAGAAAATATAAATAGAATTTCAGAAAACATTAATAGAATTTCAGAAAACATCAATTGTATTTCAGAAAACATCAATTGAATTTCAGAAAACATAAATAGAATTTCAGAAAACATCAATATAATTTCAGAAAACATCATTCGAGTTTCAGAAAACATCATTTGAATTTCAGAAAACATAAATAGAATTTCAGAAAACATCATATAATTTCAGAAAACATCATTCGAGTTTCAGAAAACATCATTTGAATTTCAGAAAACATCAATAGAATTTCAGAAAACATCAATTGTATTTCAGAAAACATCATTTGAATTTCAGAAAACATAATTAGAATTTCAGAAAACATCAATTGAATTTCAAAAAGCATTATTTGAATTGCTGAGAACATTAATTGTATTTCAGAAAACATCATTTGAATTTCAGAAAACATCAATTGCATTTCAGAAAACAGCATAATCGACTTATTTTTTATGCACTGGAAAATATGATGTTGATGTTTTCTTTAATTATTATATGTTTACACATCTCCCTTGTGATCGGACTCACATGATTTTTTTTTGGCTGCAGATATGAAAAAGTTCATATCGAATGTTATTTTTATATGGGGACTGGGTCGAAATATGGAGCGATCCTGACCATATTTGGTAGTCACTTATATTTTGAAAAAATTAATACAAACCAAATTTGAGAAAAATCTGTGCAATATTTTTGTTTTCGATAGATTTAAGTGAAGATCGGGAAGCAGCCTATGACTAAGAATTGTCCTATAGGAATTACTTTTGGACTACTAATTAATTGATACTAGCAGATTCCAGCCCTCGAAAATCGAGTGCAACTTCTAGGAAATTTTATTTTTTCATTAAAAAAACCCTCAAGGTATGCTAATCAATTATATCCAATTCACAAATCAACACAAAAAACCAAACTCATGTTTATTACAAATACATTAACAAATTTAATAAACACACACATAGCATTGTATAATTTTATGTATGTGTTAGTAGCAACTTTAAATGCAATTTACTCAAAATAAAGGACAAAATTTAAAAATCTGTAAATCTGCAAATCGGATAAAAAGAAATACCTTTATAATAATATATGTTTGGTCAAAATCGGGATAAAACGGTAGAACAAAACATCGGTCTTAAGAAATCGCCTAGCCAAACCCAATTTGACTGAGATCTATATGATAATTTGGATCTTATGGTAATTTATGACAATTTCATAGGGGTCATTTATATGGGGACTAGGTCTGAACATGGACCGAAGTTCACCAATTTCAATAGCGTTCATCCTCTGGCCGATAAAAGCTTATATACCAAATTTCATCAAAAGATATTCATATTTGCGATCTGTAGTTTGATTACAAGGACAAGGACGGACAGACATCGCTAAATCGACTCAGAAAGTGATTCTGAGTCGATCGGTATAATAAAAAATGGGTCTAGGTCAAATATTTTTGGTAGTTACAAACATCAGCACAAAGTCATTATACCCAAACCAAATGGTGGTACAGGGTATAAAAATTTAATAATATCTTAATTGGTCTTCTGGCAACTTTGAATTTTTCGATCCTGTCTTCGTCGTAACCAAGAATTATACATATGACAGTATGCACAAAATTGGTTCAGTTTGCTTCAGTTAAATACCAACATTGTGGTTAACATTATCAACAAGAATATTGTTGTTAGAAATGTTGCTATATACAAAATTTAACTCTGCTGGTTCATTTACCACCATTGACACAGGGCATTTTTTTTTTTTTTTGTCTAATTTGCAATTTTCTTCAAAAACAAGAAATATTGTACAAAATGCTAAATATTTCTCATTTTATACATTTTGGAAATTTCAGTTTGGTTGACAAATTTTTAATTTTTTCACTATATTTTTGCCGTAAATGGATTTGTTAAATAAACTAACTAGAAAAGCCTTTCTTGCACAATTTTTGTTCATTATTTCTGTGGTCACAAGCATTAACCGCCTAAGTCGAAAATCATGCTTTTGAGAAAAATAACTTTTTATATACACTTGTGCTCACATAATTAAGTCATGGGTATGCAAAGAAATGTTTTTGTAGTTTTTCTCTTAAACCTATTTCTTCCGATTCTAACCTTACTATTTTGTGGAACCCTGCTATGCTAGCAGTTGTTTACATTGATTGAAACAAAATTAAAAATTTGGGTATTCCCCGAAAAATGTGGAAAACGTCAAAAAGGTCATATGCGCTGTGCTCACATAATTAAGTCACCACGAGTATCGTGAGCAAATTAGTGTTTTGAAGATTTTTTTTGCGGTTTAAATAATAAATAAATTAAAAACGAATAAATTAAAAACAAATAACATCAGCTGAAACGCTATGGGTAAACAAAAAAATTCGAATTCGGCTGAACGGAAAATAATATGGGATTGTTTCCAAAGATACAAAAATATTGCAAAAGTAGTGGATATATTGAACTTTCCTCGTGGTAAAATTGCAAATGCCATTACGCGTTACAAAAAATATGAAACTTTTGAAAATATTCCGCGCCAAAAACCGAGAAAAACGACTTTAAATGATGACAGACGCATTGCAAACCTGAGTAAAACTGATCCTTTTTTAACTTCGTCGCAAATCAGAGCTAAAATGGAAACGGATTATGGCGTAAATGTTTCGTCGCAAACCATAAGACCACGTTTACAAGAAAATAATTCGCATGGACGAATGGCCAGGAAGAAACCGTTGGTGTCCTTGAAGAACACTATGAAGCGGCTCCGATTTGCGACTGACCATCTTGCTAAAAGCCTACATTTTTGGAATTTAATTGTTTGGAGCGACGAATCCAAGTTTAATGTTTTTGGAAATGATGGTAGACCATATGTGCGACGTCCTCCACTTAAGGAATTGGATCCAAAATACATCAAAAAACTGTGAAACACGGTGGCTCATCAGTCATGGTGTGGGGTTGCTTTACCGCATTCGGTGTGGGTCCTATAGTCAAGATTGACGGTATAATGAATGGGGAAATGTATAAGAATATACTAAAGGGAAATTTGGCCACAGAATAGGCTGACAATTTGCCGCTTGCGTGGATTTTCCAACACGACAATGACCCGAAGCATTGTTCGAAACTGCTTAAGTCATGGTTGGCAACACAGTCCATCAAGCTTCTGGAATGGCCGCCGCAGAGTCCGGACTTAAACCCTATTGAGAACTTGTGGGGTGCAGCACGAAAACCGGCAAATAAGGATATGTTATGGAACGTTATCCAAGAGGAGTGGCACAAAATCACTCCAGGCCAGTGCGCTTCTCTTGTAGCCAGCATGCCAAAGCGATGCTCCACAGTATTGAAGCAAAAGGGTTATCCTACTAAATACTGAGGTAAGCTAATGAAAAAATGGGACTCTCGACAAAATTTATTACTTATTTCTACAATTTCTACAATTTTTTTTCAGATGACTTAATTATGTGAGCAGCTCTTTTTGGCTAATTTCCAAGTTTTTAATTTTTTTGAAAAGAACCAAAATTTTGTAATTTTTAATTTCACTCTAAATTGATTGTAAACATATAAGAATAATAAAAAAAATATATTAGAATTAAAAAAAAGGGTTTATGTATTTTTGACAATAATGTCGAGTAGCATACTAGTGACTTAATTATGTGAGCACAAGTGTAAATGTAATGGGGCTTCATTACGACTTAGGTCAGAAGGTTTTCATTAATAACTTTTTATTAAACAGTGTTAGATAAATGCGGACTTCACGTTAATATAAAGCGTTTTTAGTAGAATATGATAGCATACATAATTCAAATCGTTCTTAAGTCGACTTAGGCGGTTATAGCTTGTGACCACAGATTTAAGAAAATAGCAAATAAAGAAAAATCCATTGATGGCATTAGTGAAATTTTATACCAGACAACACAGAATTATTAGGCATAAGCTCTAACCAATTGGCTACATACGAACCGATAAACGTCTTACGAGGGCGGTCCCAGAATAACTCGATCTGACGTAGTCTGCTCTTTCATTGACGACTGTAAATTGTTGGATGACAGAGGTTAAACGAGGACGTCTGAGCTGCAAAGACGAACACTGTAGTGGTCGAACAATTGAGGTGGCCACGGAAAAAAATCTACAAAATGGTATTGGACAGATGATAGTGCGCTGCAGTTGAGTCAGCTACCTCAAATGATAGGCATTTCTAAGAGTGCTATACAGTCTGTCAATAAGGTTTGTATGCAAACTGTAAATCAATATTCAATTCAAAGTTTTTTCCACACCCTGTATTACCTTGCCATCTTTTTATACCCTATACCACTATGTGGTTTGGGTATAATGACTTTGTGCTGCTGTTTGTAACTACGAAAAATATTTGGCCTAGACCCATCTTTTATTGTACCGATCGAATCAGAATCACTCGATTTAACGATGTCCGTCCGTCCGTCTGTGTGTCCTTGTAAACCTTGTAATCAAACTGCAGGTCGCAAATATGAATATAAAATTTGATAAATAAGCTTTTATCGGCCATAGGACGAACGCTATTGAAATTGGTGAGAACCGGTCCATGTTCAGACCTAGCCCCCATACAAATGACCCCTATGAAATCGACATAAATTGCCATAAGATCCAAATTGTCATTTAGATCTTACTCAAATTGGGTTTGTATGCGTTTATTACATATAGTAATGAGTAGTCCAAAAATGATCCATATGGGACAACTCTTAGTCATAGGCCCCATATAGAGCTGCTTCCCGATCTTCACTTAAATCTATCAAAAAAACAAAAATATTGCACTGATTCTTCTCAAATTTTGTTTGTATATATTTTTGCAAAATACAAGAGACTTTACCAAACATGACAGGATCGGTCCATTTTTGGACCTAGTCCCCATATAGATATAGCATCCGATATGAACTTTTTCATATCTGCAGCCAAAAAAATTAATCAAAATCCCACTCAAATTTGATTTATGCTTATTTTCTATGTCCAGTTAGTTGGGCCTATGATATAGGGTCTCTAGACGCATGGTATAGGGTATCATATAATCGGTCTAGACCGACTATTATTTTCTTACTTGTTTTTCGGTTTTGTTGTTTATTATGTTAGCTTCCAGCATCTAGTTAGAATAACCAGTTTTTAAAGCACCGTTAGATTTGCAAGCAATTGTTTTTCTGATTGATGTAAAAATATAGTCAATAAAGTTTGTATGCAAAAGGCATAGTTAATTCCGGTCTTTGCGTGTAAGGTGACAAGGTGAATTTCAGAACAATTATTTTATATTTTGATTAGGATTTACAGTGTTTTTCAAAGTTTTGGTTGTATATTTGGAAAAAATTACATTAAAAACATACATCAAACAGCACCAATAGCACCACGGGGCAAAGAATTGTCTTCGGATCTCAGAGAAGTGATAATAAAACTCTACCTGGAGCACAAAACTCAAAGACAAATAGCCGAAATGGTTGGAAAAAGTTATGCAACCGTCCAAAAAACAATAGAAAGGTACAGATGGCAAGGAAATAATAATAACAAGGCAAGATCTGGTCGGCCAACCACATTCACACCCAGTGAGAAACGAATTATCGTGCGCAATATGCCAAAAAAAAATCCGAAAATTTCTGCACCAAAATTATAGATGAGAATTGAAAATAAGGTGGGAAAAGTTTGTATTACAGCAACAATTTGTTTGTAAGCCCAATAAACCGAAAAAAGAGACTCTTATTCGCAAAACAATATGATTCAGCCGCCCAAAGCTTTTGTAACGCTATTATTTTTTCGGACGAAAGCAAATTCGGATCAGATGGACGAGCCAAGGTATGGCGAATACACAATTCTGAGCATGAGCCACCTAACATGATGGGCACAGTCAAACACGGTGGTGGTTCAGTATGTAATCGTTAGGGGGGTGTATGGCTGCCTCTGGAGTGGGTAAACTCGTTTTTATAGATAGTATAATGGATTGGTTTGTCTATTTAAATATTTTAAAAAATAACTTGCATATAAGTGGTTCTAAACTTGGGATTGCCGAGTCACTTGTGTTCCAGCAAGACCACAATCCAAGCACACCTCGCTTATTGTCAAAGAGTGGTTCCTCTATAAAGTAAAAAACAACTTAAAATCCCAGCCCAGTCGCCCGATATGAAACCTATTGAGCATTTGTGGGTCCACCTGGAGCGCCAAATCAGAAAACACGACATAAGAGGCAAAGAAGACTTGAAAAAGGCCCTTTTAGAAGAGTGGGAGAAAATACCACCGAGCGTTACCACGAACCTGGTGTCATCGATGCAGACCATCTAAAAGCAGTCATAACAAATAAAGGTTTTCCAACTAAGCATTGAACATTGGATAACTGTTGAACCTATGAAAGAATTAATTACCTTTTCTTGACTTAGATTTGCATACATACTTTTTTAACATAGTTTTGGGGATATTTTCGCTTAAGTTGTTGTTATTTGAAGACGTTAAGTTTCTCTTCGTTTTTTTTTTTTTTTTTTTTGTTTCGAAATAAAATTTCCAATATTTTCTTTTAAAAAATTAGATTTTCTTTCATCGTGGTACAGTGAATATATATTTTTTGATGTTATAAGGGTAAGCTACTCGCTTGCATACTTAATTGACTGACTGTACATCGCATATTGACCAAAAATTTCGAGATGAGAAAGCTGTCTGCAGGATGGGTGTGTGTTTGGCGATGTTTCACCGCAATAAAGCCGAGTTTTTGCTTCGATTCGTAACCATAGCTGAGACATGGATCCACCACTCCACACTTGAGACAAAGAAACAGTCAAAACAGACAAGGTTATGGCGTCTGCAGACAAGATTATTGCGTCTGTTTTTTGGGATGCGAGGGGTATAATTTTTATTGATTATCTTCAAAAAGGAAACACAATAGCCGCACAGTGGGGCCTTTTGACTTTTTTCGTTGCAAAAATCATAACTTTTAAACTAAGTAAGATATTTTCCTTACCTTTAAAATGAGTGCGGAGGGTGGTAGATCAACAGGTGGCTTCAGTATATCCTATCAAAGTTCAATATTATTTGGTGCTAATATTACATGTTGCAAATATATAGATAATGTGCTGAAATTTGGAACTTAGTGTTTTTTGACCCAAAGACGAACCCTACTTAAATTTGTTGGAATCGGCCCATGTTTGGACCTAGTCCCCATACAAATTTTCCTTTAAAATTGTTTAAATGTCACTGAATGTAGCAAATGTTATTCTATTGCGATGAAATTTGAATCATATGGGTTTATTAGGTCATTGACGTGATCTATAAAAAAATCTTTGAAATCGGTCCACGTTTGGACCTAGTCCCCGTACAAATTTTCGTCAAAATTTGGTTAAAATGCCACAATTCTGCTAATTTCTGCATTATATTTAAAAAGCTTACAAAAATAATGCAAAAAACACTGTAATATTTTAATGAAATCGGACCACTTTTGGACCTATTTTCCCGATTTTTTTTTATAAAGAAAAACACCTAAAGTTCACAAAATTCCAAATTTCACATTGAAATTTTGTTAATTAACCACTCAAAAGACTTATAATTTCACAATACATATTGTTTAAATCCGAAAGTCTATAAAAAAAATACCACTCTAATATCTGTGGTTTTCTGGAATAACTGCGTATGTCCATTTTTGTCAGTTTTGAGTTAATGATGCCAAATATATTAATTTTTAACGCTCTTTACATGTGTTAATTTTTTTTTTTAAATATTGACCATTTCTAAGTTTTTTCGTTAAATAACGACGTAACTTAAATGTTTATTAAATTAATTTACAGCACTAATGACGTATGTCAACCTAAGTTTGATCGCTGACAATTATTTTCTCAGAAAACGACACATAGCGACATACGTTGTTATTAATGAAAAAAATGCTAAATAATTTTGGATTATTTTTCAGTTTATAACCACTTATAAAAACTTGTGTCTACATGGGTGGTTGGATTGGTAGTTTTCTTTTTCAAAGAAAACGACGTTTGTCGACATAAGTTGTGTTATCTGCACACACTTTAAGTGTTATTTACATATTGTTTTTTCGTCCTTCTCTAGGATCTATTCCTCTGAAGATTTTTGACTCAAAATTTTATATAAAGTATTTATTACCCATATCTACAGGACTGTTAAATAAAAAGCTCTAAAAACTTTATATCGCGCCCATAATTTCAAATATAACGTTTTTTGGTTCCCCTGAACATTTTGATTTTATGACATACGCGGTTATTCTATAAAACCACAGATATAAAATGTTCAACTAATATTAAATTTTTTATTAATATTACAGATACACATCTTTGAAATATTTTTAATATTAATATATTAATGATATAGATATTAAGTTATTTAGTATATTTTTTTTAAACTAGTATAATTTTTTTTATTAGTTTATTCTCTTTAAAATAGTCATTAACATTGGGAGCGATATCAATAGACTTAACATATCGGAGCTATAATTATGTTCTGCCAAATCCTTTCGAGATCTTACATGTCTTTGTGATGAAATTAGTGGGTCTGAGAATGCCACCAACATATTAAAATGGTCCTCATTATTCGTTGTTTTAAATTTGGTTGTTTTAATTTTTAAGTGCAAATTTTTTATTATGTCAACTTAATTTTTCGACTTGGCATCAGGTCAAAAGATTCTAATTTTTGCACAATACATGCATTGTAAATTTTCGACCTTTAAAACTAATCTAGGTAGCACAAGCAAATTTTGTTTTATTTTTTTAGTGTAAATTTCTTATTATATTGAATTCATTAATAAAATTGGAGCACTGAAAATTTTGGGCCGCTTAAAAATAATTCAGGTAGCGCAAGCGAATTTTTTATTGTGCTGAATTCATTAATAAATTTGCAGTTTTTATTATTGCCAATACATAAAAATTACAAAACATTAACAATCTTCTAAAAACACTTCGCCATCCTATCAAAATCAAAATAAAATATGAAAAAATTAAAATTTCTGTTTTCAAGCCCCAGAAAAAATCGTGAAAAATAAGATAAAAATCTGTAAAAATTTGATAATATTTGATATTTTATAGCCTTTAAAATAAGTCATAAAACTTTAAAGTCGATTAATTTTTTACTGAGTTATGGCAAAACACGTCTACCCATCTATCCAGTGTATGTCAAGATGTTTTTACAACTTTATGGTTGTTGCATGCAGATAGGCAAGTATATGCAGCCAAGTTCACTTTAATTAGTTAGAGTATTGTTATAGTAAACCATTTTAGGTAATATCTAAGTAAACATATTTAAACATTTTTAGTTCTATTCTATCAAAATAGAAAAAACTACCAAAATATAGTATATTTTAAAAACTGAGACTGTAGAAAAAGTAAACGACCAAATAACATCATTTTTATTTTGTTTTATAGAAACTAAAAAACCCTTTCAAAGGACACCGAAAGCATTATAATCGGTTCACTAGTTTGCCTACAACCTGATTTGAAAGAGGATATTTTTCAAAAAATTTTGCGCCTTTTTCTAAAAGGCCGTTTAAAACCGTTTATTTATTTATTTATTTATTTATTTATTTATTTATTTATTTATTTATTTTTATTTATACAATAGTTTTTCAAGCCTGTAGGGCCTATAAACCAGAAATATAATATGGCATCAGGGTAAAATCTTAAAACTTATACAATTTATATTAATTGAAAATAAAAAAATATTTTAAAAATACCAATATTTCAATTGTATATATACAAACCCCATATGCAGAAAAAATCAAGAGTAAAAAAATTAAATATAATATTAATAAGATTAATTAAGTTAAAAGGGAAAATGATGACAGCAGCTCATCATATAAAGAGCTTCTACATATTCTCAAGTATAATCTTTTTAAATCTGTTAACATGATACGAAAATTTCCGCTGAGTACATGGAACCACAGAATTCCATAGCCAGCATAAAAGATATTTTCATTATTAATGAGGTAAAACGTGGTGGTACAAAAATATGTGAAGAATTCCCAATCTCAGAGTTTCCACTACATCGAAGTTTAATCCTGTTGTATTGTAACCCTTTCTAAAACCTGACTGAAAGTAAATGATCTTGGAATGCAAGTGGATGTCATCTTTGGGCAAAAAGTTTGCATTGCCAGTTGATAAAGGTAGCTTTTCCCCAATACAGGTAATTGCCGATATTGAGCAATGTATCCAGGAAATGGGTGATAATGAAGATAAAGATATCGCTAGGACGAAATTAGCAAACAAAGTAAGTTCTTTTAAAAGGAAAATACAAAATAGGGGAAAAGATAGATTCATTTTAACCATTTTTGAAAAAACAAAAAAGTTTTTAAGAAGACACGAAGATGTTATTATTATAGAGGCCGATAAGGGTAACAGAATCGTCGCGATGTATAAAAGAGAGTATGAGCAAAAGATGGAGGAGTTGTTAAACGATAAAAATACGTATAAAACACAAAGGATGGACCCAACCTTAAAATTACAAAAAGACAACAACAATATCGTATCAGAGCTATATAAAAACAAATATATTGATCTGTGGAAAGAGCGTCAACTTTTTTGCTCAGCGGCCACAGCCCCAAGAATATACGGGTTAACCAAAATCCATAAAACGGGTACTCCTCATAGGCCAATTGTATCTTCGATACAGGTACCGTATTACCAACTCTCGAAACATGTGGGAAATATATTGAAAAACATTATATCTGAGAAATATAATGTAATGTAAAAAATTCACTGGAAGTCAAGGAAAAGCTAAAAAATGGAAAACTTGACAAGGAGAATATAATGGTACCGTTTGATGTTATCTCATTATTCACTAACATTCCGGTTCACACGGCGATTAGGAATATAATGAAAAAATGGGACACAATCAAAAACTTCACCGAAATACCAAGCTCCAAGTTCTTAAAAATTCTTCAGTTTTGTCTTAATGACAATAACTATTTTATATATAAGGACCAAGTATATAATCAAATTTACGGTATGCCCATGGTAACCCTCTCTCCCCAACAATAGCTGATATAATACTTGACAGCTTACTTGATGACGCGATAACAGAATTGGAAAACAAAAATATTCGCATTAAATATATTGCAAAATATGTAGATGATATATTGGCTATCATAAAACTAACTGACAAAGATGAAATTCTGGCAACATTTAATAAGTATCACCCAAAAATACAGTTTACCATTGAGGTTGAAAATAATGGCGAAATCTCATACCTAGATACCAAATTGCACCGCAATGATAATCAAATTAATTTTGACTGGTATTCCAAGGAAATGTCATCTGGTAGACTAATGAACTTCCACGCAAACCAGCCAAAAAATCAAATAATCAACACGGCTAAAAGATTTATCCTAAGAGTTCAAAAAATTAGTGATGACAAATTTCACGCCAAAAACAAAAACATAATTTTTAATATTCTAAAAAACAACAGTTTTCCCACGAAATTAATCGACAATCTGTTTAGAAATGCTGAAAATCAATTAGAAACTTACAATACTGATAAACGTAATACACCTGAACTAGAAGATGGAAAAAATTTTTACAGTGTAAAATACGTCCCTGGCCTGACCGACAACAGAAACATAAGGGAAACAATAGAAACAAAGAACATATGTTTCGCTTACAGGCCTAATAAAACTCTAATTGCAATATTTACCAATATTAAGACCCAATTGACAAACAACAGCAAAGTAATGTTGTTTATGAAGTAACATGTAAAGGGAACGACAATCAAAACTGTGAGCTCATATATATAGGGACGACGAAGAGAACATTGGAAACAAGATTAAGAGAACATGAAATGGATGTAATAAAAGGTAAAGAAAGCACAGCATTGTCAAAACACATATTAAACACTGGCCACTCAGCTGACTTCAACAATGTCAGAATATTTGATAAGGAGAAAAGAGAGAAAAAAAGAACATATGTTTCGCTTACAGGCGTCTTAGTATTGGTAAATATTGCAATCGAAAGTCTACGAATACAACAAAAAATAAACAAAACTTTAAACCATAAAGAGGACACCGATAGCATCAGCACGAGCTATAGAGTTGCAATTAATTAAACAAACTGTGATACTAGAGATAATATGTGTTTAAATGTTAAATTTGTATTTTTATGTTTTTGTTTTATGTTAAAGTAAAATATTATATTTTAATGTAAAAGAATCATAAATATTGTAAGTTTAAAATTGGTATTGATGTATTATTTGTAATAATTTGTTTTTATTTTATTAAATAGACGATCCCTAGAAAAAGTAGCCAAAAAGCTACGAAACGTCGGGCAAACTTGTATTAAAAATGTATTTTTATTTACATTGAAACAATTCAGGTCGTATAAGCTCAACAAAAAACCACAAAACAGATCTCGGATTTGATTCTTCAAAATTATCTCCAAAATTTTGGAACAAGATAATATATTTATAGGTCGGTAGTCAGATATCTCACGAGGAGATTTTATCTTAGGAATAGGCACAACTCTTCCAATTTTCCAGATCTGAGGGAAATAAGATGATGTAATAATAGTATTAAATATAACTTGTGACGTGACGTGAAATACCGGTAAAAATTAATTTGAGAAATCGTAAAGGTATACCATCATAACCTATGACATTTGCCTTAATGCTATGCATGGCATTTAAAATGTCTACCTCCTCTATTATTCTAAAAGAAAAACCAGTATCATTGAAAAAAGGGTCAACGGTGTATGTAAAATCTTCCGAACGAGAAATAGGTGGTAGTATGGACATTCTATTAAACTCTTCTACATCCACTAGAGACAATTCTTGACCTCGTCCTAAGGCACCTTCCGCTTTTAGTCTTCGCCACAATTGAGATTGACTACAATTTGAAAAGAAACTTATACTTGCTTTTCTTCTTTGCTTCCGTATTATATTCTTGAGTCTATCTATAATATTAATAGGCTAGCCGATTTCTTGTGACCGATGTATCTTCTACAATTTTATACCGATTTTAACCAAGCGTATATTATTTGAAAGGTATTTCTTTTTCGCCGTTTTGTAGATTTACAGATTTTTTAATTTTATCCTTTATTTTGAGTAAATTGTATTTAAAGTTGCTACTAACACATACATAAAATTATACATATGCTATGTGTGTTTTATTAAATTTGTTAGTGTGTTTGTTATCTTCATTCACAATAATAATAAACCATAAAAGTGTTGGTTTGTGAATTGGCTAAGTTGAAGAATAAAGCTGACTAGAAATTGCAGTCGAATTTCGAGTGCTGGAATCTGCTAGTTTCTATTAATATGATATATGCGCCGACAATACTCCAAGTTGTCTCCCTTAAATGCACGTTATGCTAGATACCTTTTAACTCTTGCAACCTTAATTTGCCGGCAGCTCATCCACTTATCATTTGGCTGCTCTTTTTAAAGGAACACTTTGGCAAAAAGTTTCGATTACAGCCGAGTTAAAAAAAAGCTACTTGTTCATCTACTGAAGTACAGTTGTAAACGTAAGAAAAATCCCTGGATTGCAACTGAGATATTAATTGCTCCATATTTAGGGAGTTATAATCCCTAAACCAAAAATCCGTCGACACTCTTTCCAAATTAATATTATAAGAAATAGTTATTGGTTCTTAATCTGTGAGAAATCCTCTATCCTATACATTCATTGATTTTACTGAATGCTTCTATCAAATTTTTGATTTTTGCCACGCTATTTGGCGAAAGGCGCCACTGCGCGCCGGCGAGTATTACGCTAACTTATTGCAGCATTTAAGTGATGAAATTCAGGCCGCATTTAATCAAGACAACGCACCAGTTAACACATCCACTATTGCGATGGCGAAAAATCCATGAATTAAAGTTCAAATGTCTTTATCACGCACCATTTTCGCTAGATTTAGCTCCCTCGGATTATTTTCTATTTCCAAACTTGAAAAAATGGCTCGGTGGTAAAAGATTTGCCAACAATGAAGAGGTGGACTTTGCATTTAATGGCAGTTAATACAATTGTTACTATTGAATGTCGCTGGGAAAAGTTTATCGAGAGCTAAAAAAAGGATTGCGTTAAGAAATAAGAAAAATTTTCCCACATTTGTTGTTTTTTTTTTTGTCACCGCTCTCGTACGAGCCGATAAATGTCTTAGGTATTAGCAATTGTTTACAGAATTGTAAACAATGTGCGTGCTAAGAAAACATTAATCTCTTATATATTAATTAAAATGCTATGAAAGCATTGCACATTTGGTCAAGACAATAAATTATAGGCTGTCTTGGCAAAATTTGGGAATAGCAACAATTATTTTGTCGATAATGTTAGCAACAATGTTGGTACTTAACTCAAAACTCATTCATTTTCCTTTTAGGTATATTCTTAGATTTATGATTCTTGGTTCAAGACTCAAGGCAAATTTCAAAGAATTAAACAAAAAACAAATATTTTACCGTTTAAAGGGTCCTCGATCAATTGATACTTGAATGTACGATATACAAACGGAATGACTAACATCGCTAAAGCAAGGCCTGATTCTAGGTCTTTCGGTTTACATAGGTTATTCAGAAAATTTAATTAATTCTGAATTAAATTCGAAAAGTTGAAATTCGAGTGCAAATTCTAGGAAATTTTATTTTTCATTATATAAAGACCCTAAAGGTATGCTAATCAATTATAGCCAATTCACAAATCAACACAAAAAAACAAACTCATTTTTATTACAAATACATTAACAAATTTAATAAACACACACAGAGCATTGTATAATTTTATGTATGTGTTAGTAGCAACTTTAAATGCAATATACTCAAAATAAAGGAAAAAATTAAAAAATCTGTAAATCTGCAAAACGGCTAAAAAGAAATACCTTTCAAATAATATACGTTTGGTCAAAATTGGAATAAAACGGTAGAACAAAACATCGGTCACAAGAAATCGCATAGCCTATTAATATTATAGATGTATTTCTTAGTTTTTAGCATTTTATTCTAAAAATGTTTCCTTGTCTGTTACCAAGTTTACATTATGCAGGATACTTATCAATTCGCCACTACCGAATCCAACACTCTCTCAATCCAACAAACTCATTTTTATTACAAATACATTAACAAATTTAATAAACACACACAGAGCATTGTATAATTTTATGTATGTGTTAGTAGCAACTTTAAATGCAATATACTCAAAATAAAGGAAAAAATTAAAAAATCTGTAAATCTGCAAAACGGCTAAAAAGAAATACCTTTCAAATAATATACGTTTGGTCAAAATTGGAATAAAACGGTAGAACAAAACATCGGTCACAAGAAATCGCATAGCCTATTAATATTATAGATTTATTTCTTAGTTTTTAGCATTTTATTCTAAAAATGTTTCCTTGTCTGTTACCAAGTTTACATTATGCAGGATACTTATCAATTCGCCACTACCGAATCCAACACTCTCGCTTGTTTTCCAACAAATATACATACATATACTTAAAGATCTACAAAGTTAAATAAAGTTCCACATACGAAAGGTATTTTTTACTCGTACACTTCAAAAAAGGAGTCTTTTTTTCTATTTTTGGCAATTCAATTTCTATTCTAACTATAATTTCATGTACGTTGTATGTTCTATGTTGTATGAATGGAAAATACAAGAACAACAAAAATTTTTTAAATAAAATATTTATAAGAATGTTCTGCTATATACTGCATGATTTAAATGCAAGTTGGTACACTCATACATATTCGAACTCTTATTCTTTTCTGCTTTAGTTGGATGGAAAATGTAATTTGCAATTTCATTTTGAATTTTTTGTAGTTCTTCATATTTAATGAGTTTTTTTTGGGTGGGGTGGGGGGGAGCTTATGAGGAAACTTATGACATTATCAAGTGCATTATAATGTAGTGTAAAATATTATGATTTTAGAGAATAATATAGAGATTATGTTTAAAGAGAAATGTAGCATTTGGTTTTTAATACGATAAGAGAAATTTATAAAATAAGAAAAAAAAAACAATAATTAAATGTTAGCCTCCTGTTAGTTATGACTCAATGCAGTGAACGAAATTTGAATAGACGCATAAATAGTTTTTATATTTATAACCTATACCACTATGTGGTGAGGGTGTAAGCAGGGTGTATGCTGATGTTTGTAACTGTCAAAAATATTTGACATAACCCATCTCTTTATTTATACCGATCGACTCACAAGTTCTTTATGAGCCCATTTAGCGATGTCAGTCTTTCTGTCTGTCTGTATGTCTGTCTGTGCTTATGTCTGTATATAATGTCGCATATATAAATGTATTTTGGTGAAATTTTGTATATTAGCTTTTATAGGGCATATTGAAATTAGAGAAGAGAAGAAATTAGAGAAGATCGGTATATGTTCAGACCTAGCAACCATACAAGATCCAGATTAGCATATATACACTGCGTATCATTACTATAGACGCAACGCATTTTTTGTGTTACTTAAGATTTAAAAAATATCATGAAACTGATTGTTGTATATTATAGTACAGTAACGGTTCCTTTGTTTTTAAAAATTTGAGCAGTTAGCTTTTCAAATTGAGAGCTATATATTTTTTAGTGTTTCATATCTATAGACGCATTGCAAAAAAACTATTTAAATGAGTTGTAGTAAAAATTTTGTCACCAAATTTAAAACTAATTTCTATAATTCAGTTCGCTTTGTATTTTTAAACAAAATGGCACGTGTATTCACGTGTTAGCGCATTTATCGGGAAATTGGACGAAAATTTAAGCGATCAGATAAAGTTGTTGGAAATTTTGCAAAAAATCAAAGTGAATACGGCCAAAAAAGGTACCCGAGAGAGACCAACGCGGCAATTCTATGAAAAGCCTTTCGAATATTTCTAAGGAGTGCGGTTTCAAAGTGTCCAAATCTACGATAAGTATGACAATGCCTAAACTACTGATTCGTCACAAGCAAGCTCTTCTGGAGATTGCAAACAAACTGAAAACAGATACGTTTCATGATTTTTGTTTCTTTCGTCTTTTTTTCAAGTTATCAATTTCTTTTAATTTTTATTTTTTAGGTAATTTTTTCAGATGAGAAAAAATTCAATCTTGATGGTCCAGATGATTTCAATTCTTATTGGAGAGATCTGCGGAAGGAACCACGATATTTCTCAAAAAGAAATGTTGGTGGATATTCCTTAATGGTTTGGGGAGTATTTTGCAGCGATGGTATGCTTGATTTGGAATTTCCTAGTTGTCCAATGAAATCCATGGAGTACGTTGAAGTCTTGGAAGCCAAATTGTTGCCATTCCTAGTAAGCAACAATAATGAGGGACTAATTTTCCAGCAGGACAACGCATCAGTTCATAAAAGTCGATATAATAAAAATATTAAGACTATGGACTGGCCGGCGTGTTCTCTTGACCGAAACCTAATCGAGGACATTTGGAGAATATTGGCTCGCCGTCTTTACACAGAAAACCGGCAATAACAACCTGTATTTGACCTCGAAGAAACGGTTGTCGATGAATGGCGGTCAATCAATGAAGAATTGCAAACAAACTTGATAGAGAATATGCCAGACAGACTTTTTGAACATTTTCAAAATAAGGGAGGCCCTAATCATTAATAATTATATTACATTATTTTATTGTAACTAGCCGATTCCAGCGCTCGAAATTCGAGTGCAATTTCTAGGCAGCTCTATTTTCAACTTAGCCAATTCATAAACCAACACTTTTATGGTTTATTATTATTGTGAATGAAGATAACAAACTCATAAACAAACACATTAACAAATTTAATAAAACACACATAACATATGTATAATTTTATGTATGTGTTAGTAGCAACTTTAAATGCAATGTCATCAAAATAAAGGAAAAAAATTAAAAATCTGTAAATCTGCAAAACGGCTAAAAAGAAATACCTTTCAAATAATATACGTTTGGTCAAAATCGGGATAAAATGGTAGAACAAAACATCGGTCACAAGAAATCGCCTAGCCCATTAATATTATAGAAGATAAATTTTTGTTCGAAATTTGAGGCGTGCGGCACGGATTATTGTGACACTGGATCTAAAACTTTAGTGTGCAAAATTTGAGCCAAATCGGACAATGCTTTCTGGACGCGCATTGAGTTCAAAGTTCAAATATGCATTTATATGTAAAAATTAACAACAAAAAATCATTTTTCACAAAAATTTTGATATTAATAATTGCGTTTCAATTAAATTAAATAATAAACCATAATCTAGAGTAAATTATCTTTCTAATAAAATAATAAAATCTATTATCGGTTGTAAAACAGCCAAGTTATATCAAGTTCCCCAGGCAATAAATGTGTCGCAAACCACTTGATTAAGGAAATCGAGGTCACATTTTTAAAGACATTAAAATAATTTACAACAACAACTTTTTTGCATTCTCCTGATCCCTAAATGATCATATGTAAAGTAATTTGCATCTCGCCTAACAGCATAACAGTTCTAAATTAATGTCAACACGGTACGTATTTTTTAGCACTATTTCAGAATCTCCAATTTTACTTTTTCAAAAATTTGTTTAAGAAATTTTTCGAAATCAACGATTGGACTTTGTCTTATTAACAAAATATATGTGATTAAAAATGCCAAATATTGTTAATTTCTTAATTTGACGTGGGTAGCGTTTTAATTCAGCGGATTTGAAGAAAAATTTGATTTTTTATACTTTTTCAACTTTTAGGCTACATTTTTTTTGGTGTTTTCTTATTTCAAATATCTTTGTCAAAATATTATACTACTTGATATAAGTTCTCAATCTTGTAAATTAAGGTTAAATTGAAACACTATAAACTGTCCCTCTTTAAGGTCAAAAGTCAAATTTAAAACA
Source organism: Cordilura impudica (assembly GCA_963682025.1). Classification (NCBI taxonomy): domain Eukaryota; kingdom Metazoa; phylum Arthropoda; class Insecta; order Diptera; family Scathophagidae; genus Cordilura; species Cordilura impudica. The sequence continues at coordinate 25,076,749 of OY821517.1, forward strand.
AAATATTGAAATAATATATATTTGTGCAAGGATTTCGATAAAAACTTGTTGATAATATTTTAATAATTCTAAAAAATAATATTCTGGACTTATTTTCTGAAATTAACCCGTGGGGTACTCAAAATGTGTCCTAGTTTTAATTTTTTTAGAATTATTATATTCATATAAAGGTATATCGAGGGCTTATATTCAAAAAGTGCTATCTACATTTGACAGCAATATTAATTTTTGATTTAAAAATGGTCTCTGATATAACTGTCAAATATAATATTAATTTTGATATCATACATGATTATTATGACTATTTCTTAATAGATATTGTAGCAAATCGATCGACAAATACTTTCAGATCTTATTAAAAAATTGGTTTTATACGCTCTCTTTAAAATAATTATTGATGCAGATAGCACTTTTTGAATATAAGCCCTCGATATACAAATTTGTTTATACTATATTAAATATAAAAACTAATTTATCTACATATTTTCATAAAATAACGAATAAATTTCAGGAATTTTATAAATACATTAAATTTGTTTTATTAAAAAAAAAATCCTGATGAAGAAAATATTTACAGATTTTCAGAAAGAGTCAATTTGACATCAAGAGTACCCCACGGTTAGTTTCAGAAAATAACTCAGAATATTATTTTTTAGAATAATTAAAATATTATTAACAAGTTTTATCAAAATCCTTCCACAAATATATATTATTTCAATATTTTGTTTTAAAAAAATGTAAATTTCCTTAAATTTGACTTTTGACCTTAAGAGGGACAGTTTATAGTGTTTCAATTTAATCTTAATTTACAAGATTGAGAACATATATCAATTAGTATAATATTATGATAAAAGATATTTGAAATATGAAAACACTAAAAAGATGTAGCCTAAAAGTTGATAAAGTATGAAAAATCGAATTTTTCTTCAAATCCGCTGAAATAAAAACGCTGCCCTCGTCAAATTAAGAAAAGGATACCTACAAAATTTGGCATTTTTAATCGCATATATTTTGCTAATAAGACCTTAAAATCCAATCGTTCATTCCGGAAAATTTCTTGAACAAAATTTTTAAAAAAGTAAAATTGGATATTTTGAATTAGTGCTAAAAAATACGTACCGTTTTGACATTAATTTAGAACGGCATAACAATAGACGAGATGCAAAATACTTTACATAAGACCATTTTGGAATCAGGAGAATGTAAAAATTTTGTTGGTCTGCGGCGCATGTATTGCCTGGGGAACTTGATTTAACTTGGCTGTTTTTCACCCGCTAATAGATTTTGTTGTTTTATTAGAAAGATAATTTACTCTAGATTATGGTTTATTAAATAATTTAATTGAAACGCAATTATTAATATCAAAATTTTTGTGAAAAATGATTTTGTTTTGATAATTTTTACATATAAATTCATACTAGCAGATTCGAACCCTCGAAATTCGAGCGCAAGTTCTAGGAAATTTTATTTTTTCATTAAATAAAGACCCTAAATGTATGCTAATCAATTATAGCCAATTCACAAATCAACACAAAAAAACAAACTCATTTTTATTACAAACATATTAACAAATTTAATAAACACACACATATCATTGTATAATTTTATGTATGTGCGAGTAGCAACTTTAAATGCAATTTACTCAAAATAAAGGAAAAAATTAAAAAATCTGTAAATCTACAAATCGGCTAAAAAGAAATACCTTTCAAATAATATACGTATGGTCAAAATCGGGATAAAACGGTAGAACAAAACATCAGTCACAAGAAATCGCCTAGCCTATTAATATTATAGATGACCCCGGAATAATATACAAAATAAATAATTTTTTAATCGCTTAATAGTGCCTGGTTTTCACCTATGTCATATTCACGGAGAAAAAGGAAAATTGTCTCAACTGGCATCTCATTATTTTATTTCAATTGCGCTGTCATTTCATCTTATAATCTAACAAAATAATACGCCCGTCAAACGAAAACAAATTGCCAACATTTTAGACGTCAAATGTTGTTTCGAATAAAACGAAAACACCGAAGAATTTATATACTGTAATAGATATCCATTTATATTTTTGGATGTAAGCAAAACACCTTAACAATCGTTTTGTAATTGTTGTAAGTTGATAAAACAACAACAACAAAAAACTCCCTTATTTCAAAAGACATTTTTAATAACTTTCTCAATATCAAGTGAATTTATGATGAGCCCACAAAAAAGGAGTAAATTATTGGCCATCCTCAAAAAAAAAAGGTTTGAATTTGAAAAATATTTCAATAACATTTCACTGCCAACCGTGCTCCAACTTAAGGCGAATAAATTGTACAAGGAAAGTTCGTTAAAACGTTTGAGGCTACCGCAAAAATCAACCATTTGGAAAACAAAAAACAATTGAATTGAAATAAACTCTTACAGAGTTGGGTAGTTTGGTATTCTTTTGTATTTTCTCCTTTTTGTTCTAATAAAACAAAAGATTGGCTAATTAGAAAAGGTAGGTGGTACTTATGTATGTGTGTTTAAAAAAAGTGTTAAACTAATGCCAAAACAAAACGCAATTTAAGTGCCAGATAAACCTTTATCATACATTAGCCTATCGAAAGAAGAAAGAACCACTATCTAAGGTGTAAATATAACACTTTTAATAAAAAACAATTAAGAAAATTATAGTCGATTTAGAGCGACTATACGACACCTTATACCATGCGTTTAGAGAAAGAGTTCTATTTCCAACTAATTGGATTTAGAAAATAAGCATAAACCAAATTTAAGTGGCATTTTTATTAATTTTTTGTCTGCAGATATAAAAAAGAACATATCGGATGCTATATTTATTTGGGGACTAAGTCGGAAAGTGGACCATTCCTGACCATATTAGGTAAGGGTACTTATTTTTTGTATTTTTTTTTTAAGTGAAGATCGGGAAGCAGCTTTATATGGGACTACTTATTAATGGGTGTAATGAACACACAAACCATATTTTACCGAGATCTATATAATAATTTGGATCTTATGGCAATTTAAGTCGATCTCATAGCGGTCATTTGTATGGGGACTAGGTTTGTACATGGACCGATTTTTACCAATTTCAATAGCGTTCGTTCTATGGCCGATAAAAGCTTATATACGAAATTTCATCAATATATATTCATATTAGCGATCCGCAGTTTGATTACAAGGTATTCAGGTTTACACAGACAGACGAACAGACGGACGGACATTGCTAAATAGTCCCAGAAAGTGATTCCGAGTCGATCGGTATAATAAAAGTTGGGGCTAGGTCAAATATCTCTGGTAGTTATACACATCAGCACAAACCCTTTATATCCTGACCACATAGTGGCATCTATAATAATAATAGGCAAGGCGATTTCTTGTGACCGATGTAAGTTTCACAGTTTTACCCCGATTTTGACAAAAAAATTATCATTTGAAAGGTATATCTTTTTAGCTGTTACCCAGATTTACAGATTTTCATCGTCTGGAATATTTTTTTGGAGTTATGATCGTTTAAAATTGCTACTAACACATACATAAAATTATACAATGATATATGTGTGTTTATTAAATTTGTTAATGTGTTTGTGTTAATATGTTGAGTTTGTTTTGTTCATTTAAAATGAGTTGAATTGTGAAGCAATTATTAAATGAAAAAATAAAATTTCCTAGAATTTGCACTCGAATTTCGAATGCTAGAATCTGCTAGTAGGGTATAACAAGAAAGAACATTTTATATCGACTATACGATACTGATGAGTTATGAGAAGTGGTATTAGGTCCAACTTTGTTGAGTTCAAAAGTGGATATATCAAATAAGAATAAACCAAGTTCCAGTGACATTGTTATCAAATTGGGCCCTATTGATATGAAAAAGTTAATTTCGTATTATATTTGTCTATGGGGACCAGGTTATAAATAGACCGATAACTACCATATTTACTAAAAAATATACTAACCAAAATGTGAGTAAGATCTATGCAATATTTTTGTTTTTTGATAGGTTTGAGTGAATATCGGGAAACAACTTTATATGACAACTATGACTAAAAATAATATTACAGGGTTAATGTTTGGACTTGCTATTTACCGATATCTATATGATAATCTGGATCTTACGGGAATTTAAGTCGATCTCATAGGGGTTATTTTGCATCGAGGCTAAGTCTAAATATGAACCAATGTTGGACCAATTTCAATAGTGATCGTATATTCCATATTAATCCGCAGTATGATTACAAGGTTTAGATGGACACACAGGCAGATGAACAGATGGGAATACGGAAATCGTTAAATCGACTTGGAAAGTGATTCTGAGTCGATCGGTGGGTCTAGGGTCTAAGGTAAATTTTTGGTAGTTACAAACATCAGCACAAACTCATTATACCCCCACCGCTTATTGATTAGTGTAGGGTATAAATGTCAATAAACTTTGTTAAGGGTGTTCTGGGTGGGTATATCAATAAAAAAAAATCATGTGAGTTCGATCACAGGGGAGATGTGTAAACATCTAGCAATTACAGATTTTTTTATGGCCCTTTTTATACCCTATACCACAATGTGGTTGGGGTATAATGACTTTGTGCTGCTGTTTGTATCTACCAAAAATATTTGACCTAGACCCATCTTTTATTATACCGATCGAATCAGAATCACTGATTCGATTTAACGATGTCCGTCCGTCCGTCTGTATGTCCATGTAAACCTTGTAATCAAACTGCAGGTCGCAAATATGAATATATTTTGTTCAGACCTAGCCCCCATACAAATGACCCCTATGAAATCGACATAAATTGCCATAAGATCCAAATTATCATATAGATCTTACTCAAATTGGGTTTGTATGCGTTTATTACATCCATCAATGAGTAGTCCAAAAATGATCTCTATGGGACAACTCTTAGTCATAGGCCCCATATAGAGCTGCTTCCCGATCTTCACTTAAATCTATTAAAAAACAAAAATATTGCACTGATTCTTCTCAAATTTTGTTTGTATATATTTTTGCAAAATACAAGAGACTTTACCAAACATAGTCAGGATCGGTCTATTTTTGGGCCTAGTCCCCATATAGATACAGCGTCCGATATGAACTTTTTCATATCTGCAGCCAAAAAAATTAATAAAAATCCCACTCAAATTTGGTTTATGCTTATTTTCTATGTCCAGTTAGTTGGGCCTATGAGATAGATTCTCTAAACGCATGGTATAGGGTACCATATAGTCAGTCTAAACCGACTATAATTTTCTTACTTGTTTAAAATCAAACAGAAAGCGTCATCTATGTATCACTTATAGCAATCAACTGCAGCGGCTCTGCTAGTATAAAAATATTTATTTTTATTTATTATTTCAACCGGTTAATTTTTAATTTTTCATTTTCCATTTTTTATTTTTTATTTTTCATCTTTTCATTTTTCATTTTTCGTTTTTTATTTTTCATTTTTTATTTTTCATTTTTATTTTCTTTTTTATTTTTTTATTTCTTATTTTTCAATTTTCGTTTTTTATTTTTCATTATTTATTTTTCACTTTTCATTTTCAATTTCTATTTTCCATTTTTCTTTTTTCATTTTTTATTTTCATTTTTTATTTTTAATTTTTTATTTTTCATTTTTTATTTTATTTTTCATTTTTTTATCAGTTTATATTTTTTATTTTTCATTTTTCAGTTTATATTTTTTATTTTTCATTTTTCGTTTTTCAATTTTTATTTTTAATTTTCCATTTTTCATTGGAAATTTTTCAGTTTCCATTTTTCATTTTCTATTTTTCCACTTTTCATTTTTAATTTTTAATTTTTAATTTTTAATTTTTAATTTTTAATTTTTAATTTTTAATTTTTAATTTTTAATTTTTAATTTTTAATTTTTAATTTTTAATTTTTAATTTTTAATTTTTAATTTTTAATTATTAATTTTTAATTTTTAATTTTTAATTTTTAATTTTTAATTTTTAATTTTTAATTTTTAATTTTTAATTTTTAATTTTTAATTTTTAATTTTTAATTTTTAATTTTTAATTTTTAATTTTTAATTTTTAATTTTTAATTTTTAATTTTTAATTTTTAATTTTTAATTTTTAATTTTTAATTTTTAATTTTTAATTTTTAATTTTTAATTTTTAATTTTTAATTTTTAATTTTTAATTTTTAATTTTTAATTTTTAATTTTTAATTTTTAATTTTTAATTTTTAATTTTTAATTTTTAATTTTTAATTTTTAATTTTTAATTTTTAATTTTTAATTTTTAATTTTTAATTTTTAATTTTTAATTTTTAATTTTTAATTTTTAATTTTTAATTTTTAATTTTTAATTTTTAATTTTTAATTTTTAATTTTTAATTTTTAATTTTTAATTTTTAATTTTTAATTTTTAATTTTTAATTTTTAATTTTTAATTTTTAATTTTTAATTTTTAATTTTTAATTTTTAATTTTTAATTTTTAATTTTTAATTTTTAATTTTTAATTTTTAATTTTTAATTTTTAATTTTTAATTTTTAATTTTTAATTTTTAATTTTTAATTTTTAATTTTTAATTTTTAATTTTTAATTTTTAATTTTTAATTTTTAATTTTTAATTTTTAATTTTTAATTTTTAATTTTTAATTTTTAATTTTTAATTTTTAAATTTTAAATTTTAATTTTTAATTTTTAATTTTTAATTTTTAATTTTTAATTTTTAATTTTTAATTTTTAATTTTTAATTTTTAATTTTTAATTTTTAATTTTTAATTTTTAATTTTTAATTTTTAATTTTTAATTTTTAATTTTTAATTTTTAATTTTTAATTTTTAATTTTTAATTTTTAATTTTTAATTTTTAATTTTTAATTTTTAATTTTTAATTTTTAATTTTTAATTTTTAATTTTTAATTTTTAATTTTTAATTTTTAATTTTTAATTTTTAATTTTTAATTTTTAATTTTTAATTTTTTATTTTTTATTTTTAATTTTTAATTTTTAATTTTTAATTTTTAATTTTTAATTTTCCATTTTCCATTTTTCATTTTCCATTTTTCATTTTTCAATTTTAATTTTTCATTTTTCGTTTTCCATTTTCCGTTTTTCATTTTTCATTTTTCATTTTTCAATTTCCATTTTTCATTTTCCATTTTTCAGTTTTCGTTTTTCATATTCCAATTTACATTTTTGATTTTCCATTTTTTTCATTTTTCATTTTTCGTTTTCATTTTTTCTTTCATATTGGCGATTTTTTTTTATTACAACGTGATAACGATAAAAAAATATGTTGCAATACTACTAACATAGCTCATGGTAGTTGTGTTTGTTGGTATGATTGTATCATTTTTTATGGCTTTTTTGAACTTTGAATGTTGTTGTACAACTATTATGTTCAACCACTAAAATATTACAACAAACACACTGGGTTTTATGTTTTTTTAGAGGTATCTACATATTTTTGCTCGTATCTAAGCACAATGATGCCCGATTTAGCCCATTTTCAATACCAACCTGCTGGGAATTATGGCAAATGATATTGTATCCTTACCCAGTTAAAGTTTTTTTTTGTGAATGAGCGTGATTTAAACATACAGACGGACTATATTGACTCGAGCTGTGATAAGGATCATGAATATATATACCGTATGGTGTCGGAAATTAGTTTTTCGATGCGTTACAAGCGGAATGACGAACCTATATATACCCTCTGCCACTGAGGTGTGGAGGGTATAAAAATTGAATGGAACTTTTTTGCCAAAAAGATATGTATATTTTTTTTAATATATAATCCATAAAAACCAGGGACATAACAGTTATAAGAGAAATGACGAAAAAGTCTTATTTAACCATTAACATTGATGAATTCAATGGTTATAATTAACAATTATCGTAAGATATAAAGTATTTTGGTTACCGTAACCAATTGAAGTGCTATTATAGCAACCAAAAAATTGGTTTGGTAACCAATAACCATTATCGAAAGTAATTTTTTTTTTTTTTTGGTTATTCCTACCCGGATACATATCGTACTTTTGATTTAATGGATACATTTCTAAGAGGGTTGTAGTTTAATTATAAAACTACTTTAATTAAACTACTTAAAGTTTAATTATTAATCCACTTTTCCATTAAATAATATTTTATTTATAAAATTAATAAACAATTCTTACAAAACTGCCCGTTTTGTTTACTTTACCAAAGATATTTTAATTACTTGCCCTACAAACTCCTTATAAATGCATACATTACATCAAAAATTCGATATGTATCCGGGTAGGAATAACAAAAAAAAAATTATTTTCGATAATGGTTATTATTAACCAAAAACATTTTTTGTTTGCTATAACGCTTATTGATAACCAAAAAAAAATATTTCTCACTTTAATTGGTTAAAATAATCAAAATATTATATATCATACGAAAATTGTTAAAATTTCCCTAAAACAAATAAATCGAATCAAAAAACGTTTTCTTAAAAAAAAATAAATAACAATTAATTTCCGTCCCTGATAAAAACAAAATTTTTATTAAAAATCTTTCTTTCCTTATGCATATGAGTTTTGAATCTTTCCGTGACTGTGCATGACTTTACGTGACTATTGTAAAATTAATCTTTGGTCACAATAACTTCATGGACAAAGTTTCAGATTGATCGGATGAGGGGAAGGGGGTTTAAATCACGCCGTGACTGTTCGTGGCTATGCTTGACTAAGTCAAAGTTGTTCTTTTTCACAGCAAGTGTATGTAACAAGTTTCAGTTCGATCGGATGAGGGGAAATGACATTTAGATCACTCCGTGACTATGCGTGACTATCCCAAAATGAATCTGTAGTCAGAACAAGACTATGGGCCAAGTTTCAGATCAATTGGATAAGGGGGAATGGGGTTGCCCCACGACAGACAGACAGAGAGATTGAGTTAAAAGAAAGAGTTTAAAAAAATGTTAGTAGGATTTAGTTAGACAGACAAATTATATAAAATTCTCAAAGCAATAGCTTTAAGAATAAGCAAACATTTTCGAAAATTTTACAATAGAAAGCATCTCATAACTCTTTAAGAGATAATTCAAAAGAAGCGTCACCTCTCCCTAAATATGAGAATGGGCATCTTAAAAATATACATATATGGGTGCCTTACGTTGTCTTCCTATATAACATATTCTTCGTTCAAATAAACTTAGATATTTCAGAGTCAAATATTACACGTTGTTTTTAAATTTGATAATTTTTGCAGAAATTATTAAATAGTAAAATGTGAATGATAAATTATATTTGCGTAGCTTTTTGTTTTGCTTAAATCATTTTTACCTAACTTTACTTATGTTTTAAAAAAAATTTAATGAAGGTAAGTACTTACTGCCATCACTATGAGCAACACCTTCACGTAATAAAAAATAACGTAAACCATCCATGGTATAGAATTCGGCTGCTTCTAGGGGATCAACAACATTCATTTTACTTTTTGACATTTTTTGACCATCAACGGTCCAATGAGAATGAACAAATAACTGATTGGGAGGTTGTAAACCTGAAAGTCAATAAAACATACATAAGTTAATATGATTTAAAAAAAAAGATTTACAAAAAAAAGTACCAACAGATATTTTTTTTAAAGAAAAAAAAATCATCTTTATATAAAATTAATCTCAGAATCTTTAAGTACATTTCAAAATTATAAAGTCTTTAGATATTCAAAATATTTTCCAAATCATTTAAAATTGCTTTGATAAGTATTGTCTAGACTTGGAAATTAATTTATTAAAAATATAATTTTAAACTATTTACATACCTGCTGCTATTAAAAATGCCGGCCAGTATATGCCATGGAATTTTAAAATATCTTTGCCAATAACTTGTAATGTGGGAGGCCAATTAGATGCAAACTTTTGATCGGGATAACCAGCAGATGTCAGATAATTGATCAAAGCATCCAACCACACATAAACGGTTTGTGTCGGATCATCGGGTACAGGTATGGCCCAATGTACTCTTTGTGCTGGTCGTGATACCGAAACATCCGGTAAAGGTTCAGACAGCATATCGAATAAAATCTTTTCAAATTTCAAAGGCTTAACTTTATCGCCTTGTTTTAGCCAGTCGACAACATCTGCTTGGAAATTAGATAAACGAAATATATAGTTTTGTTCCTCCGTCCATTCTACGGGATGTCCCGATTCCAACGAGAATCTTAGACCGGTCGCCTCATCTAATCGCAATTGTGAATCCGTTAAGAACGTTTCATCGGATACACAATACCATCCTTGATAGTTGGCTGAATATATGTGTCCTTTATCTTTTAGGATTTGCCAAAAGTGAGAAACGGCCTTTTTATGGCGTTGTTCTGAAGTTCGAATAAAATCCGTATTTTGCACAAGAGCTTTTTCGAATAAACTGCGATATTTCCCCGATATATCTGCACAGTATTGATCAACGGGCATGTTATGATTAGCAGCCGCTTGTTGTACTTTGGTGCCATGTTCATCGGTGCCTGTACAGAATCTAATGTTATAGGCGTGTTCTGGTCGCCGTAGTTTCTCATAACGGCATATAGCATCCGCTATAACAGCTGAATAGAGATGGCCTATATGAGGAGCTAAATGAAATTGAATTAAAAATTTCTTATTGGAATTTGTTTTTATTTTTAGATGTTCTAAACTTGTGTTACATACCAGCATTTACATAAAATATTGGGGTGGTTACATAAAACGGTGAATGGGAAGCTGAGCAAAATCTTCGTATGGTTTGTATTCTTGGTTTGAACATGTTTATTGTTTAATTCATTAAATACTAAATTGATTTTTTTTTTACAAATAATTATGAAATCAAACATAAGCGACGAAGAAATACCGGTACTGACATTTCAATCAGCTGTTTCATATTGTATACCATTTTGGTGGTGAGTTTAAGTTAATGTTGCCCATATGTAAAATTTTAAACGCCTATTTGCAAATTGAGCACAGTATTTAAGCGTCAAAAAAGATTATAAATCGTCAAAAAATTATAGTCACCGTAGCCAAGTCGATATCGAGAGATATTTGTTTCCCTTAATTCTTCTTAAGAATTATATAATAAATTCCTGTTACTATTGATTGTAGCATATAGTTAAAAAAAAACTATGTCAGTCCGATCACAGGGGAGATGCGTAAACATCTATTTACACATCAATTAAAATCAAACATTAAGTGCCATCTATGTATAGCAAGCAGCTACTATGGTTGTTATACTTGATGGTTGCAGTTGTTTGCTATACATTCATGGCGCTTTCTGTTGGTTGTTGAATCAGCTAAATAAATTTAAATCATAATCTTTGCACTAATACACTTATGGTGTTTTCTTTTCAGAAATAAAATGTTACATCTTTATTATGTACACACTTTGAAGATGTCGCATTTTTAATGGTCAGAATAGAACGTAAAATCACGACTCTGTAACACTTTTTTTTTTTTTAATAAACAGCTGTTATTTGTTGACACTTTTTTCATGAATAAACATCAACAAATAATCAAAAGAAGCCAAAGCCATAACAGGAAATATAAATACATAAAAATTAAAATGGACATTGAAATGGAAAATTTTTTATTTCTTCACACAAAAACACATTAATAAACAAATGTCAGCTGTTTTATCGTGCTATTCTCCCCCTCTGTATTTTTAAAGCGCGAAAGATGCAACATTTTCACATATTTATAGTGCGACGTTTTTAGAAAAGAACACGTTACCCTTTCGCAAGGTTCACATTTTTTTAGAAAAGAACACAATAAGAGAAAAAAGTGCGAAATGGGAAAAAATGCGACATTTTTTGCCAGAAAAGAAAACACCATTACATATACCTCACACCTATTTTCCCTTACGCTGTTTTTGTGATTGTATTGTGAAATAGATTTTTACCCCCCTGAGCGCATAGATGTTTACACATAAAAATTTAGTGGTTTTTTGCTCCATATATTTTTCTTCTTCGGTAATATATCCGAAGAATTGAACACAAGTGTGGAGCGGCTTGTCGATGATAGCAGCAACGAAACAACGGTTTCTAATACACAACCAAAACGAAAAAGATGATCTTTTTTCGGGTGTGTTAATGGCCATGAAGACAAAATACGAGGAGCCACCAAAACCACCGTCCAACCAAACCCAAAACCATCCAATAAAGAAAATTACATCCACTTTTTTGGAATGCTAAAGGAAAAGTTCGACAAATTAGAAAAAAGCGAATTTGGTAATGATCAACTTGAAATTTTAAAGCTAGTTAACGAAAAAATCATTTATATAAAATAAAAATTATAACTTACAAATCTACAAAGTGATTGACCGTAATTTCAAATCAAGGTCAATCAATTCAATTTTTATTTACATAACATGAGGAAAATGTTTACATTAAACAAAATATAGTGTACTAAAGAGTTCAGCCAAAAATTGACATTTTCTGCTTAGAAATATTTACAGTTGATAAGATCATTAATACTGTATATATAATATCTATAGGCTAGGCGATTGCTTGTAACTGATGTTTTGTTCTACCGTTTATCCCGATTTTGACCAAACGTTTATTATTTGAAAGGTGTTTCTTTTTAGCCGTTTTGCAGATTAACAGTTTTTTTAATTTTTTCCTTTAGGGTGTTTATTTAATGAAAAAAAAAAATTCCTAAAATTTGCACTCGTATTTCGAGGGCTGGAATCTGCTAGTTTATATATTACTAGGCAAAATGTAACAAAAACCTATACTGAACTGAAAAAGTTTTTTTTTGTTAATATAAAACTTAAGACTACGTCAACACCGTCTGTTGGTTAATGTGATTATATTCAGACAGTTGACATCTGAGATCATAGTTATAAGGTCAATCAAATTGTAGATTTGCAAGTTATGGTTTTTAAATATATTTACTTATCTTTGCCTTAAATGATTACATATCAAAGATTACCTGAATTCATTGTTATTGTTTATTAAAATATATTTAATTTCAATCTGTTATAAAGATTTATTATAATACACATAAAAACATATACATATCAGTATTCATAAATATTTTTATACCCTACACCACTCTGTGGTCCAAGTCCACTTCGGAGCCATTAAAATTTCGGGACCAAATATATTTGGATTTTCATTCAAACTGGTGCAGGGTACAATATAACTTTCTTACTCCTTGTTTATATTTAAGTTAGGTTTACTCATCATATTTTCTATGAAAATTTTACTTAATAAATGTTGGTAAAATTTGTTTTTTTTACAAAGAATTAAAATATTGGCGAAGTTCATTTCTTAAGTTAAGGGCTGTTTGGCTTGACGTGTTTGCAGTATGCAAATCATTTCTATTCACATTATTCAAATATGAGCTGTCGCTTTCCTATGTAACAGTTGAATTTATTATACCAAATCTTAGGAAATTCTGAAGCGCTACTGTTGCTAATACGATCTAAAAAGTAAAAAGTATTTTTTTTTATATTATATTTAGTAAACATATGTTTGTTAATACCTTTTTTGCATTTTTCGGTGAAAACGATATGCTCGTCTTTACAACTCTCCAACGAGAAGTATTCCTTAAAAAATTAAATGTGAGAAAAAATTATTTTCATATGCATTCGTATGTTAAATACTATAAGTATGTTTATAATTTTTTTTAGTATTGTACTATCCTATTCTATAAAAACTCTAACGAAGGTTTTTCGATCATTTCATTATTAATTCATTAATAATTATATGCGTATTAAAACTTCAAATGACTGTTATAGATGTAAGGTAGCTTTACCAACTCTATCTAAAATCTTATTGTTTTTTATAAAGTATGATTTTGAAAAAAAATATAAAAAAAAAAATATGGATTCGTATAGTAGAAGTTTTTCTTACCAAAAGCAATCTCAATTCGTATTTATTTATTCTTTTGTTGAAAATCTCTTTAGTTGCGTCAGTAAGTTTTGAATAGGTCCTTTCAAGGAAATGCTGCATCAGTTACAAAATAGTATGGGAATTGAACATTAGACCCAGGCAAGTTTGTTGCTGCAGGTACATTTACAGTTTTATTTAATATCATTTTACCAAATTGGGAATTTCTAAAAACTCTACCCTCGCTCTGGCTACCATATCCTCCTACGTCTACCAATGTAAACATGTAATTACTGTCACACGCCGCAATAAAACCTTCAGAAGCATTTATGAATCTAAAATAATTACTTACGATGCTGTTTTTATAATTAAAAAATTGTGAACCGGAATTCTGTGGACATGTTATTCATACATATATTTCCATCTAATGCTCCTCAGCAATGCGGTAAGTTAGTGGATCGATAAAAATCATCAGCAATTTTGACCCACTCTTCAGGATTATGTGGACTTACGTAATTACTTCGTAATACATGCCACAAAACCTCGCTCATCTGTATAATGACGCTTCTAGCTGTCTCCAGGCCTATTTGGAACTTCATGGATATAACATGCAGAGCGGTTCCGTGAGCCAAAACACTGTATTACGTAAAACATTAGAATCCAAATTACCCAATAGTTTATTTTACTTACTGTAAGGTTATTTTCAGCCTTTGCTCTGGTTCAATGGCTTTCATGTGGGAGTATTTACTAAGCCAAGGTTCAACTAAATTCAACAGAACATTAAACTGTTCATGATTTTGCTTGGTGGATTTGAAAAAAAGGTCTAGGTTTTTTTAATTAAAATATTAACTCCCGTAGAATAAAATCCGTATGATCCACGACTTGTAAAAAGCTCCCGATTTCATTGACGTCTATTTGCTTCATCCTTAAAACTAATAAGTTTTCTAAATCGTCCAATTCGACCACATTACTCATTTTTTTAACTTTAAAATTTTGTTTTTTTTTTTATAAAATTTTAATTTACAAATTGCAAAACACAAATCGTAAACACCAATATTGTAATGTACTTTATTGTTAAAATAATCAGGGTTGTTATATACTTTTTCTTTTTTGATATCCCTGTTTTTATCGATTTGACATAGCGTTGCCGCTCTTGTTTAAGGTGCTATTACACGATGTTTTTTTACATATGTACTGTCACTTTTTTATGCATATGAAATTCCGCATGTCTGTCAAAATTGTCTTTTACGTACGATTCATAATTTTTGCTATCACACGTGCATATGCATTTCCGTATGACATAACCTCTAAATGTAAACAACAGCTGATTTTATTTGTGAATTTACAAATATTTATTGTTAAAAAAAAAGTTATATATTTTTTAATTGTTAATTAATATTAAACAATTTATTTTTCTTTCAATATTAATCTTTATAATTTACTCTGTTTTTCTTTCGCCACAAGCAGTGTTGTATTTTCATATGTTTGTCATGCCAAAATAGAACCTGTTCTAATTCAAAAATGTACATGTGACTTTCCTCATGTATTGTACATAAACAATGTTTCATATGTATCACAAGATGTGTACAACTTTTGTTGTGGGAAAATTTAACAGTACATATGTAAAAAACACATCGTGTAATAGCACCTTTAGGCCCAAAAAATAGGCTACACAAAATGCTTGCACAACTTCGTGTTTGCGCAACAGCTTTTTTGGATATACACCACACAAAATCCATAAGCACAAGCAGAGAATTCTAGTTTGGTTTTTTATGTACTTATTTTAATCTTCTTAATTTTAATTTTTTTCTTCAGACATTTTAATTTTAACTTTTTTCTTCAAACATTTTGCTAAACGTACCCTACGCAAATTTCTTATCATTGTTATTTATTTTATTCCTTTTTTTCTTCCGCCTGTGTTGACAACGCAAGATATTTAAAAAAATGCAAATTTTGTATGGAAATTGCCTACACACTACACAAAACTGTTGCGCAAAATTCCAAAAAATCAATCAAATTTAACACAACTGTTGCGCACACATGAAAAACACCACTACACATTACACAACACGATGTTGTACAAGCATTTTGTGTAGTCTATTTGGGTCTTTAGTTATGGTATTTCAGCGTTAACGCTTGGCGGTAGAAAACGTTCCGCTTTCTGTTCTTGTTTTGGTATGGCACTTAGTCAAGTATAGCTAAGTAATACTTCTTGGGGAATGAAGGAAAAGAGATTGTATAAATTTTAAAAGAGACAATCAATTCATTCTACTGTCGAACCAATTCTCTTTTTTATGTCTATGTCTGGAGTAGTTCCAATCCGGACTAACGATATATACTAAAAATATGTTATGAAATTATTATTTTTAATAATTTAATCCAAAAGAATAATACATATGGCATTAACAAGTTGTAAATTAATTATCTAAATTTTTATTTCGTTAATTTAATTATTTAAAAATTAAAGGAATAAAATTGTTGGATTGTTTAAAATTTCCGCATGATCAAAGAAAATTGTACGTTATTAAGCTTAATAAATTAGGTATAAAAGTCATCATGTAAATTGGCTCTATATGATTGCCAGAACTCATTTTTATTCCCCATACATAAGAATGGCAGCCCTACTCGAATGCAACTCAAATAATACAACTCTCATATGTTAAGATGTTTATGGAATTTTTTTTTCGTTTTATATTTGGCGGGTTTATTATAAAATCGCGACTTAATTTATTTAGTTAATTACGATCGGTTTATTAAACAAAAACTATGATGAATTGTCCCATAGGGAATCATCCTCTTGTGAATGGAGTTTTGGTTGAGAGTCAACGCATAGTCAGATTTATACAAAAAGTTGTTATTGATTTTCGTCCGCAAGAGAAAATATGCCAACGATGCCATGATGAAGCAGTTAAGACATATAAAGACAAAATGAAACGGGCCATAGCAAAGACGAATTCAAATATACATTATAATTCCGTGTCAACGGTACAAACTAGTTCCCCAGCTTCATCATCTGTTTCACATTATTCTATGGATTCAGATGATTCTCTTGCTAGTGTAGTAACAAGAATGCGGAAGTATACCGCAGTAAATTCTAATTTGGAAGCCGTGGTAACAACCGTAGCAGAGGCATCTTCAGTGCGAGTATCACAAGAGCCCTCTACTAGTGCACCAGCTTTATCAAATGGAATATCTGTACATCCAGCATTATCAAATGGTATATCTGTACATCCAGCAATATTATCTACAAGTACTGCCAAAACTGTTCGTAATGGAGACATTAGAGATTTTTTAACTTCCAAAAATGCAGAATATGAACACCTACCCACCCCGAAAATTTTAGAAAATATTTCCCAAGCCAGTAGCGGATCCGAGGCAATTTCAAAGAAACGGCGACGTGATTCTCAAATGCCAACTACTAGTGCGGCTGCTGCTGCAGCATCTGTAATAAGTAGTTGCCATCATCAAGTTGCGGCAGATAGCGATGACGACGATGAGCCTCGAATGAGTTTGAATTACTACAATGGCACACGATTACCTGATGTACAACCATTTCCTCCCAGACGAAAGCCACGATTATATCATCCCGGTCCTGAAATAATGCAAAAATATATAGGAGATATAACTGGTGGTTAAATTTTTAGATGACAATGCCGCTCTACTGTTATTTTCAAAAAGTATTATTTTTTTTCTAAAGCAAAATGTTTATTATAAAAATATGAATAAATTTAACTTTAAAAATTTTTATAACCCTATTTTTTAAGTGATATGTAAGTGTTTTTGTTTGTTTTTAAGAATAAATTACTGATTTTGTAAAACTAACATTTGAAATTTGTATGACGAACGTTTCGTTTTATAAAATGAGCCTATAAATGATTGTATTTGTAATTTATCGTTCAATAACTATTTTTGAAATGTTTGTGTACAACTTTTTTATTATCATGGAATACAAAATCGTCATTGAAAAATTTTCTTTCACCCGTATTCTCCGTGTTCTTCTCATAGCTGGGCATAACAGTACTGTAGTGTACTCGTAAACAGAGGGTGCCATGTAAGCACACAATATAATTTACATGTACACAAGCAGCTATGAATGATGCATTTACAAAGAATATTTCGTATTTGATTAATATAGGTTACAACCAAATGTTCTCTAAACAAATATTTAATGACTTAAAATATGAGTATCAACAAATTGTTTATATTAAATAAATTGTATTAATGTATTGATACCATTTGGCCAGACTGACTATATAACAATATAGATATTGAGTGATTTACTCAAACCTAGAATATTAGTTAGAATAGTGATTTCAGTATACATATGTATAAGATTGAGTGTTCATTCGCCAGTCTTGTATAAAAAATAAGATGTAAATTAAAAATAAAAAGATGTTTTTTCTTATTTCAACGACAAGTTCAACATTGATCCTTCTGCGTGGATATACATTAATTCTCCACAGTACGTAACTGGCTGATTTCACTAGAACAACTTCACTTGGAGAAATCCATTTAGGATAATAACACTTTAAAATAATATTTAATTTATAATTTGAATCTTTTTTGTATTTATGCTTCTGTATCAAACGCATTTATGGATAAAATTGGGACGAGTTTTGACTCCTAATGCGCTTGATAAGTAATAGTGAAATTGTGTCTAGTGGAATCAGCCTAGAATCGTATTAAGATATTTAATATTTTCAATATTTTGCCAAATTTGGACAAATCTTCTGTTTTTAAATTTAAACTTCAATTATGTATGAATGTATTGTGACTATTAATCTAAAAAAATATCGGCGAATTTCAGTCTTTTTCGACGAGCTAGAAGTTTAAAAAAAATTTAAAAAATTATATGGATAAAATTGTATATCAGGGCTTAATAAATTTTAGCCAAAAAAATACCAAGACCCTTTTATTACACCGATTAACTCCTTATCACTTATAGGCTTGAATCGGCCGAAGGACGAACGCTATTAACATTGGTAAATATTCAGAGGTTTACTGTGTATTTTAATTCGAAAAGAGGAATCTTACAAACATAGTTTTCTGGCTTATTTATGTAACACGAACGACAGAAGAGACCATAAGTAATTTTAAAATATTGTATAGAAAAAACTTGTATTGAATTTTATTTCATTTGTCTTCTCTATAGCTCGTGTTCCGTAAACAGGAGATATTTTAAGAAAGTTAAACATGCTTTAATTCTTAGATCGTGTTTTTAAAAAGTCCGTGAAACTTAGTTTAATTAAACTCGCCGTTGAAAACTAGGTCGTGTAACTTTAAACTATTAAAATAAAAAGTTAAAAACTTGATTTTAATTAATCCTAGCTTAAGTGACGTCCCATTAACTCAATCTTAATGTGCTAAAGACGTGTTATGAATTGGGCTAATTTATGAAGTGGGGTTTCTTCGAGAGGCTACTTTTTTTAAAACAAATTCGAACAATTTTTTCCGGAGACCGAAAATTACAGTTATTTTGAATTTTAAAAGAAAAAAAAGGATATAAATATGCATATTTTTTGAACGAAATACATGGAATAACATATTACTTTTACTCCTAAAACGAACATAAGATGGCAAGGAAGTTAAAATGAAATGAAATGATTAGCTTACAAAGGGAAATAAAAAAGAATGAAATGATATAATTGTGAAATTAAAATAATATTTAAATTTTATTTTAAAACCATTGACCTAAAATAACAATTACTTGAACAAAAAAAGCATATAGAAGTAAAAGTCGGAGAACTGATTTAAGTATACAATTTTGATTCTTTTTAAAATTTTTTTGTTTTCTTTTTCGAGCAGAAAAAAAAGTTATTTTTTAATATTGAATTTTAAAAGTTACTTTTTTATTGTTTTTTTTTTCAAGCAGAAATATAAGTTATTTTTTTTATTTCAATTGTTTCGAGTAGTGATAAAGAAATTTTTTGATTTTTATTTCTTTAAATAAATATAAACACACCTTTTCTTGAAACCACTATCACAAAAAAAAAAACTCGTAAATGAAAAAATTCCTTAATTGAAAATAATTATTTCAAATTTAATTCCGAATTGTACCATCAGAGTTATGGTATGCCCATGGGTAACCCTCTTTCTCCAACTATAGCGGACATCGTTTTGGATGATCTCCTAGATGACACTAAAAAACGGTTGGAAGAAGAGAACGTTAGAATAAGAATCATTTATAAATATGTTGACGACATGGTAGCTATAGTTAAAAAAGAGGACAACTTAAAAATTATGAAAATACTTAACTAATACCACCCGAAGCTAAAATTCACCTTTGAAATGGAAACAGACAAATCTATAGCTTTTCTTGATACCAAAATTCATAAACAAGAACAAAAATTAATTTTAAATTGGTATACCAAGCCAATTGCCTCCGGGAGGATTTTAAATTTCAACTCGACGCACATAAAATCACAAAAAATTAACACAGCAAATAACTTAGTACATAAAATATTACAAATTTCTCACCCAAAATTCAAACAAGAAAACATACAAAAAATACACAATATATTACACAAAAACAACTATCCACACCAAATAATAAGAGACTTAATTATTAAAAATGAAAACATAACTAATAAACAAAATAATAAAAATACAAATACAAATCAAAACGCCGAACCTATAAGATATATAGGAATCCAATATATTCCAAATTTGACAGAAAACAAAAATCTAAGATCACTCATCGAACAGGAAAACATAAAAGTAGCACACCGCCCAACTCAAACAATAAATAAAATTTTCACAAAAACCAAAGACAAAACTCCGCTGATAGAACAAAACAACGTTGTATATGAAATTCAATGCAAAAACTGCAACAACAACTATATAGGAACAACAAAGCGCGCATTGAAAACAAGAATAGCAGAGCACAAAAAGGACAGAGAAAAAGGAAGAGCAACAACAGCGCTAAGTCAACATTTGATGACGCAAAAACATCATGCAGACTTTGAACATGTTAAGATCTTAGACTATGAATGTAACGAAAATAAACGATTAACTTTAGAGAGCTTAAGAATACAACAAAAAATAAAAACATGTATGAATAGTAAGGAGGACAAAGACAAAATTAGTTTAGTTTATACTGTGATATTGTAGGCTACGCAACTGTGATATTTTTGTTTTGTGAAGTCCAGTTTTTCTTTTTGATTATTGTTACAATTATTTATTTATTTAATTTAGTGATTGACAAAAAATTAAAAAATTTTAATATATATTTTTTAAATTATAAAATTTATAATAATAGCAGCAAGTTTTGACAAATGCAATAACAACAGAAAAATGTAAATTATAACTTATTTTGTATACATTATAAAACTAATTAATTAAGAAAAAAATTATTTTTTCTAGTTCAATAAAAAAGCTCTTGAAAATGTTCCCAAAAAGGAACGAAACGTTGGGCAAATGATGTTATAGAAGTTGTTTTATTTGCATCACTAGCAAGGACCAGTAAGCTCGTTACAAATATAATCATGAAAAAATTCTTATATCTACGAGTTTTTTGCTGTTCTCTAATTTCAATAAGAATATTTTTTCTCGTTTTAATTCACATAGAAAAGGCTTTGTGAAATCAAAACAAATGCCCTTTTTTTCTACTAAGCAGGTCTTAAGAGATAAAAAAACTAATTGATATTTAAACTCTAACATGTTTTTTATTGAACCTTGTCATTATTTTAAAAAAATTAGACATTAATTTTATGAAAAAAAAAGATTTTAAAAAGCGTCTACATTTGCGCTGATTTAAAAAAAAAAACTCGTAATAAGTGGTCGATATTAATAAAACACACTTTTTGCAATGATGCTGTTCTATAACTATAATAAAAACTTTTTATTTACACAATCTATTTTCCATTATAATATTTTCAATTATAACATAGATTCTTTATGCACTAATTATTGCAAAAAAAGGAATTATAAAAAAATCCAATTTATTTGAATATCGAAATTTTTTTTGGTGATGCCTTACTTTTTAAAAATAGAAAAGTCATTTTTAATTGAAAGAAATTGAAGAACAAAAACAATTAAATGAACAAATAAGTTGTTATTTTAAAAGAAAATATTTTTCTTTATACTTTTACTATAAACTTAAGAAAAAACATGCACAAAATACTTAAAAGTTTTTTGTGAAACTGAATAAAGAACCATATGGCACCTCGGTTTCTAGATAACATATGTTCTTAACTCAAACATATGGTTCTTAACTCAAACATATGTTTCCATTAAATAAATAAAAAAAGTGGTTTCAAGAAACCCAAAATTTCAATTTCATGTGATTTAAAATTCACTCTTATTCAAATAACGTTTCAAGAACAGGGCTGAAAAATTATTTTTTTATTTTATCGTGCAGAATAGTAATTTTTTATTTTAATTTCTTATAGCATATATAAAAATGTAAGAAATCTGAAAAAATCATTATTAATAATGTGGGCTCGATTAAATTAATAAATAAATAAAATAAAAATCCGTTAAAAAATGTGATGGCATATAACATTAAAGTTCCAAATAAAATTCCAATAAAGTTCACTTTTTTGGGAGGATTTCTCACTTTTGTTTGAGTTTTTATTGTTACTCAAAGAAATCAAAATAAACAAGAAAGAAAATTACAGTCATGCTAGACGGAGCATACAATAGCCTATACCATGCGTTACGGGAGAGGCTCTTGGATACAACTTTAACAACAAATAAGCGTAAACTAAATTTTAGTACTATCATTATTAATTTGTGGCGTGCAGATATGAAAACTTTAATTTTCTAATGAATATTTTTATTAAACATTTTATTTTTTTATGTACTATACTCGTACTGTAATGTTTATACTTTAATGTATAAACTTTAATATTTAAAAAGAAAAGAGACTACCGAGTCCGAAAAAATATTACAATTAACTTACGCGTTTCCAAAAAATCAATAAGACAAATTGGAGAAATAGTAAAAGAAACATATTCCCCGTCAAAAAAATTATTGATAAAAAAAAGTTCACGTATGAGCCCAGATCTGGGCGGCCACATTTACTGTCTGAAGCTCAGAAATTAAACAAAATCCAAAACATCCGGCAACAAAACTTAAAGAAACGATAAATATAAAGTTTGGTCTCAATATTTCTGTATGGTAATGACGGAAGGTTTAAAGTGTTGACAAAGGCCAATGAAAAACCAGGACATAAAACCTGTGTTCCACTTTTAAACATGGGGGTGGCTCAGTATTGGTGTGGATATGTATGAGTGCTGGTGGCTTCTCTATAATACACCAAAATAGATGGAAACATCTCCCCAGTCTCCCATTAACCCCATTGAAAATCTCTGGGATCATTTGGGAATAAAGGTAGAGACAGAGAAATTCACAACAAAAACAATCTGATCAAAGCTCAACAAGAAGAAAGAATAGGCGAAAATTCCAGAGGATGTGCACCAAAATTTGGTAAATTCTAAATTCTAAATTCAAACTAAGTATTAAATTATAAAAATTTCTGTTTTCTAAGTGATTTTTTAAGAACAATCATAAGTGAGCACTCAGTTTTTCGTTGTAAAAAATAAGTACTGTTTTTGTTATTGTATATAAGATTACGAAAATCATTTTGGTTTTTTAATATATAATATGAAACTGTATGTTTAAAAGAATAAAATGACATGTTTAAAAAAAAAAATATGAAATTGTAGTAAAAAATTCATTTGAAAATTAAGGTTGGTGGTGGGCACACAGTTTTTGAAGTGACTGTATATGATGTTATTTTTTACCTATGCCACTATGTGGTTAGCGTATAATGACTTTGTGCTGATGTTTGTAACTACCAAAAATATTTGACCTAGACCCATCTATTATTATACCGATCGACTCGGAATCACTTTCTGAGTTGATTTAGCGATTAACGTCCGTCTGTCTGTGTGCCCATGTAAACCTTGTAATCAAACTACAGGTCGCAAATATGAATGTCTTTTGATGAAATATGGTATATAAGCTTTTATCGGCCATTGGTGAAATTCGGTTCATGTTCAGACCTAGTCCCCATACAAATGGCCTCTATGAGATCGACTTAAATTGTCATAATATCCAAATTATCATATAGATCTCGGTCAAATTGGGTTTGTGTATGTTTATTACATCCATTTATCAGTAGTCCAAAAATAAACGCTATTGGACAATTCTTAGTTATAGCCCCCATATGAAGCTAATTCCCGATATTCACCTAAATCTTTCAAAAAACAAAAATATTGCACAGATTTTTCTCAAATTATTTTTGTGTATATTTTGCAAAAAATAAATAAGTTAGCTTTCCTTAGGATCGGCCCATTTTTCGACCTAGTCCCCACATACATATAGCATCCGATATGAACTTTTTCATATCCGAATGCAACAAAATTAATAACAATGTCATTCAAATTTGGTTTATGCTTACTTTCTATATCTAATTAGTTGGACCTAAGAGATAGGGTCCATAAACGCTTGGTATAGGCTATCGAATAGTCGGTCTAGACCGACTATAATTTTCTTACTTGTTTTTTCTCCCTTTATTTTAACTCGTAGTGTCTGCTTGTCTGCCGAAAAAATTTGGACATATTTTTAACCTTGTTCCCGTTATCCAATCGAGCTGAAACTTTACAGGCAGACTCGCGGCGCTTAGTGGCTGAAAATTGTTTTTCATTGGTCAAAATTCTGTAGCTTTTGAACCGATCAAAATATTTTAGTAATTCTTTTTCTAGTGGGTAGATATTTAGTTGAACTTGAGTTGGTTTTAATTTCATTAAAATTGAAAATATTTATAACTAGCTGTTTTTACCCGGTCTTGCCCGGGATCCAAAGGGCTTTGACATGAAAAATGGTTCACTATGCTTACCAGGCGCTGAGTACCTAGCGCCCAATGAACAAATTCCTCAAAAAACTTAACTTTCTCCCCAAAAATTTGTATGGGATTGGCGAATTTAAATTCATGATGAAAAAATTGCCCAATGTTTACGTTTTTTGGGGTGTAAATTCTTTTTTTATTTCAATTTAAAATTTTTTGATTTTTTAATTTAGAAGTTTTTTTTTAAGACGCTACTGCAAAATTACATCAAATATAATGGAATCGTTTGCAAATTTTAACAATTGAAAAACTTCATTCAACAAATGATCACCATTGAGCAGAGACGTCAAATTTATAGGTTTCAAAAATGGAAAATGAATGCGACGTTTAAAATTGTGCAGTTGTTGTCAACTTATTTTAATTGCCAAATTATATTTTTCAGATCATTCCGATATTTTAGCTAAGCTCCGCGCGTTCGGCAGCCACGCGTCGCGTCCGCACCCCGATTCCGCTCACCGAAATGATGCTATTGAAAAGAATACAGATATTAAATAAATTTGTTGTAGGACAGATATTGAGAGCAGCATGGAGAATTAGTTCATTTCTTTCAGGGACATTTTTTAAATTTGGGGAATTTGTTCATCGTGAAGTTATTCCCCAATTTTTTGGGGAATAAGTTAATTTTTTTGGGAATTTATTCTTTCACTTAAACAAATATTTAACAGAATTCATTAAATA
Organism: Cordilura impudica; assembly: GCA_963682025.1. Lineage (NCBI taxonomy): Eukaryota > Metazoa > Arthropoda > Insecta > Diptera > Scathophagidae > Cordilura > Cordilura impudica. Next base: position 25,102,055 of record OY821517.1, read on the forward strand.
AAAATATTAAAAAATTAGGACGAATTTGGGGAGTAAGTTCATTTTTTTTACTTAGTTTAAAACAAAAATGGGGAATTTATTAATTTGTTTTGGGGACCTTTTTTTAAATTTGGGGAATTTGTTCAACGTGAAGTTATTCCCGTGTGTACCAAATTTCAGAGAAATCCGTTGAAAAATACAAATTTGTATAGCGAACAAATGTACCAAAAACAGAAAATGAGTTTTATAAAAAAGTGGGTGTAAAGGTAGGCGTGGCCAGAAAGATATATAGTCCGACCTTCGCTGGAGTACAGAGATCACGTGTACCAAATTTCAGAGAAAGCCGTTGAAAAATAAATGTTTGTATAGCAGTCAAACAAAGAAACAAATAAAAGAAAAAAAGATTATATACATAGAAGTAGGCGCAAAAGTAGGCTTGGCCGTAAGAATTATATGGTGACCTTGCCTGGAGTACAGAAATTGTGCGTACCAATTTTCAGAGAAATCCGTTGAAAAATAAAAATTTGTATAGCGAGCAACTATAAAACAGGAAATGAATTGTACTTGAGTCGGTTTTAATTTCATTAAAATTGAAAAAAAAAATATATATAATAAATATATACATATTTAGTTGAACTTGAGTCGGACTTAATTTCAATAAAATTGAAAAAAAATATATATTATAAATATATAAAATTTAGTTGAACTTGAGTTGGTTTTAATTTCATTAAAATTGATTGAGTACTTTTTAAGAAATTCTAGGTCAAAATTGAACTTTTCCTTTTTTTTTGCGTGAAATATGGGTTTTTTTTTATTTAGTAAAAAATGGCATATTTGGATTTTAATAATAATTACAAGCATTTTTTTTAAAAATGGGATTTTTTTTAATGTTTACACCCAAAAAAATTTGTACACTCAAGAAAAAAAAGTAAAATCAACTCGAAATAAATATTTCAGAACACCCCTAATATTAAACGGTAGGGTTGTGACCACTTACAATAACTAAAGACTGCAATCCTACCAACCTTGTAAAGAAGACCGCAGGTCATTATCGACGATAACTTGCGAATTGTAACCATTTATTTTTGATCAAAAAAAAACAAAAAAAAAAATCATCTTTTTCTGAAATTAAAAAAACAGCTGAGTTTGTCAGCATGCCATGCCCACAATTAGCAATAGTTTAAACTAATTTTTTGGCTAAAATAATTTAGATATATTAGCTACAAAATGGCGCTAAAATTTTAAATATCGGTGACAAAAAAAATTTGACTTCTGGCCAATGAAATCAAAATTCCAGCCACAGTGCGGCGACAATAATAACGATCTAACAAATTTTCGATCGGATCGGATCAGGGGGTGGCACCTCCCAGAGCTGTAAACGATTGAAATCGATTTAGTTGCAATCACATGATTTCTCGTTAATAATTGCTAATTTTTTGATTGCATTCCAAATCCTAAATTGATTTCATGATTTCAATATTCTAGTGGAAACCGCTAGTGGAAACCGCTAGATTCTAGATTCCAAGTGTATATTATTTCGTAGAACTTTCACTTTAGTTGTGATTTCAGGGCAATTCATTGAAATCGCATGATTTCAACAAAAATTTGATTGCAATCAATGATTTCTCAAAAAATGATTTCAAAATGATTGCAATCACAAAATATTGCAATTTTGACAAGATTTCATTTTGAAATCTGAAATAATTTTGAAATCAAAGAATGAAATCAGTTTGGTTGAAATCACTTTGATTTCAATGCCAATTGATTGCAGTTTTTCACAGCTCTGGCACCTCCCATACAATATCTATATATATAAAAATGTAGAGCATTGTGTTTGGCATTGATGTTCTCTGTAATGCCTGAACCGATTTCAATTCTGTAAACTTCTCATGAAAGGTGACGTCAATACCAAGGTTTTTATGTATCCTTCCGGGAGGGGCAAAAAGAGGAAAAGTCTCCCCCTTTACGGATCTTCTAAACTACTTATCCGATTTCAAAATTTCTTTCACCAGTTGAATGCTTCGTTATCACTGAGTGCTATAGGCTATCCTTCCGGGAGGGGCAAAAAGAGGAAAAGTCTCCCCCTTTACGGATCTTCTAAACTACTTATCCGATTTCAAAATTTCTTTCACCAGTTGAATGCTTCGTTATCACTGAGTGCTATAGGCTATCCTACCGGGAGGGACAAAAAGGGTAAAAGTCTCCTGGGTTTCCTTCGTATTACTGGAATAAATTGATACACAATGTATTTGGAAAATTGTTAGAAATTGTAGACTGACTACCACTTTTTCCAATATCTATTAATTCAAATGAGAGATTTTATTCGTTTGAAATTAAATAAATCAAAATTTAATTTCGTGTTTTTAAAAATTGAGTTTGCTGAGAGATGTCACTTAACTAATGACCCACAAAGCATCAACGGTGTTGCTGAATTTGTCACATTAATATTTTTACAATATTCTTAATCTGCTTAGATATTACCCTAAAATATTAACTCGCGCTGTACCAACGGTATTGCTGAATTTGTCTTACAATATTGTTATTGTTGTTTTTCATTGGTAGCATCAATACGCAAATTCAGATTATTAACAATCACTTAAGTTTGTAACACGAAACAGAAAAGCTTCTCGCATTGTTTTGAGATTTTAAACATTGTATGCATACCCTAACATAATGACTCGCGCTGTACCAACGGTACTGCTGAATTTGTCTTACAATATTGTTATTGTTGTTTTTCATTGGTAGCATCAATACGCAAATTCAGATTATTAACAATCACTTAAGTTTGTAACACGAAACAGAAAAGCTTCTCGCATTGTTTTGAGATTTTAAACATTGTATGCATACCCTAACATAATGACTCGCGCTGTACCAACGGTACTGCTGAATTTGTCACATTAATATTTGTCTTACATTTATATTGTTATTGTTGTTCTTATAAACGCGTATTGTTGCATTGCTAGCATCAATATACAAATTTCGACTATTAACAAACACTTAAGTTTGTAACACGAAACCGAAAAGAACAAAACAACGTCTTTATCAAATACATCATTCAAACAAAACACAAATAATTTAAAATAGTGAACGAAACAAAAACAATTCTACGTTCAAACAAAACCAATAGTGTAATAAATAAAATACACAACAAATATACACCAACAGTTACAGTACCAAAATTAAAAAGCGAATTAATATTTAAACAAAAAAAAGTGTTTTCATCTCTATATATATAAAAATAAGTTGCATTGTGTTAGTAATTGGTGTTCTCGGGAATGCGTGAACCGATTTCGTTCATATGAAAAGTGACGTCAATACCAAGGTTTTTATGTATAAACGGTCTCTGAATGTGTATTGGTTAATGAGTTATATCCATTTTAGTGAACACTGCATTCATTTCAAAACATGTAGTTTGAAGATATTTCAGTTAATATTTCGAACAACTGAAATACGTTTTTAAATTCACTACAATTCGATTTTAGTCAAACCATTAATTTAATACTAATAATTAATAATTGTAAATCACATGGGATCTATGAAATAAATTACATACAAAACACGTCGCTAAAAACTTAAATATTTAAATACATTACGCACAGCAATGAGCTTTCTTATATGTTAACTTAACGGATATTTCAAACATTAAATCAAACAGCTAATATATAAATACATGTAATGCTGTAACGGACTTTTTCTCCAAGGTCGCTAGCTTTTGAGTGCATGCTATGACTGACATTTCATGATCAGCTGATCTATTTATATTCTTAATAATTGCATTATTCAACTAACATACGTGTCTCAATTTTTGAATTTCGCAAATAAATAAAATTTCAATTACTTCATATTTAATTGGGTTAGCCACATTTTTTAATACAAAATGGTACGTCCGCGCAGTAATTTGGGGCGTCAATCACGTAATGCTAGAAATGTTGCGGCATCTAGGGCATCTCAAAGTAATGAACATCGTGCAAATAATACTTTGCCTGCTCAAAATGCCATGGCACGTGGTAGGGCTCTGCAAAACCCAGCTCCATGTCCGTATGTGCGACGTACTTTGGAGCGTGATGCATTTAATTATGATGTAAACTTTGATTACGTTTCTCATAGCAAGGTTTCAATTGGACCAATGACTACTGTTTGCAGTCATTGCAAGGCATTTAAGTTTAAACATGAGGTATCTGGATAGTGTTGTTCAAACGGACAAGTTAAATTACCAGAATTGAATCCACCACCGGAGCCCTTGCATAATTTGATAACTGGTGGCACACAAATTTCAAAGCATTTTCCGGATTTCAAATGACTTCATTCGGAGCGACAAATATTATTCGGGACAATTTTATGCCAACGTTCAAGGTATTTTTGTTTGTTTTAATGTTTATTTAGATGATCGTGAAACGTACTATTTTGAAAATTTCAATCTTCAATAGATTCAACGCCAAGTTTACTATCGACTTGGGAAATAATTACCTGTTGATCAAAATAGACCACACATATACTACAAGCAGTTGATTAAAGAAACCTTGCGGTTTAAACGTCGCAATAATTTTTCATTGCTGAAACTTCTATGAATTTGACTTTTCTGCTCAATGATGATCAATTGAATGAAGTAATTCAATTTTTAAAAGTTCTGTTTCGTTTAATTTGCAAACCATTCCGTTATAGTTGATGTTTATAAGTAAACTTAAAAAAGAAACTTAAAGCGGTTTCACAGCTTATTTTTGAACCATTTTTTTCCAGTATCTTATGAAAAACTTCTAAATTAAAAAATCAAGAAATTTTTAATTGAAATAAAAAATTAATTAGTGCCCATACAAATTTTTGGTGAGAAAGTTCATTTTCTTGGGGAATTTGTTCATTGGGGCTAAGTACTCAGCGCCTGGTAAGCATAGTGAACCATTTTTCAAGTCAAATACCTTTTTATCCCGGGCAAGACCGGGTAAAAACAGCTAGTATATATATATATAATTATTCGATATCAAATACCTCGAGTTCTAAAACAGGGAGAGCTTTGAAAATTGGTGAGGGCATCTATTGTTAATGTGAGTAGTCGTACCGAAAATGGACGGGATCGGAGCAGGCGGCGTGGCACCTCTCAAACAAAATAATTATTCAATATCAAATATTTTGAGTTCTAAAACGAATGTCAAATTCGTATTATGAGCTGGCAGCACGGTCGAAAATTTCGTTGTACAACGAATTTTGAATCGAACACAATTTTGCTTTCGATGATGGATGGCATTTTGTAAAGCTCATTGAAAATATAAGTTGTAAATTATTTTAATTTCATGAGATTGATCTGCCTTGTGTGCATTGCCGCAGCAGTTCATCTGTAGTAGACAGAAATACCATAAACGCCTCTTTGCAGTCGAAAATTTGCTATAAAGCTGTAAACAAATGGTACCCTTATTAAAATCTCGCATACCTACGTAGCGGAATCCATTTCCAAAATGTTGGAAACATCTCTCATGACGAAGCATTCATCTTCATCAGACGATCATAGAACCATAATTCCATGTTAATAATTATTTTTTTTTTCTTTAACAAATTTGTAAACAAACAATCTTTATTTATAGTGCCAGCTGATAAATATGTACTATTGTGAATAATCCAATTAAGTGAAATTCACAATAGCTCTATTTTATCGAATGTGCGGCATAATACCAAATGAAAATTCGTTCAATCAGTTAATTCGACCACAATCGAAAATCGAAAGTTGCTCATAATATGCACCCTAATGTTAATGTGAATAGTCATACCGAAAGAAAGGGAGTATAGTAAAAACTTGGCTTGTCTGGGTTAGTTTTTTATAGGTAAGAAAAAAAATTAGTGGACATGAACATATTTGGCAGTCCCTTAACTTTCTCAAAAACATATACAACCCAAATTTGAAAAAATCTATGCAATATTTAAGTAAAGATCGGGTATCAGCTTTATATGGGGACTATGAATAAAAATGGTCCTACAGGTTATACTTTTGGATAAGTGATTAGTGGGAATAATAATATCCCATATTTTTTCTTACGACCATTTAGTTGCTCTGGTAGGGGTTATTTGGACACCAATTTAAATTTTGTGCTAAGACCGACAGAAGGCTATGTACCAAATTTTCTCAAAATATACTTATATTTGCGGCAGACATTGCTAAGTCAACTCAGAAAGTGATTCGGAGTCGATCGGTATTATTAAGGGCCTTGGGCAAATATTTTTGGTAGTTATAAACATTAGCACAAACTCATAAAAAAAACCATTCTGCTCAAAAAAAAAATTAATTAGCTTTAATTTTATGACTTATGATAAAAGGTGTAAAAGTTACGGTCCCTGCTTAAACACAAGCAAATATTATGTTCCCATAATTTTTTTTATATTCCGAAATGATCTTTTTTGCATTAATCATGAAATTTATTTTATTGTTTTGTATTTTTTTTTATATTTTTATTTAACACATTTAGTAAGAAAATAATTGAATTTAATTTTATGCTATTTCCTATTTAATAAACTAATTGATAATTTTGTGTTGTTTGTATTATCTAAATATGTTATACAAGTATTTAATTGATTTCTATATTTCTGAACTTTATATACTATTAGTAACTTTTTAACTACATATTATTTTTATTCGTCAAAGCATTTTATTTATTTATTTATTATTTTTTTTTTTTTGAGATCTGTACATATATATTTTTTCCATTTTGAATGAGGAAGGACATTCTAGCAAGCAGTGAATTTATATGATTTTCTATTATTTGACATTTACATTGGATTGCCGATTAATAAAAATTTGTTAAACAAAAAAAAATTTTTTTTTTAAATTTATTTAACTTTAGGAATAAACAAACCAATTATTTAAATTTTGTTCTTAAAATTTAAGTCTAAATTAAATTTTGGTTTGTTATAGATCATAGGGAGAGTAATTTTGCCCGATCGATAATTTCCGAGAGTTCGTTTAATAAACAATCCTTTTTTGTATTTGATATCAAATAAGTAAATATTTTCAAAAGTATGTTGATGCACATTTTGTTTGTTTGATTGTATATTTACAATTTTCATTTTTAATTGTTATGTTTCATTTTTGAAATTCAAAAAATTGACTGGTGGAAAAATAAAAAATGAGTTTCTTTTATAAAACAAAACGTTTGAAATTTATATGGAAACACTAGGGACAAATTAAAATTTATTTATTTATTTATTTTTTTAATAAAAAGGGGTTTTAAATAAACTTAACAAAACCGAAAACAAGTGTTAAACCAATTTAATATATACTATTATCAAATTAAATCGATGGAGAACAAATTCTTACACTTTATTTTAGTAAAAGCAATCTCTCCTGTTCCAGAAAAGTTTCTTTTTCAATTAGAATAAAATTACATGAAATTTTGCTTTTCCCAATTCACATTTTTGTTTAACTCCTTTTTTGATATAATTCTCGAAACAAATAAATATTAAAACAAATTTTTGTTAAAAAAAAAAAAAAAAAAAAATTCGCAAATTTTTACTTACGATTTTTTTTTATGTGTGACTGATATTATTTTTGCAATGATTTTAAAAATTGCTCAAATTTGTGTTCCCCTATCACAATTTCTTAATATTAATAGTTCTTGAAAATAATTTGGTTACTTTTTTTAATTTCAAGATGCTCAGTTGTGTATGAGGCGTAAGGAGATTTTTAAAAATCTTTCTGAAACATTAACTTAATTTATTTGATAATAATAAAATAAAAATAAAATAAAATAATACAAAAAATTTGTATATGGACATATCCACGGCTACACACGTGACAGTCTTCAATATGAAGAAAAACAAAGAAAATTTCGAATTATTTTCTTGTTTTGATTTCTGAATAGCACTTTAGTAACCCTGTATTTACAGTGAGCTCTCGCAGCTATAATCCTCAAAAGTGATACGTGACAGAAAATGGAAGGGATTTTAGTCTGCATCTTTAAAAAGCTCTCGAGTTTTTCAAATGCTGCTTATTTGAAAATGATATGCAATAATAAACCTTTTTATTCATAATTGTGTTATTGAGAAATCTTTATTAATTTTTTTTTTAATACAAGCCATACGTGCATTACCAAGAGCGAGAAATACATAAATTTAATTTTGCATTGAGTTTTCCTCTCAATTTTTATCTTAAAAATAATAAAAAAAATTGTATATTCGTTTTAGATAATATCAAAAAAAAAAAGTTTCCTTATCATTTAAATATGAGATATTGATTTAGTTAATATTAAAGAAAAAAAAAAAAAATGTAAACATTTTATTTTTCGGTCACAGTGCTGCAGCCTTCTGTGGAAATGCCCATATATAATTTTTTTAAAATGGTTTTTGTTTTTAATAATTTAATTAATATAAAAAAATTACAAATGAGAACATAAAAAAATTTTACACAAGTCTATACAATTTTGGAAAAGAAAGTTTAAATAAAAATATAAAACTAAACTTAAATTTATAATTTCTAAAATTTTTAAAAATACACTGAAGAAAAAATTAAATAAAAAATTTCGTATTTAAAAATAATAAAAAAAATTTTTTTTTAAGAATATCGTTCGAAGGTGAAAGTATTATATTTTTTTTTTTTTGTAATTCTAGAGAAAGGAATGAATATCACTTGTTTATAAATTTTCATTTTCCAATGAGTATGGAAAATTCATTTTCTTTTTTTTTTTAAATAAATATTTTTTTTTTTGGGTAAAAAAACAAATCTTAAGTGTTGTTTTTTTTTTTTGTTTTGGAACTTATAAATAATACATTTTTTTAAAAAGAAAAGCTGGTTTTTTATATATAAATCAGTGCGTTTATAGTTTAAGGGAGATGTTAAATTAAAATTAAATACAAGAAAACTTACAACTATTTGCTTGAGGGCATCGCTGTTGTGCTGCTGCTGCTGCTGGTGGCGGTTTTGGAGGGCTCAAAACGTTGGGTTAATGAGGCGACTGTCGAAGCAGTTCTCCCCACAGCTGCCTTCGTTGTAGCTGCTGTTGCTGTTGCTGGCGCTATAGGTGCCTTTGTGGGCTTCTTTTGATTATGATTAAATGATGGTTTGGCCGACAATGGCTTCGGCTTTTGTATGGTAGCACTTGGTTTTGTTGTGGCCGCTGGCAGTGATTTTGGTTTTGAAGTAAATGTTTTTGCTTTTAAAGCTCCACCCGCCGCTGCACCGCTGACTCTTTTTTGTAAGCCCGATCCAGCTGTTGCTGCCGATGACGATGACGGTGAATTTAATGCTGTTGCAGTAGTTGTCGCCTGAGGCGCTGGTTTAAAACTAGAAAATGCTGTGGTGGGCGATAAGTCCGACCTTGTGGGTGCCACTCTTGCTATGGGAGCATTTACTGGTGCCGGCCTTAAATAGGACGCATGATTAGCAGAACTTATACTAGATCTATTATTTGTGTTTAATTGAGACTCTTTAGTTGTTGGCTCTTTCGCTGACTCCTCTTGATTGATTTGGCTAGTTTCCTCTTTGGCCTTTGGTTTAACTAGATTTGTGGCTGCGGCCGTGTATAAAGAATCTCCGCCATTTCTTTTCTCAATTTCATTGACTATTTCGCCAAGCAGACCTAAATCGGAGCTACTGGCTACACTGTTGCGTTGACTGCCCACCAAATCACTGCGTCTTAGAGTCTGGGCAGCGGGTGGTATCTCATCGATAACTGAGTATATATTATCATTATCGCTGGTAGAGGCTCGATGCAGCGGTGAATCCTGTTCCTTAACACTGGCTAAGGTCGGCTCTACGAACTCACAATCATCGTAGGTATGTTCGGGTGCCCGTTTTATAGCTATGGGCAATTGATAGCCCGAAGAAGTGGTCGAATTGGTTTTTTTTAGGGCCGGAGGCCTGGGTGGAGGACTTTTGGGACGGGCTGCATTTAACGTTTGTGAAGAAATTGCACTTTTGGGCCTATTCTGTAGTTGTTGCTGTTGGCCCGTTTGACGCATCGAACCAAAAGTTTGTATAGTCGGCTTTTTTGTGGGAGATCTCATAGACTGGGTTCGTTTTACTAGATTTTTGGTTTCCGCTTCATTGGGTGTCAGCGTTGTTTCAGAGTCGGAATTCGAAGATTCTCCTGGAGGCGTATTGTTCATGGGCATGGGACCTGAAATTTCCAGATTTTTTAACTTTTCGCGATCAATATACGTCTTCTCCTTGGCTGGCTCCTTGTCCTCTCTTTTCAAGAACGATGTAATGCGACGTATAGTACCATCCCTTTTAACATTTAATTTAGCATCATTATGCAGGGGCACCGGAGGAGCTGGAGCTGGTTTTAGTATTTCGTTGCTATTAGGAGCAGTTGGTGCTGGTCTCGTTGGTGACATCGACAAGGTAGAATTTTCAAATACTGGCATGGATATAACTGGTCTGGCATTTGAACCGGGATTTGGCGGTGGCAATGCTGGAGCCTGATGCGTTGCTATAGGCGGAGCAGGGGCTTTTCTGGGCAGGGTACCGTTAAGTTTGACGCCATTCTGCTTTATGGGTGGAGGTGGGGCCGCTCGCTGAGGTACTGTATTATCCTGTAGAGTTGGTTGGACATAGGCTACATTTGGTCCCGTGAAATTATTGGTAGGCGATGTGGCATCATTCAGGGGTCTCAAAGTGAAACCCTTAAATTTACCATACAAACCCACACCATTACCCACATTATCGTTAGAATCGCTGGGCGATTTCAATAAGGCCGAATTCATATCATCGGTACTGCTCGGCGTAGACTTGGGTAAACCACCACCATTGGCCTGTATTTGATGGCCGTTATTACCGTGAGGACCTCTAGCAGGTGGCTGTTTAGTGCCACCAGCTGATTTGATACTAAAAGAATAACAACAAATTGGAATTAATAATAATTCAAAAGGGATTTGGATTGTTTTTTTTTTTTTAGCGTGTCTGTGTGTAAAGTGTTTGTAACATACCCATGCTATAGTCGAAAGCAAAACAAGAATATTAATGGATACAAGAAGAGACCATCACCCACTTAAAGAAGCTAAGACGGCACAATAAATAAATGCAAACCAAATTAAAACTTACAAGCTAAATAGAAGTAATCACATTCAAAGTCGGCCAAGAAGGCACACATTTTCACTGTTGCACTGTGCAAATGTGGCCTATTGATCAGATTGAATAGTGAATACCCCCTAATTGCAAAATTAAAAATAAAGGAAATTAAAAGTAAATGTATATTTAAAAAAAAATAAGCATTCCAGAAAAACCAAGCTTAATGTTTTATATTATTTGTACAAAGAAAAAGTTTTATTCAGATAATATTTTGTATTATAAAGGAAAATTAAAGCTTAGATTAAGGCTTAGATTATATGAAAACAAAAATTAATTTATTAACTAAAATACACATGACTGTATTGTATGGAAATTAATTTAAAATTTTTATGCAACAAGAAGTTGATTTTCATATTGTTAAATATCACTGGCTTACAAAGTTAGTTATAAAAGTTTTTTGATTAAAATTGAAATAGGTCGGTAGTTTTACATATACAATGTTTAAAAGTTAAATTTTTTACGTAGGCATGTAACGTCATATTGTTTTATAATAATAATATCTGTGAAAAAACTTAATTTGTAAATACATCCATGGGTTATTGGGCCTAGAGGCTTCAAATTCAATACCAAACTGCTCGAAATAATGATATACAATAGTATCATAAATTTTCCCACTTACGTGGTTTATTTTGTGAATGAGAGTGATTTCCACAGACAGACGGACATCGCTATATCGACTGGAGTTGTTATAAGGTTTAAGAATATATATTTTTTAATACGTTACAAACGGAACAACAAGCTAATAGATACCATAAACACAGTAGTGTGGAGGGTATAACATAATTATTTCAATAAAATTTCTTTTCAACTAAATTAATAAATACAAAAATAAATAGAAGAAAAGAATTATTTGAAGAAAATTTCTTTTCAACTTAATTTATTCGACTTTTTTCAATCAATTAAGAAAAAAGAAAAACTGAATTTAAAAAATCAGTTGAATTCGGCTATGCCTAAACTTTGTTTTTCAGTCTTCGTTCTATGGTAAATAAATTATTTGAGCGGAAAGTTTTTTTTTCTGAAGTAGGAAAAAGGAAAAAAAAATTTTTGAGGGGAAAAAAATTTTTTTAAGGGAAAAATCGGGAAAAAATATTGAGGGAACAAAATTTTTTTAAGGGAAAAATCGGTTGAATTCTGCTGTGCCTAAACTTTGTTTTTCAGTTCTCGTTCTATGGTAAATAAAAAAATTTTTTTAAGGGAAAAATCGGGAAAAATTTTAAGGGAACAAAATTTTTTTTTAAGGGAAAAATCGGTTGACTTCGGCTGTGCCTAAACTTTGTTTTTCAGTCTTCGTTCTATGGTAAATAAAAAAAATTTGGTTAAGGGAAAAATCGGAAAAAAAATTTTGAGCGAACAAAAATTTTGAGGGAACAAAAATTTTGAGGGAACAAAAATGTTTTTTAAGGGAAAAATCGGTTGAATTCGGCTGTGCCTAAACTTTGTTTTTCAGTCTTCGTTCTATGGTAAATAAATTTCCTGAGAGGAAAAAGTTTTTTTTCTGAAGTAGGAAGACTGAAATCTTGAGGGAAAAAATTTTTTCCCAAAAATTTAAGAAAAAATTTTTTCCCAAAAATTTAAGAAAAAATTTTTTCCCAAAAATTTAAGAAAAAGTTTTTTCCCCTTAAAAAAATTGATTTCCCTCAAAAAAATTTTTTTTTTGTTTTCCCTCAAAAAAAAAAAAATATTTTTCCCAAAAAAGAAAAATTTTTTTTCCCCTCAAAAAAAATCTTTTCCCTCAAAAAAAATTAGATTCCCACAAAAAAAATTTTCCCTCAAAAAAAAGTTTTAGTTCCTCAAAAAAAAATTTTTTTTCCCCTCAAAAATTTTTTTCCTACTTCAGAAAAAAAAATTTTTTCCTCTCAAGAAATTTATTTACCATAGAACGAAGCCTGAAAAACAAAGGTAAGGCACAGACGAATCCAACGATTTTTCCCTTAAAAATATTTTTTCCTCAAAAATATTTTTTTGTTTTCCCCTCAAAAAAAAAATTTTTTTTTCCCTCAAAAAAAATCTTTCCCTCAAAAAAAATTGTTTTCCTCAAAAAATGGTTTTTAGTTCCTCAAAAACAAAATTTTTTTTCCCTCAAAATTTTTTTTTCCTACAGAAAAAAAAAACTTTCCTCGCAAGAAATTTATTTACTATAGAACGAAGCCTGAAAAACAAAGTTAAGGCACAGCCGAATCCAACCGATTTTTTCCTTAAAAAAATTTTTCCCTTAAAAAAATTTTTTTTAAATTTTTCCCTTAAAAAAAAAAAATTTTTTTTCCCTTAAAAAAAATTTTCCCTTAAAAAATTTTTTTTTTCATTTTTCCCATATTTAAAAAAATTTTTTTTCATTTTTCCCATAAAAAAAATTTTTTTTCATATAAAAAAATTTAAAAAAAATTTTTTCCCTCAAAAAAAATTTTTTCCCTCAAAAAAAAAATTTTTTTCATTTAAGTTTTTTCCCTCAAAAGAAAATCTTTTTCCCTTAATTGGGGGAAAAAAAATTTTTGTTTAGGGATACAATTTTTTTGACGGAAAATTTTTTTTTGGAAATATTTTTGTTTTTTTTTGGAGAAGAAAAGTTTTTGAGATGAACGAATAACACTGTGCTTCCTATAGTGATTATGTACTTGAGCAATGACCTAGTAGATGTTGTAGGTCTGAGCTGAGTACACCACAAAACCTTGTTTCAAAATTTTATAATTCGAATTTCCAACACCGTCAATTTTCAATCGATTTTTTCTAACGTTTTTAGAAAGAGGATTAATTGAGATTTGTAAACATATAAATAGTTTTATATGCGTATCTAAAATTTGTACTTTTTTGTCTAAATTTTTAAGCTTTGACCATATTTTATTGCATTTTTTTTCAAACACAATAATATTTTAATCACCATAATTACAGCATATTTTATTAGTAATCAAATGAGCATTTCGTCACCAAAAATGCAAAAGGCCGTAACTAACATTTTTATTTTTTTTACAGGAGAAGCAAAAAACATCATAAAACAAAAACTACTTAAAACTTAATACCCAAATTTTAGAATCAAGCTTAAAAAACAAAGATGAATTTATTTATGAAAAAAAAAAAAAAATTATGGGAAAATAGTAGTTTTTAAGTAAAGGGCCGTAACTACAATACAAAAAGTCAATTTTGAATTTTTTGTTAGTTATGGCCTTTTGAATTTTAGGTGACGATTTGCTCATTTAAAACGAGTAAAAATATCTCAAGAGTTCTTGGGGCTCCTAGTTACATATTTTGTTTAAAAATTATTTAGAAATATTCATGAAAAAGTTTACTTCATAAATCATATTGATCATTTTGGCAAATTTAATTTCAATAAAGCAGATTTTATTGGTTTAAATGATTATTTTAAATTAATTGATTGATAAATTCTCTCTAATTCTGAAGATCCAGATTTAATTAACTCTTTTATTGTCAACTCATTTTGACAATGCGATTGAAACAAATGTTCCACAGATCGAACCAAAATTTAATCGTAAACCTCCGTGGTATAACTCAAGGCTATGTCACATGAAAAATATTAAAAATAAAGCCTACAAAAAATTTACTACATCGAGAAATGATGAAGATCGTGCTTATTTTACATTAGTTCGAAACGAATATATGTATGTAATTTCTTTCGAAAATAAAATTAAAACAAATTCTTCAGCTTTTTGGCATTTTAAAAATAGCAAAATAGATAATAATGACATTCTCAAACGTATGTTTTTCGGTAATTTGTCATCTGATTGTAATTCAGAATCCTGTGATTTATTTGCAGATTATTTCAAACAACATTTGTTAAACCCAGATCTAATTTTTGTAATTTTCAACCATTACACCAGATTACAGATCGTATGCCAAATTTCGATATTAGTATAGAAGATGTTTTGGCTACCATAAATTCCTTAAAATATCGTACTAAGTTCTCTATTAGCTCATATCCTTCAATATTTATCAAAAAATTATCACAACTAGCAGATGCCAGCGCTCGAAATTCGAGAGCAATTTCTAGGCAACTTTATTTCTCAACTTAGCCAATTCACAAACCAACATTTTTTTGTATTATTATTATTGTGAATGAAGATAACAAACTCATTAACAAATACATCAACAAATTTAATAAACACACACATAGTATATGTATAATTTTATGTATGTGTTAGTAGCAACTTTAAATGCAATTTTTCTCAAAATATAGGAAAAAATTTAAAAATCTGTAAATCTGGTGTACAGCTAAAAAGAAATACCTTTCAAATAATATACGTTTGTTCAAAATCGGGATAAAATGGTAGAACAAAACATCGGTAACAAGAAATCGCCTAGCCTATTAATATTATAGATATATCGTTATAGTTTTGGTTTGCGACGTACTCAACCTACAACCTCCACTAGGTCACTAAGTACATTAAAAAAATTAATTTCGCACTAAATTGTAATTTGAGCTGTATTTAATTTTCGTGTTAGTTGAAAACACTAAAGCAAGTATGAAATTGAACGAAAATGTAGCGTTTTGTATGAAAATTCACAGTTCTGCTAACATTTTCCTTCATATCTTTATCTTTCGCTTGTTTTCATTAAGTATTCATTATAAAAACAAACAATTTGAGTAAAATTGTGGTTTGAAGAGACAGATAATTTTAATTTCCGCTTTTTATTCGATGAGACACAAATGAAATACATATTAAACTAAAAGTTTTCAAAACCTTTATCCCTAAATTACGAAAAAAAAAAATTTAAATAAAAAGTATCTAGTACAGAAAAGTTAACGAGTTTACCATCACTATATTGAAATGAATAAAGTTCATCACTGAAACATTGTCAACAGAGAAATTCTCTATTAACACCTCCAATGGCCTATCCGATTCTAATTTCCTTACCACGCTCCATTGATTGAAAAATTATTATTTTTCTTCTAACAAATTGTTTGAAATCAAGAATATTTTTTTAATTGTTCGTGAAAGTCGGCTGCAGATAATTTTGGAATAACAATAGCTTAAATAAAATGGAATGTTTGCAGTACTTCCATCAACATGCATGCTTACTTATATATGTATATATAAATATATATAAAAGGTGAATATACAAAATGTATTATAAATTTTTTTTCACATTAATTTCAACTATTTACTAAACTAAATATAAAACTAGTTAAAAATAAAACTAAACAAATACTTAATTAACTACAATTACAACAAAATATATCAAAAATAATCTTAAGTAATAAAAGGTTAGCAGTTAGCCCTACAAATGTCATAGTTATGTTAAAATTGTTCAGAAAATACCATTAACGTAGAAGACGTTAAAACATTTACAAGACAACTGTGAATATCCGAAATGAAATGAAAATAAATGTTTCAAAAACAAACCATGCATTTAAATAAAATTTAATAATTTACCACTACAACATAAAATTAAAATAATAACAAAGCATCTCGCAACAGTCGAAGCGTAAAATATATTTTTCGATAACTTGTTCATTCTTTGGCGGTTGAATTTTTACATTCATGCTTGAAATAATTTCGATTGGCAAGGCAAGGCAAACGAAAATGAAAAATTTTTTAAAATTAACATAACGGCAACTTAATTGAATGTTTATAAATGGATTTTTAAATTGGAGTCATACATTTATGACGGAACAAAGAAACTTAATTAAAATTTGTATATCTGCTATGCAAAAGTTTCAAGCGATATATTTTTTTATCATTAAATTGAAACTATTTGTTTTATAGGCCTTAAGGCTTAAGAAGAGTATGTACAAAAAATCATAAAAGAAGCTTTAAAATCAAATACAGAAAACTAGAACTTGGGAATATATTTTTTTTATACAAAAAAAATAATGTAACCCATGCTTTTTTTCTGCTAAACATTCAATATTGAGCTACGCTGTCCATTTTGCGAAAGAAAAGCTTAAAAAACTCAAAATTACAAATGATAAACACACCTATTGGTTTGATCGTTTATTGTGTAAGTGGTGCCATCAACAAGTGCATGAGGATTTGTGGTGGAATTCAAACGAACATCTGTAATTTCAAATTTACGTTTTAATGAATTCACTTTAGACGCATCCGCATTCGAATTAAGGTTTTCATTATGATTTTGAGTATTTAAATTATTATTATTGCAGCTTTGTGCGGGCAAAATGGGTGGCGGTTTTATAATAGCATTTTTATTTTTTATATGAGGCTTTTTAATGTTGGCCGTCGCAATCGGTTTTGTTGCCATTGCATTGTTCGATTTTGATACTGATACATTTGTGTTTTTTTCAATATTTAGTTTTGATAAATTTCCATACGATGCGGAAGAATGCAAATTATTACGTATAGATAGATTGGGTATTGTTATGCTAGAAACTAGTTTGGTTTGAGATGGTGTGAATTTAGTTGCAGTTGTTTGTGTATTATTTGAGGTAGTGCTTTTTGTTGCAGTTGTTTTAGAAGGCTTTGGTGATTTGTGTGGTGCTATTGGTATTATTGGTTTTGGTTTTATCTTAACACTAGTGTTGGGTGATAGAGGTAGGGAACATTTAAACGTGGATGTAGATGATGAAGAATTGGTAGTAGTAGAGGTAGGAGAATGCAAGTCATTACAGAAATTAGGCGTTATTGTGGTATTTGAGCTATTGCTAAAAGAAAAACCATGTTTTGGTGTTGATACATACATATTTTCAGCTAATTTGCCACCCACAAACAACGGATGATGACGACAGTAGTAGACGAATAAACAAAAGGCCGCCATAAGGGGCAGCACCGCGAAAAAGAAGATATACATAAATCTCTGGAAAGCTGCATGACCTGGAGTAGAACGAAAATTGTTATGTTATTAAATATTGTTAATTTAATTAAACTCATTTTGATTCATTGCGTTTCATTTTAGTTCAATATAAATCAATTCAATTTAAATAATTGCAATTAAATTTAAATCAATCCAATTTAATTATTTGCAATTCATATTAAATCAAGTTAAAAATACAATTCAACTACTGTAATTAATTTGAAATCAATTAAAATCCATTAAATCTATTTAAATGAATACATATCATTCAATTCAATGCAGTCTTACTGATAGCAATTTAATTCAATTAATTTCAAATCATTTAATTTTAATTTAATTCATTGCAAATCATTTCCATTTATTATAATTTATTGCCTTTCATTTCAGTTAAATATAACTTAATTAAATTTAATTAATTGCAATTCACATTAGTTTAATTTAATTCATTGCAATTAATTTTAATTAAATTTAAATCTACTAAATTCAATTCAGTGCAATTCACTTTAATTCGATTTAAATTCATTCAATTTATTTTAATTTAGTTTAATTAATTTTTTTTTAAATCAACTTTAATCATTATGATTAATTTGTTAAATACAATTCATTTTAATTAATTTTACTTCAATTAAGATCAATTCTATAAAATTCAAACCATTTCAATTCAATGCAATTCAACTCAAATTATTAAATTGCAATTTATTTTAGTTCAATATAAATCAAATTACTTAATTGGAATTCACTTTAATTGAATTTAAATGCATTAAATTAAATTTATTATAATTCAATTTAAATCAATTCAATTTCATTCATTGCAATTCATTTTAAATCAATTTATTAATTTAAATTAAATTAAATTCATTTTAATTCAATGCAATTCAACTCGAATTAATTCATTGCAAATCACTTTTGTTTAATATAAATTGAAATACCATTTAATGCAATTCACTTTAGTTCAATTTAAATCCATTTAATTTAATTTATTATAATTCAATTTAAACCAATATAATTTAATTCATTGGAATTCTTTTTAAATCAAGATAAATCAATATATTATTTCAATGAATGCATTTATTGCAATGTGATACATTTTAGTTCAAATAAAATCAATTCTTTAAAATTCAAATCAATGCAATATTTTAAAAAATAACTTTATTGTAATTCACTTTAGTCGAATATGAATCAAATACCTTCATTGCAATTTACTTTAATTCAATTTAAATCCAGTCAATTATATTATAATTTAATTTAATCAATACAATTTAATTAATTGCAATTCATTTTAAATCAATTTATTAATTTAAATTATATTAAATTAATTTAGATTCATTTAATTCAATGCAATTCAACTCAAACTAATTCATTGCATTTCACTTGAGTTATGTATAAATCAAAATACCATTTAATGCAATTCACTATAGTTCAATTTAAATCCATTTAATTTAATTTATTATAATTTAACTTAAATCAATATAATTTAATTCATTGGAATTCTTTTTAAATTAAGATAAACCAATATATTATTTCAATGAATGCATTTATTGCATTGTGATACATTTAGTTCAAATAAAATCAATTCTTTAAAATTCAAATCAATGCAATATTTTAAAAATGACTTTATTGTAATTCACTTTAGTCCAATATGAATCAAAAAACTTCATTGCAATTTACTTTAATTCAATTTAAAACCAGTCAATTATATTATTATAATTTAATTTAATCAATTCAATTTCATTCACTGCAATTAATTTTAAATCAATTTAAATCAGTTTATTTAATCTCAATTAAATTATAATCATTTTAATTCCATTTAATTAACTTCTATTAAATTCAACTAATTTCAATTCAACAAAATTAAATTCAATTCACGAAATTTATTCATTCATTGATTCAATAAAAATTAAATTCAAATTCAGTCAATTCAATTAAATTCAAATCATTCATCCAATTCAATTAATTTAAATGACAGTTATGAATTGAATTGCAATTCAATTAATTTCAAATCATTTCATTTTAACTTAATGTAATTTAATATAATTAATTGCAAATCATTTTAATTAATTTTAAATCATTGTAATTTCTATCAAATCAATTCAAATAATTTTTAATTTATTTCAAGTCATTTAAATTCAGTGCAATACAATTGAATTGAATTCAATTTATTTCAATACAATTCAATTAATTACAAATTAAATTCAATTAATTTTAAATTATTTCAATTCAATGCTATGCAATTCATTGCAATTCATTTCAATTCAATTTAATTCATTGCAATTTATTTAAGTTCATTTTAAATCAATTGAGTTAATTAAATTAAATTCAATTCATTTCATTTAATCAATTTCAATTAATTCAATACAATAAAATTCAATTCAACCCATACAATTTATTTTAATTCAATTTAAATCAATTGAAGTCAATTAAATTCAAATCATTCATTCAATTTAATTCAATTTAAGTGAAACATTTCAATTCAATTAATTTCAAATAATTTCATTTTAATTTAATACAGCAGAGCCCAGCCCACGAAATTCAAGTGCAAATTTTAGCAAATTTTATTTTATCGTTCAATTTGTATGCCACCTAAAGGTATTCAAATTTTTGGCAGTTCACAATTTAACACACGGTATGTGTTATGCAATTATTGTAATGAAATCTCTACGTTAACTTTCGTGCTGCATAATGTAAAGTTGATTGTGAACGCATAACTTTCCTCAGTTAATAGCTCAAAAGAAAGAGCTTGATCAACTGAGTGTTCTGAGAGTGAAACGATCAAGATCCATTCATTAGAAGAGGAGCTATGAGAATTCGAATTGCTTGAGTGAGTGTGTCCCATAAGAAATGTACAGGGAAGAATCGCGTTTGAGTATAACTTGAGTAAGGTGGGAGTTGAGTAAATTTCAATGATTGATGACATATCTGTGTCTAAATACCTTTCCTTAAAAAAATGAAGGAAACCGGCCGTATAGAACGGCCAGACGGACTGACTTTAGTTTTCATAAATTTTTTTTAATATATAAGATAATTCAACTTAATTCATTGCAATTAGTTTAAATCCAATTTAATTAAATTGAATTAATTTCAATATAATGCAATGCAATTGATTCAATTATTTCAATATAATTCAATTAATTTCAATTGAAATTCGCTATATTTTAAATCATTTTAATTCAATGCAATGCAACTCATTGCAATTCCTTTTTATGCAATTTAATTCATTTCAATTCTTTTAAATTCAATTGAACCAATTTAAATATTTTCAGTTAAATTAAATTAATTTCAAATTAATTAAATTCGATGCAATTCGATATATTTCATTTGCAATTAATTTTAATTCAATTTAAATAATTTCAATTCAATTATTATTATTGAATTCAGTTCATTTAAAACCAATTCAATTCAGTGAAATGTAATTGTCTTAAGTTCAATTCAGTTCAAATCGATCTCACACAATTTAATTTAATACCATTCAATTAATTTAAAAACATTCATTAAATGCAATTTATTTTTACTCAGTTCAAATTAATTGAATTTAATTCATAACAATTTGTTTTAATTCAATTTAAATCAATTCAAATAATTTCAATTAAATTCAGTTCATTTGAATTCAATTTAGTTCAATTTGCTTCATTTGCAATAATTTAATAAAATTTAAACATTTCAATTCAATTAATTTTAAATAATTTAATTTTAGTTGAATATAATTCAACTTAATTCATTGCAATTAGTTTAAATCCAATTTAATTAAATTGAATTAATTTCAATATAATACAATGCAATTGATTCAATTATTTCAATATTATTCAATTAATTTCAAATGAAATTCGTTATATTTTAAATCATTTTAATTCAATGCAATGCAACTCATTGCAATTCCTTTTAATGCAATTTAATTCATTTCAATTATTTTAAAATAAATTTAACCAATTACAATAATTTCAGTTAAATTAAATTCATTTCAATTTAATTAAATTCGATGCAATTCAACTTATTTGATTTGCAATTAATTTTAATTCAATTTAAATAAATTCAATTCAATTATTATTATTGAATTCAGTTCATTTAAAACCAATTCAATTCAGTGAAACTGTCTTAAGTTCAATTCAGTTCAAATCGATTTCATTCAATTTAATTTAATACAATTCAATTAATTTAAAAACATTCATTATTTTAACTCAGTTCAAATTAATGGAATTTAATTCATAGCAATTTGTTTTAATTCAATTTAAATAAATTCAAATAATTTCAATTCATCTGAATTCAATTTAATTCAATTTGCTTCATTTGCAATTGGTTTTAATAATCCAATAAAATTTAAATAATTTCAATTCAATTGTTATTGTTATTGACTTATTGAATTCATTTAATTTCAAATCAGTTCAGTGTAGCGCAATATACATACAACTCAGTTTAATTCGATTTCATTCAATTGAATAAATTTCAAAACATTCATGAAATGCAATTAATTTAAACTCAATTAATTAATTTTCAACAATTTAAATTCAATTTCAAATAATTTCAATTCATTTGATATCATTACAATTCATTGCATTTGCTTTTAATTAGATATAAGTAAAAGTAATATCAATCAAATTTCAAAAAATCATTTCAATTAAATTCATTGCAGTTCATTTTAACTTACAAAAAATAACTTTAATTCAATTAATTGCATTTCATTTTAATTTAATTTAATTAATTTAAAATCTCGTTTTGGAATCACTGTTTTAATAGATTTCTAACAAATATACTTACTATTAGGATTTGTGGCAGGACCACTATCTATGGATCCACCAGGACCTGGTGATTTACACGTTGCTCCCGTAAAACCAATATTACAATGACAATTACCCTTACTGTTGCAAATACCATTGCCATTACAATTTTGCGGACATTCTTTGCCCATGCCCGTGTAACGCAAATGATTTATAGCCAAACATTTCTGATCGACACACATTTTACTGTCACCACATTTGGCACCGTTGGGAGCTAAACCCGGATCTGTCGATTGTAGACCCAAATCGACCAAGGCCGATCTACAAGGTACGATATTGTTGTTATGTGTTATAAATGAGTGTGCAAACTCAGCGGCCGTTTCTATGCCAAATTCCAGACGTTCGTTTAAATGGCGACAGTGCAACATGCCACACAAAGCATTCTCCTCTTCGCAAGGTATATATGTCTCATTTAAACGATTATAACCACAGTTACCTACACGTTTGCCTTGCACATTCATTTGCGCATAACAGGGCTCAGAATTCTCGCCCGTAGGTCCCCACAAAGTGCGACATTGATACGAATGAGAACGACAATTGCCCTGATAACAATAAGCCTGGCCACTGTCACATTCCTCAGTGTCACGTTTGAAAACATCCAACGGACAATATTCCGATTCTCCGGTACAATATTCGGGTAAATCACATTCGTTTTCAGCATTACGACACTGGGTTCCAGCCAGTTTCGGACGACATGTAGTCAAATCACAACATTCGCCGGTAGCACACGAGGCATTTGTATGCAGCATACAGGTGAACGGATCACAACAGGTATTTTCACAATAATTGGGCAAACCGCAATCGCACTGTTCACCCGGTTCCACAAAACCATTACCGCATTGAGGCGAATCGAACAGTTTGGTGGGCTTATTACGTAAACAATAATTCATGCCACGCGAGAAGGCTATATTCAATTGATCTATGCTACAGGAACTCCAATGGGTGGGTAAAACTGAGGTGCTACTAGCAGACATAATACATTTTTCATCTTGACATTTGCAGTCACTCGAATCATGTTCCATTCCAAAATTATGACCCAATTCATGAGCCATAGTAGTGGCTACTACACCGACAATGGGACTATGTTCAACATTTATACTGCCAGAGTACACATGAGTGCAGATGGGCCCTTTGAAGGCTTTACCTGAAAAGGAAGGGCAAATAAATATAAATTACAACTCTCCTAAGATTACACTCATTATTTTAACATACCTACTATACCCTTGTCAAATTTAACTTTGGTTAACAATTGAGCCGAATCATTGGGATGTTGCAATACCAATTTTGTACGTCTGTAATTTAAAAATTGTTTTAATGTCATATCAGCATCGGGTGTAATTTCGATTTCATTCGATTCATTCCATATAACGACACCCACTAAAGCTATAAAAATGTTTAAAGGCACATAAAGCTGTTAAAGGAAAAAAGCAAAGAATCAAGTTTAAGAATAAAAATAATTTTTAGAATTTCTTATTAAATCACTACTTACAGCATTCATAATATTCGCTAAATCTTTACAATGTTGATGGACTTTTTTGTAATTTTCATTGAAAGATTTAAAAGCCTTATTGTCCACCACAATAACAATTTCCACATATGAAGAATGTTTATTGGAATTATAAGGACCACGAATCATATTGCTGTCATCATAGGAACGTTTGTGCTGTGAAAAAGTGTTAAGGAAATTTATTATAGAATTTTTATGTTGGAAAAAATAAAACAATAAATGAATAACTAACCCTTAAGATACGATTAAATTCTGAACCATCTATGTGGTTGGCTATATCGGGCAGCTTTTTATCTTCTAAATTTTTAAGAAAATCCTGTTTCTCTTCATTGTGCTCATGATCATAGCCGCAAGTGGCATTTTTAACAAAATCTTCATGTCTGAAAATGGAAATTAAAATTTATTTTTTAGAAAAAAAACCATTACTTCAAATTTTTAGCATAAAAAATATATATGTATGTATAATATAATAAAATGCTATTAGATTAAAATAAGTTCCAAATACTTTTAAAATACAAGCAACCAAAGAAAATTGTAGTCGTTCTAGACAGACTATACGATACCCTATACCCAGTTTAGAGAAAGGCTCGTGGGGCCAAATAATTTAATATAGAATATAAGCATAAAACAAATTTGAGTGGCATTGCTAAAAATGTTTGCCTTTCGATATAAAAAAGTTCATATCCGATGCAATTTTTATATGTGGACTTGGTCAAAAATGGACCGGCCTGGAGCACATTTGGTAAAGTCAATTATTTTTTGCAAAAACCTATGGAAACCCAACTTGAGAAAAATCTGCACATTATTTTTTGTATTTTGATAAATTTTAATCAAGATCGGGGAGCTGCTTTAGTTTTATTGCTACGGATAAGAACTGCTTTAGAGGATTTATTTTTTGAATACTGATTACTGGGTGTAATAAATACACACAAACCAAATTTAACTAAGATCTATGTATATGATAATTTGGCTTTTGGGGCAATTTAGGTCTACCTCACATAGGTCATTTGTATAGGGACTAAGTCTGATAATGCAACGATTTTCAGCAATTTCAATAGCGACCGTCCTATGGCCAACAAAAGCGTATATACCAAATTTTATGAAATCGGCCAGTAGTTCCATTACAAGGTATATATTGACATATAGACGGGCGGATTTTGTTAAATCGCCTCAGAAAGTAATTCTGAGTCGATCGGTATAATAAAAGATGGGTTTAGGTAAAATATTTTTGGTAGTTATAAACATCATCACAAACATGTGATACCCTGACCATGTAGTGGTATCCTCTTATATATAATAATCTAACCCATAAAAACAAAGTTTTTATTAAACCTCTTTCTTACCTTATAGTGCGTTTACATCTAAGTAAAATCTAGTATATATGTACGAGATTTCGAGCACAATCTAGCTCATTTTTACTAGATTTCCCATACAAAACAAAATCTAGCTCGTTACTAGATTTTAGCAAAATCTCACTAAATCTTGTCAAACTTGGGCACTACCAAATGATACTACTGTGTATTTTTATTATTGTAGTAGAAAACTACAACACAGTGACTGAAAACTTGACATTTAACAAAAACAAAAGCAAACAAGTTGAACAGAAAGGAAATAAAATATTAATTATTAATACAAAATGACGAATCTATAATAAAAAAAATATTTAGTAATTGAAAAGTTATAACGTTTTATTTTTTTATGTGCTCATTCCAATCTACTATAAATTGATTGTGAAAAATACATTTGTTTTTGTTGTTCAAACAATACATTTAACAAATGCATTAGCATTTGTAAAATTTCTGTTTCAGCTTGTGCTTTTTTCATTCTTGATGCATAATATAATAATAAAATCTGCTGCTTTTAAGAATTTTCCATATTTCCATTTTCATATTGTTTTGTTTATATGTATGTTTTATTTTAATCAGCTGTTTATTGTTGCGGAAACAAAATCTCACAAAACGTCAAAAAATTTAGATGTAAACGGTATAGATTTTGAAATAGATTTCAAATAAAATCTACTAGATTTTCCTTAGATGTAAACGCACTATTATGCATATGTGCGTGACTGTGTGTGACTATTATCTTAAAATTGATCTTCGGTTACAACAAGTCTATGGACAAAGTTTCAGATCCATCGGATGTGGGGAAGTAGGGTTTTAATCTCTCCGTGACTGTGCGTGACTATGTCAAAGTTAATCTTTTTTCACAGCAAGTCTATCGACCAAGTTTTAGGTCGATCAGATAAAGGAAAATGGGTTTTAAATCACTCCGTGACTGTGCGTGACTATGCGTGACAGCGCGTGACTATGTTGAAGTTGATCTTTCTTTACAGCAAGTATATCGACCAAGTTTCAGATCGGTCGGATGAGGTAAATGACATTTAGATCACTCCGTGACTGTGCGTGACCATGCGTGACTGTGCGTGACTAAGTCAAAGTTAAATTTTTTTTCACAGCAAGTGTATGGACCAAGTTTGAGATCGATCGGATGAGGAGAAATGACATTTAGATCACTCCGTGACTGTGCGTGACCACACGTGACTGTGCGTGACTAAGTCAAAGTTCACCTTTTTTTTACAGCAAGTGTATGGATCAAGTTTGAGATCGATCGGATGAGGAGAAATGACATTTAGATCACTCCGTGACTGTGCGTGACCACGCGTGACTGTGCGTGACTAAGTCAAAGTTCATCTTTTTTTCACAGCAAGTGTATGGACCAAGTTTGAGATCGATCGGATGAGGAGAAATGACATTTAGATCACTCCGTGACTGTGCGTGACCACGCGTGACTGTGCGTGACTAAGTCAAAGTTCACCTTTTTTTACAGCAAGTGTATGGATCAAGTTTGAGATCGATCGGATGAGGAGAAATGACATTTAGATCACTCCGTGACTGTGCGCCACCACGCGTGACTATGCGTGACTACCCCAAAATTAATCTGTATTCACGGCAAGACTATGGGCCAAGTTTCAGATCAATTGGATAAGGGAGAATGGGGTCCACCCATGGCAGACAGACAGACAGACACACAGAGAGTATGGGTTAAAAGAAAGAGTTTAAAAATATAGTTTTGCATGGTTGTTTGTTTGTTTGTGGATTATAGGAGGCTACACCAGCAGGTAACTGCCTATCTTTAAAAAAAAACTATACAACTTCAAAATCGAATAAAAACTCGCCAAGAAAGAGCAAATGCCCCAGACCACTTTTGTGCCAAAAAACACTAGGTCGTGAAATTTGACGGTAATTTTTTCAACTTTAAGA
Source organism: Cordilura impudica (assembly GCA_963682025.1). Lineage (NCBI taxonomy): Eukaryota > Metazoa > Arthropoda > Insecta > Diptera > Scathophagidae > Cordilura > Cordilura impudica. The sequence continues at coordinate 25,129,376 of OY821517.1, forward strand.
AATTAATTAAAGCCATCATTACTTTTTTTGTCTCTATACCTACAAGTGTTCAGACATGAATTATTTTATTACCACGTTGTTAACCTATTGCGTAATGAGACCAAAGATGAAAATTTTTTTTTGATAAAATCCTTTAAAAAACTCCTTTTTTAGGTTTTAAAAAATTTTCTTAAACAAAATTTCAATAAATGGATCTGGCACTTTAAAGTTTTGTTAAATGTATGTTAGAGATTAACTGTGTGAATTTTTAAGTAAATTCCTCTGCCAGAATTTTTTTTACAAAGCATTTTTTTAGGGGATTTCGAGAAAAATGAGATTTTTGTGAAATATTAAGTAAATGTACTGTTTCTAAATACTTTGTATCAAAAATTTATCAGTTTTATACTTTAAAATGTTATATTTTATCTTAATGGCCTAGGGTTTCGGAAAAAATTATATGATCCCATTATCTCTTTTGGACTTGGGGTCACATATGACCAAACTTTGAATTTCGGCATACTTCAAAAAATTAATTGTTCTAGTAAACTTGATGGAAGCCCTTACTATGGGTTGGGAAATAAAATTGTCTATATTTTACGAAAACTTACCCTTATGTGCTGCTAGGAGTAAAATGATCCAAAATTCAGCAGTATTTTCAAAATATTTGAATTTTTGATTTAACCCATACAGGACATAAAAATTCATATATTTTGCATATATTTTTCCTCTATTATTCTACATTATCGATTGTTTGGAATATACTATGTTATTAAAAAAAAACCGGCCCTTATCGTTTATTGAAATCTCTACATGCTAACGCTATTCGGGAATAATTCCACGACTAAATTAGAATTAATTATAGGTGCTTTATGACTAATTGAAATAAAATTGAAATTTTATGAAATATCAATTTCCTATAACGGAAACTACCAACCTCTCCATATAACAGGAAGGAAGAAATGTCTATATATATAAATAGCAAATATTTGATTAACTACTTAAAATCATCTAGACCAAAGAAATGTATTTGGAAAAGTACCCAGTACAAACATAATTTAAACGGAACAGATTTTAATGAAATCATATTCTTTTTAACTTTCTAATTTAACGTTTCTAAAACTGAAGTGAAGGCAGCTCCAGTCTGGTTTTGTAATAATTTAGATAACAAAAATTAATTGTTACTTTGCAACACTTTGCAAAAGCCAGTAAGTACTGAAACAGAATACAGGTTACCATGGTATGATTATATTTCCTACGGGGCATGTAGTTGTTTTCTTTCATATTTTTTTTTTCTGTTTGGATTTGTTTACTTATTTGCCAAATAAACCACAAACAAATATTTATATGTTTTTTATTTACTTTGGATAGCTGCTAGCACTGGAAGCAACAAACTGGCAATAGACTAATCGCTACTTCTGGCACAACTAACGCTACTCGCCCGCCCTCTTCTTGCGTCTTGTGTTAGTTAAGTTTTATTAAAATACTTATCACAATATTAAAATCGTGCTTTAAATGTTATAGCAATCATTAAATAAACATTAAATAAACAATATATTACTTTTTCATTAAGCAAATTTTAATAGGGCAATTGTAAGAGAATTATATCTATAATATTAATAGGCTAGGCGATTTCTTGTGACCGATGTTTATCCCGATTTTGACAAAACGTATATTATTTGAAAGGTATTTCTTTTTAGCCGTTTTGCAGATTAACAGATTTTAAATTTTTTTTCTTTATTTTGAGTAAATTGCATTTAAAGTTGCTACTAACACATACATAAAATTATACAATGCTATGTGTGTCTTATTATAAGTATTTGTTAATGTGTTTGTAATAAAAATGAGTTTGTTTTTTGTGTTGATTTGTGAATTGGCTATAATTGATTACCATATCTTTAGGGTCTTTATTTAATGAAAAAATTAAATTTCCTAGAATTTGCACTCGAATTTCGAGGGCTGGAATCTGCTAGTAATTATTGTTTTATATTAAAATGAGTTAAAGCTTTATATAACTTACTATTGAAACAAGTATTTTAATTTTATATTTTATTCATTAAAGAAACATTTTTTTTGTAGAGATAAAGTTGGTCTTAATAACTGTTTGTACGTTTTGGAATACGAAACAAGTAAGAAAATTATAGTCGGTCTAGACCGTAGCGCCGTCCTGTTGAAACCAAATGTTGCCAATATCCTCTTCAATTTTTGTGAACAAAAATTCGTTCAACATGGCCCGATAACGATCGCCATTGACTGTAACAGCCACTCCTTGCTCATTTTCGAAGAAAAATGGCCCAATTATGCCTCTGGACCAAAATCCGCACCAAACAGTGACTCGTTTTGGGTGTATCGGCTTTTCAATGTATGCGTGCGGGTTTTCTGTGCCCCAAATGCGACAATTTTGCTTGTTTACATACCCGCCAAGATCAAAATGAGCTTCATCTGAAAAGATGATTTTTTTTTGGCAAAATCGGCATCTTCTGTAAGTCGATCGCAGGCCCACTTAGCGAAGCGAAAACGCATTGGATGGTCAGTTGGCTTCAACTCCTGAACCAATTGGACTTTGTATGGCGTCATACCAAGGTCTTTATGCAAAATTGGTCTTAATGATGCCTCCGAAATGTTCAATTCTTGAGAACGACGGTGAATTGATGTTGATGGCGCTTCACGCACATTTTCTGCCACAGCAGAAATATTCTCGGGTGTACGCACTGTTTTTGGGTTTTCACGCTTTGGTTTATCGATGAGGATGTCAATTTCTTTCACTTTTTTCACAAGATAACGAACATACGGAGCTGACGGTCTTCTCTTCTTCCAAAATCCATACGTAATTTTCGCACACATTCTGCAACATTACCATGATTTTCAAAGTAATGTCGCAATATTTCCCAGCGTTGTTCAAGCGTATACACAACCATATTCGTTCAGCGGAAGGATAAAACCAACTATCTGTGAAATCAGACATGAAGTGTTACCATTCACGAAATAAGCACTAGTTGAAAAAAAAAAACGTTAGATGGCGGACCCTTTAGATATCGGTAAAATTTGGTTTGAGTGCGTTTATTATACCCATTAATAAGCAGACCAAAAATAAACCCTGTAGGGCAATTCTTAGTTATAGTCCCGATCTTCATTTAAATCTATCAACAACCAAAAATTTTGCACAGATTTTTATCAAATTTGAATAGGTTTTTGGAAAAAATAAATGACTACCAAATATGGTCAGTCGATTTGTAGGGAGGCAAACAAATCGCTCAAGTGACAAGGAAAATCATATTCTAGGGTTCAAAATAAGAAACTTTGCCCAAGGAACCATAACCCTAAAACGAATTCTGATGTCCCGACTTTTGACCTGTTTGTCTGTCTGTCTGCCGTGTATGTTTGTATGGGGTATCCCATACGTGACTATGCGTGACTGTCTGTGACTATCTTAAAATTAATCTTTGGCCACAACAAGTCTATGGAAAAGATCGATAAGATGAAGGTAACTGGGGTTTAAATCATTCCGTGACTGTGCGTGACTATGCGTGACTGTATGTGACTATCTTAAAGTTAATCGACCAAGTTTCAGATCGATCGGATAAGGGAGAGTATGAGTTAAAAGAAAAAGTTTCAAAAGCACATGTTTGCAAAAATCCATAAACGGCACCAGAGTACGTTGTACGAATTATCTCACCAGACATATGCGAGAGTGAGAAGCACCTATTACACGCGTGAGAAAAGCTACAGCGTAAACTGTTCTTAAATAACTAATGATACGAACGAAGGTGTGTCTATCCAGCGAGCGAACAATTGCAACTGACATTGACATTTTCGACAGAAGTTAAAGTTAAAGTTGTTTAGCAATTAATCTAGAATATTGGTAATTATCAGTTTGTATTTTGTTAATCAACAAGATTATAACTCTATTCGCATTATAAATTACGAGGGCGGTCCCAGAAGAGCCCGGACTGACGTATATATGGCGCTAGTAGTTTGAAAAAAAAAATACTTTGATGAAGAGTCGCAACTTTATAAAGCATATCTTTTCAGTTTCAAGGCGTTTAGTATTTTTTTGTTTAGTATTTTTTTTGGAGCCATCAAAAATAAACGATCTCAGTGAATTTGTAAAAATAAAAAAAAAAATGGTTACCGTTATGTAATTCAATACTTTAATTTGATATGCCAAGACGAACGCGCAGTGGTGGACCAATGGAGGTGGCCATGTCTGATACGATTAAGACAGTCCACAAAATAATATTGGATAATCGTCGTTTGAATGTAGTGCGTGAGCTAGCTGAAATGATAGGGATTTCAAAAATTGCTATGCATCGCATATTGACCGATGAAAAAGTTGCCAGCAAGATGGGTGCCGCGTTTGCTCACAATAGAACAAAAACAGCGTCGTGAAATTGTTTTAATAGAGTGGTCGGTGATGTTTCACCACAATAAAGCCGAGTTTTAGCATCGAATCGTAAACATGGATGGACATGGGTCCACCACTTCACATCTGAGACAAAGGAACAGTCAAAAAAGCGGACTGAACTGGGAGAATTGTGTCCAAAGAAGGCGAAAACAGATCCATCTGCATGCAAAAATATAGCGTCGGCCACAATTGCGATGGCCAGAATCCATGAATTAAAGTTCAAATTACTTCATCAGGCACCTGATTCGCCAATTTTAGCTCCCTCGGATTACTTTCTATAAAAATGGTGTTAAAGCTGGGAAAAGTGTGTCGAGATATATGGAGATTATGTTGAGAAAGAAATTAAAAAATTTTCCTAAATTTGTGCTTGTTTTGGGACCGCCCTCGCTGTTTAAACTAGATTGCAATACCACCAGTGTAAATGCACTATAAGTTGTTTTTCTAAATTTATTTTCCCTTAAAGTTTTTTATGTACATCAACAGTATTTTGTAAACGGTTTCCTTTTTTGCAATATCTTTATAAAACTTTTGGTTTTCTAGTTTAAAAGTATAAAATGTTACTCACTTAAATAAAAAATGGTCGCCGTGCAATTGTCCATCACTGCCAGAGTGTATGAAATATGTGTCAATGCCATCAAAAATAATGCCATTGATGCCACCATTGCAAGTCGACACAGCTACATATGATTGAGGTTGGTCACGTATAGAACCCTAGAAAAACGAAAGACAAAAAATAGTTTTGTCAAATAATAAAAAAAAAAAATAATAAAAACTGTTAAGTGAAAAGAATTGAAAGGAAACTTACCTGATAATGACATAATTCAATTTCAGTCTTTGTAAAATTTTTCACAACATGTCCTTGTGTTGTATTTGAATTTTGATAACGTAAAAAATGTTCATCCGGTAGTAAATGATCATTACGTTTGAGATCAAGTAAAATCCGTTGACCTTTGTGATGATACGTTAAAGTGATATGAGGTACATGAAGACCATCCTTGAAAAAAAAAGAATTTAATTTATTTTTAATTATGGATTAAAACGAATATTATTTTAAATACATTTTTAAATTATATTAAAGTTTTTGTTACTTTTCTTCTTTCAAAGATAAAAAAAATACTTTTTACATAACTAACATTATAATTAAATATAAAAATCTTGAATGACAACTTAACGACTATGTAAAAGAAAACCTCAATACCAAGGCCAAAACCAAAACCAAACCACCCACTGGTTTAAAATTTCATTTAACTAAATAAAATAATTAAATACTATCATTAGGGTTTGTTAAAGTGTGTAGTGGTGAGTAACTGTTTCAATGGTTTTGGTCTACTACAGGTCAGAGCTTGAAAATAATTAAATCTTTAACAGAAAGATAACTTAAAAAAATGATTTCATTAAATACTTTTTATGCATGTATTTAATTAAGGTTTTTATGATTTTGATGTCTTTGTAAATCGCTAAGGAAATTAATTAATTTATAATAATTTTTGAGATCAATTTATAGAAACTAGCGGATTCCAGCGCTCGAAATTCGAGTGCAATTTGTAGGCAGCTTTATTTTTCAATTAGCAAACCAACACTTTTATGGTTTATTATTGTGCATAAAGATAGCAAAGTCATTAATAAACACATTAACAAATTTAATACACACACATAGCATATGTATAATTTTATGTATGTGTTAGCAGCATTTTTAAATGCAATTTACTCAAAATAAAGGAAAAAAATTTAAAAATCTGTAAATCTGCAAAATGGCAAAAAAGAAATGCCTTTCAAATAATATTCGTTTGGTCAAAATCGGGATAAAATGTAGTACAAAACTTGGTAACAAGGAATCGCCTAGCCTATTAATATTATAGATACTTGAATTTATTTAATAAAACAAATCGAAGTTTATATTAATAAATTCGAGTTGATTTAAAACAAATTTTATTTTTTTCATCTAAATCTCGAACGAGATGCAACCATAAAAGATCACAAAACATTACTTCATTTATATAAATGTTATTGAGATTTTGTAAAGTTATTTCAGCACACCTCTCCTCAAGGAGCGACAGGTTTTGCTGAATTGGACCTCACAAAACTCTATGTAGAGTTGTTCTTAATCATCTCCAGATGCCAAAATTTCAAACCCCAAAATCGTACCTGCTTCGCTTTTCGAGAAATACATATATATATATATATAATGATATATTTATTCTGCAAAAATGATCATAAACTGAATCATTTTTCACTTTAATTCGAATTTCAAATGGATTCACAATATGCACAACCATAAATAATATATGCAGTGAATGTTTACTTGATATATATATATATATATAGCTGCAGACTAGAACGAGAGAAAGAGAGAGAGAGTTTTGCGCATACGCTAGTCGGCGATTCGCAGCTAAACCAAGCACACGCACGCAAATCAAATAATAATGAAAAAATGAATAAAAAGACAAAAAACTCTCACTCTGAAAATACAGTCAAGGTGTGTGGGCCTTGTGGTAAGAAAATTCTCTTCGGGATAGCAAGTGCTAATAAATTCCTCATTACTACAAAAATTGAGGGTTTGATAAAAAATTCATCAATATCAATTATGATATACAAAATGAAAAATTTCCTGTAAGCATTTGCAGAACTTGTTATCTGAGTATGCTTGACGCAGATAAGCATATTTTCAAACAGCCAATCCAAAATATGCCTGATTACGAAAGTTTAATTTTGCCAAAAAGTACTCGCACAACTCCTGATGTATGTAACTGTTACATATGCCTAACAGGTAGATATGTAGGTCATCAAAAACCAATAGCTCCAAACAGACGTAATTTGAATAATGAAATTAATTCGCCCAAAAGTTCGCGTTATGGTTCGACAAACGTTGTAAAACTTCCAAAGAAAGATAAAGAACCTAAAAAAGGACCTCCATACAGTGATGTATCGAATGCCATCAAGAGATTGGCAAGGGGATAAATCATAAATGTACGAATCCTCAAAACAATATCTCTAAGACTGTTGAAAAACTTCCAGGTGTTGCTAAAGAGCAAGTTGCATCTAAAGACGGCGAAAAGATTAAAGCTAAAGACGGCGCAAGCCGTCATATTGAGAATGAACAGGTTGAGTTAAGTACAAAAGGGTCCAAAATGAGAGTAGTTTTTAATTCTTCAATAAGAGAATATATGAAATTTACTGAAGTTAGTTTGGACAATTTTCGGGCTAACGTTGGACTGTCAAAAAATAAAATGAAAAAATTCTGTCCAAGCTCATTACCGGGAACACATGGTCGAGCAATCCAAACTCCTTGAAGATGTCTATCATACAGCTAAATATTCATTTGAATGTGACGGTGGGCAACAAGGTATGAGACCAGTAGTCTTTGCAAATGCGGAAGAAATTATCGAGGCTGTAATAATAGAAAGGGATTTTGAAGGGACTACTTGCGTCGAAGTAATGGCAGATGGCGGCCAGGGCTTTTTTAAAATATCCATGTCAATATTTCAAGAGAATTATTCTGCGGAACTGGATCGCAATATCAACGACCCTATGTTGAGAATGACAAAATGTCAACTGAAAATTCAAATAAAAGATGTAAATATTCAGAGGGTGGTAGTCTAGGAAAAAATCCAAGTTAGTGAGCGTTAAGCGTATCGTGCTGCTGTGCATAGTTCCAAAAATAAAAGAAACGTACGATAACGTGAAACTCTTGTTTGATCTGACAAAGATAAATGACATTTCTTTTAAATTTGTTTGCGATTTTAAATTGCTACTAATTATCAACCGACAGCAAACTGCTACAGCGATGTATCCTTGTCCATACTGCTTTGTTAGCCTCAATGATCTAAGAAAAAGTAATATGGAAAAGGATGAAGCTAGCAGTGCTGCAACCAGTGCTGCCAGCACTAGCTCCCATGCAGATAATTCAGACAGCTTCTTGAGATTAAAAACTTATGGAGACTTACGTCATGATTATGTAAAATTTGAGAAATTAGAAAAGAAAAAAAAAAATTTTGCGCAAGAATGCCACAGTACCGTCAATAGTCCGCTATTTAACGAGAGTAATGATATCCCTGTGTTACAGAAATGTATAATTCGGGAATTACACATTTTAATGGGATTCGTCAACCATTTATTTTGGAATGATTTGGTAGCTCTTTTGGGAAGAGACATTGCTCTGGAATGGCCGAGAATATTGAAAACTGTTTCAAGAAATTACCATGGGGAATGTTTTGAAGGCAATGCCTGTAGAGACTTGTTGAAAGCAGGTGATAAGATAACGATTATGATATCTATAAAAATGTCGGATTTATTGCTCTTGTACCTTATAAAAATGCCTTCAATAGTATGGAACGAGTAGTCAAATGTTGTTTTAGATCAGGTAAAGTAGGAAAGGGATTAAAATGATATTTGTCAGAGTTGGATAGGAATTTCAAAGCATTAAATATGATTGAGCATGTTTCTGAAACTCTAAAAATCCATGTTCTGCGAGAACACATTGAACAATGCCTTCAATTTATAGAACATGATAACGGGTTGGGATATTGGTCGGAACTAGCCGGAGAATCGGTCCACCGCTCATTTATGAGCATCTGGGAACGCTATAAGATAAATTCACTCGAAAATGAATTATATGATACCAACCTCCTCAAGGCAGTTATTGAATTCTCATCAGTGAACACATAATTAAAATATTGAAAAAAATTTAAAAAAGAAATGGAAAGAAAAATCATAAATTATAAAAAAAAAAATAAAAAAATTATAAAAAAAGAAATGAAAAAAAATTTATAAATTAAAAAAAAAATACAAAAAAAATTACAAAAAATTAAATGAAAAAAAAATTATAAATTATAAAAAAAAAATACAAAAAAACGATATAAATGGAGCCAAATAACCACTAAGTCCACGTCGTTGGCTCTGGGTTGCGCTAAAAGTGGTACGAGTGACTAATTAATCGATGAGGAATGGTTGTGCATATTGTGAATCCGTTTGAAATTCGAATTAAAGTGAAAAATGATTCAGTTTATAATCATTTTTGCAGAACAAATATATAGACTTATATACATATGTATTTCTCGAAAAGCGAAGCAGGTATGATTTTGGGGTTTGAAATTTTGGAATCTGGGGATGATTAAGAACAACTCTACATGGAGTTTTGTGAGGTCCAATTCAGCAAAACCTGTCGCTCCTTGAGGAGAGGTGTGTCAGGCAGTAATGAGTAAAGTAACAACTGGTTTAGGCCGACTAAACGGTACTCCAGAAAATAAGCAGAAAGTGACCTGAGGCGATTAGGCTGAGTTTTTAGGACGACAATTAAATTAAGTTTAGTTAAGCTCACACTTTTGGATAATAATACTAACATTTAAACTATTTAAAGGGTAAAACTAAACAAAGTTATTTTTGACATTCTAAAAACTCGGTTTAATCGTTTTAAACTATTTCTCTAGAGTTAAAAACTTGAATTAAAGGAGTGATATCGAAAAGCTCTTAACATACACTCCTTGCCACATGAATAGGACCCCTCCTTTGTATTTTTTACAACTGCAATTCTCTCCGATATTCGCAATCAATTATCGGTGGTTTGTTGTGTTTTACTCGCTCTGAGAACAAATTTGTGTTCTGGAAAAGTCCCGTTATAATATTTTTTCATATTTTGTTTTGTGATTGACCAAAATTGACAGCATTTTTGTCGTCACTTTATTAGGACCCCCGCATTAACTTTAGTTTTCTTAAGCAAGTGAACAAGTGCAGTAGAAAAAAATTTTTTTTTATTTAAAATTGAGTTATTTTAGTGAATTTGTTTTTAAATGGGTCGAGGAAAAGCATTAACAGAAGCTGAAAAAATTAAAATCAGAATTTATAAGGAATGTGGACAATCGATCAACAAAATTGCTGAACGAATCAAAAGAAGCCGAAATGTGGTATCTAAATTTTTACGGAATGAGTTAAGCTACGGTAAAAATATGAAAGGCCGTACTAAAAGTGTACTTTCGGCAACTGATAAACGTGCTATTCTCAGAGCAGCATCAAATTCTCACGACTCGTCGGCACAAATTAAAGGTAAAAATGATGTTTCGGCAAGCTTAAGAACAGTGCAGCGTGTAATTTCGAGGGCTGAACATCTGAAGCGACTAAAACTTAAGAAAAAACCACCACTTAACGATGCTCGCAAAAATATGTGCTTGGATTTTTGTAGAACTCATATGACGTGGAACGACGACTGGCACCGTGTAGTTTTTTCAGATGAAAAAAAATTCAATATAGAAGGACCTTACGGCTTCAATTATTACTTTCACGATCTCCGAAAAGAGGAGCATCAATTGGATCGTTTGCATAGCAGAGTGGGAGGGGTTATGGTGTGGGGGGCCATATCCTATTATGGTACCTGTGAGCTGAAATTTTTGTCTAGCACCATGAGCGCTAGTTGCTATATTGGAGTGTTACAAGAAGCATTTCCTGACTTTCAGAACATTTTTGGAAGCTTACAGTAGACATTCCAGCACGACAATGCACCAATTCATACAGCCCGAGTGGTAAACTCATGGATACACGATCAAAATGTTAATGTGCTCGATTGGCCCCCTTACTCACCGGACCTTAACATCATTGAAAATGCATGGGGATGGCTAGCTCGTAAAGTCTATGCTTCTGGAAAGCAATACAGTACCAAAGAAGAACTCATTGAAGGCATAAAAGTGGCTTGGTCGACCATTTCGCTCGATTACATAAAATCATCATTAAAATCCCAGTCGAATTTACGAAACAATCGTTAAAAAAGGAGGCTCTACGCATTATTGAAAAGACTTTAAAATGTACAAATTTTCATAAAATATAAATAAAATTAAAAACTTTTATTGCAAACTATACATAAACTGTTTTTTTTATAGTAGGGTCCTATTCATATGGCGCAAATTTTGAATGCATTATTTTTACTTGATTTACAAAATTTTTTATAAAAAAAAACATGTGCATTAGCGTGTCCCGAATTATTTTTTTTAGCTTGCCCCCCAAATGATGGGGATTTAGGACCCTTTTACGGGAAAAATAACAAAAAAATTTTTGAACAAAAAACGAGATGGCTACAGGATCCTAAAGATTGCAATCCTAGTGCATTTTGAAGAAAAAAAAATATTTTTAATTTTCAAAAAACTGACGCCAAAAGTAGCGTAATACAGAGTACTTTCCGGAAAAAATATTAATAAAATTTCCGTAGAGCAATTTTGGTGCAGCATTGCATCTTAAAGATGGAAAGTGTGTATATATTTTTTTTTCTTTCTTTCTTTCTTTCAAGCTAAGTTAGTCTCAAAAGCTGCGCAAACTAGAGGATATTAGCTAAAACTATTTCAAAAATTGTGATAGAGCTTTTCTGGTCCACCGAACAGCTTTTGAGACTAATTTAGTTTGAAAGAAAGAAAGAAAAAAAATATATACTCACTTTCCATATTTAAGATGCAGCGCTGCACTAAAATTGCTCTACGGAAATTTTATTAATATTTTTCCCAGAATGTACTCTGTATTGCGCAACTTTTGCAGTTAATTTTTTGAAAATCAAAAATATTTTTATTTTCAAAATGCACTAGGATTGCAATCTTTAGGATCCGGGGGGGGGGGGGGGCAAGCATTTTTAAAATTCGAAAAAAAAACGAAATCGGGACGCGCTAATGTGCATATATTGAATACATTTTTGTAGTGTTCAATGAAAACTAAATAACCGCTAAACTGAAATAAAAACTAAGATCCTAACATTTTTTTTGTAGAAGCTACAATCTTTCGAAAAATTTTTGTTTGAGGGTCCTATTCATGTGGCAAGGAGTGTATATACAAAAAATTTAATAATAAGGAAACCATTGAACCTCGAGTTTTGATTTTTTTCTATTTAATTGAAAAATTGTACTAGAGGTTACAAAAATGGATTATTTTTATATTTCCAATCACTACTTATGACTTTCTACTGGTTTCTGTCACTTTTTTGGAACAGGTAGTCCATCTACGTTTAAAATTTCCACGTTTTGGAACATAATTTTTGTGCTCTTCAACTCCTTTTTCACAAGACCCCAATATCCCTTCACTGGCCTAAGCTCCGGACAGCTTGGAGGCTTTGCTTTCCTTGGTACAAAAACTCCGTTATTGTTCTTGTACCACTCATGAGCTTTCTTACCGTAGTGACAAGATGCCAAATTGGGCCAAAAATTTGTGCACATAGTGTGTTGGCTTATGAAAGGAAGGAGTCTTTTTAGAAAACACTCCTCGATATTTCTAGAGCCCATTGTAAAAAATGACTTGTTTCTTTTGACGCAAATGAATATCGTTTGCCATACCAGGAACTTTATTTGAATCTTCGACTGCTTTTGTGTCCTAAACTGATCTTCGACATTTCTTCACGCATTAGTAACATAAACATTTTGACCTGGAAACTGCCAAAAATCTGCCAGTATCTACGTTTCGTAATTTATTATGCATCAGACGAATTTTTTTATGAAATATGATTTCAATTACTGTGCTCTGTTTTTGCGCTCTGAATTTTCTTACAGCGCTTCTGTTTGCAATTTTTTAACTTTAATTTTTCACATCTAATATTCCGAGCACTGAGCTAACCGGGCTGCTTTTCTATATTACATTTTCTAGGCCTTATAAACATAAAATGGACCTTCTTTCTTCTAGAATCATATTTCCTATCAATAGTTGAATTCTCCTGATACTTTCTAATAACATTGTAAACAGTTTGATGGCAAATCTTTGATTCCTTGGCCAACTTTTTGTACGACCAAGTTAGATTTTGTTGAAAATATTTAATATTTACTTTTATTTCGTCACTCATTTTAATCAAACTAAGAACAAATGAACAGGGTTGCTACTAAGCATAATAACTAAGGAATTTTTATTCAAATTTAAATAATGCTTGCGAAAACAGTTAAGAGGAAAAACGTGTGTTATGATTTTTTCGATCTCAGTCCTTAATCAAGCCAAGTTTAATTGACATTCTCAAAACTCGATCTATCTCAAGTTATTTTGTTATTAAAATAAACCCACACAAACTCATTCTACCTTGTGAGTGATGTAAGAGTATAAAAATACACTATTTATACCCTATACCACTATGTGGTTTGGGTATAATGACTTTGTGCTGCTGTTTGTAACAACCAAAAATATTTGACCTAGACCCATCTTTAATTATACCGATCGAATCAGAATCACTTTCTGAGTTGATTTAACAATGTCCGTCCGTCCGTCCGTCCGTCCGTCCGTCCGTCTGTGTGTCCATGTAAAGCTTGTAATCAAACTGCAGGTCGCAAATATGAATGTATTTTGATGAAATTTGGTATATAAGCTTTTATCGGCCATGGGATGAACGCTATTGAAATTGGTGAGAATCGGTCCATGTTCAGACCTAGCCCCCATACAAATTACCCATATGAAATCGACATAAATTGCCATAAGATCCAAATTGTCATATAGATCTTACTCAAATTGGGTTTGTATGCGTTCATTACATCCACTAATGAGTAGTCCAAAAATGATCCCTTTGACCCCATATAGAGCTGCTTCCCGATCTTCAGTTAAATCTATTAAAAAACAAAAATATTGCACTGATTCTCCTCAAATTTTGTTTGTACATATTTTTGCAAAATACAAGAGACTTTACCAAACATGATCAGGATCGGTCCATTTTTGGACCTAGTCCCTTTACAGATATAGCATCCGATATGAACTTTTTCATATCTGCAGCCAAAAAAATTAATAAAAATCGCACTCAAATTTGGTTTATGCTTATTTTCTATATCGAAGTAGTTGGACCGAAAGATAGGGTCTCTAAACCATGGTATAGGGTATCATATAGTCGGTCTAGACCGACTATAATTTTCTTACTTGTTTTTTATTATTATTATTATTTAAGAATTTAACCACATCGAACTTCAAAATTCTTCAGTCTGCAGTGGGCCTTAAAAAAGCCAAACGATTAAAATCTGTTTTTACGATGCGCGGTTTAATTTACATAAAAATACGAATGAAGATCCTGTGCGTATTGATAGTATGGATGACCTGCTCAATTTTTTTTCCTGATGCACACCAACCTGATGCGAACCAATCTCGTAACAACTACTAATAGCTTTTTAAATATGTCAACAATAACTTCACTTCACTCACGTCTAAGCTGTTTTTTAAAACATATTCTTACTATTTTTCCCAAATATTATTCCTTCTTTGAACATAAGTCATTATATTGTTATGTAATTTTCTTCTTTAAATTTAAATTTGATAAATTTTGTTTTGCTTGCGTTGCTTATATTAATATTTTTTTTAATCATGACATCTCATGTGGATAGTGTAGCTCTCAGTTCCAAAGATGTTACTTCTGATATGGTACGAATACTGTGTAAACAAAAATCAGGTATTAAATTGTGTCATATTAATGCTCAGAGTTTAATGTCCAAGATTGATGAGTTTCGTTACATTTTTGAACGCTCTGGTGTAGACGTTGTATGCGTGTCTGAGACGTGGTTCAATGAGTCTGTTGTTGATGGTATAATTGATTTTAAAGATTACAAAATTTTTCGTTGTGATAGAGAAACTCCTGGTGGTGGTGTGGCTATTTATGTCAGGAAATCTATTATTTGTAAACTGTGCTGTATTTCAAAACCAGTTGATGTATCTGCTAATAATTCATGTAACAAAATTGAATATATATTCATCGAGATATTAGCTGGTGGTCGGAAATTACTCGTTGGATCTGTATACAGGCCGAATAAAAGAGACGATACAGTTTTTTTTTCTGGAAAAGATGAAAACGCTAGCTTTGGAATATGAGGATGTAATAATATGTGGAGATTTTAACTCTAATTTGATAGTTGAAAGCCATCTTAACAATGATATGAAATCAATTGGTTTAATCCCAACAAATTGTACAGTGCCAACACATTTCACTTCCACCTCTAGTACATTATTGGATTTATTCTTTGTCAGTGATATGAAAAAAAGTTCTTTTATATGACCAGTTATCAGTACCTTGTTTCTCTAATTTAATTTTCAGTTGCAGTATGTATGTGATGAAACTACTTTCTATGATTTTAAGAATATGAATAATGTTCTGATGTCCTTTGAGCTATCCAATATTGATTGGAACTCTATATATTATATGCCTTTGGTTGAAGATCAACTGAATTTCGTAGAATACAACTTGTCAAATGTTTTTAATGCATCTGTTCCAGTCAAAACAGTTAAACACAATGCTAGGAAAAAACCATGGTTCAATGCAGGAATCAAATCAGCGATCGCTCGTAGAGATTTGAATTATAAATGTTGGAAAACTTTCAAAACTACAGAATTCCAAACTGAGTACAGCAATACTAGAAAAGAAGTTAATAGGATGATAAAAAGTGCAAAATCTGAATATTATTCTCGTTGTTTTTCATCAGCTATTGGATCAAAAAACACTTGGAAAACTATACGCGAAATTGGTGTTGGTAAATCACCATTTGTGAATGCTGCTGCAATAGACGTAGATGAAATCAATGAGTCGTTTTCAACTCTCCCTAATGCTCCATCGAATATTAGTTATTATGAACAATGGCCTACTATTCCTGGTAATAGTTTCTCCTTTAATTGCGTAATTGATCGGATGTTGGGTTTGACAACATCCATCCGAAATTTTTGAGGGTTATAATCCCGCTAATTATACCTTATATCACATATATTTTTAATAATATCATCACGAAGAATGTTTATCCCAAGAACTGGAAATATGCTAAAATTATACCCACCCCAAAATCAAACAATGAATATCGCCCAATTGCCCAATTGAAGTTCTCTGCTTAAAGCTGCTCAAAATGTATAATTTCTCAACTTTATCAACATGTTTAATTTCATCGTACTTATCAGGCCGAAGTCAATCTGTTTGTGTAAATAATAAAATATCTCGCTCGTTACCTGTTTTGAAAGGCGTGCCACAAGGGTCAATACTTGGGCCACTAATTTTTACACTCTACATAAATGATTTGGAACGAAAACTACAATACTGTAATGTACACATGTACGCTGATGATGTACAACTTTATATAAGAGGTGACTCAACTAATATAAATAACTGTGTTGAGAAACTAAATTCCGATCTAAAACATGTTCATGAATGAGCACATTCGAATGGATTATGTATAAATCCCAAGAAGTCTAAGTGTTTGGTAATTGCCAAGAAAAATTTAAAGTTGTCCGTTGAACCATTAATAATGCTTGATAACAACAAAATTGAAATTGTATCTACGGCCAAACATCTTGGTATCACTTTTAATTGTACACTTACAGGAAAAACATTTGCAAAGTTACGATCTCTTTGGAATACTCAATTTTTTACACCACCTAATATTAGAATTCTACTTGCAAAATCTTATTTAATACCTTCATTACTATATGGTTGCGAAATATATGCTAGTTGTGACTCAAGGAGTCTGACAAAACTTATATCTACTTACAACGCTATACTGAGATATGTTTTTAATTTGAGGAAATATGACCACATCTCTCAGTACTCTAAAAAGCTCTATGGAGTTACAATTACTAATCTCTTGAAAATAAGAACTTTGATCCTCTTACACAAAATCGTATACACTCATGAACCACCATACCTCTTCGAAAGAATCCAATTTACACGTTCTAGTAGATCTTATGACATTATACATATAAGACATCGAAGTTTAACATCTGACTGGCAATTCTATGTTAATTCAGTCCGTCTTTGGAACACACTACCTTCGACCATTAAATTTCTAAGCAACGTTCTGCATTTTAAAAGAGAACTCTTTCTGTACTACTCATAAAAACTTTTAATTTTGATTTTTGATATTATTATATTATTATTTTTCTATGCTATTATCTTGTTATTAATTATATTATATAAGAAGGTTTTTAATTGAATTATTTAATGTTTAATGTTCAATGTGAAATTTTATTCTCATTTTTTGATTCTCCTATGTTGATATCCATATCTTCTATTACTCAATGTTTTTCTTTAATAATCTTTTGTATTATTCTTTAATTTTACTTTAAGCAATGTAAAATTTTCATAATGATTTTTTAATTGTTACTAATCCTGTACTTTAATTACAAGATTTATGTCTTGTTGTATAGGATACTATAATAAATAAATAAAAAGTCTTTTAAGGTCTAACTACTAAATTTTCATTCACTTTCATTCAACTGCATTCCAGTTAAGGCCCATTTACACGATACTACTCAGTTGTGTGATTTTTCGAAATAAAAATTTGATGAAATTCATCGGACTGTCATAAAGTCGTACCGACATTATTTCTGCCATTTACATCATCACACTCAAGTCTTATGAAAACAGCTGTTTAAAAATTTATTTTGAAGTTTATATTTCCACTTTCTTTGCTTTTGTGATTTTAATAAATTCTTATGGTCATGATCGGTAAATTTTTTGACTTAGTCGCTATAGAAATATATTATCCAATATGAACTTTTTCATATCTGTAGGGCACAAATTAACTTTCGCTTTTTACTGATTTTCTATATCCAATTATGACCTCAGCAATGTTGGACCTAAGACCATAGTCGCTCCAAACGACAATAACATTCTTAATTGTTTTCATATAAAAATTGAGCCAACAATATATATATGGAATATACAATATATATAGGTGCTTTTCGGTATTTAATTTTGGGCGATTTGTCTTTTAGCGATTATCTTCGAGGGATTTTGTGTACGATATACCTTATGAAAGGAAATTTGAAACCTATCGATAAGCACGAAAGTCTCTCAAAAGCAATGTTTGATATTCTCCATTTCCAAAGCAATGTTTAATATACAACTTTAAAAATTTTTAAAGGAAATTTTAAAAGGAAAAAGGAAATTTTAAAGGAATTTTTTACCCATATTTTTTTGCGATTTTTTTTCGATAACAGAAAAAAAAATGGCGTTTCTCGAAAACCGCTCCAACAATTTTTTTCTAGTTTTCTTTCAATAGGGTTTATTGAGTACTTTCATGCCAAAAAAAAAAACATTCCAAAAAAGGCAAAAAAAACAAAAAAAAAAAATCGCCAAAATCGCCATATCTCTTACGATTTTAATTTTTTTTCTTCAAATAGGGTTTATTGAGTACTTTAATTTCCAAAAAAGTCGCCAAAACACAGCAAAAAATAAAATCGATATATCTCGAAAATTCCCTTAGCGCTTCTTTTAAACGGTGATATAGTGCTATTACACCCAATACTCTCTTTTTGTGCAGTATTTTTCCCAGATGTAGGCAATAAAAGTTAAATAAATTAAAAAACAAAAACTACAAAAAGCTTAATAATTTATTTAAATAATCTAACCAATAAAAACAAAGTTTTTATTAAAACTCTTTCTTTGCTTATGCATATGAGTTTTGAATCTCTCCGTGACTTTGCGTGACTATTTTAAAATTAATCTTTGATCACAACAAGTCTATGGACAAAGTTTCAGATCGATCGGATGAGGGGAAATCGGGTTAAAATCACTCCGTGACTGTGCGTGACTATGCGCGACTGTGTGTGACAATGTCAAAGTTAATCTTTTTTTCACAGCAAGTCTATCGACCAAGTTTCAGATCGGTCGGATAAAGGGAAGTGAGGTTTTAATCTCTCCGTGACTGTGTGTGACTATGCGTGACTGTGCGTGACTATATCAAAGTTAATCTTTTTTCAAAGCAAGTCTATCGACCAAGTTTCAGATCGATCGGATAAGGGGAAATAGGTTTTAAATCACTCCGTGACTGTGCGTGACTATGCGTGACTGTGCGTGACTATGTCGAAGTTAATCTTTCTTTACAGAAAGTATATCGACCAAGTTTCAGATTGATTTGATGAGGTGAAATCCGTTTTAAATCTCTCCGTGACTATGCGTGACTAAGTCAAAGTTAATCTTTTTTTCATAGCAGTGTATGGACCAAGTTTCAGATCGTTCGGATGAGGGGAAATGACATTTAGATTACTCCGTGACTGTGCGTGACTACCCCAAAATTAATCTGTAATCAATTGGATAAGGGGGAATGTGGTTGACCCACGACAGACAGACAGACGGACAGACAGATGGACAGACAGTGAGTACGAGTTAAAAGAAAAGAGTTTACAAAAAATTGTTCAGCTTTGTAAATTTTTTAATTTTTTCGTAGTATGACAGTTTTAATTTTAGCTGCACGAATACTATTTCTAGCAAGTGTAAATATACCATCTATATCATCTGCCTAGTTAAAATGATGTATGTAAATCCAGGTATCACAACACACCTTGGTTTCGCATGTATAAATAAAATTATAGAATTAATAACTCGAAGCTGACACGTAAAAAAAGTTTTGATAAAAAATATTAGAAAACTAAAAGGATGGAAAACACAATACCGAAGTTTTACCTCAATGCGATAGCTAATATTTAGCATGTTGTCTTAAAGACAAAGTTTTGATTAATATACTTTTCTTAACAATTGCACTAAGTTAATAAATAATATCTAACCCACACTTTTTGATGAACCAATTTGAATGCAATTTATGGATTAATAGCTAAGGAGAATGGAAATATGATTTCTATACATATATACACCCCCTGTTCTTGAAACCACTATCAAAAAAAAAAAAAAAAAAACTCGTAAATGAAACAATTCTTAAATTTACGAGTTATATATCATATATATATACTTTTCATTATAATTTTTTTCAATTATAACATATATTTTTTATGCATTAATTATTACAAATAAAGGAATTTAAAATAATATTTCACTCAAATCACATATTTTTATTTTTTTTTTTTGTATACGAGTGCTACAACTTTGTTTATGTTCGAAACAGTAGTGATGCCAGTCAAATCCCATTTATTTGAATTTCGAATTTTCTTTGGTGATGCCTAACTTATTTCAAAGACAGAAGTCATTCTTAAATGAATAAAATTGAAGAACAAAAACAATTAAATAAACAAGTAAAATGTTATTTTAAAAGAAAATATTTTTTTTTTCACTTCCCTTATAAACTTAAGGAAAAACATGCAAAAATTATTTAAGATTTTTTTGTGAAACTAATTTAAGAACCGTATGGCGCCTCGGTTTCTAGATAACATATGGTTCTGAAGCTAAACCATATGTTTCATGTAATTTGACAATAAAAAAATTATTTCGAAAAATACTTCGAAAATATAAAATTTGTGTTCTCAAGAAACTCAAAATTTCAATTTCATGTTATTTTAAATTCATTTTTATTCAAATAACAACGTTTCAAGAACAGGGCTGATAATCTATAATATTAATAGGCTAGGCGATTTTTTGTGACTGATGTTTTGTTCTACCGTTTTATCCCGATTTTGACCAAACGTATATTATTTGAAAGGTATTTCTTTTTAGCTATTTTGCAGATTTACAGATTTTTAAATTTTTTCCTTCATTTTGAGTAAATTGCATTTAAAGTTGCTACTAACACATACATAAAATTATACAATGCTGTGTGTGTGTTTATTAAATTTGTTAATGCGTTTGTAATAAAAATGAGATTGTTTTTTGTGTTGATTTGTGAATTGGCTATAATTTATTAGCATACCTTTACGGTCTTTATTTAATGAAAAAATAAAATTTCCTAGAATTTGCGCTCGAATTTCGAGGGCTGAAATCTGCTAGTTAAAATAAACTTACAAACAAATAATAAATAATAAAAATAAAAAAATAATAACAATTTTTGCTTTAAACCTCTTCACAATTAACTTACCATTATTATTAGCCTGTAATTAATTTTTTTTTATAAAGTTTATAAACTTAATAATTTTAATGAAACTTATTAAATTAAAAAAAAAAAAAAAAACATTATGAACATATAGTAGACACAATTAGATCTTAATTTAATCTCTTTACTTACCGTATCTAATGTATTACGTATTTCTCTTTTATGTCTTGCATTATGGATTATAGGACGTATCACAGAATGTGATGAAAAATCATCAACAGCAGGAAAACTATGTGAATTGATAGTAGATGATGATGATGATGAATAAGCTAAAAATAAAGAAAGAAATAGTGACAAAAAAAAATTAAAACATTTTGACATTTTGTTAAGATTAAAATCAAAGAATAAAAGATAAAAAAAACTTGTTCTGTAACTTACTCTTACATGGGAGTAATTTATTATCACCCAGTGATATATGTCAGTGTAAAAAAAGGTTAATGTTAATGACCATTTTTAAAATCCTATTACAAAATCTTTTTATGTCAACATATAAGTACGAGTATATACAGTAAAACACATAACAAGCTCATTAGGTTACAAAAAAAAAAAAGTTGAAATTAAGAAGAAAACTTCTTAAAACTAATTATGAACTTAATGTAGGAGTAAGAAAAGAGCTGAAGTGTTGAAGATAAAACCAAAGGTGGAACATCGTAGTACACCACGTAAATGATGATTTGTTAGAAAAAAAAAATCATTAATTAAACTTGTAGATATTCATTGTTGTTTCTTTTTTTTTTTTGTTGTTAGTTAAATCACTTCCACACTCGTTGACGAAGAAAGCTGCTTGATAAGTTATCAAGTTATCTTAGGTCGAGTGTTTGAGATGGTAATTAAACGTTTAGTGTAACTTGAGTTATTTATTTTTCTAACTCATAACTATCAATCTTTTTGTATAAACGTGAGTTTTAAAACTAAACTAAGTTTAATATTAACAAAATAATATGAATATTTTTCAATTTTGAAATTCTAAGCCATTATTCTAATATTAGACTCTTTAAGCTAGGATACCACTGCTTAACGTCTATCACAAGTTAATCCTTTCGTGCAGCGATGCTAACCTAGCGGTTTTGGCGCTAGATTTAATGCTTTTTGATGACCAAAAAAGCGGATTTTTCTCATTTAGCACCTTTTATAAAACACGCTCAATTTGTGTTTTCTGTTCTCCTATTTAAGTGCTTTTAGCGTCTTTTAATTACAACATTTAATTGTACATATTTGAAGATTAACAAGCATTCTAATTGTATATGAAGGCTGAGATCAAATCTGTAGAATAACATTGAAGAACAAATGACCAATTAATTGAGTTTACAAAATCCCTTGTTTTTATCATAAAAATTTCATCTCAATCAAAAAAAAAAAAAAAACAAGGAAGAAAATTATAATCGGTCTAGACCGACTATCCGATACCCTATACCATGCGTTTAGAGAAACAATCACTCAGGCCCAACTAACTGGATATAGTAAATAAGCATAAACCAAATTTGAGTGGGATTGTTATTAATTTTTGGCTGCAGATATGAAAAAGTTCATATCGGATGCTATATCTATATGGGGACTAGGCCCAAAAATGGACCGATCATGACCATGTTTGGTAAAGTCTCTTGTATTTTGCAAAAATATATAAAAACAAAATTTGAAAAGAATCCGTGCAATATTTTTGTTTTCTGATAGATTTAATTGAAGATCGGGAAGCAGTTCTATATGGGGCCTATGACTAAAAGTTGTCCCATAGGGATCATTTATGGACTACTGATTAATGGATGTAATAAACACATACAAACCCAATTTGACTAAGATTTATATGATAATTTGGATCTTATGGCAATTTATGTTGTTCTCACCAATTTCAATAACGTTCATCCGATGGCCGATAAAAGCGTATATACCAAATTTCATCAAAATATATTCATATTTGCGACCTGCAGTTTAATTACAAGCTTTACATGGACACACAGACGGACGGATGGACATCGTTAAATCGAATCAGGATTCTGATTCGATCGGTATAATAAAAGATGGGTCATATATTTTTGGTAGTTACAAACAGCAGCACAAAGTCATTCTACCCAAACCACATAGTGGTATGGAGTATAAATATATTATGACGTTATTAATTTTATAAAAAAAACTTTTAGAAGGAAAAAAAAACAAGTTTTTATTATACTCCCTTTCTTTGTAAATTAAGTTTACCATCATGTAAATAAATAATTGAATGACTGAAAATAAAAAAAACGTTAAAATTTCGAAAAATCAAAAATTTTACTACGTACAATTATATTTTTTTAAACGAAAATTTGTTAGATCATCGTCGCCACGAGTCTGCCTGCAAAGTTTCAGTTCGATTAAAGGGAAAAGGGTTAAAAATCAATCTAAAGTTTTTTCGGCGGACAAACAGACACTAGAAGCTAAAACAAAGGGAGTAACAAGAAATCGAAGTGTACCAAAATGGCCTTAATAATTCAAAACTACATAAATGCAAATATCAAGATAAAACAGAGTTTTAGGAGCAAGTTAATTAATAACCGTTTTTTAAAATATCAAGATATGAGGGTGGCCCCAGAACAACCCCAGTAGTTTGAAAAAAAAAAAATTACTTTGATGAAAAGTGACAACCTTATAAACAACTAAAGTCAGTCCGTCTGGCCGTTCTATCCGGCCGATTTCCTTCATTTTTTTTTATCAAAGTTTTTTAGACACAGATATGTCATCAATTATTGAAATTTACTCAACTCCCACCTTACTCAAGTTATACTCAAACGCGATTCTTCCCTGTACATTTCTTAAGGGACACATTCACTCAAGCAATTCGAATTATCATAGCTTCTCTTCTAATGAATGGATCTTGATCGTTTCACTGTCAGAACACTCAGTGGATCAAGCTCTTTCTTTTGAGCTATTAACTGTTTAAATTCGTTGAGTTTGAGGAAAGTTATGCATGCACAATCAACTTTACATTATGCAACACGCAAGTTAACGTACAGATTTCATTACAATAATTGCATAACACATACCCTGTGTTGAATTGTGAATTGCCAAAAATTTGAATACATTTAGATGGCATACAAGGTGGCCTTTATTTCTGTGTGTTCAACAAATATTTATAATGAAATAAACTTAATGAATTAAATAGATTAAAAAACATTGAAAGAAATAAATTGAATGATAAAATAAAATTTCCTAGAATTTGCACTCGAATTTCGAGGGCTGGGCTCTGCTAGTATGTTTTAAGTTTCAAGGCGTCACGTTGTTTACTATTTTTTTTTTTTTTGGAGTCATCAAAGTAAACGATGTCAGTGAATTTGTAAACATGAAAAAATTTGGTAACCGTTATGTAACTCAATACTTAAAAAAGCCAAGCTAGATTATACTTTGGTGGATGGAGTCCGCTCCTTCGTTTAAGTCTACAAAATATTGAGTGGCAGAGTTAAAACGAGGCCTGCGGCAGCTCGTAGCCAAGGCGACGTGCTCTTACAATAGAACAAAAACAGCGTCGTCAAGATATTTCAATAGAGTGTTTGGCGATGTTTCACCGCAATAAGGCCGAGTTTTTGCGTGGATTTGTAACCAAAGGAATAGTCATGGGAGAATCGTGTCCAAAGACAGTTCCATCTGCAGGCAAGGGTATGGCGTTTGTTTTTTGTCTGTTTTTTTTGATAAAATAACGGAAAAAGCTGCCATTTGGCGAAAAAGAAAGTGTTGTTTCGTCAAGACAGTTCCCACAACCACGATAGCGATGCCCAAAATACATGAATTATATTTCGAATAGCTTCATAACGCACATTATTGCCCACATTTAGCTCCCTCAGATTATTTTCTACTTCTATATAAATGATTTTGCAACAATGACGATAGGTAGAGTCTGCGGTTGATGACTGTGGAGCTAAACAGTTCGCTGGGAAAAGTATCTCAAGCTGAAAGGAGATTATGTTGAAAAATAAAGAAAATTTTCCCCAAATTTGTTCTGTTTCCTTTGCCAGGTCCGGTTGTTCTGGGACAGCCCTCGTATATTTATATAACGCACGTGGTTGACCTAAATTTTATCAGATGACCTAAATTTTATCAGATGTATTGTATAAATCAGAAAATCAAATTAGAAATTAACTGAGTTCACAAAATCTCTTGTTTTTATACTCTCTCTTTTTACTCATACTCTCTGTCTGTGTGTGTGTCGTGGGGCAACCCCATTCCCCCTTATCCAATTGATCTGAAACTTGGCCCATAGTCTTGTTGCGGCCATAGATTAATTTTGGGGTAATCACGCACAATCACACACAGTCACGGAGCGATCTAAATGTCATTTCCCCTCACCCGATCGATCTGAAAATTGGTCCATACACTTTTTGTGTAAAAAAAATTAACATTGACTTAGTCACGCACAGTCAAGCATGGTCACGCACAGTCCCGGAGAGATTTGAGACGGATTTCCCTTCATCCAATCAATCTGAAACTTGGTCGATAGACTTGCTGTGAAAAAAGATTAACTTTGACATAGTCACGCACCGTCACGCAT
This sequence comes from Cordilura impudica, assembly GCA_963682025.1. NCBI lineage: Eukaryota > Metazoa > Arthropoda > Insecta > Diptera > Scathophagidae > Cordilura > Cordilura impudica. The sequence goes on from OY821517.1 coordinate 25,154,979, forward strand.
AGTCACGTACAGTTACGGAGAGACTAAAACCTCACTTCCCCTCATCCGATCGATCTAAAACTTTGTCCACAGACTTGTTGTGACCAAAGATTAATTATATGATATTCACACACATTCACACATAGTCACGGAAAGATTTAAACCCCATTTCCCCTAATCCAATCAATCTGAAACTTGGCCCACCGACTTTTGGTCACCAAACTTTGTTTTTATGGGTATGATGTTAATAATTTATATGATGTTAATAATTTTTATAAAAGAAATTTTAAAAGTTAAAAAGAAATCAAAGAGTACGAAATTTGCCTTAACAATTCAAAACTTCATATATGGAAAAATCAAGACAAAACATATTTTTTTAAAGTAAGTTAATTAATATCCGTTTTTTTTTTTAATATCAGGTTTTGTTGTAGAATACAGTTCAGTCGAAGTCAAAGTATCCAGTGAAATGATTTTCTTTCCCAAAATCTTTAATACATAATTCCGAATACGAGGGCGGATCAATAAGTCCGCAACGCACATATCAAGTACAACCTGTTAATAGACTACTATAAAATTTTGAGCAAGTTCCGTCATTTACTTTGCGTTTAACAGCTGTTCAAAACATACAACTTCCTGTTTTTTATTTAAATGGAAAGAAGTGAATTTCTAGTGCTCCTTAAACTTTATTTTTGCGAAAAAAAACCGTCAATAAAACCAAGGAAAAGCTTGATAAATACTATGTGGACTCTGCACCATCGATTTAAATAGTAAAAAAATGGTTTACTGACTTTCGTTGTGGTCGCACAAATACAAATGACGCTGAACGTTCTGAACGGCCAATTGAGGTCAATACACCCGAAAGTGTCGAAAAAATCCACGATATAGTGTTGGCCGATCGAAGAGTAAATGTTCCCGCGATTGTTGATGCCATAGGCATTTCATATGGCAGTGTGGTTTCGATTTTAAATGATCAGTTGGGTTTAAGAAAGCTGTCTGCAAGATGGGTGCCGCATTTGCTCTCAATTGACCATAAACGTAATCGTGTGACAACTTCAAAGGATTGTTTGGAGTTGTTTAACCGCAATTCGAATAAGTTTTTGCGGCGTTTTGTAACTGTGGATGAAACATAGATCCACTCCGGAGACCAAGCAGCAGTCTAAACAATGGGTTTCTCCGGGTGAACCGGCTCCGAAGAAGGCCTAGGTAAGTTTGTCGCCCAATAAGGTGATGGCAACAGTTTTTTGGGATGCACGCGGAAAAGATGCACAAGGAAAAACAATAAACGGCGAATATTATGCCAAATTATTGGACCGATTTAATAGTCACGGACTAATTGAGCCGCCCTAGTATTATATATATGTACTAAAAATTAATGTTGTGCTAATCATTCCATTATTTAATTCAATCTAATGTTTATACAAAAATTAATTAAAAACAAGTAAGAAATTTTACTTTTTTCACTTATAGGGGGGCTATGACTAGAATTGTCATACAAGGTTTATTGTTGGACTACTGGTTAACACATGTAATAAACACACACAAACCAAATATCCCCTTGAAAGGGGACTAATGCACTAATGCACCGATACGTCTTATGGTCAATAAAGGTTGACATACCAAATTTCGTCTGTAGTTTGATTACAAAGTTTATATGGACACAGACATATGGACGGACAGACGGACAGATGATAAACATCGCTTAATCGACTTGGCAAATGATTCTAAATCAATTGTTATGATGAAGTATGGATCTAGGTCAAATTTTTTTGATAGTTACAAACATCAGCATAAAATCATTATACCCTGACCTCATAGTGGTAAAGGGTATAATTAAAATTCTATGATAGGATACGTTTTTATTTCAAAATAGTTTATATTTGTTTATTGATATACACCGAAAAAGTAACAAAAGTCCGACGCTTTTTATTGCTTTTCGTTTCATTTTAATTTAGCGTTTTTTGTGTAATGTTTTGCACTTTTTGCTTGGAAAAAGTTGGCATCGCTACTTCTACCTTTACTTTCCTTTTATGGCTTAAACAAACCTGATTATTTTTTCATATAAAAAAAAAAAAAAATAGAAAATATAGAAAAAAGTAAAAGCTTTAAAAGTCAATTAACACTTAACTTTGTTTTTTCTTCTCTAAATATACTTATTGTCTACTCTATCTAGTTAAGATGTTGAGATAAGCTGTTGTAAGGAATACCTAAACATATCATAATGTAAGAGTAATTTGATACCAGAAATTTTTGTACGGTAATTGTACTGCAAAGGCAAAGTTGAAGTTCATGTTGTAATTTTGTGTTGGTTTCCTTAAAACAGAAAAAAAAGCTAAAAGTTTCATCGTCATGATGACAAACACTGATTTACTGGCATATATTAAGAAAACTTTTAATTTTTTTTTAAAGTTTTTAAATAAAATTAAAGTTTAAACCATCAACCGGGAAACTAGTAGAATAAAAATTAAAAAAAAATATATTGATTTCCTTTCCTTAAAAAACCCAGTCTGATAATAATTTCGTGTTTTGGCTAGATATGAAATCATCGCACCATGCGAATGAGACACTTGGAGTTTATAGCAGTTTTATACTCTTTAGTCCCCAAAGACTAGAATCCGACAAATTTGTCACATTGCTGCCAAATTGAGATTTTTTTGTGTGGATATTTAAGTTCTTTGATATTGAAGAACCATTTGAGAAGCAAGAGTTTTGAAGAACGTAAAAAAAATAATTAAGTTAAGTTTAAGCAAAATTGATTTGATTTCCGTACAAAAGCCATTTAGAGCATTTCACAACAGAAAATGAAGGGTCCATGTTGAAACATAACCGCCAAAAAAGATGTTATCTTTAAAATAAAAATTTTGGAGAAGAAGGATTTTTACAACATTATTTTCACTTTATCTTTAGTTTGTTAACATACTAAGAATGTGACCTTAGGCCAACTTTGCTTCTATTGTAAATTTGTAATGGTACAGCTTTACAGTTATGAAATTTGAAGAATGATAGTGAATTATTTAATTTCATAAAAAAAAACCTTATGGATTTTTGACGGTTATATACCTCAATCGTAATGAAATAAAAAACTGGGAAAACATTTTATAGCAAATTTTGGCTATTTTTGATTTTGTCGATTTTTGTTTTTGCGACTTAAGATTTTGGCGATTTTTGATTTTCGCCTATTTTTGACTTTGGCGATTACTGTTTTTTTTGCGATTTTTGATTTTTGCGATTTTCAGTTTTGGCGGTTTTTGATTTTGGCGATTTTTCACATTTGTAATTAATGTCAAAAGTTTCAAGACTGTCATTTTCATAGTACTTCATATATTTTTGTATAGGAGGTGCTACGCCCATTGGCCCGATCCCGCCCAGTTTTTGGGCAACTACTCACATTAACAGGTCATGACCTCAGACGTAGTCCCAGGGCTTTTTCTATTATAGTACCTCCAGTTATATGAATTTAAATATTTACTTTGTATGTGGGTGACACGCCCATTAGTCCGATCCCGCCCATTTTTTTCTGACCATTCACATTAATAACTTACGAACTTCACAAGGCTTTAGGAACTACAGTACTCAAGATATATGACATTAAATATTCACTGATCTGACCCCGCCCATTTCTTTTCCGAGTACTAACATTGATAACCTATGAACTCACACAAAGCTCCAAGGCTTTCTCTCTTACCAAACTCTAGATCTATGACATTAAACATTTACTTCGTATGGTGGGTGCCACGCCCATTGGTCCGATTCCGCCCATTTTTTGCAACTCTTCAAATTAGGTTAATATGTACATGCACATAGTTTCAGACTCTTGCTGTCGTAGTACTCCAGATATTACATGTCAAAATTATATGTTAAAAATCCAAAAAAATATAGCCTATTTTTACTTCCCAATAGGCAGTTACCTACTGTAAAAATTTCAAGACGATCGATCCACTGATGTAGTCTTCTATATAGTACAAACAAACGTACAAACGTACAAAGAAAGATACAAAACTCCATTTTTAAATATAAGATACACTACCCGTAGTCCGTTCAACTTTGCATACACCCTTCGGAACGAAATAAAAATAAGAAAGTGTGAATTTCCGATCCTTCGTATTTTTAACTACAAAAATTATTAACTTATGGGCTTACGCAAAGATTCAAGACTTAAGTTAAGATAATAAATATTTGCGATACATGGAAGGTGCCAAGTCCACTGGTAGGTGCAATTCCCGACTATTTTTAAGAGCAAATTTACATTACTATACTTTATTAAATTTAAAAATTTTCGCTATGATACTACTCCAGATATTAGATAACAAAAAGTCACTTTGTATAGGACATGCCACACCCACTGGATATAACTAACGCCCGAACCCGTCAATTTTTGATTCGACTATTTATATAAGCTAGCAGATTCCAGCCCTCGAAATTTGAGTGCAAATTCTAGGAAATTTTATTTTTTTCATTAAATAAAGACCCTAAAAGTATGCTTATCAATTATAGCCAATTCACAAATCAACACAAAAAACAAACTCATTTTTATTACAAACACATTAACAAATATAATAAACACACACATAGCATTGTATAATTTTATGTATGTGTTAGTAGCAACTTTAAATGCAATTTACTCAAATTAAAGGAAAAAATTTAAAAATCTGTAAATCTGCAAAATGGCTAAGACTCTTGTTATCATGGTACTCCAAATATTTATGGTGTATAGGAAGTGCCATACCTACAGGTCCGATCCCTCCTATTTTTGCCACAATTACTCTTGGATTCGGATATATGGGAATATATGTATTATAACCAACGAATTTGACAAGAGCTTGTCTAAGACAAATTGTATTTCAGAGATCCTGTGAAATACATTTTAACTAGTGCTTGTGAAGTCATGATAAATCACACCTTCAAAATAGATATTTTTAAAACCAATTATACAAAGAGGACATGATAATTTTCATACCCCATACAACTATGAAGTTAGGGTGTAATGAATTCGTGCTGATGTTTATAATTACCAAAAATATTTGACCTAGATCAATCTTTTATTATACCGATCGACACAGAATCACTTTCCAGTATCGCTTTCTGAGTCGATGTCGATGTCCGTCCGTCCGTCCGTCTGTATGTCCATGTAAGCCATGTATCAAACTGTAAATATATTTTGATGAAATTTGGTATGTAGTAAGCTTTTTTCGGCCACAGACGAACGCTATTTCAATTGGTAAAAATCGGTGCATGTGCAGATCTAGTCCCTATACAAATGACTCTTACGAGTCATTAAATTGCCATAATATCCAAATTATCATATAGATCTCGATCAAATTGGTTTTGTGTATGTTTATTACATCTATTAATCAGTAGTCCAAAAATAAACCCTATAGGACAATTCTTAGTCATAGGCCCCATATAACAAGTGACTTCACCAAATATGGTCATAGTCGGTCCAATTTTGACCTAGTTCCCATATAAATATAACATCCAAAAAAATTAATAAGAATGCCACTCAATTTGTTGGACTTAAAATCCTTTCTATAAACGCATGGTATGGGTATCGTATAGTGGATGTAAACCGAAAATAATTTGATTACTTGTTTTAATCTAAACTATAGTTTTCAATATAACTTATTCAATATAAGCTACTATTAGCTCAATATCAGTTCTTCCCACTTAAATATCAATTAAACACACAGAAAACAGATTCATTGTGGCTACGGAATTTATTTTATTCCGAATTACGATGGTGCTAATAACCAAATTTCGGGTTCACTATGCTTATAGTTCTGTTGTCTTAACAGTAAATATTTTATCATAATAGAAAATTGGGAGATGCTATTAAATTCATGTTTTTACAGTCGAAAATACAGTTGCTCCGCTTTAGGAATTATTCGGCTGGCGAATATTTTTTTTTACAAAAATTATGTATTAATTATTTTTTTTTAATTTTTTTCTGATTTTTGATACAATATGAAAATTTCCAATAAATTACTATTTCATATTGTTTAGATTTTAAAGTGTACTATTTTTTTCGTAACAGCTTTACATTAACATCTTTGAAAGTTGTTTAAAATCAAATCACAGGAAGTTCCTTCTTAGCAAAAAATATAATGACTACATTTCAACGCAAAATTGCAGTTTTAAAGGTACAATATGTAGAGAGTGTTGTGTCAAAATTTCAAGTAAGTCGGAGCAAAACTTAAGAAGCTACAGCGTTTCCAGCGACCGGCCGCATACGGTATAAAAATCAGTTTTTAAAAAATTTTAAATCGATTTTCTCGCAAACAAATGTTCGAAGCCCGTGAACATCATAACTCAAAATCTACTTGACCGATTCTTTTGTTCTTCACTTCAAAATGCTGCCATAAAAAAAAGAAAAAAACTTTCCGTCACTATCTAAGGAAACATTTCAACTTTTAAACGCATTTTTATTTTTTTATTTCACATGATCCGGTAACGAGTTATGATGTTCAACGCAAAACAACAACGCCTCCGAAGATTCGCTGTCACGGACTTATTTATAAAAATTTTTAATTGAAAATTTTTGCAAAGATTCTTCAGATGTTATGCTATAACGTTCATATGAAATAAATAATCCAACATTATTTATATCTTAAAAAAAAAAATTATGAAAGTACGCTTTTTTCTCGCTTTTAAAACCTTACCACCCCTTAAGTAACCACCAGTCATAATTTGTAATTAAAAAAATTTAATTTAAACGGAAATAAAATTAATTAATATTTCATATTTAAAAATTTTTAAAATATAATTTTCATATTAAAAAAAAATTATAATTTTTGAAAAACAATAAAAAAAAAAAATGTTTAAATACAAACAAAAAAAATTTTTTTTAAATAAGATAGTAATGCAAAATTTTAAAATAAAATACACAAAATTTAATAAAAATTAAATTTGATATTAAAAATATTTAATATTTGAATATTTATAAATACAAAATTTATAGTTTTAAAAATAAAAATATATTTAAAACAAATTTAATAATTTAATATTTTTATAATGAAAATACATATTAAAAAATAAAATAATAATTTATAAATAAATATTAATCATCTGTTATAATTCGTAATTTAAAAATAAAACGATAATAAAATTATAAAATATTTTAAAAATATTATTTTGTAAATCAAATATCTTTGAAATAAAGCCAAAGAATTCAAAATTAAAATAATAAAGAAAAATTTTAAATTTTTGAAATAATATACAAAACAAAAATTAATTAATTTGTTAAACATTTAATATTTCTAAAAATCAATCTAATTTATATATAAATACGTGAAAGGTAAATTTTTAGTTCCCTTTTTAAGCAATATGCGGGCACGTAGGAGTGTGAAAATTGTCATAGTTATAGTTCATATGGAGGAGAAGTTGAGAATGATAAAATTTACGTTTAATCTGTCTTAAAAATATATTAAATTAAGTGAAATAAAATATTTGTAATAATTCATTACACCATGTTAATGCGAATGATATAAATTATATATCAGACGCTCTGTGCTGAATTGTGAATTGCTAAAATTGATTAACATACCTTTTGGCTCATTTAAAAATTCATAATTTTCTTATATATCTGTGGTCACAAGCGATAACCGCCTAAGTCGACTTAAGAACGATTTGAGTTATGTATGCTATCATATTCTACTAAAAACGCTTTATATTTACATGAAATCCCCATTTCTCTAACACTGTTTAATAAAAAGTTATTAATAAAAACATATTGACCTAAGTCGTAATAAAGCCCCATTACATTTATATAAAAAGTAATTTTTCTCAAAAGCATGGTATTCGACGATTTGGGTTATCTTTATCTATCACGTTCTACTAAAAACGCTTTATATTTATGTGAAATACCCATTTCTCTAACACTGTTTATTAAAAAGTTATTAATGAAAACATTCTGACCTGAATCCGCATAACATTTATATAAAAAGTTATTTTTCTCAAAAGCATGATTTTCGACTAAGGCGGTTAATGCTTGTGACCACAGATATATAGATAAAAAAAAATTGGAAGACAAAAATTGAATGAAAAAATAATATTTCCTAGAATTTGCACTCGAATTTAATATTGAATTAATTTTGTCAATCTTCTGATTGTTCAGACGTATGAGGACACCGTTATTATGTTTTTGGGTCCCAGAGCCATATTACGCTGTACGAGTATAACAAACGCATTGAAAAACTTCACATACACAGTGTAGGGATAGAAAAATAAACTTTTTAAAATCTATTTATAAACATGAAAAGTTGTTACTGAAATTAACATAAATCTTAAGAACAACAGCGAAATATACGTAATTATACACGTGCCATATGCTTAAATAAATACATTTTTTAGGGGTGTTCAAAACAACTTATACAATATAAAATACTGATTTTTTTTAACAAAATGCTTTTTATTATTTTATGTCTGTTTTTTTTTTTTTTTGAAAGAATATATTTTAGAAAAGACAAATATATTTATAACAAACTCATAATTCGTTAAAATTTCTTTTATTTTATTAAGTCATTTAATTTTATTTTTTGTAACTTATGACTTATAATCGTGACATTTCTAAGCTTTTTAAAAATTTCTAATACAAATTTATAAACTAATACTTTTCAAAATTTAAAAAAAAAATTTTTTTTAAACAGAAAAAAGAATCTAAAAAGTATTTGTCAAAGAGTTGTATGATGGGGTTGTTAGTGTGTGTGTTTGTAGCTTTGACATTGTCTATTTTCATTATTAATATGACACATGAGAATTTTTTTCTTGTGTTATCTTTGTACATTTACTCTTCACTATTTTATTTCAAAGTTAAGAGCTAATATACGTGTAAATGCCATTAAGTATTTAACATAAGTGTCTGTCGTGTTTTCTTAATTTATGGTTGGTTAAAGACTTTAAACATCTTATTCCTAAAGGAACTGAAATAATATGAAAATATATATGTGAGGCTAGCGATGGGGTAGAAAATTGTTTGGACATTAGACGATGACAACAACAAAAATTCTGGTTGTAAAAATAATTAAAATTTTTTGAAAATTATTTCTAATTTTGACTATCAAATAGAATTGTATGCTTAGGGGAGTTACATCTAATTACACTGTATAACAATTGGAAAATTGTTGTACAGTGTGATGTATTTATCAGATAAGTAGAAATTAATTCTTTCTATAAAAATTATATTTCTTTTATAAAAACACAATAAATAAGAAATTATATTAAATGCAATTAAATTGTATTATAATTTAAAGGTTAATTAAACTGTGCAACAGTCCGAAAATTCTTGTACGGTTTATTTGATAGGCTGCTAGTCAGAGGCCTTCAGTGGCGATATTATTTCTTCTAAATATTGGAGCATATAAAAAAATTAAAAAAGCACGATTTTTTACACCCTTGTTTCTTCTTAAATATGAGATTCGGTCGATAAGCGTAAATAACATCTTTTCTATCTAGCATTTTTTCTTTCTAATATCTTTTAATTTTGCTACTTTTACTTAAAATTATGAATTTTTTTAAGATTTATGAAAGTTACTAGAAAATTTATATTTTAATATTTAAAATAACACTGTTTATATACTTAACATTTTGTTCAGTGTTAACACATGGTTAAATATATTACTTTTCAATTACTATTACTTTTTTTCAATTAAAAAGCTCAAAACAGTACCTCAAAAAGCGCTAAATTAGAATGAAATGAAAAGCGTTTAAAAACATTGGAATTTAATGCTATTTTTTAAGCGTAATTAATAAAATCAAATAAGTCCGAGTTCACACAAGGCAACTTTTGTTGCGCAATTCTTGAGTTTTTAGGAGAGAGGGGAAAGAAGAGTGCTACGGAGTTGCTTGTACTCGGCAACACGTTTTGTTGTGCAATTCGTAATTATAAACACGAAGTTAGCTGCAGGTTATTATTTTACATTTCGTTTTATTCTTTGCTTCGCTGTGAAACATTACTGTTATTATTATTTCATTTATTTTATTATTTTTTTATTATTTTATTTTTTCTTTGACTTCTATTTTTTCACACAAATAGATTTTTCACTTTGGACCAATAATAAATAAATAAAGTTAATAAAGTGAACTGTCAAAAATGTAAGAATTTGAAAGCAAAAGAAAACGAAAAGTTGCGGCAATAAATTTCTCTGTGTGAACATTAAGGCAACTTTAAAAGAGAATTGAAAAAAGTTGCGCAACAAAAATTGCCTTGTGTGAACCCATACTAAGAGGGTAAAATTCGGCTGTACCGCATCTTTGATATCCCCTTCTGGGTTTAACGTTTTCAGTAATATCTGATATTTTAAAACAAATGTAAGCTAAATATTTGAAAAAGTAAACAATTTGATAAACTTATTACTAAATTATTACAACACGCTGAATTTATAGCATTTTTTTGAGGTGTTTCCATATTTTAGGTCATATCTTAGCCTTATCGAATTTAAATACCAACCTGCTCGAAAATAATTACAAAAAATATTGTTCTAAGTTTACCTAGGAAAATGGTTTATTTAGTGAATTATCTTGATCCCAACAGACAGACAGACAGACGAACAGACGGACATCGCTATATCGACTCCAGTTGTTATTAAGGACCAGGACTATATATATACTTTATGGGGTCTAAATACATTTTTCGATGCGTTATAAACGATATGACAATTTGATATAAGTATATTATACGACCAAAATTTTTATTACATTTTCTTCCATGCACAGAAAAATTTTACAAAAGTATTAAAAAATAAATTCTTGGCTTTCGAATAAAATTGACAATTTTTTGTTGTTGAAAATCAAATTAAAGAAACATAAAAAGGAAGTTGGCTTTGAGAAAAGGGACCTAGTGTGTTGAAAATTAAGTTTTGAGAAAAAAGTTTCTACACCCTTTTAGGTACCAGAATCCACCGTTTTTGACACAACCCGTTTTTTGACACACTAGGTCCCTTTTCTCGGAGAAGGTCACATATGTATAAACCAAAATAAGTTTAAAAGTAATGTATACTATCAGTTTTGATTACAACGCTAAAATTTATTAATTTGTTGAAAAAAATTCATTTTGAAATTGTCATATTAACGATTTTTAACACATTATATTTATGTATATAATTTTCAATTATTGACAACACTTTTTTTTCAAATTCTGTAAAATAAAGAAGACGCAAAATTATGAAAGTAAACAAAAGAATTTCAGGGAAGAAATAAAAAAAAAATTAAAATAAAAAAGTGAAAATTAAAAAGTTAAAATAGTACGTAATATATACATATTTTATTGTTGTATTTTAAATAATAAATAACAATATAATATGACTAACATATGTCTTTTTCAGAGTTACAACAAAACCAGAAAGAGAGGCAGATTGTATAATAAAATTCAGAATTTAAAGCTACAAAATGAATCATTATTGACAGAAAATATACGAAAGGTAGAATAACTTGTGTATTATGGGCTGTTTTATTTCTTTAAAATGTTTTACACTTATTTCAAGTTGTCGTGTACACAGTAGGACAATTCCGGTTTATATATTTCTGGCAAAAATATAATTATAGATTAAATCAAATTAAGGATATAAAGACCATCTTAGTGGTTTTGGCAATACTTATGAAGGCTGCAAAGGTACAATGTAGTTATGAATTTTAGAAATATATGCTTTCTTCTTCTCTACTTCTTCAAAAACATAGTTGTTAAATGGGTCTAGTAAGCACCTTTTACTGCCACTATCATTAACTGTGTTAACAGATTTCAGTGATTCAAAGCAAAGGAAAATTTTGTCTGTAAAAGATTCACAACAATCGTTTGCTATTATGGACAAGACATAGGAAGAAGTAAACGCAAAACTTAATTTGCTTAAAATCTTAAAGTCACACATACAACTTCTACTTTTAGTGGTTATTTTAATTTGGGATGTAAAAAGTATTACTCGATACATAAAATATCCAATTGCTAACATTTTTTATATAAGCTTATATTTCTATTTAACCTTGAGTTCCCAAAGCAGTCTGAAATCTTTCTTCTTTTACGCAGTCATTTTTTTATGAAATTTGGAAGTTAATGCAGTCATAAATTAATTATATATTTTAGGGGTAATGGACGTTGAGTTCCCCATAAATAACTCCACACATATAAAAACCAGTACAAATTAAAAAAAAATTAAATAATAATTACAATAATAACACAGGTCTACAAAATGAAAAAAAATTGTTGGTGCCTTGAGTTTTGCGGCTGATTTTATTTGTACTTTTAACGCTGATTTCAAAACTGAAAACCATTTGTCCCTAGCAGCTCTAGTTCTCGAGTTACAAAAATATTCAATTTACCCTACTATTTATTTAAAAAATGCATATGCCCTTCTGATATAAACGCAACAAACGTATGTAGTATATTGGCAACATTGTATAGCTTGTTTCTTAGTATGTTGGCAACATTGTAGTTTCTTATTATAATTCTTGAGTCTTGAATTAAAACTCGCTAAATATATATCGATAAGAAACCTACGTCCAGTACGCGTTGCAATCATTCAAGGTTTCAATAGAACATCAAGATATAACAGTGATAATTTTAATTGAAAGCTAATTTTCAAAGATGTCATCTAGCGGCAGAATCTGTGTAAATCACTCTGAGCAATTTTGTTATATATGTGGTGAATACACGAGAATTGAAAACAGAAAATCCATTACTGAATTTATAAAGAAAGCATACAATGCTTATTTTGGTATCAAACTTGAACAGCAAGATAAATCTTGGGCACCACATGTAGTTTGCAAAACATGTACTGAACAGCTACGTCAGTGGACTGATGGGAAAAGGAGGAGTCTGAAATTTGGTGTGCCTATGGTCTGGAGAGAACCAAAAAATCACTATGACGACTGTGATTTCTGTCTAGTGAATATCAAAGGTATCAATAGTAAAAACCGAAGGAAGTGGACGTATCCTGATTTAGACTCTGCCAGACCAGATTTTTCGGAGGATGAAATATCCCACTGCTACACAAATGAAGTGAATATGAGGAAAATACATCAAGTCCCCAACGATTTAACCAGAGTGAGTTAAGTGATCTCATCAGGGATCTTAACCTCTCAAAACAATCTTTTGAGTTACTGGCATCCCGGCTAAAAGAAAAAAATCTACTTGATAAAGAAACATAAATAACGTTCTATCGTAGAAGACGTTCTATTCTCAGGAAGAAGACCTCGTTTTATGTCACTATGTTAAAGATCTCCTAACAAAAATCGGCCTTCCCGAGTATGACCCAGATCGTTGGCGTCTGTTTATTGACAGTTCCAAGCGAAGTTTGAAGTGTGTGCTTTTACACAATGGTAACGAATTGGCATCAATACCTATTGCTCACTCTACCCAAATGAAAGAACAGTACAGGAATATAGCCATAGTCTTGGATAGATTAAGTATCACGAACATGGATGGGTCATTTGTGTTGACTTGAAAATGGTTAACTTCCTCCTTGGACAGCAAGGTGGATATACAAGATATCCTTGCTTCTTGTGCCTTTGGGATACCAGAGCTAAACAAGATCACTGGGTAAAAAAAGACTGGCCTGAAAGAGAGAACATGGTTGTTGGAGGAATAAAATAATCCTGCCTCCACTTCATATAAAACTTGGCTTAATGAAGCAATTTGTTAAGGCTCTAGATAAAGATTCATAATGTTTTAAATTCATATCTACAAAGATGCAAGGTTTAAGCAATGAAAAAATAAAAGCTGGCATATTCGATGGCCCTCAAATCAGACAGTTAATGAAGGACACCAATTTTGTTGAATCTATGAATGAAAACGAGCGAAAAGCGTGGACATCATTTGTGTCAGTTGTCGAAAACTTTCTAGGCAACAAGAAGGCTTCAAACTATAAGGATTTAGTTCAGAACATGCTGACTGCTTTTCGTGAGCTTGGATGCAACATGAGCATCAAGGTGCATTACTTGCAAAACCATTTGGACCGGTTTCCTGCAAACTTGGGAGACTTGAGTGAAGAGCAAGGTGAACGATTTCACCAGGATATAAGAAGAAGGATACCAGGGCAAGTGGGATACTCATATGATGGCAGATTACTGTTGGAATCTGCAAAGAGATTGTCCTAAAAAACCACATTGCAGATTAACCAAAAAAAGAAGCTTCTTGGGTCCCAGTACATCAAATAAGCAGTGAAAAATATATTTCTTATTTTCACAAATATATTAATTTTATATTATATATTATTATTATAAATATATTAAACTAAATGCTTTTAGACCAACACTGAAGAACAAAATTTTTATTTTTTTTGATAAAATTGTTTTTTTTTTACAAAACTTTAACGATATATCTGAAACTACTGGGCCAAATTAAAAACAATGTAGGCACGTATTAAAGATAATTTTGTTAACGAATTTCAATTTTTTTTAACTGAATATGGTGAACCGTTTTCAAGTTATTCCAATATATGTAGTGGAAATGCCTTAATTTTGGAAATAACGGTATATCGCGAAAAGTCGAGCTGCTAGGCAAAAACCGATTGCAGATTCGTATTCATGAGGTCGAATTTACTAAAGATCAGTTCAAAAAGTATCGGCACCAAAATGTGTGTATACCTGTGTAATAATTCTATTAGTTTAATATTATTATTTTTAAAACAAATATGAAATATAATTTATGTACAGTACGTTCATAAATGATACCATATCTGGTAATCTGTTAATCAATGTTCAATAAAATTTGAATTATGTATGCAATAATTATCATCGCTTAGCGGTATCTATAATATTAATAGGCTAAGTGATTTCTTGTGAATGATGTTTTGTTCTACCGTTTTAACCCGAATTTGACCAAACTTATATTATGTGAAAGGTATTCCTTTTTAGCGGTTTTGCAGATTTACAGATTTTTAAATTTTTTCCTGTATTTTGAGTAAATTCCATTTAAAGTTGCTACTAACACATACATTAAATTATACAATGCTATGTGTGTGTTTATTAAATTTGTTAATGTGTTTGTAATAAAAATGAGTTTGTTTTTTGTGTTTATTTGCGAATTGGCTATAATTGATTAGCATACCTTTAGGATCTTTATTTAATGAAAAAATAAAATTTCCTAGAATTTGCACTCGAATTTCGAGGGCTAGAATCTGCTAGTTTATATTAATATGTTTTCTTTCCAAAAATAAATTTATATGAAACAAAACTTTGATTAATTAGAAAACCCGTTATTAAAATCACTTACATCGCAATATCTCGCATATTAAAGCGTTCAAATTCTATACCACAAATGAAAAAAGTCCATGTTTGGCAAAAAGGACCGTTTTAATACAACATATTCTATTTGATTTTGTTAAAAACATTAGTGATAAACAAAATGCCACTGGGAAATGTACAAAGTGAACTCGAAAAGGCCAAATTTTGTACATTGTCAGAAATTGGGGCATCAAAGGCGAAAGTTGCATTTCAAATCAGCAGAAGTCGAAATGTTGTTTATAATTATTTGAAAAATATTGAAAATTATAGAAAAAATTAAACCAGAGATGGAAAAAAAGTTGAATGAACGCGAGCGCCGTCTTATTTAGAATACAGCAAAGAAAGATGCACCCAACTTGCTGGATGCATTTCCAACAAAGTGTGTAAAATGACCATTTGGTATGTTCTTAACTCTTCCAACATGTCAAAGGCAATTTTTAAAAAATAATGTGCCCCGGTAGGTGAGTAGGTAGCGTGCTCGCCTATCATGCGGGGGTCGTGGGTTCGATTCCCACCAGAGGCTTTGGTCCGTCGCTGCAAAAACCAGCCAAATGGTCTTTGTCACCCGGCTTATCCCTGGACCCAAATTAGAATACAAATTTACTTTGTATTGTAATTAATATAAATAAATAAATAAATAACGTGAGTATAAAATTGGTCAAATGTAAGTTTCTTAATGTTTTGCTAGAGAATAACTACATAATTTATTTGATTTCCTTTAAAAGGTAATTTCATCAGATGAATAAAAAGGTAAGTTTATTGGTCCTGACGAGAATTGTAGTTACTGGCGTGAACCGCGAAAAGAACCGCATTGTTTCTCTTGAAGAAAGTTTCGTGGCGGTACTGTTGTGATTTGGGGTGCGTTTACTGAAGAGTGTTGTGTGGAATTCCAAATCGTGTCAACCCAAAATAAAAAAAGTTAAATGTGGTGAATTACTTCCATGCAATTTTTTTGTTGTCATTTTTACATATAAATGAAAAAAAAGGTATATTTTCCAGCAAGACAATGCAGCCTGTCATGCCAGAAAATTCACAAAAGAATGGTTAAGATCGAATGGTGTCGATGGTTTGGAATGGCCTGCTTGCTCTCCTGATATTAGCCCCATGGAAATCATATCGGGAATTCCTGTCAGGAGCATTTATGCTGGCGATCGTTAATTCATGAGTGTGAATGAGCTCAAAATTTCAATTTTCAAAGAGTGGGAGGCACTTGAACAAGGTGTTACGAAAAAATTAATAAGTTCTATCAAAAATTTAGACCCATCTTTTATTACACCGATCGACTCAGAATCACTTTCTGAGTCGATTTAGCGATGTCCGTTCGCCCGTCTGTGTGCTCATGTAGACCTTGTAATCAAACTACAGGTAGCAAATGTGAACATATTTTGATGAAGTTAAATCTTGTGTCTTGTCTGCAGATTCTAATTTTGGGTCCAGGGATAAGCCAGATTTGGATAGTTTTTGCAGCGACAGACCAAAGCCTCTGGTGGGAATCGAAGCCACGACCGCGGCATGATAGGCGAGCACGCTACCTACTCACATACCGGGGCGCTTAAACTTCTATCGGCCATACCACGAACGCTATTGAAATTGGTGAAAATCGGTTCATGCTCACATCTAGTCCCCATACAAATGATTCCTATGAGATCGATTTAAATTGCCATAATATCAAAATTATCATAATGATCTCGGTCAAATTGGGTTTGTGTATGTTTATTACATATTTTCAACAGACAGACAGAGAAACGCCAGATCGACTTCTCCATTTGTGAGGATCAAGAATCTATAATATTAATAGGCTAGGCGATTTCTTGTGACCGATGTTTTGTTCTACCGTTTTATCCCGATTTTGACCAAACGTACATTTTTTAAAAGGTATTTCTATTTAGCCATTTTGCAGATTTACAGATTTTTAAATTTTTTCCCTTTATTTTGAGTAAATTGCATTTAAAGTTGCGAATTGGCTATAATTGATTAGCATACCTCTTGGGTCTTTATTTAATGAAAAAATAAAATTTCCTAGAATTTGCACTCGAATTTCGAGGGCTGGAATCTGCTAGTATATAGTTAATGGGGTCTCCGGAATTCATTGCGATGAGCTACAAACGGATTGACAAACTTTGCATAGTGGTGTGGAGGGTATAAAAATGTAAAATCTGGGATCACTGGTTCACTTATTAAATCATTTTATGTATGATAAGATTGTTTCGATCTCACTCCTTAGTATATACTAATATATCAAAACATTTTCTTTGGTGCTACTTCTAATATTTATTATCAATTGTGTTCAAAATATTTTTCTCAAAGACAAATTAAACAAAATGTCACTTGTCACACTTTTTTAAAATGTTTAATCAATGGCGCCATTTTTAATTACATTTACACACCCATCAGCAAGGAAATACTTGTTTATATCTTAAAAAGCAAAAAACAATTAATTTACATAAAAAATCAATAAAAAAAAAAATATCTTAAGACAAACAACATGAACTACAAACTCAAGCATCGGTTTACAAAACAATAAATAAAAAATGCATAATTCTCAATAACAACAACAAAAAAAAAAAAAAGACCAAACGAATGAATATACAACAATTGTCCGTCCCTTTGCTCTACATATTATTCTACTTTTTTTAGTAAAACATTTCTTTACTCTGGCGAATCCATCAAATTGTTGACTTTGTCATCAATATTATCTATCTATCATCACTCACACTCAATGTATTCAATGCATTGAAATATAACCGAGAAATATCTTTTCGACTATGAAGTATCCCACAGATAGGCATCATGTAATATTCGTTGTAGCATAATGAAGATACCATATGTTAATACTTGTAATTGTATTAGAAGAACACAATACAGATAAGTGTACTCGAAAACCATGTGAGGTCATATTGCTGAAACATTGAAGGAGAGTAGATTTATTAAATGTGACCTATTTTTGAAATGTTTTCTTTATTGGTTTCGCGTGATTACATATTGTTGTAACAGTAAATTTGAAATCTTTTAAATATTCATAATAGAATGCGTGAGAAATAGATTAAGACGATGATGCTCTATAAAAGATGGAAAACAATCAGAGCATAAAAAAATATATGTACATTGTGTTTTTCTTTTTTTTGTATTATTTTTTATTTTTATTTGAAAGTACAAAATAACTTTATTTTAAAACAATAACAAGTAATTTTATAATTCATATGAATTTTTAAAATTTTATCAGTTTCAGATCTATAATATTAATAGGCTAGGCGATTTCTTGTGACCGATGTTTTGTTCTACCGTTTTATCCCGATTTTGACCAAACGCATATTATTTGAAAGGTATTTCTTTTTAGCCGTTTTGCAGATTTACAGGTTTTTAAATTTTTTCCTTTATTTTGAGTAAATTGCATTTAAATTTGCTACCAACACATACATAAAATTATACAATGATATGTGTGTGTTTATTAAATTTGTTTATGTGTTTGTAATAAAAATGAGTTTGTTTTTTTATGTTGATTTGTGAATTGGCTATAATTGATTATAACTTTAGGGTTTTTGTGTAATGAAAAAATAAAATTTGCTAGAATGTGCACTCGAATTTCGAGCGCTGGAATCTGCTAGTATAATTTAAATAAGAGATCGCTTATAGAGTAATTTGTCGTATTGTTGTCCGTTTAGAGTTCATTTTAGAACTGATTTAATGTCCAATACTTGCGTTAAATCAGTAGCTAACATTAAAATCAAGGATAAAATATTAAACTATGGTACTGAAACTTCACCAGAGGGTACTTTTTTGAATTAAAGAGTACTTTATTTATTACAAACATTTTTGTGAATATTGGCAGCTTTATGTGAGATCTATTAATAGTGCATTACTGATGACCAGTGTTATTAAATTTAAAGTAATTGCTTTTCCTTTTTGAGCAGTATTTATTAATTCTTATTTATTGTGTTTTTATAAAAAAAAATATGGTTTTTTATAGAAAGAATTAATTTTTATCTGAAAAATGCATTACACAGTACAATAACTTTCGGATTGTTATACAGAGTTATTATCATCTGGATCTAGGATTTTACCTTTCATGCTCAACTTTTTAAGTCTTAGGGCCCTCGTCTTGATTCGGTTAATCGAATAACTCATATGTGCATTCTGTAGCTTGAACCATATAATTTTTTTTTTGCACATATAAATTTTATTTAGCTTACTCATATTTGAGATTAATATATAGAAAATCGTGAATATTTTAACATATTATATGGGTAATCGAATAATTTGTTATATATAAATTGGTAAATAGGTAATTGAAACAAAAATTTTAGAAATCTAAAAATTCAGATATTCGAAAAATTTTTTTGTACCATATTAAAGAGAAAACCAATTTTGCAATAAACTTAAATCAGGTTGGATCAAGTATTCACAACACGAATTTTTCAATTTGAGTCGGTTATTCGAATAATATTGTAAAATAACATTTCACAAAATGTTTTTCCACTGTATGATATTTAAATCGGATATTCGAATAATTTTAAAATACATCGGAAAAGTTGTCTAAAACTTAAACGAATTTTAATTTTGAATTTATTATTTAATTTTTAACAGAAAACATTTGAAAAAATTATTTAGGCGATCGAAGTTTTTTTGGAAAAGTATCAACTTGGAGTTATTTTTACCTTTCCTAAAAAAAATCAGAAAAAGCTTTTATTTGTCCGTAATAAAAATTATTCGGTTAATCGATTAAAATTCTTATATAATTTTCGACCAATTAAAGTAACAATTGTTACAATGCGGTTTCAAATTAGCTTCCAAATAAATTATTCATTAAATCGAATAATATTAATACATTTAAAAACAATTTTAAAATTTGTAGCCCTTCATCGGTATATAGCCAAGGAACTGTTGAATGAAAACTTTTTTTTTAAGCAAGGAATTCCATGCATATGCATATTATTAATATTCTATATTATATAAAGACTTAATATTTATCCGAATGAATAAATTTACCTTAAAATTTTTTGCTTTTATGCATATTTTTGCATAATATCTTGAAAATGCTACCTTCTTGGACTATTTTTCCCAAAAATAACGAAATATCCGCATCAATAAATGTACTACAAAATTCTTTAAAATGCTTTTTTTCCAAAAATATATCTATCTGATCAATAAATTTACAATAAAATGGCCTCGATTTGTAGTAGCATATTTTGCTTTTAATGAAATCCCTACGGATCAATAAATTGTAGTTTTATATTTAGCTTTAAATGCACGTTTTAAGATATTTTCAACAAAATTTGATTTTTTTTTATAAATATCTCTCCGAATCAATAAATTTACGTGAAATTGACACGATTGTAGTAGCATATTACTTTTTTTTTGCATACTTCTATTTAAATGCATGTTTTTGCATATTATCATCAAAATGCATCTTTATTGGACTTTTTCCTAAAAATCTATCCATATCAATAAATTTACAAAAAAAATAAAATTTTAGCATATTTTAATTCAAATGCATGTTTTTTCATAAAAAATTACAACATGGCATCTATTGTTTTAATTTTTTTTTTAAATTCGTCTTTTTATGTACATATTTTCACCTTTTATTTGTCCTTTTTCCTAAATAACTATCCGAATGAAAATTTTCAATATAAAGGGGTATCAGTTCATTGAATCATATTTTGCATATTTTGCTTGAAATGCATTTTTTTCATAATTTTACCGGTTTTCCTAATGACATCGAATTGTAGTGCATTAAATGCACATTTTTCATATTTGAATTCTTCTTTATTAGATTTTCTTTTATAAATATCGAGCCATATTTGCGATTATATTATAAGCGATAATTTATCGAAATGTTGGGTTGTGTTGCAAATGGGTTATAAGAATGTCCTGCAAATTCATAGACTTAGAATTTGTACCGTTACGAAGAAAAAGCAGGGTGCATTTTATCGTTTGCCTATTTTACATTTTTACGTACGGCAATTTTATCGTAAGCGACACAGTGAGTATTGAAATTTACTGTAAATACATGAACAAAAGCCAACAATCTGAGATAGAGAAAGAAAGGCATACATAAATCATGTCTAATGCTATTCTCAGACGGACAGCAAGATTCGAGGTTCGCTCTCTCATTCACGGTTCGCGCCCCAATCATGATTGAACCCAATGATTCGGCATACAAAATTTTGAGAGCGAACCAACTTGGTTCATTTTGAATCTAGTTACGAACCACGAAAAATGTACTGTCATCTCCAATTTTGATACAAAATTATCGCTAGTTTATCTGAACTAGCTGTCAAAAATATATAAACAAAGAAAAAACAAAAAATTAATGAGTGCAATAAAATAAATAGAAACATTTAACAAATAAAAAGTATATATTTACATATAAGTATATATTCAAATAAAAATGGAAAAAATTAAATAGTGAAACGTAAAGTGTAGAAGGATGTCTTCAAATATTTGCACAAAAAAATTTAAACGTCAAAATGAAAGAAGAACACTCGTCTGAACGCCAAGGTTCACAATCATGATTCAGAGAGCGAATCAAGTGGTTCATTTTCCGTCTGAACATGGTATTAGGCAAGGAAAAATGCAAGCAAAACTTATTTATTTATTTGGTCTCCTCTACAACAAGACTAAGAGCCTTATTATTAAAGTACAGGATAGGTATAATGTGATACAGTATTTAATGCAAATATAATATAATTTATAATTTTTATAAAAATAAAACAACAAAAATTATTTTACAAAACAAAGAAAAGCTTAAACAATATATATGTAGAATATAGAAACAGATATGTAAATATTAATCTTATGCATCAGTATCAATGATCGTACCGTAAAGTTTTCATGCAAGCGGTGTTATGTGGGATGATCTTTTCAAATTATAGACGTATCTTAATATAGCATTGAACGTAGAGCGAATGGAATCACAGCTAGCAAATAGTTCGCATCGGTACAGTGATCGAAGCATTGAATTTGCTTTTCCTGAAGCGACATTTATATGATCAGACCAGTTGAGAGTTTCATTGAAAATAATTCCAAGATTTTTAGTTTTTTGTTTTAAAAGCGAAAAAAAATCGTATTTTCATATTTTTTTGAAGATATGAATAATGCTGGATTATTTACTTTATATTCACGTTGTAGTATAACATTTGAAGAATTAAAATTTTAATAAATAAGTACGTGACAGCAAATCTCCGGAGGCGCCTCGACAAATAGTTGTTTTGCGGTGAACATCATAACTCGTTACCGGATCTTTTGAAATAAAAAAATCGAAATGCGTTTAAAAGGTGATCAAGAAGATTTTTTTCAATTTTTTTTTGGTAGCATTTTGAAGTGCAAAACACGATTTTTCCTATAAAATTTCGGTGAATTGGTTGTTAAAAAATGGGGAAGAAAAAAGGAAAACAAAAAAAAAAAAACTCTTCGTGCACATAAACCTTACCCCTTCCGCCTTAAGAATAATATGTGGTATACCAAGTGGAAACTTAAACCTTCGAGTAATAATGATGCATTTTGGCTTTGATGCCCATTTGACATAGCCCATAAATGAATTTGTTTAATATTTCGTACATGATCAAGTAATGTTCTGGTGCGCAAGGCTTAACTTGCAGTAGTAGTGTGAAAATACCATTATTTCAATGAAAGCATATACAAAAGTCGCACAAGAAATGGATACTGCTTCTTATGGGGTAAAACAGTCGGGAAACGAGGTTGCAATGAGATATTTTCAATAATATACCTTTATTTAACCGAATTAGACAAAAAGGGAACTAATGGCACTACAGCAAAAATGTTCAAGATGCATTCTCAGAAACTGTTTTTTTTTATAAGGGTTTATTATTAATTTTTTTGTATTAGTTTATTAAAAGCAGTATCTATCAATAATATTAATAGGCTAGACGTTCTTGTGACCGATGTTTTCTTCTACCATTTTATCCCGATTATGACCAAACGTATATTATTTGAAAGGTATTTCTTTTTAGCGGTTTTGCAGATTTTTTAATTTTTTCCTTTATTTTGAGTAAATTGCATTTAAATTTGCTACCAACACACACATAAAATTATACAATGATATGTGTATGTTTATTAAATTTGTTAATGTGGTTGTAATAAAAATGAGTTTGTGTTTTTGTGTTCATTTGTGAATTGGCTATAATTGATTAGCATACCTTTACGGTCTTTATTTAATGAAAAAATAAAATTTCCTAGAATTTGCACTCGAACTTCGAGGGCTGGAATTTGCAAGTGTTCATTTTAAAAGGATAATTTATTAATATATGTTTAACTGACCTAAAAATTCGAGCATATTTTATTTAATATTTACCTACATTATACAGCATAAAAACTATCGTAACCGCCAACACCATGAACTATTGACTCTTAGCGAAAATTATCGTAATCGCTATTTTATCTTTACACATTCATAAATGCAAAACATGAACAGCCTTATTATAAAGCTAGCATTTAATAATATTTTTGCCCATTTATAGCGAAATAAAGTATTGCACGGCTTAAGGAAAAAAAATGATAAAAACTGTATCCTGTAAAGTTTGCCTTTTGTCACTTACGATATAATCGCAAATAGTGCTCGATATTTATGCGCATAATAAATTTGAAATAAAATGTCATTGATTTATACACATATTTTTTCATATTTTGCTTTAGATGCACATTTTCATCAAAATGCTCCTTTATTGACTTTGCATGATTGTAAATGCACTGTTTTCTTTTTTCCGTAGCATATTATAAGGCATATTTTATTACTTAGTTTTTGTTATTATTTAGTTGTGTTTGCCAAAATGAATCTTGGTATTGCGGACCAAGCTTAAAAGATATTGTGAATGATACAATTTTGATTTTATTTTGATTTTTTTTTAATAAAAAATTTAATCGAATAAAATTTTAATCGAATATTAGAATAACTTTAATATTTTTTAATATAAATTCGTTTGTAGTTTTTGGTAAATTTATAAACAAGTTTTTCTGTAACTACCCCTGTTCACTAATACAAAGCGGTTCTAGCTGAATAGCTTTTATGAATGAAAACAATTTCAATGCTTCAATAATTATTTCGTAAAAACTAAAACAAACTTTCCCTCTAACATTATCCAGAAAGTTTTAATTAAAAATCAACAGAAATTCCCTGCGAAACAAATTGATTTCTATAAATCATCCCCACAATATCTAATCAGCTTATAATCATTTCAATTTCCAAACTCTTTAAAAACTATTCTAACAAATCATTCTAACGTAGCATTAAAAGTTTAATGTACTGTTTGACTTTAATTTCCTTATGTTTTCCATTCTTTTTCTATTATCTCGCTTTGTATTTAATGGTTTGTGAATGGCGTCAACAGCAACAACTAATGAGTTTTTTTTCAACAAACACATGAAGCTGCAACATCATTAACATCATCGACATCCACCATCGAAGTGGAGCAATGCACAACGAATGATAAAAACTTTTCTTATACAAACATATCGAAACTAAACTAAAACTAAAAAAAAAAAATATTAAACAAACACCTTAAAGTGCCACAGGATTACAAATTACAATTTAACACAATTTCTAATGTTAAGTAACCTCCTGGGTAACAACAAAAAACAACAACATAACTTTTTCTAATAATTATATGTAGAAGAAAGATGTGTAGTTTATGTTGTTGCGAGGTAGCGCCAGTGGTAATGATGTGAGAAGTTATTACCACTCTTCGTTGCTCTTTCTCGTCCTGTGTATCTACCACCACAATATCAACACCATTAATGTATAATAAGTTAAATTTAGTTTAGTTTTTCAACAAACATTACAACGCATGAGAACAAATTGTGTCAAAGTAAACAAAATTCGTACGTTGAGTGGTAAAAGTATTTACACAACAATTTTCGTTGATAGAGTTCGCTCCCAGTCGCGAACTATACGCTCTTTGCTGAAGGGATTTTTTTTTGTTTCTTTTAAAATTCACATCATTATGGCGCTAAAACATAAACAATGGAGGTAGTTCATTGGCTGACTGTTTTAAATGAGTTAATGTGTTACATTTTATCACATTACATATGACCTCCAGCAAACACAAGCGACTTCATGCTTACACACCTCCGTATATTAAATAGGACTCATAGCCACCACAGAATGGGATGCTGGATAAATTTTATCATTGCTCTTGTTTTATTTTTTCCCTGGCATCAACGGTACGCAGTTAGGTAAAGTCAACATTTAATGTGTATGTTTTATTTATTTATCTTATTTTAAAGGTGCAGAATTGTTATATATAAGCCAAGTTTGTATGTAGAATACTTTACGTACGAGGGCGGTTCCAGAACAACCCATCGGCGGTTCCATGGTGAAAAGTGGAAACCTTATAACATATACATATGTTTAAAATTTCCAGGCACCACATTATTCAGTATTTTTTTTTAGAGCCAACAATAATAAACGGTTTCAGTGAACTCAGAAAAAATTTGCCACCGTAATGTAATTCAATACTTTCATTTGAAAGGTCTCTCCAACCAATATTGGCCCGAACTAGACTCTACTCTGGGGAAATCTGCTCCTTCGTTTAAGAATACTAAATATTGGCTGCAAAATACGAGCTGGCAAGACGAACACAGTAGTGGTCGACCAATTGAAATGACCACGCCAGAAACGATGCTGGATGATCATCGGTTAAATGTGCAAAAAGCGCTGCACACATTAATCGACAATTTGGAGATGAGAAAGCTGTCCGTAAGGTGGATTCCGCGTTTGCTCACAGTTGAACCAAAATAGCGTCATGTAGATGTTTCAATAGCGTGTTTGACGATGTTTCCCCGCAATAAAGCCGAGTTTTTGCGTCGATTCGTAACCATGAATGAGACATGGTTCCACCATTTTACACCTGAGACAAAGGAACAATCAAAACAGTGGACTGAAATGGCAGAATCGTGTCGAAAGAAGGCGAAGACAGTTCCATTTGCAGGTAAGATTATAGCGTCTGTTTTTTGGGATGCGGGTGCAACAATACAATGCACTAGTTCACACATCCACTATTGCGATGGCCAAAATCCATGAAATGAAGTTCGAATTGCTTCATCACGCTCTTTATTAGCCGGATTTAACTCCCTCGATTTTTTTTTTATTTCCAAACTTGAAAAAATGGTTGGGTGTAAAAGATTTATGATAAGTAACATGTTTGCTGACATTTTTAGTACAACTTATTCAGATGCCCAATATGATAACTCTATACCTTTTAAATTGTATTGCAGAAAACTTCAATTGAATTTCAGAAAGTATCAATTGGAATTCAGGAAGTAACAAATGTATTTCAGAAAACATCAAATGTATTTCAGAAAACATCAAATATATTTCGGAAATTATCAATTGTATTTTGGAAATTATCAATCGAATTTCAGAAATTATCAATTGAATTTCAGAAAATAACAATTGAATTTCAGAATTAAAAAGTAGTTTACCCTACAATATTCGTGATTTGGAGTCACAGCACATGTTTGACAATATTGGGGCTTAGTTTTTATGCACTGGAAAATAAACTATAAAGGCAGACTCTCGAAGAAGATGAGGACTCAATTTTTTACTCAGCTAAAAAACACAGGACAGTAATCGGGAATAAAGTTTGCCCTGTATCGTGACGAACGATTTTGAAGTCATCATTTGAAAAAAAAAAACACGTTTATAGTTTACAACAAATGTTACAAACCTAGCGTAATACTTTTTTTTTTTTAATTATTGACGAACACCCAGTGCATTGTGTTGATCTAAGGAATATAGGTTATGGGAAGGAGGAAAGGGGGAGTAGTGTTTGTGGATATTTGATTTAAATTTTATTAGATTATAACTGTCAAGAAAGACCTACGCGGGGAGTTTCTTCCACATACGGCTAGTTCGACTGATAAACGGATTTTCTCTGCAATGCGTTGTACGGTCAACTACGCAATAGACTATATACGGATATGATATACTAGAGAAGCGGGTAGAGTGAACTGAAACTCGGGCACTTGGAATCTCAGAAGAACATTTCTCATAGTAGTATCTATGGAACAGTGCTATACAACCCACATTCCGACGATGATCCAATTAGTCAATAGACTACCCTACTATCATTGACGAGCGCCAACGCCCTCATTTGCACACGGTAGACTTTGAAGCTCCTGCCCATATATGGGAGTTTTATTCCATTTTCGGTCTGATAAGTGGTACAGATTTTAAGGAGATCAGAAGGAGTGAAGTAATTTTTGCACCGTTTTAGAAAACCAAGACACTTGAATGCTTCTTTCGACACTTAAAAAACATACTCGTTCCAGCGAACATCACATTGAATTCTCATGCCCAGAACATCAAGAGTATCCGATTCCTCAACCAACTATATACACAGATGACATTGTTGAATCCGTGGCCCTATGGGTCAAGAGACAACATTGGGTCTTCAGTGCATTAAAATCAACCATATTCGCTTTACCCCACTCGGAAATTGTGTCATTCATTGTCAGCCTTTTGCCCCTAACCTCCAAGAGGCTTGGCCTACAATTGAAGGAAAATGAATGACAAATGCTGCTGTCATCTGCGAAAGAGTATATAGAGTTGAAAATTTGGCCAAGGAGGTCGTTCAGAAAGAATTAAGCTAAAACTCATTGGATAAGACCCCATCAATAACAATACGTATTGAGCGGTCTCTGAGAAAACTCGATATAAATCGAAAGAAGTCAATGCCGACCCCAAATGTAATAAGCTTTGATATCAATGCACCGTGCCACACGCGATCGAATGCCTTGGAAATTTCTAGAGCAACCACTTTACTTTCATCAAAATTGTGAATGGATTGACACCAGCGCTCAGAAAGTAGATCTAGCAGGTCTGCCATAGAACGTGTTCTATGGAGGCCATACTGTCGATTTTTAAGAAGTGAGTTGGCCTCTAGGTAGTTCACAAGATGGAAATTGATCATGCTCTCCATCACCTTTGACAGCGCAGAGCAGATTGGAATTGGACGGTAATTTTCAGGGTTATTAGCCGCACCCTTTTTACGGATTGATTGGACATTGGCAACCTTCCAGCAAGAGGAAAGACTCCCGCGAGGAGCGAAAGGCTGAAAAGGTTGGCCAATAGACTAGCTAGCGTCGAAGAGCACTGTTTCAGCACCAGTGTTGATATACTATCCGGCCTCGGAGACTTATTTATGTTGAGATCCGAAAGAACCTTTTTAGCTGCACGTGCTCGGAAGAATATTTTACACATAATACAAGATACTCTTTCGAGTTCGGGCAGTTGTTGATTGCTATACGGTAAAAACGAATTTTTTGTAAAAATTTCAGCCAAAAGGCCTTATCAACCGCGTCAGTGAATATTTTGTCATTCATTGTAAGAGTTGGGAAAGCAGAATTAGCATTATTCTTTACACTTTTAACAAATGACCAAAAACTCTTACTGCCCCGAGGAGCAGAAAGAACTTTAACACGAAGACGCTGATCGTGAAGAAACTTTTCGCGTCTTAGTGCTTTGGAACATTCGTTTCTCGCCTGTTTGCGTAGCAGTTCAGTAATGGAATTTTTATTTTCACGCCAATGCTTCCCCTCTGGAACTGACTGCATCTCTGCAAGTCTGGTTAAACCAAGATTTTTGATTAGGTTTTGCCGAAATGTGCTTTGATTGAATTAATAAACGCATACCAAGCACTATTTTTTTCCCCCAGTTCAAATGCTTAAAGAAATCGTTGAGCTCGGCCCAACGAGCCTTTTCGTAAATAAAAATTGAGCGTTTCATAGCTGGTGTTGAAACACTATGAAGTACAGACTACGTAAAAGATGCGGAAATTGTGCAGTGACCCGAATTACCGATGTTCGCGATGTTTTCCTTGGACTGCCATATGCCATCTTATCCCAGTTGATTAGCATTAACTAAATTGCCATAGAACCGTACTGACTATGTCGTTTTTGCTGAATATGATTAATGACGATGTATCTCCTCAGAATT
Source organism: Cordilura impudica (assembly GCA_963682025.1). Lineage (NCBI taxonomy): Eukaryota > Metazoa > Arthropoda > Insecta > Diptera > Scathophagidae > Cordilura > Cordilura impudica. The sequence goes on from OY821517.1 coordinate 25,184,113, forward strand.
CTTGATAGGCAATATTTCGTTTAATATTCCTCAATTCCAGTTTTCTTTTATAATTTTAATGTCTGTAAAGATTTATTTCATAGAGTAAAATAAAAAAATAAATAAAAACAAGTAAGAAAATTATAGTCGGTCTAGACCGACTATACGATACCCTATACCATGCGTTTAGAAACCCTATCTCTTAGGCCCAACTAACTGGACATTGAAAATAAGCAAAAACCAAATTTGAGTGGGATTTTTATTAATTTTTTTGGCTGCAGATATGAAAAAGTTCATATCGGATGCTATATCTATAAAGGGACTAGGTCCAAAAATGGACCGATCCTGATCATGTTTGGTAAAGTCTCTAGTATTTTGCAAAAATATGTACAAACAAAATTTGAGAAGAATCAGTCAAAGGGAGCATTTTTGGACTACTCATTACTGGATGTAATGAAGGCATACAAACCCAATTTGAGTAAGATCTATATGACAATTTGGATCTTATGGCAATTTATGTCGATTTCATATGGGTAATTTGTATGGGGGCTAGGTCTGAACATGGACCGATTCTCACCAATTTCAATAGCGTTCATCCCACGGCTGATAAAAGCTTATATACCAAATTTCATCAAAATATATTCATATTTGCGACCTGCAGTTTGATTACAAGCTTTACATGGACACACAGACGGACGGACGGACGGACGGACATTGTTAAATCAACTCAGAAAGTGATTCTGATTCGATCGGTATAATTAAAGATGGGTCTAGGTCAAATATTTTTGGTTGTTACAAACAGCAGCACAAAGTCATTATACCCAAACCACATAGTGGTATAGGGTATAAAAATGAAGAGGTGGAGTCTGCGGCTATTGATGGTTATTTTAAGGTGCTAAATAGTTCTTACTATAAACAGGATATCGAAGCGATTGAATATCGCTTGCAAAAGTGTATCGAGCTAAAAGAAAATTATGTTGAGAAAGAAACAATTTTTTTTTTCACAAATTTGTTGTGTTTTCTTTGTCACGTTGGCTTGTTCTGGGACCACCCTCGTATAAATGAACTTATACTGAGCGTGAGAAAAATAACGAGAGGCTGGAATGTTTAACTAAAGTTGAAAAGGATGTCGGCACGAAGACGCCTAAGGTTAAAAAGGTTCTGATAGAAATTTCAAGATAATGTTCTAGAAATTTTAATTAAGCGGTTAATTTTTTAAAACAGCTTTATTCGGTCACAATCTACAACCATTAATGTCCACAATGTTGTTTTAACGAAAATAATTAACGATTAAATGGCTTCTTTAACCTTTAAATGTTTCACTTCCTTTAACAATAAACAGTAGAAAACAAAAACTTTCAAATAGATAAAATTACCATAAAAATTGAATTTCTAATTAAATTAAGTCATAAAATCCAAACTTTTACCGAACGAAACACACATCAAATCAGACAGAGAAACTTCAATAAACTCAATAAAGAAAAATGTTAAGCACGCTTCTTAAAAAATAAAAACTATAAACTGAATTAGAATTGATTAAATTAGAGAAACAAACGTTTGAAAAGGAGTTACTTTAAGTTACTCGCAATATGATTTGAATATAGTTACAACAACAACAATATATAAATATACTAAAGTAAAAAGCTAAGCTGACATTACATGTGATTGTATAAGTACGTGTACGGGTACGAGTATCTTTAAAAGGGCACACAATGCAGTTATTTTTTTTTTTATAGATATTGTTGCTACTGCTACTGCTGTTGTTGTTGTATCTTTCTTTATAAAAGGGCATAACATTGACTGAATTATTCATAAATTCAAGCACTAACGTAAAGAAGTAGAAGAAAACATGAGTAAGGAAAATGTAGAAGGTCGTCGTTGCATTCAGTAAATAAAATTAGTACGTTAGAAAATTATGGTCGATTAAGCCCGACCACATGATGCCCTGCTTTATTGTCTACCGGTTAAAGATTTGAGCAAAATAACTCGTTTATTAAGAGAATGTAGGCAGGTTTTTGAAAACTACATTTGTGACCAGTACAAGGAATATATAGTTTTTATGGATTATAGTCCGCATATAATACAAATTATCGATCTTGGCCTAAATCTATCAAGAAACAAAAATATTGCATACTTTTTTTTCCAAATTTGGTTTACGTATATTTTTGAGAAAAGTAAGTGTCATTACTAAATATGATCATGATCGGTCCATTTTTTGATCTGGTCCCCATATAAAAATAACATCAGATATGAACTTTTCATGTTTACACGCCGTATTTGGGTTATGCTTATTTTCTACATCTACTTATTGCCTCAGCAAAGTTGGATCCAAGACCTACTCGAAACGCATGGTATAGGGTATTGTATAGTCGGTCTAGAGTAATTATGATTTTCTTATTTGTTAGAACTGATATTTCAATAGCTTATATGTACAACAGAAAGAAGAACAAACTCAATAATAAAACAAGTAAGAAATATATAATCGGTCTTGGCCGCCTATACGATACCCTATACCATGAGTTTATAAACCCTATATCTTAGACCCAACTATCTAGATATAGAAAATAAGCTAAACGCAAATTTGAGTGGCATTATTATTAATTGTTTTGCCTTCGGACTTAAAAAAGTTCATATCGGATGTTATATTTATATGGGGCCTAGGTCGAACAATGGACCGATCCTGACCATATTTGGTAAGGTCACTTATTTTTTTCAAAAACATAAACAAGCCAAATTGTAAAAAAATCTGTCCAATTTTTTTGTTTTTTGATAGATTTACATAAGTGGAGATCGGGTATCAGCTTCATATGAGGGCTATGACTAAGAAATGTCCTATAACGTTCATTCTTGAACTGCTGATAAACGCATGTAATAAATACACACAAACCCAATTTGGCCAAGATCTATATGATAATTTCGATATTATGGCAATTTAAGTCGATCTCATAGAGGTCATTTGTATGGAGACTAGGTCTGAACATGTACCGATTGTCACCAATTTCACTAGCGTTCATCCCATGGCCAATGAAAGCTTATGTACTAAATTTAATCAAAATATATTCATATTTGCAACCTGTAGTTTGATTACAAGGTTTACATGGACACACAGACAGACGGACGGACGGTCATCGCTAAATCGACGCAGAAAGTGATTCTGATTCGATCGGTATAATAAAAGATGGGTCTATGTCAAATATTTTTGGTAGTTACAAACGTCAGCTAAAGTCATTATACCCTGACCACATAGTGGTATAGAGTATAATTAAATGTGTTTGCATTAAGTGTTCTCAAAATGATATTTTTTATACCCTATACCACTATGTGGTTTGGGTATAATGACTTTGTGCTGCTGTTTGTAACAACCAAAAATATTTGACCTACACCCATCTTTAATTATACCGATCGAATCAGAATCACTATCTGATTCGATTTAACAATGTCCGTCCATCCGTCCGTCCGTCCGTCTGTGTGTACATGTAAAGCTTGTAATCAAACTGCAGGTCGCAAATATGAATATATTTTGACGAAATTTGGTATTTGATCTTTTGTCGGCCATGGGATGAACGCTGTTGAAATTGGTGAGAATCGGTCCATGTTCAGACCTAGCCCCCATACAAATGACCCCTATGAAATCAACATATATTGCCATAAGATCCAAATTATCATACAAATTAATCAGTAGTCCAAAAATGATCCCTATTGGACAACTCTTAGTCATAGGCCCCATATAGAGCTGCTTCCCGATATTCACTTAAATCTATCAAAAAACAAATATATTGCACTGATTCTTCTCAAATTTTGTTTGTATATATGTTTGCAAAATACAAGAGACTTTACCAAACATGGTCAGGATCGGTCCATTTTTGGGCCTAGTCCCCATATAGATATAGCATCCGATATGAACTTTTTCATATCTGCAGCCGAAAAAATTAATAAAAATCCCACTCAAATTTGGTTTATGCTTATTTTCTATATCCAGTTAGTTGGGCCTGAGAGATAGGGTCTCTAAGCGCATGGTATAGGGTATCGTATAGTCGGTCTAGACCGACTATAATTTTCTTACTTGTTAAGATTGTAATCGGGTATTCAAACAATTTGTTCAAATAAATTGTTACAAAATATTTAAAAAATTATCAATTCGGTGATAAACTTTTTATTCAATTGGATAAAATTTTTACAAAACTGCATGAGATTTAAATGGGTTATTCGAAAAATTTTTTTATAACATCGGAAAAATTGGTTTAAACTAAATCGAGTTTTAATTTTGCATTTATCATTTACTTTTCAATAGAAAACATTTGGTTCAAAAATTATTAGGCAATAATTTATGTAGAAGCATCAAGAGTTATTTTACGTTTTCTCAAAGACTAAATAACGTCTACGTGAGGGTAGTAACAAACATTAGCCCATAAATTAACAATAAAAACTTAAAGCGATAAAAGTTATGGGTGTTACAAAATTAATGCCTTCTCATTGTAATGTAGTTATGCATTTGCGAACACGAAAAGTATTGTATACCTTGGGTTCAGGCATTTAAAAATGTTTAATTCGATATTGATTTTTATAAAACAAAAAAAAAAAAAAAAAAATTAAATAAATAAAAAAAAAATAGAAGAGTATTCGATTAAGCTTAACTAATAAGTTATTTTATACCGTTAACCCAATGAAATTACCAACTAAAAGTTAGTATTTGTTAAAGTAAAAATAAAATATTTTTTTTTGGTCCTTTGAACCGTATATATCGTAATTTTTTAAATCACATCTCAAAAGCTCATCGCTTCAAATTTAACAACAAATATTAATTGATTAGGGTAGCAAAAATCTATATAATTTTTTTAATATTAGTCCTCTGAAAAACCGCTTAAGATATTGAACCTTGGAAAGACTAGTACGTTATATATATAAAGAAAAAAAAAAAACAACTAAGAGTGTTTAAGTCGACTATTGCGAATCTTTGATACCCTCCACCTGTGTGTTAAACTCAATATTATGATCAATGTTGGGTACGATTACCATCTTAACACTGTTACTTAATCTTTAAGTTTTAATACCATTTAAATTTATAGTCAATTTGTTTTTCTTTTTTGACCAGTAGTTATTATAACTAGCAGAGCCCAGCACTCGAAATTCGAGTTCAAATTCTAGGAAATTTTATTATTTCAGTAAATATTTTTCTTTCAATGTTTTTTTTAATCTATGTATCTATAATTTATGAGTATTTAAATAAATTTCTTTAAATTGTGAATTTTTTAATGAAAGTCATTAAATTTCATTATAAATATTTGTTGAACACAGAGGAGATATATAAATGGGTTTGTTAATAAATAATTTTATAGGAACCTAAATATATGCTAATCAATTGTAGCCAAACCATAAGCACACACACAGCGTTGTATAGTTTTTTATTCGAAGCTTAAATATATGTTTGATGTATGTGTTAGAAGCAACTTTTACTGATATTTACTCCAAAAAAAAAAAAATTCCAGATGGTTCATATCTGTAAAGATGGTGCACATCTGCAAAGAAATACCTTTCAAATGGTATATTTTGTGTCAAAATCGGTTGATAACTAAAAGCGTAGAAGGGGTCATTAGAAATCACCTTCCTTATTAATATTATAGATTTCTTATCTGGTTTCTTTGTAGAAAAAATTAACTTCTATGTGAAAAATTTCATTATTTTTCTATTCTTAGGGTAGGAAAATTATCAAGGTGCCTTCATAAGAGACCAAAGAGAAATATTTTTATAACCGAGCTTGTGTTAGAATACCCAAAGTCATTATATCTCAATCTACCTGATCTATCTGAATTAACTTCTAATATGTTAATTTAAAGATACAGATTAATTTTGAATACAAAAATATAATAAAAACAAGTAAGCAGTTATATGTATGTGTATGTATGTCTACCAGTGGTTTTGGAAAGGTAAAAAGTTTTGAAAAAAATCATCTTTACATGCCTTGTTGAGATATATTTGCAAACATCTAAACAATTTTAAGCATTTAAAAGATTATTTTATACAATTTTTATACCCAACACACCTCAGTGGCAGAGGGTATATATAGGTTTGCCATTACGTTTGTAACGCATCGAAATAAATTCTTGAGGCCCCAAAAAAATATATTTTCTTATTCCTTATAACAAGGGAAGTTGATTTACCGATGACCGTCTGTCCGTCTGTCTGTGGAAATGACGATCACGCCGTCAATATCTAAGCTAGACCGTTCGTTTTTGTATAAAATCGTTTATTAACATCCCAAAGGAGTTGCTATTTAAAATCGTCAAAATCGGTCAAAGGGTTCACGAGCTATGAATGAAACTTTGAAAAAACTCTTATAAAAATAAAATTTTTCAGTGTGTTTGTTGTTTTTCTTAAGCTATGTGTATATGTTGTAATTCTTCGTATTGTTGAAGTCATTATAGTTGTTTGTATATTAATACTGCACGTGTCACATTGGCCTAAGCAAGTTTTAACACATATTTTTTTATCATTAAAATTAAATATTAAAAATTAATAAAAATAAAAAGTGGAAAATGAAAAATGAAAAACGAAAAAATGGAAAATGGAAAATGAAAAATAAAAAATGAAAAATGAAAAAAGAAAATTGAAAAATGGAATATGATAATTGAAAATTGAAAAACTAAAAATGAAAAATGGAAAATGAAAAATGAAAATGAAAAATTAAAATTGTAAAATGGAAAATGATAATTGAAAATTGAAAAAGTAAAAATGAAAAATGGAAAATGGAAAATGAAAAATGGAAAATGGAAAATGAAAAATGAAAATGAAAAATTAAAATTGAAAAATGGAAAATGAAAAATAGAAAATGGAAAATGAAAAATGGAAAACGAAAAATTAAAAATGGAAAATTAAAAATGGAAAATGAAAAATTATAAATGGAAAATGAAAAATTAAAAATGGAAAGTGGAAAGTGAAAAATGGAAAATGAAAAATGGAAAACGAAAAATTAAAAATTAAAAATGGAAAATGAAAAATTTTAAATTAAAAATGGCAAATGGAAAATGCAAAATTAAAAATTTTAAATGAAAAATGGAAAGTGGAATATGGAAAATGAAAAATGGAAAATGAAAAATGAAAATATAAAAATTAAAAATGAAAAATTAAAAATGGAAAATGGAAAATGGAAAATGAAAAATTAAAAATTAAAAATTAAAAATTAAAAATTTAAAATTTAAAATTAAAAATTAAAAAATTAAAAATTTAAAATTAAAAATTAAAAATTAAAAATTAAAACTTAAAAATTAAAAATTAAAAATTAAAAATTAAAAATTAAAAATTAAAAATTAAAAATTAAAAATTAAAAATTAAAAATTAAAAATTAAAAATTAAAAATTAAAAATTAAAAATTAAAAATTAAAAAATAAAAATTAAAAATTAAAAAATAAAAATTAAAAATTAAAAATTAAAAATTAAAAATTAAAAATTAAAAATTAAAAATTAAAAATTAAAAATTAAAAATCAAAAATTAAAAATTAAAAATTAAAAATTAAAAATTAAAAATTAAAAATTAAAAATTAAAAATTAAAAATTAAAAATTAAAAATTAAAAATTAAAAATTAAAAATTAAAAATTAAAAATAAAAAATTAAAAATTAAAAATTAAAAATTAAAAATTAAATATTAAAAATTAAAAATTAAAAATTAAAAATTAAAAATTAAAAATTAAAAATTAAAAATTAAAAATTAAAAATTAAAAATTAAAAATTAAAAATTAAAAATTAAAAATTAAAAATTAAAAATTAAAAATTAAAAATTAAAAATTAAAAATTAAAAATTAAAAATTAAAAATTAAAAATTAAAAATTAAAAATTAAAAATTAAAAATTAAAAATTAAAAATTAAAAATTAAAAATTAAAAATTAAAAATTAAAAATTAAAAATTAAAAATTAAAAATTAAAAATTAAAAATTAAAAATTAAAAATTAAAAATTAAAAATTAAAAATTAAAAATTAAAAATTAAAAATTAAAAATTAAAAATTAAAAATTAAAAATTAAAAATTAAAAATTAAAAATTAAAAATTAAAAATTAAAAATTAAAAATTAAAAATTAAAAATTAAAAATTAAAAATTAAAAATTAAAAATTAAAAATTAAAAATTAAAAATTAAAAATTAAAAATTAAAAATTAAAAATTAAAAATTAAAAATTAAAAATTAAAAATTAAAAATTAAAAATTAAAAATTAAAAATTAAAAATTAAAAATTAAAAATTAAAAATTAAAAATTAAAAATTAAAAATTAAAAATTAAAAATTAAAAATTAAAAATTAAAAATTAAAAATTAAAAATTAAAAATTAAAAATTAAAAATTAAAAATTAAAAATTAAAAATTAAAAATTAAAAATTAAAAATTAAAAATTAAAAATTAAAAATTAAAAATTAAAAATTAAAAATTAAAAATTAAAAATTAAAAATTAAAAATTAAAAATTAAAAATTAAAAATTAAAAATTAAAAATTAAAAATTAAAAATTAAAAATTAAAAATTAAAAATTAAAAATTAAAAATTAAAAATTAAAAATTAAAAATTAAAAATTAAAAATTAAAAATTAAAAATTAAAAATTAAAAATTAAAAATTAAAAATTAAAAATTAAAAATGGAAAATGAAAAATGAAAATTGAAAATTGAAAAATGAAAAATCGAAAATGGAAAATGGAAAATGAGAAATGAAAAGCGGAAATGAAAATGAAAAATGGAAAATGAGAAATTAAAAATTAAAAACCAAAAATGAAAAACGAAAGATGAAAATTGAGAAGTGAAAAATAGAAAATGATAAATTAAAAATGAAAATTGAAAATGAAAAAGGTGGAGGGCATCAAAGATTCGGCCTAGCCGAATTTAACGCTCTTACTTGTTTAATACTATTTTTACCAAAATAAAAAAAAAAAAATTATAGCAGAAAAAAAATCATCGAAATAATCCGAGTGTTTGATTATTTCCAAAATTAAATATTATAGAAACAATCTAAAAAATATTTATATCAATTTCATTTTTATTTCTAGGCTTTACAGGGTTAATATATGTATATTTTGTGAAAATTGGTGTTACGTCTAACGCCATTTTCTAAAATAAAAAAATAACATCTGTTAAAATGAGATTTACAAGATATCCGTCAAATAATTAAATGTTCTACTAACAATAACATGAAAGGGATGCCAGACTTAATGAATTTTTTTTTTTTGTCAAGTCTACGGGAAATAATTTTTTAATAACTTGCCTTAAGCTTTGTTAGATTTACGGTGATTCTACGAAAATATTGGAATCTGACAAATATTAAAGAAAAACCTTTAAACGTATTTAATACGAACAATTAGTGTTTTTCTACAAAACAAATATCTTCGATTCATCAGAACATTATAAATTGTATAAAAAAATTGTACAAAAAAAAATTTTTTTATGTCACTTTTTTAAAATCAAACAGAAAGCGTCATCTATATATCACTTATAGCAAACAACTACAGGGACTCTGGTTATACTTGTGGGGTTGTTGAATTATGTATATGGCGGATTTCATGTCAAGTGCACCAACTTTTGAAACCGATGTCTTCCGATCGGGATGAAATTTGCACCAAGGTTAGTCCTATTGGATAGTAGTTTAGGCACAATTTTTCAACAAGATCGGTCCAGATCTCTCTGAGTTAGAGGGGAGCAAAATTTGACATTTTGGCCAAACAGGTGTTTTTTCTCATCCATGTAACTTATTACCTATTGTTCTTAGAAAATTTTCTCCCAAAGAGTTTAGATAGCTATTTATTCAGTATTTGGGAAAAAAATACTAAAAAAAAAAAAATTTGTAGACTTTTTTTTTTTGCTAAATTAAAGCATTTTTTGCCTTTTTTTTCAAAAAGGGCATTTTTATTTTTTTTTTTTATTTTTTCATAAGAAAGCTTAGGATTTTTCCTTTAAGAGCTTTTTGGTCGCTTAGTGGGATGGGAGTGGGATATCTATCAAAATAAATGTTTTGTAACTCAACACAACGGTTTTTCAATTTTTCACAAATGCACTATTTTGAATTTTTTCCTATTTGTGTCTAAAACCTTACAAATAAAACTTATACTGAGAAACTAGACAAACTAAACTTTCCGAAGGTATATAACATACCTAACTAAAATTTTATACCCTCGATACTGTAATACTCAGAATATGTTAACCTCAGGAAAAAATCGCTTTTTTTCTATAGAAATGTTGAAAAATTATTATTTTTTATTTATTTTTAATAATAATTAAATTAATGTATAATAATAATAATAATAATATTAAAAATAAAAAGATAAATAATTTATTAAAATTTAATCTTAATTGCATTAGATCCAGTTATATCATAACTATTTTTATACTTAATTTATTGTAGCTGATGAAGTATTTAAGTCTTGTAAATTTTTAAATACCCAGTCTTTCATCCAGCTTTTTTGTCGCCCTTATTTACTGCGTTTTTTTGTCAATCCTTTCTTGGCGTTACTAGGTTCAGCTGTTGATTTCGCTGCTAGTTTATTTGTTGCCTTTGGAAAAAAATCGCATTGAATAGAGGCAGAAAACTTTTTCAACTTGGGTCTTCCATCGACAAGCGGTATAAAAGCATGGTATTGAGCGGTGCCATCGATTGTTACCGCAGCATCGAATCTGCTCTTCAGTGTTTTCAATGTTTCCTGATGATCCTCTTTGCTACTAAAAACTATTTTAGTTTCTTTACAATAACTTTTAGCCTAATGGAATGAGAGCACTGGAGGCTATACTTCGCTGCATTTCTTTTAAGGTTTGCTCCAATACTATCACATGCTCCTTTACCATGAGCAGTAGGATGAAAATGCCACTCAGCTGGCATTCCAAAAGCTTTTTCATGGGCCATAAGATTTGCCAAGCTACTTTTGTTTTTAAAATGTTGACGAGCTCCGTCCGAAACGTAGTATACCTTCTTTACTGTAAATTTATATTTTAGAAATTTTAGTATTCTCTTCTGGTACTCATAAACTGCAACGGTATCATGTTTTAAATCGTCGGATATGATTGCCATACTTTTGTGTTCCAGTTTTTCATCTTTCATGTAGTAAATAACTACTGTGAATATAGTTGCTTGGTCGTTATTGGAATGCTTGTATGGCATCCTGAAGAACATATTTATAGTTTTCTGCGAAATCATATGAAATAACGAATTCACCAGACTTCAAATGTATCTTCAAATCCTTGAAGAATGACCATTGCTCTTTGACTAAAAAGTCATGGTTTCTCAAGTTTAGCAATCCTGTACACATTTCTTCCACAAAATCATCCACATTTAAAATGATTGTTTTCAATGTGCATCTGTCAGTCTGAATCCAAGAATCAAATTTGACCTCCTCTATATGTTCTCGATCTAAAGAGTTGATTAAATTTTCTTTGATGAATGTGGTTTTCGGGCAATTGGTACATTCACCTAAGTGGCAAGAAGTTGTTTCATTAGGACACATAGTCAATTTAAGGCAATCGCGGTAATCGTGTAAATCTTCTGCCGAATCATCTATTCAACATCAGTTTAAGATTTTCATGGTAAATGCAAACGCATACTGTATGAGTTCCGCTGCTTTCTGCCAAAACGCAATGTTTTGGCCTCATTTGGGTTAATTTCGTGAAGCCAATTCTAACATCCTCGTGTTCAGATTGAAATGTGCAAATAACTCTATCAGGTTACAGATAACCATTCTCTTCTGTTATGTTATGAAGGTATGTTACATACCTTCGGAAAGGTTAATTTGTCTAGTTTCTCGGTATAAGTTTTATTTGTAAGGTTTTACACACAAATAGGAAAAAATTCAAAATAGTGCATTTGTGAAAAATTTAAAAACCGTTGTCTTGAGTTACAAAACATTTATTTTGATAGATATCCCACTCCCATCCCACTAAGCGACCAAAAAGCTCTTAAAGGAAAAATCCTAAGCTTTCGTATGAAAAAAAAAATGGCCTTTTTGAAAAAAAAGGCAAAAAATGCTTTAATTTAGCAAAAAAAAAAGTCTACAAATTTCTTTTTTTTTTTAAGTATTTTTTCCGAAATATTGAATAAATAGCTATCTAAACTCTTTAGAAGAAAATTTTCTAAGAACAATAGGTAATAAGTTACATGGATGAGAAGAAACGCCTGTTTGGCCAAAATGTCAAATTTTGATCCCCTCTAACTCAGAGAGATCTAGACCGATCTTATTGAAAAATTGTATATAAACTACTATCCAATAGGACTAACCTTGGTGCAAATTTCATCCAGATCGGAAGACATCGGTTTCAAAAGTTGGTGCACTTGACATGAAATCCCCCATATATAAAATTCAGACTTAATTTTTAAAAATTTCGCTACTTTCTCTATTAATTGATAAACAATTAGATCTAAAGCTTCTCATGGATTGAAGTATGAGGTCTTGTGAACAATAAAATATTTATCAAAAATCGTACTGAGAACATACGATTATTTATTTCACTAAAAATCTTATAAATTTTTTAATTTCGCTTACAAGTGAATACCCCTATTATATATAGTTATAATCAAGTATTTTAAGTCTTTGTTAAGGACTTATGAGACTTAAAAAGCCGTAAAGAGTCCCCCCTTTTTATGACACGACCACAATCTATTTTCCATTCATTGTTTTCTGTTTTCCATGTCCCGGCACACTCGTGGTTAACACGTACACACGTCAGCCTTGTCAGTAGTTAAGAACTTTACAACATTTCCGGCCCAGAAAACAAAGTACAATATTAAAATTATGTATTATTTTCTGAGCTACACGTGGTTTTTTTTTGTTTTTTTTAACACAAAATAGAATTTTTTTTTGTTGGTTCGTGTTGACTGCTATGTGGAAGGGAAAAAAAACTATTTTTTTTTGTTACTTTCTGAGGTTTATGTCAGAGAATTTTCATTGGAAGTAGCTACCAACCAACAAAAAAAAAACTATAATTTTTCAGGTCCTGGGTGTATAAATATGTTTTTTTTTTTGTTATTGTGAAAATCAAATCTAGAACACACGCACCCTTAGGCTTTCATAGACAGTTACAACGTGTAATTATATTTAAGAGTGAAAGAAAAACTGGAAAAAAAACTATATGAAAAAAACTAGAAATATTAAAGATTAGGGAATTTCCATTTTCATTACAAATATATAAAAAAAAAGATTAAAATAATAAAGAAAATATCTATTTGTGTTTAACGCAGGTACTTTAAAATATGTACGTTATCGTCATTATTTTAATCAAATATTGTTATCAAAAGGGTCTGAAAAATGTTAACAAAAATCTATAACAACAATTCCTATTTCATAGTGACCGGCCATCATTAAATCATCACAGGCGGTCTTTCATGTGTGGTTTTTTTGAAATTATAATTCCTTACTTAAATTTTTAAAGGCTGATCCTTAACTAATGCCAAATCTATAGAGAAGCAAAATGTTCCTTAATGGTCCTTATGAATGAAAATTACAATAATTATAATGGTCTATGGTTTAATTACAATTTGTTTTGCAAGTAATTATACATTAATGGATTTACACAGTCTTAGTTATGATAGAGTTTATTATAACTATGGGTAAATGAAAGCCACATTATACGGTAACAGGTGCATTTTGCTATACCTTTCTTTTTTTTTTAAACGTTAAAACAATTTTCAATATGTTTTTCATGCATATGTGATTTTTAGCTTGTTAAAATAGATAATTGTTAAGTTAGCTTGCAACATTTACGTTGTATCTATGAAAATTTTAATAACACTTAATCTGTGGTTTCTTATGATAACCTATATTAAAAAAAAAAGTAATAGTTTTCTGTAAAGACTCAATTGTTCAAGAGATTTTATCATAGAATATTGTGAAACTTGTATTATAAAAGATTGTAATACAGAAAACAGATTCATTGTGGCTACCGATTTTTTTTTCACAATCAAATAATGATGAAGTTAGTAACCATATAACGTGTTGATTAAGGATACAACTCTGTAGTCGTAACAATGAATATTTGATCATAACAAAAAAATTGGTGGCTGCTAGAACAATAAATTTATTTAAATATGCCAAAATTCATAGTTTAGTCTCGGCAAGGAATGGGTTAGCGTTGATCGATTTATTCCAAATTTTTAGCCTGGAACACTTGCACATTTGGTTATTATATTTTAAGCGTAAAATATAAAAATTTAGCAGCTCTTACAAAATATTTGATTTTTTTTAATAAATTGTCTTTCATTAGCTTGGGGTCATATGCGACCCCAAGTCCAAAAGGGTGAATGGGGTCATATTATTTTTTTCAGAAACCCTAGGCTATTAAGATAAAATATAACATTTGAAAGTAGACAACTATTAAATTTTTGATACATAGTATTTAAAAAACTAATTTTTCTCGAAATCCGCAAAAAAATTCTTTGTAAAAAAATTCTGGTAGAGAAATTTACTTAAAAATTCACACAGTTAATCAATAACATATATTTAACAAAACTTTAAAGTGCCAGATCCATTTTATGAAATTTTGTTTAAGAAAATTTTTTAAAACTTAAAAAAGGAGTTTTCCAAATTTTATCAAAAAAATTTTCCATCTTTGGTCTCATTTCGCAATCAATTTGTTAAATCAATCAATTTGTTAAAGTTGAAAAAATGTTCATCACATTTCATGACCTAGAGTTTTTTGGCACAAAACTGGTTATTTCTTGACGAGTTTTTATTCGATTTTGAAGTTATATAGCTTTTTGAAAAGATATTTTAGTACTGATATCGATTCATATAACAACTTGTCGAAAAAAATAAACTATAAAACGAAATTTTCGTAAAATCTGAAAAGAAGTCATATTTTCCCCACACTTGAAATTTTCAGTCGCGTTGAGGCACCTCTTATTTTTTTGATTGACCCAAAACTTGACCCAAAATTCGAATAATTTTTTTTCCCTCCATATAATGAAGGGCCACCCTAATAAACATATAGAGATAAATTACTTAAAAAAGTAAATTTTCTCATAAAAGCAGCTAAGTACGTTTTATTAAAACAGTATTTTTTTTAAATATCTTTTGTTAAACAACTACCTTATTAAAAAAGTATATTTTCTTCTTTTCATTTTAAAAAGTACATTTTCTTAAAAAGGAATCTATTTAAAAAAACAATTTTCTTAAAAAAATTTTTTCTTTGAAATAACTATTCTTATTTTGAAGAAATTACCTATTTTTAATTTAATTTAATTTTTCTTAAAATTTTAATTTTATTTATATTTTTTTTTATGTATTTTTTTTTAAAAGTATCTTTCTCAAAAATTTAGTTTTTTGAAAATAAGTACCTTTTCTATACAAATACATTTTCTTAAAAAAGTATATTTTCTTAAAAAGTGCCTTTTCTGGAAAAAGTACTTAAAACAAATAAATTTTCTTACCTTTTCTTTAAAAAGTACTTTAAAAAATACATTTTCATACCTTTTCTTTAAAAAGAACTTTTTTTAAATTTAACTTTCTTATAGGAAATTTTTCTTAAAAAAGTAAATTTGATATAAAAAGTAATTGTTTTAAAAAGCAAATTTTTTTAAAGCAATTTTTTTAAATACATTTAATAAAAATTCTTTGTTTAAAAGTACATTTTCGTAAAAAGGTATTTATTTTCAAAAGAAGTTAATACTTTTAAAAAAGTACCATCTTTAAACTAAGTGTTTTATTTTGAAAAAGTATCTATTTTAAAAAAAGTTGATTTTCTTCAAAAAATTATTAAAATTTTTTTCAAAAAGTATTTTTCCCCCAAAAAAAAAAAATTCTTAAAACAGTAAATTTTCTTAAAAAGGTACATTTTCTTAAGAAGTACATTTTCTTAAACAATTAAATTTTCTTAAAGAAGTACTTTTGCTTAAAAAGTTTGTTTTCTTAAAAAAGTACATTTTATTCAAAAAGTACCTTTTATTCAAAAAGTACCTTTTATTCAAAAAGTAACTTTTCTTCAAAAAGTACCTTTCATAAAAAGTACAGTTTCTTCGAGTAATACCTTTATTACAAAATATGGTTGTCTTAAATAAAACCCTCTTTTTAATAAGTGCACTTATTTTGAAAACGTACATATTTTTAAATAAAACAGTACCTTATCTTCAAAAAGTATATATTTTTAAAAATTACATTTTCTTAGAAAAAAAAAAAAAAACACTGCTTAAATAAGGTAGAAAATTATAGTCGGTCTAGATCGACTATACGATACCCTGTACCATGCGTTTAGAGACCTTATCTCTCAGGCCCAACTAACTGGATATAGAAAATAAGCATAAACGAAATTTGAGTGGGATTTTTATTAATTTTTTTGGCTGCAGATATGAAAAAGTTCATATCGGATGTTATATCTATATGGGGACCAGGCCCCAAAATGGACCGATCCATGTTTGGTAAAGTCTCTTGTATTTTGCAAAAATATATACAACAAAAATTTGAGAAGAATCAGTGCAATATTTTTGTTTTTTGATAGATTTAAGTGAAGATCGGGAAGCAGCTCTATATGGGGCCTATGACTAAGAGTTGTCCAATAGGGATCATTTTTGGACTACTGATTAAGGGATGTAATAAATACATACAAACCCAATTTGACTAAGATTTATATGATAATTTGGATCTTGTGGCAATTTATGTTGATTTCATAGGGGTCATTTGTATGGGGGCTAGGTCTGAACATGGACCGCTTCTCACCAATTTCAATACCACTCATTCTATGGCCAATTAAACCTTATATACCAAATTTCGTCGAAATATATTCATATTTGCGACCTGCAGTTTGATTACAAACTTTACATGGACACACAGACGGACGGACGGACGGACATCGTTAAATCGAATCAGATAGTGATTCTGATTCGATCGGTATAATTAAAGATGGGTCTAGGTCAAATATTTTTGGTAGTTACAAACAGTAGCACAAAGTCATTATACCCAAACCACATTGTGGTATAGGGTATAAAAAATATATTTTTTTTTTATTAAAAAAGAACTTATTCTTAAAAGTACCTTTTCCTAAAACAGTACTCTTCCTTAAAAAGTAATTTCTTTCAAAAAAAGCATATTTTCTTGCAAAAGTACGTTTTCTTAATAAACTCCCTTTTCTTAAAAATGTAAATTTTCCTTAAAAAAGTACCTTTTCTTTTCTTAAAAAAGTACATTTTCCTAAAGAAGTCCATTTTCTTAAAAAATTTCCTTTTCTTGAAAAAGTTATTTTTTTAAAATACCTTTTCTTAAAAACTACCTTTTCTTAAGAAAGTATATATTCTTAAAAAAGTACATTTTCTCAAAAAAGTTCCTTTTCTTTTCTGAAAACAATCCATTTTCCTAAAGAAGTCCATTTTCTTAAAAAATGGCATTTTCTTGAAAAAGTTATATTTCTTAAAAAAGTACCTTTTCTTAAAAAGTACCTTTTCTTAAAGAAGTATATTTTCTTAAAAAGTACATTTTCTTAAAATAGTACCTTTTCTCGAAAAGTACCTTTTCTTAAAAAGTATATTTTCTTAAAAAACTAAATTTTTTTATATAGGTACATTTTCTTAAAAAAGTATCTTTTTTTAAAAGTACCTTTTTTTAAAACACTACCTTTTCTTAAAAAGTACCTTTTCGTAAAGAAAGTCAATTTTTTAAAAAATTACCTTTTGGTAAGAAGGTACATTTTGTAGAAAAATTTCTTTTTCTTAAAAAAGTGCCGTTTCTCAAAGAAAGTACTTCTTAAAAAAGTACTTTTTCTTAAAAAAACATTTTCTTACAAAGTGTCCTGTCATAAAAAAATAAATGTTCCTAAAATAAGTTTATTTTCTTTAAAAATACTTTTTCTCAAAAAAGTCGATTTTCCAAAAAAAAAAAAAACACAATTTCTTTAAAAAAAACCCCTTTTCTTAAAAACGTGAATTTTCTCGAAGAGTTTCTTTTCGTGAAAAAGTTAATTTTCTTAAAAAATTACTTAAATAAAAACGTTCTAAAAGTACCTATTATTAAAAAAGTACTATTTCTAAGAAAGTAACCTATTCTTAAAAAAGTTATTTTTTTTAAAATAGTACATTTTCTTAATAAGAACATTTTCGTAAAAAAAGTGTCTTTTATAAAAAAGTACCCTTTTTTAAATAACTACCTTTAAAAAAGGTACCTATAGAAAAGGAACTTTTTTAAAAAGGGGTACTTTTTTCAGAAAAGTATCTTTTTCCTTTTTCGTAAAAAATTGTCTTTTTATAAAAAAGTATCTTTTATAGGAAAAGTACCTTTTCTTAAAAAAGTACCTAAACTTAAAAAAGTACCAATTCTGAAAAAGGGCCTTTTCTTAAAAAAGTACCATTTCGTAAAAAAGTAAATTTTCTTAAACAAATAATTTTTCGTAAAAAATTAACTATTGGTAAAAAGGTACGTTTTCTTAAAAATGTACCCCTCTTTAAAAAAAAAAACTTTCTTAAAAATGTTCTTTTCTTAAAAATGTCATTTTCCTAAAAAATATATTTTTATTAAAAAAAAAACCTTTTCTTAAAAAAGTAGATTTCCTTAAGAAAAAACTAACTTTCTTATAAAATTTCCTTTCCTTAAAAAAGTGAGTTTTCTTGAAGAGTTCCTTTTCTTAAAAAAGTTAATTCTTTTAAAAAAGGACTTTTTCTTAAAAAAGTACTTATAATTGTACTTTTTCTTAAGAAAGTTCCTATACCTAAGTAAGGAAATATTAAATTTGACACATTATGAAAAAAGAAAATTTTCTTAAAAAGTAAATTTGATTTAAAAAAGTAATTCTTTTTAGAAAGTAAAATTTTTTAAAGCAATTTTTTTAAATACGTTTAAAAAAATTCTTTGTTTAAAAGTACATTTTCGTAAAAAGGTATCTATTTTCAAAATAAGTTAGTACTTTAAAAAAAGTACCGTTTTTAAAAGAAGTGTTTTTTTTTAAAATACCTATTTTTAAAAAAAGTTGATTTTCTCAAAAAATTATTAATTTTTTTTTTCAAAAAGTACTTTTGCTTCAAAAAATTCTTAAAAGAGTAAATTTTCTTAAAAAGGTAAATTTCTTAATAAGTACAATTTTTTAAATAATTAAATTTTGTTAAAAAAGTACCTTTTCTTAAAAAGTATGTTTTCTTAAAGAAGTACCTTTTCTTCAAAAAGTACATTTTCTTCAAAAAGTACCTTTCCTAGAAAAGTACAGTTTCTTCAAAAAGTACCTTATCTTCAAAAAGTACCTTTTCTTCAAAAAGTACCTTTTCTTCAAAAAGTACCTTTTCTTCAAAAAGTACCTTTTCTTCAAAAAGTACTTTTTCTTCAAAAAGTAACTTTTCTTTAAAAAGTATCTTTTCTTCAAAAAGTACCTTTTCTTCAAAAAGTACCTTTTCTTCAAAAAGTACCTTTCCTAAAAAAGTACAGTTTCTTCGAGTAATAACTTTATTTTTAAATAAAAAGTACATTTTCTTAAAAAGGTGTATATTTTTAAAAATACATTTTCTTAAAAGGGAATCTATTTTTATTGTTATCTTTAAAAGAAAAACTGCTTAAAAAAATTTTTTTTTTCATTAACAAAGAACATATTCTTAAAGGCCCCCTTTCCTAAAAAAGTACCCTTCCTTAAAAAGGTATTTTAAAAATGCATGTTTTCTTTAAAAAGTACGTTTTCTTAAAAAAGTACATTTTCTTAAAAAAGTACCTTTTCTAAAAAAATACCTTTATTAAAAATTACCTTTTCTTAAAAAGTTTATTTTCCTAAAGAAGTCCACTTTCTTAAAAAATTACCTTTTCTTGAAAAAGTTACTTTTCTTAAAAAGTAAATTTTCTTAAGTATATTTTCTTAAAAAAGTACATTTTCTTAAAATAGTACCTTTTCTCAAAAAATACCTTTTCTCAAAAAGTATCTTTTCTTGAGCAAGTACATTTTCTTAAAAAAGAACATTTTCTTAAAATAGTACCTTTTCTTAAAAAGTACATTGTGTCTTAAAAAGTATATATTCTTAAAAAAGTAAATTTTTTATAAAAGTAAATTTTCTTAATGAAGTAAATTTTCTTAAAAGTACCTTTTTTAAAAAACGCACCTTTTTTAAAAAACTAACTTTTTTTTAAAAGTACCTTCACTTAAAGAAAGTACTTCTTAAAAAAGTACTTTTTCTTAAAAAAACATTTTCTTACAAAGTGTCCTGTCGTTAAAAAAATAAATGTTCCTAAAATAAGTTTATTTTCTTTAAAAAATACTTATTCTCAAAAAAGTCGATTTTCCTAATAAAAAACACAATTTCTTTAAAACACCCCTTTTCTTAAAAACATGTATTTTCTTGCAGAGTTCCTTTTCTTGAAAAAGTTAATTTTCTTAAAAAATTACTTAAATAAAAACGTTTTCTTCTAAAAGTACCTATTATGAAAAAAGTACTATTTCTAATAAAGTACCTATTATTAAAAAAGTACATTTTCTTAAAATAGTACATTTTCTTAAAAAGATACACTTTCTTTAAAAGGTACATTTTCGTAAAAAAGTGCCTTTTATAAAAAAGTACCCTTTAGAAAAGGTACCTATAGAAAAGGAACTTTTTTAAAAGGGGTTACTTTTTTTGGTAAAAGTATCTTTTTACCTTTACCGTAAAAAATTGTCTTTTGTAAAAAAGTTTCTTTTTTTAGAAAAAGTACCTTTTCTTAAAAAAGTACCTTTTCTTAAAAAAGTACCTATACTTAAAAAAGTACCTTTTCTGAAAATGGACCTTCTCTTAAAAAAGTACCATTTCTTAAAAAAGTAAATTTTCGTAAAACATTAACTTTTGGTAAAAAGGTACATTTTCTTAAAAAAGTACCACTCTTTAAAAAAACATTTTCTTAAAAAAGTTCTTTCCTTAAAAATGACATTTTCCTAAAAAGATAATTTTCTTAAAAAAAAGCTTTTCTTAAAAAAGTAGATTTCCTTACGAAAAAACTCACTTTCTTAAAAAATTTCCTTTCCTCAAAAAAGTGAGTTTTCTTGAAAAAAGTACCTTTTCTTAAAAAAGTACTTAAAATTGTACTTTTTCTTAAAAAGTACCTTTTTTTAAAAAAGTCCCTATTCTTAAGTAATTAAATATTAAATTCATCTAGTAAAATCAATTTAAATAACGAAATTAATATTTAAGTTTTAAACAGGCGACTTAGACTCGCTACAATTAAGTTCAATATAATCATAACGATAAGTCTTGCAGTGTGTTTCTCGAAAGAAAAGAATTGCTATATTTGAAATCAAAAGTTGTTTTTTGAAGTATGTAATAATAATAAAATAACTCTCAAACATTTAAGCAATTATTTCAAATAGCTTATAAACATAGTTTTTCAATATGTCAAAGTAATTAGGACACACCATATAAGAAAACCATTGAAATGAAAACCATTTGAAGAAAAATTATCATAAAATATATCAATACAATTGAACAATATTGTTTTCAATGACATTTTTCGTAAAGAAGGGCATCGTTTAACTTAATATGTTCGTATATAAAAAATTATCATAAATATTATTTTGAATTAATATCAAACAATAACATTCAATAACACTTAAATAAATGGGGTTTTTGAGAATCAGAAAATATATATATATATGTACATATAAATTAAAGTCATAAAAAAAGTATAAACTCAATTAATAATTTACAAGAAGAAAAAATAAAGAAAAATTTGTATAAAAAAAAAAAACTTTTAATAAAATTAAGAACAGAAAGAGAAATCAATTTAAATACCATAAAAAGAATTTAAAGTTCATATTTCCTTTTAGAGTGTTAAAGTAAAATTTTAAGAACTATATAAATTTTCTGAAGTCAACAACACATCTTGAGTGTATGTGTTTTGTTGTTTTTATGGAAATAACTAAATTTGAAAACCCATAAAACTTACAACACTCTATTATTAAAAAGGAAAGAATTCTTTATTTATACATATTTTACCGAAATCATTTGTAAAACTTTTATATTACAAATGATATTAGGAGTTTATTGAGAATTTATTGTTTTCAATGTTTAAAAAAAAATGAGCTTCCGTTTTGAATGGATTTTTAAAAGTTGTAATGTTTAAACATTTCATTTTTATAGACTGATGAAGACTGATAAAAATTCTTTTTCATATAATCTAAATAAATTCTTTTTTTTTTGTTAAAAGTGGAACAGAGAAATACAACGAATTTATAATTTGATTATGTATGACGCCGCAACAGAAACTACAAATCAAAACAATAACAAAAACAACAACAAAAACATGTTCTAACCTCTACACACGTACTCAGGCGTTGAATGTTAAATATTAAATTGTAGATTGTGGCACAGTACTTATTTAGAAAACAAATTATAATACGAATAGTTTACCGGACGGCTTTAAGATCAAAGATTTATAAAAATTAATCGGATAACTGCCGAAAAAATTTTAATTAAATGGAGAAAATAAATGCATATACATATATACTGATAAATACTTATACATATATATCATTATTATTGGTTTCAACCATTTTACTTAATATCAAAAATGTATCTTAAAAAATGTATTTTTGTGTGCGCACGATTGGATGTTTTCAAAATATTATTGAACACTAATTGTAAGTTCATGTATAACGAGTGTAACGAATGAATATTTTGTTTTGTTTTTTAATATTGGTAAAGAATTTCTTTTAAACAAATAACTATAATTTCATGATAATTTTTTATGACTTTTTTATTCGAAGGCATTATTACTTTTAGCATTTGTCCCAAATAATTAGTTCAGTCCATGATAGTTTTTACATATTGTTTTCCGAAATATTTGATCATGTGTCACTTTATATTTATTTTAAGTTTGTGTGTTTTCTTTTTTTTTTTTTTTTTGGAACACATCTGTTCTTTACTGTTCCACTATTTCCCCTTAAAAATAATAGTTTTTATTTTTATTACTTTTTTAGTTTTGTTTGTCTGGGTCTGCTGACGTTTCTAATTGCATCATAAAAAAAGGAAAAAATCTTAATTGTTATGACGGGGAGTTTGTGTAATAATTGATATAGAATTGTATTTCCTATAATTGTTGTTGGTTTTGGCGCTGAAGTTTCTAAAAAAAATGAATTAAATAAAAAAAAAATAAAACTTAAACATAAAATGTAATTGAAGTTTTAATTAAGTAATTTGTTTGTTGTAAAGAAACAATTACTATGAGTTCATTGTTGTTCAAAATTATTGCTCTGGCAAAAGGATCTAAGAGCATAAACACAATCGGATCATTGCGATGCTTTTCTTATAAAATTTTACAATCCGGAAGAAATGGAAAAACCATAAACAAAACGTAGAGTGAAGTACAAAATAATAATTTTTGTTTAAATTTATTATTTTTTAAAACTTATAAGCATAAGTCTTAACATAATATATCCCAAATTAAATAAAAAATATAAAATTTGTTTTATTTTCATTGCGGACTTTCTCATATACTCATTTTTCAACTCTCATTCGCTCTTTGTAATATTGGCATATTTCTACAAAATTATTATGGTGAATGACAGGCTTTTTTTTATCTATATGGATATTAGTGAAAATATAACGAAATTTAAATTTCAATCAAATTCACTTATTCCAAATTGATATTAACGAAAACACCATAGCAGTTTATTTATTAAACAACTAAAAGCAGAAAACATATAGAGCAATTTATAAAAAAAAAACAAGTAAGAAAATTATAGTCGGTCTAGACCGTAGTCGCACTTAATAACTTTTGTTCTATGAAAGTTCCACAAATTCATTTTAGTGGGCGTGGCACGTGATGCGAAATTTCTTGTGCTTTTTGACCAAAAAAAAATTCATATGAAATATAAACAATGAAATATTGAAAAAAGAATTATGCAGTAAGACAACTGTGGTTTTCGTTGATTTTTGTGCAAAATTTAATTTTTGTCGACTTATTAGTCTTTTAGATATTAATATTTTAATAGACCAAAGTCATACAAAATATGACAAGTTTGAATAAATAAAAAAAAAAAATTATTGCTCTAGATTACTTTTTTTTACAGAAATATATTATACAACATATTCACAGATTTTTATGATGAATCGCTATCAATGCTGCTGGAAGAATATTCTTCAAGATCGACTTCATCATCCTTAGAAAACCGTGCATCTGCCAAATTTATTATGCTGTGAGGCTGGACAAGATATTTTAAAATATCTGGAGAGATTTGTCGAAAATATTTTAAAGGGTTTTATCTATAAGAATTTATAAGAGGATCTGAAGATATGAGTAACATATTCAGCAAATCTCTATTCGTATCGACTATGGATGTTTTTCGAGTGTGTGACATACGAAAACTCTCCAATCTTTGTTGTGAGCCTCTTGTGCCTCTTCAGACAATTGCCCAATTGGAACAACGCACGATTTAATAATTTCACTACCATGACAAAGAATTTTATGCACGCTAACAGGTATACAATACCAGCTATATTGTTCCAAAATATAACTCCTTCGTTTCTTTCAAAAAGAATTCAAATAAGGGCAAATTTATCTCATAGCCGGAAGAAATGCAACTTAAAATAATATGAAAATTATTTGTTAGTTTTTTGTCCAGTCCAGTTATCTCTGCAGATTTCTCATTATTTTTGAAAAATCTTCTTGCTGAATTGCCATCGTTTGGAGTTCCAAAACCCGGTTTTGGCCTGTCGATTATGAGACCCATTTCAGACTTAAATTGAACTTGTATTCGTTTCTTACACGTTTTGACCAACATTTTATCGTCGTTATCTATTATTGCCCTTTTTTTATTTCTAGCCTATATGCTATGTGTAAAATGCACTCAAATGTTTTTATCCAAGCTTGTAAGCTTGAGAGTCCGTAACATAAAATTCGGTATTTGGATTCTTATCAATTACCATTTTATTCATTTCAGTAGGCTTAGCGCCACAAATATAGCAAGATTGCGTGGATTTGTGAGAAGTTAAATAATTGGCAATTTTACAATCAATCATCGTAAACAAAATTCATATTCAATTTCTAGATTTTTGTTGCTACTGTTATTTCGAAATTATTCAATTTATCAATTTGATCGCGAATGCTTTTAAACACCTCCACCGAAAGTTCTTCTGTTTCTTTAGCAAACAAAAATTTTATTGGTCGACAAAGCCGAGTTGACGATAGAATTTCATTTTGCCAGATAACTACACTTGGGTTTTCTTTTAATCGCAGTATTAAAGGCACGAAAGAAATGACAAATAAATATTCATCAGTTCTACCTTGTTGCTGAAACTTTTGCTTGTATGTGTTATGTCCTGAACTGCCATCACCGCCCCATTTACAAACAAAAGCCAATGTGCTGTAATTAGGAACATTGTCAGCAATAACAGGCTCTTGCACTTTTAACAGACGAGCAGTGGTCAAATTTATAATATCTTTTACAACGATACTTGCATGGCTTTCGTCAACAAATATACTGTCTTCAGGTGGAAAACAATCTTCCTTCGCTTTTTTTTAACCCATATGCAGAAGGATAAAGTAAATGACCCACTTTCATTGCTAGTTTCCGCAGAGTTTTGTAACTGTTGCGAGTTAATTTTGTGTCAATATATAATGCAAGTGCTTCTTCTCTTGTTAGTGACCGTTGCAGCTGTACCTCTTTTCTAGCTTTTAATAATTGAGTTGCCTCAACTTCAGATTCCGCAACCGATTTTATTACATCTGCTGCGATAGGAAACCCATCTGATCTTTTGGCCATCTGACCAACAAAAAGTAATTCAGCCGTAGATGTTGAGTTCACCAGTCCACTGATTTTATTTCTCTTAGATGTGACGGTGCACAATTCAAAAGGATTAGGTGGGAAATTTTATGATTTTATTTAATCAAATTTTGCAAAAATATCTAAGAATGTCACAAACCATGCTTATTTTTTTATTAAAAAAACTTCTAAGATAACTGTAAATACTTGACAATTTGGCACCTCATCAGTATAATTAGTGATGTCACTTGATTTAGAAGTATGTTATATTTAAAATTGACATCGTTGTATTTTCAAGTGGAGAAATACAGGGTGCAGTAACTTTAAATATATCTGTAAAAAAATTTCCCCTCCTTTACACTTTACCTAGATTTTTCATGATATTAAAAAACATAAGAAAGTAAGAGGTGTGCTTATAAAGTGAACAAAAAACATCCCGTGCAAAGTCGTGCGAAGTCAACCGACAATGGTATATAAAAGTAGACAAAATTTCCTCTCAGATGAGCTAGGTTTCATTAGGTTCAAAAGGTACTGTCTCCTTTAGATTTTCTACATCAGTCAAAAGAATTTTATTTTTTTTAAATCAAAAAGGTGCCACTTGAAGATCTAAATATACAAATTTTAGAAATAATATATAATAAGAACCTATTTGTAGAAAAAAGTACATACTTTAAGCTTTTATTAAACATAAATAAGAAATAAATTAGAAACCCAAATAAAAGAGAAAAACTTTTATTTCTTTTGCACTATTTTTTTGCTGAGCAAAATTAGAAATCAAGATAATTGTAAATTTCAAGTTTAACGGTTAATTGTGTAAAACTTAGAATGAACAGATTGTTCAAAAATAACATTTTTCAGTCTCGGGACTCCTAAGAAAACTTTCCCATTCCAATCATATTGAAATTACACTTTAATTTTTTTTCGTCTAGCCTATATGAAACGATCCACTGTGCGTCGCCTCCATTTGACATTATAGCTGTCTTTTATGCCTTTCTTTTTAATTTTAAAAAATATCCATAAAAAAAAATTTTATATTTTTTTGGTAACATACCACTTAATAACCTGTGAAATTTGTTATCTTTTTAAGTTTTGATATTTTTTTTTGTTTTTTAAAGAAATGGATTACTTATTTGATTTAATAATCTTCAAACTTATGGATAAAAGAGATTAAATGTTCTTCACATTTTTTTATTTTTACATTTTCAGAATGTAAGATTTGAAATTTGAAAACAACAAAATATATTTAAAATTTTACCATATTCTTCGTCAACTCAACTATTTTCCCTTCTAGTCATTCATAAACGCATTCATGCAAAATCTACACAAACCCATCTAATATCGGCACTGTGTTACGTCCATGGATTTCGATCAGTGTAGTACAACTAACACATGCTCATAAACACTATTACTAACTCAATTCCCTCCATGGCCACCACTGCACATTGGGGCCAAATGAATGAAAAGTGGCGATTAATTCAATATATGAACTTTAAAATTCATGATCGTGTTTGGTACCGGGTGAAAGTGGATAAAATTCTGCATCACTAATTGCAAAAATTATACTTTTAAGTTGTTTGCTTTAGTTGAAGTGAGCACTTAAAGTTGAATAATTGTTATTTTTTTTGTGCATATTGAAAAAAAGTGAAAATTTTGATATTTCAATTGATAATTTTTTCTATTAATACTTCTAAAAGTTAAATTTTTATAATGGAACCGTCAACTTCAGGTAGTTTACTATATAGTACATGTTTTTTTGTTTAAATAAATGTTTTAAAAATATTAAATGTTAATAAAATAAAATTAGCCCAAAAATGGGCTATTTTTGATTTATATATGGAGTTTCAACAACTTTGTTCGTGAGCTTGCGTAAAATCGTCTATATAGTGTTATAATATCAGATCTCAACTAATAAACCCCAAAATATTTTTTTGCGATTTTTTGCGATTTTTGAGTTATGCTTGTTTTTGTGAAATAACTCAAGATGGTAAAAATCCACAAATATGAAAAAAAAAAAAAAACAAAACAAAACATCAAGTTGTTTTTACTTTGTTTTGTCATTATTTTCGTTATAGTAGTTGTTATTGTAGCTAAAAAATGTGTTGTTAATTAGAGATGGGGGCGTGAGTAACTTTAATTCACGCATGCTCACGTGATTGCGTATGTTGGGTTTATTTACTATGAATAAAACTAATTAAATTATTTTACATGTGTTTATGATATTTCAATGAATTTTACGTAAACATTTGTTAATTTTAAATTATTAGAAAATTGTATATGGCACAAGTGCACTATTTTGAAAAATTGAAGGAGGTCACGCTCCCATCCCTATTTATTATTGTCATTTATTTGAGTCCTACATAATAACTGTTGGTCATATACATGCATCATACGAGTAAAGTTTTAATTTTGTTTTAAGCTGGTGATATCAATCTACTAATATAATGATAATACATTTTTAAGAATTTCTAACCATCCGTAGGGTATTATTGATTCGGTACTGACACGTTTATTTATTGTTTTAGCTGTCAATGTTTTGTGATGTGATGTTACATATTTAAAGTGTTGTGAAAGTGTAAATTATTCGGTACAGGGTTAAAGGAATTACTTTTTGCAAATTTTAAACGAATAGAAATCTTATTAATTTTAGGAACATGTCCCAAAACAATTTTCATTCCTCGTCATGAGTTGCATAATTTTATGAGGAGTGCAGAACCTAAATCACTTCAGGATAAATTTAAACTTTTGAGATGGGAAGTAATAAAACGTGTCGACCCTTCGGATATGGTAGATTTTATGACAAGGTTTCATAATTTTTGCTCTAGCTATGAGATTCGGTGGCAAAAATGAAATTTTTGTAAAAAATAATAAGAATTGGCTGGATGCCTCAATCTCATTCAGTCCACCACCAGAACCACAACAAAAAAGAGGTCGCAATGATCTCTCATTTGAAGAGTGCAAAGAAAAAACAAAAGTTAAGAAATGTAAAGACATAAGAGATCAAATTTCTTTGCCTGTTTTGGCTTACGCCACACAAATGAGCTTGAGAGCTGTTGGAAAAATAGATGAGTCGAAAATTGTTAAGGAAATAATATCATCTCCAACAAAAGCCCAAAAATACCGAAAAAGTATAGAACAGGTACCACCACAGCAGTTAACTCCGGATGAAGCTCTGTCCGTTTTGGTAGAAGCGAAGCTAAGTCGCCACCAATATAATGTTATTAGAAAGGTTGCACCTGAGAAATTTCCATCATATAAATTGGTCCAAAGAGCTAAGAAAAAATGTTACCCAAAGGGAGAACAAATGAAAATTTCTGAAACATCAGCGCAAGTTAGCCTACAAGGAATATTGGATCATACCACTGAACGCCTTTTGTCGGTTAAAAATTATTGCTGAAACTAAAAGTCGTATTCAACGCGAATTTAAAAAGAGAACGGGATTGATCATTGATCAACCAAAACCTGGTTTTGGTAACTCTAATGACGGGAATACTGCAAGACGTTTTTTTAAGAATGCAGAAGTATCTGCTGAAATTACTAATATTGATTTAGAGTTGATCAAAAATATGCACACAATATTAATTGTAGTTTCTAGTGGTATTGAGGTCAACATTGAAAAATTTACAAACTTCGCTAATAACACTGCCAGGCTATTTGTGAAAAAATATCCATGGTACTATATGCCTCCTACTCTTCACAAATATTTTATTCATGGGCCTGAAATTATATCATTATCGCCATTGCCAATTGGTCAGCTAACCGAAGAGTCTCAGGAAGCCAGAAATAAAGATTTTAAAAGTTATAGGGAGAATTTTGCCCGTAAATGCAGTCGAGAAAAAACAATGGAAGATATCTTTAATAGATTTCTCTTAAGTTCAGATCCGTTTATAACAAGCATGAACAATAGTTCTAAAAAGAAAAAAGAGCTAATGCCAAAATCTGCATTGGAGTTGCTTGTACTTCCCAGCAATCAAAATAGCAATGATGAAGATGGAGATGAAGATGGAGATGAAGATGGAGATGAAGATGAAGATGAAGATGGAGATGAAGATTAAGATTATTGTAACGAATTAATTTATGATTATGAAATTGAATGTGAAGTAAATACTAACATTGAAGGTAATAATGATTATAATAAAAAATTGTTGTTTTCAAAAAAAAAAAAAAAAAAAAATAGAATAACCGAATTTAATTATTTTTTTTTAAAATAGTGTGTTTATGGTTATTTATCAATAAAAAACAATTAGATTCTCAAATGTTTCATTTTTGAGCAAAATTTTAAAATTTCGAGAAAAAAGGTATGATTTTAATTTAAAAATTTTCTAATAAAAGTACATATAAAATATTTATTCCTTATCATTTTTAAAAATATTACTTATTTTTCTTACAGTACATTTAGTATGCTTTAATTTGCAATTTAATTGAATAATTTATAGCGCACCGTTCCAAAGTTACAGCAAAAAATGTGAAAAAAGAGGATTTTTTACAGAACACAAAATGGCCCATAAAGGGTTAAAAAATGTGTTTTTTCACTCTGTTTTTTTTTTTAAATGTTGGTTTTTTATGTATTTATAAATATCCATTAATAAAAAATATTTTTTTTTTTAAATTATGACTTCTATGAATTAATCGCCACTTTTCATGCATTTGGCCCCACTGTGCACTGCCCTAAACACATAACGGCGAGTTGCGAGAGCGAGTAAAAACTAAGCTTTTTGCATGCGAGAAATTGTGATTTTTGGCTTTTACAAAATCATCAAAATGCTTTCGAGCAGCTGATTGACCTACTGTCAAACATAATTCAATTGTCAATTGTATACAAAGCTGTTCATATAACAAACAATAAATATAACAAAATGAATAAAATCGAAATTATTAACGGGTTAAATAAAGTAATTACTATAGTAGGCATCGCGTTTAATGCCTATCAGCTGATTCTCCTGTAATCTGATTTTTCTCGCACAGAGAATAGAATAAATTCTATTTCCCTTGTGAGTGTTTTTACAACCTAAGTTGGTAACGCCACACAAAAAAGCTTTACTATCGAGCTCGCTTCCACATATAGAAAAAATCATGCTGCATCATTCTCGTTTTTTCTCGCACTCGCAACTCGCAGTTATGTGTTTAGGGCTTAACATGAATGAATTTAACTAAATTTGAAAAAAAAAAAGATAATAATTCTAACTTACTTTGAAATTCACGATTATCCTAAATTGTAACGATTAACTCAATTTTTGTGAATTATCGTATTTGATCTTAATAATATTTACAATGTCATAAGGCATAGTCATATGAAAAAAAAAAAAATGGCCACCAGGCACTTGGATTCTAAGTTTCGCATGGTGAGCAACAATAAACGATAAACTAAAGTAAACTGAATTAAAATTAATCTGTATATTTATTTCTCAATAACCCCTAAACCCTACGCTTCCCAACATCACAATCCCATACTGTAATCACTGATTTATAATTTCTCCTTACATGAGAAATTATAAATCATTCAACCCCTTTTTCCCTAAGCTCTGTATAAATGCAGAGGAATAATATTTTACTGGAGCAGCTCATTCCAGCATCCCAACTCGATAACCCCTCCTGAGAATTGTCCACACCAATAAAATTCATGGTCCTTCGAACCGGATCTGAACCAGTGACCTATGGAATTTATTTTTGGAATACTGATCAATGGGTGTCAGAAACACAAACAACCTAAATTTGATCAAGATATATATGAAAATTTGAGTCTTATGGCAATTTAAGTCGATTTCATAGGGGTCATTTGTATGGGGACTAGGTCTCAACATGCACCGAATTTCACCAATATATACCAAATTTCATCAAAATATATTCATATTTGCGACCTGTAGTTTGATTACAAGGTTTACATGGATACACAGACGGACGGACGGACAGAAGGACAGACGGACGGACGGACATCGCTAAATCGACTCAGAAAGTGATTCGGTATAATAATAAAAGATGGGTCTCGGTCAAATATTTTTGGTAGTTACAAATAGCAGCACAAAGTCATTGTACCCAAACCACATAGTGGTATAGGGCAGAGTTCAGAAAAAAACACACACTGAATAAAAAACTCGTACATATATGTAAACAAACATAACTCAGACCAACACACACATATTTTTATTTTCATATCAATTATGTGCGTTTCTAAATTTTCTACGGTGCCCAACACAACCATGACTGTGTTCGTTTTAATATTTCGTTATTTACACGAACATTTTTGTATCACATACTTTTTGTTTCAATCACACATAAAGCACACATTTTTGAGTGTTGCTTTATTTGAAGTTCATGTTCTGGTGCGTGTACTGAAAAAAAAACAGAACATGTACAATAAACAGGTTCGAGTTCAGTTATATTTTAAGTCGTGTTTAAGTCGTGTTTAAAATATAACTGAACTCGAACCTGTTTATTG
This sequence comes from Cordilura impudica, assembly GCA_963682025.1. NCBI lineage: Eukaryota > Metazoa > Arthropoda > Insecta > Diptera > Scathophagidae > Cordilura > Cordilura impudica. The sequence goes on from OY821517.1 coordinate 25,216,152, forward strand.
TACATGTTCTGTTTTTTCTCACTACACGAGCCACAACACGACTTAAAATATAACTGAACTCGAACCTGTTTATTGTACATGTTCTGTGTTTTTTTTCAGTACACGTACCAGAACATGAACTTCAAATAAAGCAACACTCAAAAATGTGTGCTTTATGTGTGATTGAAACAAAAAGTATGTGATACAAAAATGTTCGTGTAAATAACGAAATATTAAAACGAACACAGTCATGGTTGTGTTGGGCACCGTAGAAAATTTAGAAACACACATAATTGATATGAAAATTAAGATATGTGTTGGCTGCTTTTGAACAGAACATTGTGTGTTTCATGTGTGTATTTTCTGAACCTTGGTATAGGGTATAAAAAATATACACAAATTGTAGTTCGGAATAACCTCTCGCACCGGGGGTGATTGTGCTTATGCTCTAAGTCAGAGTATAAATATAACTATGGCGTGTTTCTCTCCTGCGGTAAAATTGTAAATTTTTAGTCTTGTTTTTGGGTTAAATTTTTTTATTATTATTATTTCGAAATTGACATGAAATTTAATGATATTCATTCAATATACAGTATAAACTCGATTACCGCAACTCTCGTTATGCGCAACTCCTCGATTAACGCAACACCGTTATTAAAAGCATTGTAGACTCAGTCAACGCAACTTTTAAAAAAAATTTCCTCTGTAAATGCAACTATTTTTTTTTTCTTCTTTTTTTCTATACGAACTAAGTTGTTTTGTCGTTATTTTACCGTTTTTCTCGGAACACACACAGTATCAAATACAGAAAAAAGTTTTAGTCTTGTTTCTAATCAGTTTCATAAAAAACATATCGCGATCAGTTGCATAATAAATGCGCATAAAAATATCAAAGACGACAAAGTCTAGTAAACTCTCAATTAAACAAAAAGTGAAATTTTGAATAATCTTGAAAAAAGCGAATCGGTGAAAGCACTATGCCAGGAATACAATGTCAATAAATCAACAATAACCAGAATAAAGCAAAACAAATCAAAATTAATTAAATTTGTTTCAAATGCTGAATCCGGCCCAGGAAAGCGAGCAGTAATTAGAGCCTGTGTAAATCCAAGAATGCAAAAAGCCCTATATGAATGGTTTTTAAAACAAAGAGAACGAAATTTGCCGGTTTCTGCGGAGATCTTAAAGCCGAAGGCCATTCAGCTGCATAAAAAAATTCAAGAAAAACCTGTTAATTTCCATGCAAGCAAAGGATGGTGTTCAAATTTTAAAAAACGTCATGGTATTCGGATGCTTAAAATTTGTGGAGAAAAGCTCTTAAATAAACCAACACTTATCGAGCCATTTTTGCAAAAGTTTCATGGCAAAGTATAAGAGCTTAATATAAAACCGGACCAAATCTATAATGCACCGAGTCGAAAAGTTATCAAGGAACGCATAACTGCTCCAACGCATCTGGTTTGCACAAAGTTAAAATGTTTGTTATCGGTAAATCATTAAAACCTCGAGCTTTCAAAAGTTTTGAAAACAATCCTGTTATCTATAATGCTAACAAAAATGGTTTCATGATGCGTTTGTTCAAATTTAAAAAAAAAATAGAAAATAAATTTTTATTTTTAGGTCAGGTCATTTCTTCAATCCAAAGGTCTTCAAAAGACGGCATTATTGCTACTGGATAATGCACAATGCCATGCAAATGATGGCGAGTTAAAAAGTGATGATGGTTTGGTAACAGTCATGTGTTTTCCACCAAATTGTACAGCACTTATCAGAAAAGCCTCTTAGCACATTTAATTGGAAGTAAAGGCTCAAATATTGAATAAAAAAATCAAAGCTTTTTCCTTACGTGATATTATAAAGAAGTGCTGGAAAAAGATTATGTATCCTAAGAATTACTGGAGAGATGAAGATAAATTACCACTTAGTTTAATAAAAGCAGAAACCGTCAGAGAAAATGCGTTGATGCTGTCTGTCTCAGACTATTTTCGAGAAATTATGCCAGAAGAAATAATTTCTAATGTTAAAATTCATGAATGGGTATTTGAAAACGTTGAAAACGGCTCAAATTTTTATGATGTAGATGAAGTGCAAGAAATCGATAGCTCAGATGACAATGTTGTTGAAATTCCAAAACATTCAAGAATTACCCACCAGACTACTACTGAGTCATATAACAATTGCATTCAATGGGCTGAAGAAAATGGAATGGATCTTAAGGATATTCCTATGCTTCAAAATCATTGTGAAAATGCTGTGCGGGGACACATATCAATCAAAAATATGTGATTTTATTAAAAAGTAAATACAAATTATCTTTCCACTTTAAATACATATTTCGGTATAAAGTTAGTAACAGAATAAGTATGTATATGTATGTACATATGAATATGAACTAATATGAATTTTTTAAGTTTCTTTTTTTAATAAAACTTTTAAAAAACTACTAAATTAACAGTGTTTATTAATACAAATAAAAATGATTTCAAAAACGCATCAGAGTAAGGGTAATATACATACAAATTTTTTAACTCAGTTTGCGCAACAACCGCGTTTATTGCAACTACCCGAATTTCTATTAGTTGCGGTAACCGAGTTTATAACCGTCGTTGTAGTTTTGGGCGTTTATTTACATATTTATTTTTTTGTTGCAGAAAAACATCTCGCACCGGTCTGTTCGTGCATCTATTCTAGGTCAGAGTATTAATCCAACCAGAGCAGTGAAATAATTGTATTTTTTGTCTTAAAAGTTTCGTATAAGTTTTAAAGATTTAATTGTTTTAAAAATATAATTCTATATTTTTTTCGTAATATCTATTCTATGACAATAATTTTTAAAGCGTAACATTAAGTTCAAATTTATGTTTTAATTTCGAAATATTTTTTTTGGCTAACAATTCACCCAGCCAATTTTGTTAAAAAAATGGAAACTTTATAGAGAGCAGAGAATGCTCAGTATTGAAAAATGAAAGAGATAACTAAGCTTTATATCAATTTTTGTTTATATTTAGTAAATTCAAAAAAAATTAAAAAAGATAATTTGATAATTATTAATTAATAAATAAATATTTGAATAAATAAATATTTTAGAATTTTTAATATATTTTGGTAATTATACCCTATACCACTATGTGGTTTGGGTATAATGACTTTGTGCTGCTGTTTGTAACAACCAAAAATATTTGACCTAGACCCATCTTTAATTATACCGATCGAATCAGAATCACTTTCTGAGTTGATTTAACAATGTCCGTCCGTCCGTCCGTCCGTCTGTGTGTCCATGTAAAGCTTGTAATCAAACTGCAGGTCGCAAATATGAATATATTTTGATGAAATTTGGTATATAAGCTTTCATCGGCCATGGGATGAACGCTATTGAAATTGGTGAGAATCGGTCCATGTTCAGACCTAGCCCCCATACAAATTACCCATATGAAATCGACATAAATTGCCATAAGATCCAAATTGTCATATAGATCTTACTCAAATTGGGTTTGTATGCGTTCATTACATCCACTAATGAGTAGTCCAAAAATGATCCCTTTGACCCCATATAGAGCTGCTTCCCGATCTTCAGTTAAATCTATTAAAAAACAAAAATATTGCACTGATTCTTCTCAAATTTTGTTTGTACATATTTTTGCAAAATACAAGAGACCTTACCAAACATGATCAGGATCGGTCCATTTTTGGACCTAGTCCCTTTATAGATATAGCATCCGATATGAACTTTTTCATATCTGCAGCCAAAAAAATTAATAAAAATCGCACTCAAATTTGGTTTATGCTTATTTTCTATATCGAAGTAGTTGGACCGAAAGATAAGGTCTCTAAACCATGGTATAGGGTATATATAGTCGGTCTAGACCGGCTATAATTTTCTTACTTGTTTTTGAAATAAAATTTAAAGTAGAGTAGTTTGAGTATTTATACATTTTAAAAACTTGTAAAATTTTTTTAAATAAAAATCGCTTAAAATTAAAAAACAAATAAGTAAATATTTTAGAATTTTGAAAACTTGTGTATTGTGTCCAGTTTTGAAATAAAATTGTAGTTTGAGTATTTAAAAAATTTAAGGTTATTTTAATAAATGCATATTTTATATACAAAACAACAAAAAACAATATCTACAAAAAAAATTTTAATTATCTATAATATTAAAAGGCTAGGCGATTTCTTGTGACCGATGTTTTGTTCTACCGTTTTATCTCGATTTTGACCTAACGTGTATTATTTGAAAGGTATTTCTTTTTAGCTGTTCACCAGATTTACAGATTTTTAAATTTTTTCCTTTAATTTCAGTAAATTGTATTTAAAGTTGCTACTAACACATACATAAAATTATACATATGCTATGTGTGTTTTATTAATTTTGCTAATGTGTTTGCTCATGAGATTGTTATCTTCAGTCACAATAATAATAAACCATAAAAGTGTTGGTTTGTGAATTGACTAAGTTGAAAAATAAAGCTGCCTGGAAATAGCACTCGTATTTCGAGCGCTGGAATCTGCTAGTATATTTTAGTGTTTCTTCGACCTTTTTGTTGTTATTAAATGATAAAATAATTAAGTTTGATGCCAATAAAAATTTTGCTTTTTAATATTCTATACTTTGCAATCCACTGGATGACATCTTCAGGAATAATTTTAATGAGAAATAATGACTAAAAAATAAAAGAAAAGAAATGCTTGTCTGCTTGTCTGTTTGTCGACAAAACTTTGGATCGATTTTTAATCCTTTTCCCGTGATCTAATCAAGTTGAAACTTTGCAGGCATACTCGCGGCGACGATAAAAATGATCGGACACATTTTGTTTTTGCAAAAAATTTTTTTTTGCAAAAAAAAATTGTTGATTTTTGGCATATATATTTCAAGACAAGACATGTTTCATTTTCAATCAATCAAGTATTGAATTACAAAGAAAGGTAGTATAATAAAAACTTGGCTTTTTAATAAATTTTTTTAAACTCTTAAACAAGATTTTAGAACATCTGCATTTTACTAAATTTGGATTTTTACCCAAATTTTTGCTTTTCTCTCCAACGATCTTAGTTAAATTCGTCAATTCTGTTCCCAACATCATCTGATTGGGCTTGTAGCACTAGATCCAGTCCTAGAATTTATTAAATAGTTATGGGAATAACTTAAAAAAAGTGAACTACTAAGTAGTTCGAGAAATAGGTCTAGAGAAACTACTTCCCCATTGGGTTTTGCTAGTTTAACTGCTTTTCGGATTTTATAGCCTCGAAAGATTTTAATTTTTTTTTATCTTTTTTCACTATTTTGTAATATAGTTCATAATTCTTCAGAAAAATTAAATACTGAAAAATGTTTTTTCACATTTTCAGTTGTATTTTAAATGGGGTTTTTTTTTCGACAAATGCTTCGAAAAACTGCACACGAGAAGAAGTTTACACTCGATGACTTCAAAAATGTTGTACTGCATTATTTGACTGTTATAAAACAAAATTTCTGTTTTAGATAAACCAATTCTTGGTTATTATTTTTGTTGCAGCCATTTTTATCATTTTAATTTCTGTTTGGTGATTATACATTTAATTGGGTAAATCATTTTTTAAATTTAATATCTTATAGAATAAAGTGGTTTTTATCATTCTCTAACCACTTAAAATTATTAATAATCTTTACATACCATTTAAAAATCGCTAAATCAATTTTTTTTTTAATTCATTATATTTTTCAATTTTCAATCCATCATCATCTTATTCAAATATTTATATTACAAGGTTGAGGTTTTTGACGATTGTAAATAAGTAAGGAATTCTTACCTAAAAAGAAAGAAAATATCATATTTAATTATAGGTTTATTAAACAAAAACTTAATAATAATAATTAAATTTTTTATTTTGGTTTGATAAAAAGTTCAAGCACAGTATGTTTAAATAATAAATTTAAGATTTTTAGAAAACACCTGGGGCCAAATCCCGCCCCGAAATTATTTTTTTATTTTCCAAAATAAAATACTAAAAATAATTTTACTATGTTACAGTTAACGAATTATGACTCCTAATTAAGAGTAAAAGTGAAACGATGTCTGATGTTTGTCCGTCTTCTTTAAATAATAAACCAAAATATGAAATTTCGATCGATTTTACTCGATATCGAATGCGGTGATTTGGCCCCTGGTTTGAGAGATATTTTTTTATTTAAATTTTTAACAGTTTTCGTATTGTTAACACCTTGTTATTTGTGTATAACAAATATATATAAAACAACAAAGAGTGTGAAATTCGAATATGCCGAATCTTTGAAACCCTCCGCCTGCCTGTGTTTTGCATTTACATTAATATCTGGACTTATTGTACCATTTATAACGTATGTAAACAAAATATTTCAAAAAGTAAACAATTCGATAAACTTAACAGTAAGTTATTACAAAAACATACTGAAATTTTGAAAGTTTGTAGAGGTGTCTTCATATTTTTTGATATATCTTGGCACAATGATGCCCAATTTACCCCATTTTCAATAGCGACCTGCTCAAGATAATGGAAACAATATTGTTCTAAGTTTTCTCAGGAAAATGAGTTATTTGGTAAATGATATCAACAGACAGACAGACAGACAGACAGACAGACAGACGAACAAACAAATGGACATCGCTATATCGACCCGGGTTGTTATAAGATTTAAATATATATGTATATATATATAATTTATTGGGTCGCAAATTTATTTTGCGATGCGTTACAAACCGAATAACAAACTGATCTAGACCTCTGCACAGTGGCATGAAGTGTATAAAAAACAAGTAAGAAAATTACAGTCGGTCTAGACCGACTATATGATACCCAATACCATGGTTTAGAGACCCTGTCTCTTCGGTCCAACTAAGTGGATATAGAAAATAAGCATAAAGCAAATTTGAGTGGCATTGTTATTAATTTTTATACCCTATACCACTATGTGGTTTGGGTATAATGACTTTGTGCTGATGTTTGTAACAACCAAAAATATTTGACCTAGACCCATCTTTAATTATACCGATCGAATCAGAATCACTTTCTGAGTTGATTTAACAATGTCCGTCTGTCCGTCCGTCCGTCCGTCCGTCCGTCTGTGTGTCCATGTAAAGCTTGTAATCAAACTGCAGGTCGCAAATATGAATATATTTTGATGAAATTTGGTACATAAGCTTTTATCGGCCATGGAATGAACGCTATTGAAATTGGTGAGAATCGGTCCATGATCAGACCTAGCCCCCATACAAATTACCCATATGAAATCGACATAAATTGCCATAAGATCCAAATTGTCATATATATGTTACTCAAATTGGGTTTGTATGCGTTCATTACATCCACTAATGAGTAGTCCAAAAATGATCCCTTTGACCCCATATAGAGCTGCTTCCCGATCTTCACTTAAATCAATTAAAAAACAAAAATATTGCACTGATTCTTCTCAAATTTTGTTTGTATATATTTTTGCAAAATACAAGAGACTTTACCAAACATGATCAGGATCGGTCCATTTTTGGACCTAGTCCCTTTATAGATATAGCATCCGATATGAACTTTTTCATATCTGCAGCCGAAAAAATTAATAAAAATACCACTCAAATTTGGTTTTTTGCTTATTTTCAATGTCCAGTTAGTTGGGCCTAAGAGATAGGGTTTCTAAACGCATGCTATAGGGTATCGTATAGTCGGTCTAGACCGACTATAATTTTCTTACTTGGTTTGGCTGCAGATATGAAAAAGTTCATATCGGATGCTGTATTTATATGGGGCCTAGACCGATCCTGACCATATTCGGTAAAGTCACATAAAATTTGAAAAAATATATATAAACCAAAATTGAGAAAAATCTGTGCAATATTTATGTTTTCGACAGATTTAAGTGAAGGTCGGAAAACAGTTTTTTATGGAGCCTATGACTAAGAATTGTCCTATAGGGATTAGTCTTGGACTACTAATTAATTGATATAATAAACACATACAAAACCAATTTTACTGAGATCTATATGATAATTTGGATCTTATGACAATTTATGTCGATTTCATAGGGGTCATTTGTATGGTGACTAGGTCAAAACACGGACCGAATTTCACCAATTTCAATAGCGTTCATCTTATGGCCGATAAAAGCTCATTTACTAAATTTCATTAAAATATATTCATATTTGCAACCTGTAGTTTGATTACAAGGTTTACATGGACACACAGACGGACGGACGGACATCACTAAATCGACTCAGAAACTGATTCTGAGCCGATCGGAATAATAAAAGATGGGTCTAGGTCAAATATTTTTGGTAGGTACAAACAGCAGCACAAAGTCATTGTACCCAAACCACATAGTGGTATCTTTAAGTACATTGAGTTATAATATATACAGTGACTTAAAAAATTGTTCATAAAAAATATTTTTGTTGTATTACAATAACACTGGTCTACAAATTAAAAAAAAAAAATTGACTGAAGAAACGAAGCATGTTTTTTAACTAATCTGGGTGCGCTGAATTCGAATCTGGCTTTGTGTTTGGTGAATATTTGGTTGGAAAAAAAGGATATGCAATATCAGAATCATTAAAATATGCATATTTACATTATTTTGGTTTTGTTGTCAGAAACTTGAACAAACCATGGACACCGACAATGTTTTGCAATAGTTGCAGAACTGTTTTATACAAGTGGTCAAATGGCAAGAAGATATATTTCGATTTTTCAATTCCAGTACTTTGGAGAGAGTCAAGTAACCACCAAACCGATTGTTATTTCTGTTTAACAAAAGTTGTTGGACTCAATATGAAAAATCAAAAAAATATTACTAATGTGAATGTCCCATCGGTTTCCAAACCAGTGCAACCTCCACCAAATGATCCATTACCAGTCATACCCAGTGCTACGATCACTGAGTCCGAAACATCTTTCACCAGCAGTGGTAGTTTGTATGAGGCTGATGATGAACGCCATTTAGTGACTCAATCTGAGCTGAATGAACTAATTTGGGATTTACATTGAACGAAGCAAGATGCAGAATTACTAGCTTCACGTATGCAGCATTAGAAACATCTTGCAATTGGGACAAAAGTAACAATCTATAGAGATAGAAGCTTGGAATTGGCTGCATATTTTGAAAATACTCTAAAAATACTGATGTTGATGGTATATTTCAAAAAATGAACCAGCCATATGACAAAACTGAATGGAGATTATTTGTTGATGGCTCTAAGTACAGTTTAAAGGCTCTTCTTTTGCATAATGGAAATGAAAAACCATTCATATCAATTGCTCATGCCATTTATACAAAGGAAAATTACGAATCAATGACTGAAATTTTGACATTTCTCAAATACAACGATCCTATGACCTTAAGGTGTGTGATTTAAATTTCTTTGTATATATGGTATAGACCATCGTAAATAACTGTAAATTAATCTGTTTAAGGTTTCAGGAGGTTTCACACAATATCGCTGTTTCCTTTGTTTATGGGATAGCCGCGCTACATGTCATCATTAATTTAGAACGGAGTGGCCGAAAAGAACTGAGTATTCGCCAGGAAAACAAAAAATTTCAAATAAACCATTAATTGATCAAAATGACGTTCTTCTTCCGACGCTGCACATAAAATTGGGCCTTTTTTAAGAACTTTGTCAAGGCTCTGGACAAAGATGGTGCAGCATTTAAATATTTGTTAGCTGTTTTTCCTAAAATTCCATATGCTAAATTCAAAGAAGGCATATTTGTTGGCCCTCAGATCTGGAAGCTATTGAATGATGCAAATTTTTCACAATGTTTATTGGAGAAAGACTATGCAGCCAGGAAATCTTTCAAGAGCATCGTAAACAGTTTTTTTGGAAGCAGTAACAGTGAAAACTACAGAGAAAGTGTTGCTGAATTATTGAAAAATTATCACGAATTAGGTGAACGAATGTCACTCAAAATGCACCTAGGTGCGGTGAGCGACGGACAGGGGAGCGTGCTCACCAAGATTTAATGAAAACTGAAAGAAATTATCAAGGATTTTGGGACAAAAGCATGCTGGGAGACTATGACTGGACTCTAATACGTGAAACCGAACCAATAAAATACAAACGACGTTCAAATAACGCCATTCACTTTTAAAAATTCATTGATTTTTAAATAAACCAATGATTTTTTTTTTTATGTAAAAAACGAATAAAAACATTTTTTTGTATCTCGAAAACGTGACGTGGTAGAGAAAAACCAATTACAGATTCGAGTGCAGCACACCAAATTAACCTTGGAAAGATATTTGGTTGCTCCAGTCCAAAACCTTGTGGGCTAGTGTAATTAATTTTGTTTTCTAATACATACATAATTTTTGAAGTACAAGATATTTTAGTTCTTTAAATATATTATGTAATTTGTAATACTTTGTTGTAAACTCAAACATGTTGCTGATTATAAAAGATGGTAAATTCAAATTGCTTTTAATATCTGTGACATGTTTTTTTGCAAAAACAAACTTACACACACACACATGCAAATAATAAATAATAACGATTATGATGCGTATCTGCATTTTATAGACTGTCATATTTGACAAGCGACAAGCGATGGGGCACTGCAAACAATAAAGAAGCTACGTTGTCTTTATTCTTAACAGATCGGAATAGATGGTGTTACTTTTGCCATACTCGTAAGAGTATTGTTTTGAATACACACATTACTTGTTTTGTGCAAAAAAAAAACAACATACAAAAAGAGATATACACACAGCTGAATTTAGAATTGGTACGTGTTCAACAAAGTTGAACATGTTATTACAAAAAAATAATAATAACTTTAACATAAAGAACCAGATGATGAAGGAAGAAATTTATATCAAGAATATCAGACAAACAACAATACAAACACCCTTCAACAGCCATCCAAATAGACGGGCGTAAAATATATTAAATGCATTAAGGGACTCAAATATGAAACTGCATTTATATAATCAAGGGAATCGTGAAAATATGGTAGACGACCGTTACATGTATTGTAAGAGAGATCTATTTATATTTGTATGTTTGTAATAGAAAAATATGGCCCCCAATGTCTAAAACACAATTTAATATACACAAAAATATGCAAACAGAACTTAAAGGAATTAATTTAAAAAAAATTTAAAAAAATTTTTTTTTTTGTAAAAACAAAAAACAAGAAAAAACAAGTAAGGAAATTATAGTCGGTCTAGACGAAACCCTATACTATGGTTTAGAAACCCTATCTCTTCGGTCTAACTAACTGGATATAGAAAATAAGCAAAAACCAAATTTGATTGGCATTGTTATTAATTGTTTTGGCTGCAGATATGAAAAAGTTCATATCGGGTGCTATATTTATATGTGGACTAGGTCAAAAAATGGACCGATCCTGACCATATTTGGTAAAGTCACTTATATTTTGAAAAAGTACATACAAACCAAATTTGAGAAAAATCTGTGCAATAGTTTTGTTTTTTTGATAGATTTAAGTGAAGATCGGGAAGTAGTTCTATATTGGGCCTATGACTAGGAATTATCCAATAGGGATTATTTTTGGACTACTGATTAATGGATACATTAAACACATACAAACCCAATTTTACTAAAATCTGTATGATAATTTGGATTTTATGGCAATTTATGTCGATATCATAGGGGTCATTTGTATGGGGACCGATTTTCACCAATTTCAATAGCGTTCATCCTATGGCCGATAAAAGCTTATATACGAAATTTTATCAAAATATATTCATATTTGCGACCTGTAGTTTGATTACAAGGTTTACATGGACACACAGACGGACGGACGGACATCGCTAAAACGATTCAGAGATTCTGAGCCGATCAGTATAATAAAAGATGGGTAGTTACAAACAGCAGCACAAAGTCATTATACCCAAACCACATGGTCGTATAGGTGGTATAATTATAGTCGGTCTAGACCGACCAATACCATGCATTTAGAGAATGAGTCTCAGGTCGAACTAATTGGATATTGAAAATAAGCATAAACAAAATTTGAGTAGCTTGGTTATTAATTTTTTTGCTTGCAGATCTGAAAACGTTCATATCAGGTGCTACATGTATATGGAGACTATTTCGTAAAATAGACTAATCCTGACCATATTTAGTAAAAACACTTAATTTTTGCATAAACACATACAAACCAAATTGGAGAAAAATCTGTACAATATTTTTGTTTTTTGATAGATTTTAGTGAAGATCGGGAAGCAGCTTTATATGGGGACTAGCCTTGGAGTACATACCAAAGAGTGGTATTCATACCCAAAGTGGGGAAAAAGGACACCGCGCATCCAAAATCTTTCAGACCGATAAGCCTAACATCTTTTATGCTGAAAACACTTGAAAAAGCTGTAGACAACTATCTAAGATGTGGGATATCACAGCAGATGCCTTTGCATCCAAACCAGCATGCGTATAGAACGGGCAGATCAACAGAGACCGCTCTCACTAGCCTAGTAAGAACTATTCAGAAATCAATAGATGAAAAGGAAATAGCCGTTTGTGCCTTCCTGGATATAGAAGGAGTCTTTGAAAATACATCACACGAAGTAATAGAAAGGGCATTAAACCAAAGAGGAGTTGACCCAGTGACATCAAAATGGATGGTAGAAGAGCTCTACATGAGATCAGTAGAAACAACAGCAGAGGGGGAGACCATATCCGTCAACACATCCAGAGGATGTCCACAGGGAGGGGTTCTTTCGCCCTTGATGTGGAGTTTGGTTGTTGACGATTACTAATGAAACTGTCGGAAGCAGGAATAGAATGTCAAGGCTACGCGGACGGCATAGTCTTAATAGCAAAAGGCAAGTTCGAGGAAACACTATGTGACATTGTACAAAGAGGGTTGAGGATTATATGTCAATGGTGCAGGGCAACACGATTGAACATCAATCCAACAAAGACCACTAATGTACCATTTACCAGGAAAAGGAAACTTCCAAGATGGAGGGCAATTAAAATTCTGGGAGAAGTCATTGAACCAAAGGCAGAAGTGAAATATCTGGGGATAGTACTGGACAACAAGTTAACATGGAAGGCACATGTCGACCACATCACTGAGAACACCAAGCGAGCGGGTAAAAGCTGGGGATGTAAACCCAGCATTTTACACTGGATGTACTCTATGATGGTCCGCCCAATAGTGACTTATGGAGCTATAGCGTGGGCCAAAAGAACAGACCTGAAGTCGACTCAAATGGAGCTAAGTAAGATACAAAGATTAACGTGCATTGGGATAACGGGTGCAATGAGGACGTGCCTAACGGCATCACTTAAAGCACTATTGGAAATAAGCCCACTACTTATAGTGGTGCAGAGGAAAGCCCTGGCAACGGCGATCAGGATAAAGGAAGATAAACCTATAACCAGGCTTTATGAAGGGTAGTGGAACCGAATAAGCCATGGACAAGGCTGAGAAGAAATATGATTTCAGGAAATACTTTATCTTCTCGAAGAGAAGATACAATCAAATGGTGCACAGGTGGGTCAAAAACCGAAAGTGGCACAGGGCGGGAGTCTTCGGGCCTAGAACCAAATACTTCGAGCCAATGGGAATACACACGAGCATTTTCCAAGCGGAAATTTATGCCATCGATAGATGTGCACAAATCAACTTGAATAGGAAGTACAAAAGACGGAACATAACCATATTATCAGATAGTCAAGGTGCTATTCGAGCATTAAGCTCCTATGAAGTAGACTCTAAGTTAGTATGGGACTGTCTACAGAAGCTAAATGAGCTAGGTAAACACAAAAAGGTTAGCGTAGCCTTTGTTGGGTCCCGGGACACATTGGGATTCAAGGTAATGAGCAAGCTGATGAACTTGCCAGAAGGGGAGCTTCCACAAAATTAATAGGGCCGAACCATTTTGTGGAATAGGAAAAAGAGTATGGGAAGACGTACTCAGGGAACAGAAAATTGTGTTAGGCGGGAATTTTTCTCGAGCCACTTGGGCTTTGGGTGGCTACAACAAGAAGAGATTTGGGTCGTGCATTGGATTGTCAAAGAACGGTCTGAGAATACTAACCGGGATTTTAACTAGTCACTGTAGGCTCAGGAAATATCTGAGCAGGTTAGGAATTGTAGCAAACCCCATGTGCAGATTCTGTGATGAGGAAGCAGAATCACCAGAGCACATACTTGGGAACTGTGGAGCGCTTTTTGGGTTCCTTCCAAAAACTAGGTAGCGACATAAAATTACTAGAACCAACCAACATCCTCGAATTTCTGAGGGCTTCAGGGTTCGATGAGAGTTTATAGGGACGACCTATTAGCAGAGGGCAGTACAATAGATCACTTTGGTCGCAGTACTTCAAATAACTCTTTATACAATACAATACAATACAATACAATACAATACAATACAATACAATACAATACAATACAATACAATACAATACAATACAATACAATACAATACAATACAATACAATACAATATATGGGGACTTAAACTAAGATTTATCCTACAGAGTTTATTTTTGGACTACTGATTAATGGATGCAATAAACACAGACATAAACCAAATGTTATCGATATATATAAACATATATATTAGGGTGGCCCTTCGTTATATGGAGGGGAAGAAAATGTTCGAATTTAAAGTCCCATCCCCTAGAAATATGCGAATAGCAAAAAACTGAGAAATACAAAGTTTTGGGTCGAAAACTTACCCTTATCTGTTCCTAGGGTTAAAATGATTCAAAATTCAATAGCATTTGCAAAATATTTGAATTTTTTGACTTAATTGTCCTATACCAGCTTGGAGTCACTTGTGGCGCCAACTCCAAATTGGTTAATGACGTCAAGTTATAAAATCATCATAATCATCAAAACATAAAAATCGGTAAAATATAGCACAATTTTATTTCCCAACCCAAAGTGAGGGTTTCATCTAGTTTATTAGAACAATCATTTGTTTTAAATATGCCAAAATTCATTATTTGGCCTCGGCAAGGAATGGGTTAACGTTGCTCGATTTATTCCAAATTTTTAGCATGGAAAATTTTCACATTTGGTTATTATATTTTAAGCTTTACATAAAAAAATTTAACAGCACTTACAAAATATTTGATTTTTTAAAATAAATTGTCTTTCATTAGTTTGGGTTCATATGCGACCCCAAGTCCAAAAGAGTTAATGGGGTCATATTATTATTTTTAGAAACCCTAGGCTACTAAGATAAAAATATAACATTTAAAATTAGAAAACTAATAAATTTTTGATACAAAGTGTTTAGAATGAGTACATTTACTGAATATTTCACAAAAAAAATCCATTTTTCTCGAAATCCACAAAAAAATTATTTGTAAAAAAATTCTGGCACAGGAATTTACTTAAAAATTCACACAGTTAATCTATAACATATATTTAACAAAACTTTAAAGTGCGAGATTCATTTTTTCAAATTTTGTTGAAGACAATTTTTTAAAACTTAAAAAAGGAGTTTTCAAAATTTTATCAAAAAAATTTTCCATCTTTGGTCTCATTTCGCAATAGGTTAACAACGTGATAATAAAATAATACTTCATATCTGAGTACTTATAGGTATAGAGACCACAAAAAAAATTATGACTTTAATCAATTTGTTAAAGTTGAAAAAATGTTGGCCACATTTCATGACCTAGAGTTTTTTTGTGGCACAGAAGTGGTCTGGGGCATTTGTTATTTCTTGGCGAGTTTTTATTCGATTTGGAAGTTATATAGCTTTTTGAGAAGATAATTTTGTAGTGATATCGATTCATATAACAACTTGTCGAAAAAATTAAACTATAGAAGGGAATTGTCGTAAAATCTGATAAAAAGTCATATTTTCCCCATATAAACACATTTGGAATTTTCAGTCGCGTTGAGGCACCTCTAAATTTTTTTTGGTTAACCCGAAACTTTGTATTTTTCAATTTTTTTGCTATTCGCATATTTCTAGGGGGTAAGACCGAGAGTTTGAACACTTTTTTTATTAAGGGCCACCCTAATATATATATATATAATAATCTGGATTTTATGGTAATTTAAGTCGATTTCATAGGGGTCATTTGTACGGGGAATACAATAGCATTCGTCCTACGACCGATAAAGGTTTATATAGTATACCAAATTCCATCAAATATATACATGTATACATGGACACACGGATGGACGGACGGACATCGCTAAATCAAAAAATGATTCTGAGGCGATCGGTTTAAAAAAAGGTCAAATATTTTTGAGAGTTACCAACATCAGCACAAACTCATTATACCCTGGAAACATAGTGATATAGGGTAAAAATATCTAGAAAAAACAAAAATTTACAGCCAGGGCTGCCATAAAAGAAAATGATTTTATTTTTTCAAAATCCGGACATTTTTCAATATAAATCATAAAAAATTATTATTTACCCAGCCAGAAAGATACGAACGGCAAAGTGCTGGCAATGTACTATTCAGGCTGGTACAAGTGCATTCATAGCATTAGATTTATAATTTTAGAGTTGTTTGTTAACCCCAAAATGTTTGTTAACACCGATCGTTAACAAACTTACAAAAAGAGAGCTTTGCCAATCCCAAAATGATAACCAGTGCTTTACCAGTACATTTTATACAATTTATTTCAAAAACGATTTTCAATTTAGCAAACCAAGTACTGGCAAAGCAAATAAAAACTTTGCCAGCACCATCACAAGCCCCTAGAAAATCTTAAGATCAAATTTTATAATTTTTTTTTTTCCAAAAATTAAATATGCGAAAAATTCTCTGGAACAAAATTAAACAAAATCAAAAATTCCAAAAACTCTCTTGATAAAAATATGAAATTTGTTAAGCCTTCTTATAACATATCGAACAAGGAATGTTCGCACAATATTTTGATTTTGCTAAAGATTATACATAAGGAAAACAAGTAAGAGTGTTAAATTCAGTTGTGCCAAATCTTTGGTACCCTCCACCTGTGTCTTAAACTCAATATTATAATTAATGCTGGGTACGATTGCCATTTGAATAGAGTTAATTTCACCTTTTAGTTCTAAAACCATTTAAATTTAGAGTTAATTATTTTTCTTTTATTTAGCCAGTTTTTATTATAAAGACAACGATAATTTTTTTGATAGACCGAGAAATGTCATTACTTTTCTATTATTAGAGTAAGCTTTCCTTTGTTCGGTCATTCGCAAACAAGGAAATTAAAAACCAGATATTCCTTTATGACAATTTAAGTTGCTTGAGCCATTAAAAGCTTTAGGAAAAACCCAAGTTTTTATTTTTTATTTTTACTAGCAGAGCTCAGCCCTCAAAATTCGAGTGCAAATTATAGGACATTTTATTTGTTCATTTAATGATTTTTTTCAATATTTTATATTTGAATTAAGCTAGTAAGCCCTATATATTTATAATGCAAATAAAATGTGCAAATAAACGTTTCGTCAATTTTTTGTTCACTTTTTCAAGGGACGTCTTTCAATTTTTTTAAATCTATTTAATTCATTATAAATATTTGTTGAGCACACAGAAATAAGAGCCTAAAGGTATTTGAACCACCTTTTATGCCACCTTAAGCTATGCTAATTTTAGGCAATTCAGAATTGAATACAGGGCGTGTGATATGCATTTGTTATAATGAAATTCGTCCAAAAATGAAATCTGTCCAAAAATATTTTTCAATTCAACACAGGGCTTTTCATATACAATTTTGCAAACATATTAACAAATTTAATAAACACAAACAGCATTGTATAATTTTATGTATGTGTTAGTGGCAACTTTAAATGAATTTTACTAAAAAAAAATGTTCCAGACGGTTTAAATCTGTAAGTCTGGTGGACAGCTAAAAAGAAATACCTTTCAAATAAGGTATGTTTGGTCAAAATCGGTTTTAAACTGACAAAGTTACATCGGCCACAAGAAATCGCCTTGCCTATTAATATTATACCACTATGTTTAATTTCAATGCTTTAATTTAAATAAATTTTCTCTTGTTTGCTAACCATTTTTATACAGTAATATTTAAAAATGAAAAATTGGCTAAGATGGTTAAATCGGCAAGTAAATTTTAAATGCCTACTTTGGTGGCAGCTCTAAGTCGCACGACTTAGACCTCTGGAGACGTATAGTATAACCACATATGCACACTCATGAAGCCAATGCTACAAATACAATGACCACAAAAACAAAAACAATTACTGAGAATAGTGGAAATTAGAAGTATAAATGCAAAAAATATTCAAAAATTCAAAAATAACGATTGTTTGTTTGGACAGAGTTGTATCTTCTGAAATTAATACAAAGTAAAGTTGTATGGTAAGAAAACTGAATCTAACCACACTGCTCGTAGGCCTGACTTTAGGTGAGTGTGTTAAAGCGCTGACCAAAAAGTGCAAGTACGACTGTATGTGAAGGTTCATAGTTCAAAACCTCACGGCCGCCCTAAGTAGAAAAAATTTTCAAATAGAAACAATCTATTCAATTAAAACATCACAATTATCACAATGTTCAATAAATCGCTGATGAAGGCTGAAATGCCAGAAACCGGTCCGATTAAGAATACGGTGCAGTTATGAATTTTTTAAATATATGCTTTCTTCTTCTTTACCACGCACCATTTAAAAAAACAATTACAGTTATAACACTCAACATTTTGAATTATAAGAACAAGAACAACATACAAAATCATATATTTTGTAAAAGTTTTTTTACATTTCCACTGAAATCTCGGAACCTATTGAATCGATTTTGGTGACTTTAAACTGCAACCTACTCAGAGTGCTAATGAATCACTTTCACTAAAAATAAGTAACCCAGCTGACCTTTTGTGGGTGTGATAACCACTTGGTATAAGGATTAAAAAATATATATATTTTATGGGGTTCCGATTTTTTTTAAAG
The DNA here is from genome assembly GCA_963682025.1 of Cordilura impudica. Lineage (NCBI taxonomy): Eukaryota > Metazoa > Arthropoda > Insecta > Diptera > Scathophagidae > Cordilura > Cordilura impudica. The sequence goes on from OY821517.1 coordinate 25,234,971, forward strand.
AGGACAGCGAGAATGTTTCGTTACTTCATATTTTTTTTCTATAAGGCCCAAAATTATGTGCATTGAATAACTTAGAAAATAAACTAATTTGGTTTATGAAAACCTTTTTTTTAATAATATAAAAAAATTCTTGTCCAAATACAGAACCTTATTAATACTGATAAAGCTAAAAAAGGGCCGAAAATTGGTATTAATTTAAAATCGGTACGGTTTGCATAAATTTGTGTTATCCATAAATTTAATGTAATTGATAATTTATTGAAAATTTATACGAAAGTGGAAGATGATGAATAAAAAAAAACAAGGTTTAATCAATTTATTAATATTTTACTTCTTTTTAATGACACTTTTTCCAATTTTATAATAAACATATGTTTTTTGTTTACATTTTGGGTTTAATCTGCAGTGTTGTAAAACATATTTATTACCGACTTTTACAATTCTAAAGCAATAAATCGTTTCGTTTCGTAACGTGTAAGGAAATTAGAAATAAGTATTTACGCTATCGAAATAAATGTTGATACGGAATTAGGCCTCAGTTATTTCAAATATTTGAATAATTAATTTAAAAGTCAATACTTTTAAAGTTCAGCCCTAACCAAACTGTATTGGGGAGCTAAACATAAATATTTGAAATGAATTATTTTTTAAACAAAATAAACAAAATATTTAAAAAAATAAAACAAAACCAAACCTTAAAAATACTGTTTAATGTCATGTAACATTAAACAGAATATTTTCATTTACAGAGCTACTCAATGATGCATTTTGCATTATATACAAGCCTAACGAAACTGAATGCAACACTCGACACAGCAGCAGAGGCAGCAGCAGCAGTCTCATCACTTGTAGCGTAAATAAATATCACCTCGTTCTATAACTAAAAATAGTTTTGTCTTGTTAATTAAAAAAAAAACAAAGAAAAAAACAGACATCTAATGGACGGACAGACATGAAATTTTCTTATATTTCTATAGCCCCTTTTTTAAATATATCTCCACAAAGTTTTTGCTCGCAGTATGCAGCTAGAGCACTATAAATGCGACTGTTTATAAGTTTTGTGTACAGACGCACAAAACAAACACACACACTTACATACTCTTCAACACACAACATTAATTAATTGCATTTTATTTGAACATGCATGTTAACCTCAATTGCAGTGTTTATGTTTTTTTTCTTCTGATATATCCATTTCAATTCTTTAAATATTTACCTAAATACTCGTACTTAATGTACAACATAAAATTAACTTTCCCTTTTTTTCTTTGTTTGCCTTTTGGCTATTAAAAAAGTATTGATTATTTTTTTGTACGTAAGTTGCTGGTGGCATAAATTTTGAATGAATCGACGACAAAAATAAATTGCATACCTTTAGAGAATTTCATTAATCCCGTTTGCCGAACTCACAGCGCGTTGTATGCACGCCGTCCAATGGAGCTGCCAATCTGCCTGTCTGCCCGAGGCCGGTCATCGACATAATGTTTTATTATTTTTACAGCACATAACACAGAGTAGACATTTAAATGGGGAAGTGAAATTTTGTGATACAAATTGAGGCGATAAACGTTCATGTTTAAATGTATTCAGACAATGGATCGGATACCAGTACCAGTACTCGCCAGAAAGGAGGAGATCGTCATCAGTTGAAACAGAAGAAGAACAAGAAGAAGGAGGATATGGGTCAACTAAGCAATAAGAAAAGAGTGCGTAGGGAAGCAATGGTATGCGTAAACGACGAAGCAGAGGAAATACGAAGTGTCCTGTTAAGCGATTCAGCGGAGGGTACAACTCAAGCAGTGGAAGTAATGACGAAGGAGAGGAAGACGGCGGAAAGCAGACACGGACATGGACACGGAGACGGACATGGACACGGAAGTTGGATGTGCAGGAGATGAGGAAAGCCTCGATTTTACCGGAAGACCCGAATTCCATATCAATACTCTCCTTGCTGATGATGATCTGGACAAAGGACATACTGCTGCATTGTCAGAGCACGTTCAAGATTTTGATATCGGTCTCCTTGAACGAGAAACAATACGAGGCGAAGAGGCATCTACATTCATTGGCTTGCCTACTTTTCGTAAGAATCATCCATTGGTCCAAAAGAAAGAATTAAACGAGTGTTCGCTAAAGAGTTTAGTGAGCATCCTCTTAAACAGCGAGCAGTCCACGATGTTTATGGAACAAACGTTGACAGCGAATAATTCAACGTGGATCACGAACCATTACGCAGAAAATTTTCAGGGGCCATCTGCATCATAGCTTACCATGGCAACCATATCCATGTCATCGCTACGATTGTACTTATAGTAACAACAGTTGCCGATGTGCCTTTGCCAAGATTGTCTTTGACCATCATGTCAATTGAAGATTTGCTCGACGAGTCATTCCAAGTTGGAAGTTCTGGCTCCACCATTGGATCAATCTGTCAGTATATCTGCAAAACGACAGCATTATAACATCGCTGGGCCAACGTACCTTCCAAGTTGTGAAGCTCTATGTATTCGATTTTTCGAAGACCTCCAAAATGCCAAAGACGGAGTGGTGGAAGGAAGTGAACTATCGACCTCTTTATATCAATCACCGATGGACCCAATTTATGAACTCCTGATGAAACGACTCAACTATCCAAGATAGATGATTCCAAAAGAGAAGTAAGGGAGACAAGGAGATCGCGTTCCTCAAACTCATACAAAACATCCTAAATACATCGATTTTAATTTTAAACGCTCCGGTCAATAATTTGTACGATTACTGTTATACTATAAATGAATCCATAGAAATGCTTGATGATATTTATAATATTAATAGGCTAGGTGATTTCTTGTTACCGATGTTTTATTCTACCGTTTTATCCCGATTTGGACCAACAGTAATTATTTTAAACTGTCACCAGAAGTACAGATTTTTTAATTTTTTTCCTTTATTTTCAGTAAATTGCATTTAAAGTTGCTACTAACACATACATAAAATTATACGTATGCTTTGTGTGTTATTATTAAATTTGTTAATGAGTTTGTTATCTTCATTCACAATAATAAGTTGAGAAATAAAATTGCCTAGAAATTGCACTCGAATTTCGAGCGCCGGAATCTGCTAGTTCTATATAATACACCGTAAGACAAATTTTAATTTTTTTTTAACACATGACCAAGACCTAATAAACGTGAAACTAGAGGCCCTCTGGAGTAAAACTGCGTTTACAGTTTATCATTCCCTCATCATTTGTCCTCTTTAGAGGACTTTAAAGTTTTAAAGGACATTTAAATAGAAAAAAAAATTATATATATTTCTAATCATTCTACGATGCTGAGATTAAAAGCAGATGAAAGAGGAGACTCTCCCCAATTTTGCAAAAATATTTGTTTTGTTGTATCAGGACAAAAGGACCTTATTGAAGTCCTTTCAAAATTTTGTCCTTTAATATCTTGGAGAATTTCCAGCCATTTCATCCAGAAAAAATATATGTTAAGGATATTAATGTACGCCAACACGTTGCTGAATTTCATTCTACTCACTTTGTTAGTTTAGTGTAGAAATAATTTTAACTTCTACTATACAAAAAAAAAAAGTTTATATGTAACTCCCTAATATTAACCAATTTTCTTTAAATAAAATCTAACACATGAACAAATGGATATATACATAAAACTGGACCCCCGGTGAATTAATAGTATTTTTAGTATTTTTTTAGTATTTTTTTTAATATTAAACAAGTACAAAAGTAAAATTCGACTTGGCCGAAAAATTTGGATATTAGCATCCTTCTCAGGTAAACCGTATACATTTCTGTTGGAGCTTAAGAATAGTATTGGTGTTGCGACAAAGTGTCCAACAATACTCTGCCATCATATGGGAAGTATTTTTTCCTTTAAACCGATTTTCGGGAAGAAGTTACGCGAAAATCTTCAGAAACCAGTCTCCATTGTTGTAAAAGGGATGCCAAAATTTCGGAATTGCTTTTTATTACACCTATATCACGCACGAGATCATCAAAATCGGCCTGTGTTATACAATGAGGAGGAGCAAAGGCGACCTCGCTGTTTGTCGGTTGATATTCCGAGATATATTCAATATCATTGTTGGCGCACATTGAGTGCTCTTCAACGGCATCTGGAATTTGCCCTTCAGATGGAGCGGTTGGGTTTGTTCTACAACGTAACACAGCTGGCTTCACTGAAACACAACTATGGTATTGGATTTTATGTCGCAATTTGTATTTTATCTTTTTAGTACGCGGCTCCGATTGGCAAAAGTAGCACGATTCCGAAGCATGTTCACTTCGATTCAACCAAATCACTGGGTAAACATATTTCATCGGATGCTGTTGTCGGTTAACGGAATTCGAACCTAGTATACCACGATAACAATAACCGCACACAACTTCAGGCTGATACCATAATTTTGGTACAAAATTAATTAAAAAATATTGTTCGTAACATTCCACAAAGGTTTTTGTAATTTTTCGCGATTTTTTATACGCTACAAATAGTCCGCAGACAACACAAAATTTATTGCGATTGGGGCACTCCATAGTCACTTTCAGTTTTGCTCACGTTGAAAAACCAAAAAAAACACTATTTATTTGCATAAATGTAGAAACACAATAAGGCAGCAGCTGTTGTCATTTTTGGCTTTCTTTTACTTTTTCTACTTTCTTCACTTTTAATTTCTTTGAGTCAAAATGTTCTTTGTTTACAAAATGAACTGAAATGAAACGAAATGTTATGAAAGTATGGTAACATTTTTGTGAGAATGAGTGTCTAAAAATGAGAGCATAAGAAAAACTGCCCTCAAAATAAAGTCGATTCTATCTCACTGCTGTGCTGCTCGGCAGTTATTTTATGTCAAATCGTATGGAAGCCCCAATTGTGTTTCTACATTAATAGTTTTAGAACTGATACTTGTTTTGTGGCCTGCTTTATAAATCAAAAATTTGACGTCTTTCTCAGTATCGTAGGCCAAACATAAGTATTTAAACAAATTTTAAAACTTCGATGTCCTTTGTAACATAAAAGCGCTCTTAAAGGCAGATCGGATCACCGAATGAAAAACTGTGAACTTACTATTAATTCACCGGGGGTCCAGTTTTATGTATATATCCATTTGTTCATGTGTTAGATTTTATTTAAAGAAAATTGGTTAATATTAGGGAGTTACATATAAATTATTTTTTTTTTGTATAGTAGAAGTTAAAATTAATTCTACACTAAACTAACAAAGTGAGTAGAATGAAATTCAGCAACGTGTTGGCGTACATTAATGTCCTTAACATATATTTTTTCTGGATGAAATGGCTGGAAATTCTCAAGGATATTAAAGGACAAAATTTTGAAAAGGCTTCAATAAGGTTTTTTTGTCCTGATATAACAAAACAAATATTTTTGCAAAATTGAGGAGAGTCTCCTCTTTCAGTTGCTTTTTATCTCAGCATCGTAGGATGAGTAGAAATATATATAAATTTTTTTTCTATTTAAATGTCCTTTAAAACTTTAAAGTCCTCTAAAAAGGACAAATGATGAGGGAATGATAAACCGTAAACGCAGTTTTACTCCGGAGTGCCTCTAGTTTCACGTGTATTAGGTCTTGTTAAAAGTAGTGTTGTACGGTGATATCAATAAAAAAAAACCATCAAAAAAAATAAAATGTTCATTCTATCACCGCCCTTTGTCTTTGAAATCTTTATACATTTCTGTTTAAATTTTGGTCACTCCACTGATGGAGTGCGTGGGCAAGGAATTATATTGTGGAACGAGCCGTTGCTAGAAACATCAGCAATTGAAACTCTAGAAATTTTATTTCGCAGCGATAAAGTAGTAAAATATTCCAATGATTCCGTTGTAATGCGGAAGGTATCGCTAATAGCATTTTTGGCGATTTTTTTTCTTGTTTCTTGTGCTATTATTTTTTTTTTGACATATTCCTTTTTTGGCGATTTTTTTTCGATAACAAAAATAAAAATGTCAAGCTGTTACTCGAAACCCACTGCAACGGTTCTTTTCTTTTCTTGCAATAGGGTTTTTTAGTACATACTTTCACATAATCTTTAACCCTTTCACCGCTCAGTTTTTTTGTTCTAGAAATCTGGCAGGTGTTTTTAAATTTTAACGACAAATTCAGTTAAAAGTTAAAAGTGTAAGATGTTGGGGATACATAAGAAGTCGGAGATCCTTACCGTTATCCTGGGCTATATAATCCCAATAAGATTTTACAGTGGGACATTATATCCCAATCAAGCTAAAACAAATAAAAAAGGGTTTCATCAATTTCTTTTTTGTTTTTATTTATATTTTTATTTAAATGGAAAACAAGAAAGAATCAGTAATTCAGAACATAAAAAAAAGGAAAATAAATTGAAAATAAAACAGGAGGGACATAGAGCATTGTTACATCTTGAGCACACGAATTTGATTCTTGCCTCTTTCCCTATGGAAGTGTATCGAACACAACGACGTCGCTAGGTACATTCATTGCGTAACTACGCGAATATTCAAAAGCTAATTCTTCGTCCGCTTAGATGGCCTTGCGCTTTACTCCCTCCGCTATAAGCGCTTCAGCCAATGGAACTATAAACTGAGTTAATGACAACTTACGGTTATGATGCTTCATATATCTGTGGTTTTCTGGAATAACCGCGTATGTCCATTTTTATCAGTCTTGAGTTAACGGTGCCAAATTTATTAATTTTTAACGCTCTTTACATGTGTTAAATTAAAAAAAAAAAAAAATTTACCATGTCAAAGTTTTTCTTTAAATAACGAAGTAACTTAAATGTTTATTAAATTAATTTGCAGCACTATCGACGTGTGTTAACCTACGTTTGATCGCTGACAAATTACTTTCCCAGAAAACGACACATAGCGAAAAAAATGCAAAATAATTTTGGATTATTTTTCAGTTTATAACCACTTATAAAAACTGTTGTGTTTATTTCTGTTATTTTTTGTCACTATTATTCTTGATACGTTGTTATATTCTCATCCTAAGTCCCGTTAACTTTTTGTTGGCGAACAAAAAAATCCATTTTTCAAGCAACAACAACTTATGTCTACATGGGTGGTTGCATTGGTAGTTTTTTTTCAAAGAAAACGACGTTTGTCGACATAAGTTGCTTTCTCTACACACACTTTAAGTGTTATTTACATATTAATTTTTTTCGTCCTTCTCTAGGATCTATTCCTCTGAAGATTTTTGACTCAAAATTTTATATAAAGTATTTATTGCCCATATCTACAGGACTGTTAAATAAAAAGCTCTAAAAACTTTATATCGAGCCCATAATTTCAAATATAACGTTTTTTTTGGCTTCGTTGAACATTTTGATTTTATGACATGCGCGGTTATTCTAGAAAACCACATATATATGATCCACGCGTTTATAACGCAAAGCATTAGAACTTCGTGTTCATGTCGTATACTGCTGTTATTGATCGGCGAGATCGACCCCTCCCATCATCCGATTGTAGTCACCTATGACCAAGGGGCAGACCACATGCTTCCTTGTGCCATCCTTTTGCTTCCCCAGCACTTGAACTAAATTTGGCATATGGCAATTCGACACGCACAGTACTTCCTTAGAGTTCATCTATCTTGCATCTGATAAACTATCAGCACTCTGTTGAAATTGACTTTGCCCACGATTCAAGCGTCCTTCAAAAACTGGCGTTCCGATTTTTCATATACGTCCCGAATGCTTGGAATGGAATGTTCTTTAGCAAAGAGAATTCACAAACCCTTCAGGAAAAATTTCCGGAAGGCTTCATACTTAGTAGCCGAAGGCGTCAAATCTAATAGTACTTCTGAATCTGTCCGCAGGCATTGTACATTTAGGCAAAAATGTATTGTTTTCGTTACATATAGACCACTTACAAGTAGGTAGTTTAGTAGCTGCTTCAGGAGCGTTCTCACTATCGTCAAGTGCAACAGCAGCGTCAATAGCAATCTCATCACCTACAGCAGAAGCAGTATCAAGTGCAACAGCATCAGGAGCAACATTATCACTGGATTCATCGCTTGAGTCGGTTATATTATCTTCTTCTTCGTCATCTGATGGGGTACAGTTGGATCCGGAGTCACCGAAGTCAGTACCATAATTTCCGCTTTCATCTTCTTCTAACAAATTCTCGCGGATTTGCTTATCAGAACTTGTATTTGCAACGCAATATTGGGATAATAAATACCATCAAAAATATTATTGGGACAATATGTCCCATTAAAAAAAACATTCTTTACCGTTCGAAAAGTTTTTTGCTGGAAAATGTTAAAAATAATATTCCACTTCTTACTTTATGTTATTATAAAGAATTGGGAAGAAAAACACAAAAATTGCGGTTTTATTGATAAAAGTATGAGGTGATCAGCGAAAAACAAGTGCTCTCATATACCACAGATAATGCTTCAAACTTTTTTTAGGGTACATTAGATATAAGAATATAGAAGGTAAAAAAAAGTTATGATGTAAGGAACATTGCTGGGACATATGATCCCAGTAGGGGCGTAAGGTTTAAGGAAGTACATTAACGCTAAACAGGTTCTCTTTTGGTTATCTCGCGACATTTTTTAATAAACGACCAGCATAGCACAAAAAAAATGAACGTGTAGCATACGCGCGCGTTCCATCAATCCATTAAAATGGCTCGTGATCCAAATATCACAATATATATATTGAACGTGTAGCAGTGACTGGCTAGCAACAATTTTAAAAATATAAATTCATCCGTACAAATATTTAAAATAATTTTTTTTTGGCAAATGTTTATTTTATAAAACATACTTCTTTCTATACATAGATTTTATCCGTTATTTTTATGTGTCTGAATATTGTGTTATTTCTGTTTATAAATTTTCAATCTTATTTATGTTTCTAAATAAATTAAGATGTATTGTAATTACTCTTCGCCAACTCATTAAAAAGGTGTGTTTTTAGTTTTACTTTCTATGCAGACAAATATAGAATATTATGGAGAAAACTTACAGACAACATTTTAAGATGTTTGTCCAAAATTTTTGTTTATATTGTCTTTAATATGATTAAAATTTACAAAAAATTCTTATATATTCATAAAATAAAATAAAAAAAAAAATATTATGGTCTTAAAAAATTTTGTGTTTATTTTCCAGATTATATAGTTACTTTGTAATCCCTTGCACGAAAACGTCAAACATCATAAATCTTAAAACAAAAATCTTTAATTTCTCTAACACTCCATAAAAATTTTATTTCTTTAAACAGTGTGAAATTTCACGCTTTATTTAACAAACAGCTTAAGATGAAGATCTTTGACTGAAAATAGAAAGAGGAATATACATTGCAAAGAAAAAAAAAATAATAAATAAAAAAAATCCTAAAATATATACCTGACCGAGTATACGATGGGGTGTACAATTGAAATTGTACAATAGCACGTGCTATCTACATAGAATGTGTTATAGAACACTTGTAAAAACACTTGCTTTAGATTTTGGGAATTTCCCCTGGCGTGTTAAAGTGCAATTTTAATACAAATTTATACAAATAAATTTTTTTGGTAAAACCTTTACACCTGCCCTATTTGCATTTACTATGCATTCTTAACAATCAAACACCACAAAATCCTTAACGAAAATCAAGGTTAAGTAGTGCCAAAACAGCAGGACCACTACTACTACTCAGGCTCGAAAAGTAAAAGGCTCTTTGCAAAAAAAAAAAAAAAAAAAAAAAAATTAAAGACCCAGGTGGTCGGTCTCTTTACCCCTCAAGTACTGACTGCATGAAGCATACAAAAGGAACAAGGGTGTTTCACAGTTAAATCTAAAGTGCAAATATACAATTATTATTATTATTATTTTTCTTGTACAAATAAAACAAGTACATGCATACAATTGTAAAACTGCCGCTTTAAGCAGGTTATACAAGCACTTGTGTAGTGTTTGCAGTACCTACCCTTCCTTCTCTCTACTCTACTCTCCACTGATAAACATTTTCGAGTGTATATTTATTAGGTTGGCAATTATTTAAATGGATTTAGTTTTTAGTTTTTTGTTATTTATATTAATTCTAGCATTTACATATAACCAGCTCATTAACCCTTTATCTTATTTTACCAAGTCCGTCAACCATTCATACTTGCTAGAAAAAGTATTCGCACACTTGAAGATGAAAATTTTAAATATTAATAAAAATGTTTGAGTCAGAAATTAATCAGAATATAGATAAATTTTTTGAAACTAATGTGCCAATATTTTTTTCTTTATTCAAAGTAAAAACATTTGATCTTGAGCCTGATAAATTTCTAACTCAATCATTAAAATGATAAAGATCAAAAATAAGATTTTTAGTTTTATAGAAAAAAATAAAATTATTCAAATTATTAATAAAAACGAATTTTACTTGATTTTCAAAAAATATACGGAATGTTTCCACTTACGTTTCTAACTATAAGTACCAGAAAAAATATTCGTACATTTACAATTGAGGGAATCCCACGAATTATGTAATGATCTACAGATCTTTACATCGATTTTATTTTAATAGATGACAAAGTTGTTTTATAAAGGTGATTTGACTTAATTTTATAGCTATATTTTGAGATGAGTCCCAAAATCAAAAAAATCGGTAAGCCATTCCTGGGCAGTAAGTCGTACAAAACTTCAAATCCAGTAATTCAGTTTTGTCAAAAACTCATCAGGTCGCCCGTCCAAAACAACTTAGCACCGATAAGAAAACTATTTTGGCATCAGTAAAATGTTACAAAAATCAGACTAGGATGGTTGTGTAGCAAGTAAAAAGCCATTAATTTCCGACGTCAATAGAAAAAAACGTACAAACAGAAAACGGATTCAATGTGGCTACCGAATTTATTGCCAATCGAATTGTGATGATGTCAAGAACCTTTTTTCGAGTTAATTATTGTCTTAATAGTAGATATCACTAGCCAATCATTTTTTGGACTGGAGCAACCAAATATCTTTCCTAGGGTAATTTGGTGGGCTGAAGTCGAATCTGTAATTGGTTGTTCTCTATCACGTCAGGTTTTCGAAATACAAAAAAATAAATGTTTTTATTAATTTTTTACATAAAAAATCATTAGTTTATTTAAAAATCAAAAGTGAATGGCGTTATTTGAACATCGTTTGTACTTTGTTGGTTGTTTAACAATTTAGAGTCCAGCAATAGTCTCCCAGCATGCCTTTGTCCCAAAATCCTTGACAATTTCTTTCAATTTCCATTAAATCTTGGTGAGCACGCTCCCCTTGTTCGTCACTCACCGCACCTAGGTTTTGTAGAAAATCAAAATGCGAATGAAGAAAATGCTTTGTGGGTGACATTCGTGTACCTAATTCTTGAAAATTTTTTAATAATTAAGCAACAATTTGTCTGTAGTTTTCACTCATATTGTTTCCAAGAAAACTCTCCACGATGCTCTTGAAAGATTTACAGGTTGCATATTCTTTCTCCAATAAACATTGTGAAAAATTGTCCTCATTCAATAACTTCCTGATCTGAGGGTAAAAAAATATGCCTCCTTTGATTTTAGAATGTGAAATTTTACGAAAAACGGCTAACAAATATTTAAATGCTGCACCGTCTTTGTCCAGAGCCTTGACAATGTTCTTAAAAAGGCCCAATTTTATGTACAGCGGCGGAAGAAGAACGTCATTTGGATCAATTAATGGTTTATTTAAAATGTTTTGTTTTCCTGGTGAATACTAAGTTCTTTTTGGCCACTCTGTTCTGACGTAATAATGACATGTAGAGCGACTATCCCATAGACAAAGGAAACAACAATATTTTGTGAAAGCTCCTTGCATACCAGTTCTGATTGTTGTATTCAGTAATGTCAAAATTTCAGTCATTGATTCGTAATTTTCCTTTGTATTAATGGCATGAGAAATTGGTATGGAGGCTTTTTCATTCCCATTATGCAAAAGAAGAGCCTTTAAACTGTACTTAGAGCTATCAATAAAAAAAAATCATGTGAGTCCGATCACAAGGGAGATGTGTAAACATCTAATAATTAAAGAAAACATCAACATCATATTTTCCAGTGCATAAAAAATAAGTCGATTATGCTGTTTTCTGAAATCCAATTGATGTTTTCTGAAATGCAATCGATGTTTTCTGAAATTCAATTGATGTTTTCTGATACACAATTAATGTTCTCAGCAATTCAAATAATGCTTTTTGAAATTCAATTGATGTTTTCTGAAATTCTATTTATGTTTTCTGAAATTCAAATGATGTTTTCTGAAATACAATTGCTGTTTTCTGAAATACAATTGATGTTTTCTGAAATTCTATTGATGTTTTCTGAAATTTAATTGATGTTTTCTGAAACTCGAATGATGTTTTTTGAAATTATATTGATGTTTTCTGAAATTCTATTTATGTTTTCTGAAATTCAAATTATGTTTTCTGAAACTCGAATGATGTTTTCTGAAATTCTATTTATGTTTTCTGAAATTCAATTGATGTTTTCTGAAATACAATTGATGTTTTCTGAAATACAATTGATTTTTTCTGAAATTTTATTGATGTTTTCTGATATTCAATTGACGTTTTCTGAAACTCGAATGATGTTTTCTGAAATTCTATTTATGTTTTCTGAAATTCTATTTATGTTTTCTGAAATTCAAATGATGTTTTCTGAAATACAATTGATGTTTTCTGAAATACAATTGATGTTTTCTGAAATTCTATTGATGTTTTCTGATATTCAATTGACGTTTTCGGAAACTCGAATGATGTTTTCTGAAATTATATTGATGTTTTCTGAAATTCTATTGATGTTTTCTGAAATTCAATCGATGTTTTCTGAAACTCGAATGATGTTTTCTGAAATTATATTGATGTTTTCTGAAATTCTATTTATGTTTTCTGAAATGATGTTTTCTCAAATTCTATTTATGTTTTCTGAAATTCAATTGATGTTTTCTGAAATTTTTAGATGTTTTCTGAAATTCTATTTATGTTTTCTGCATTCAAATGATGTTTTCTGAAATTATATTGATGGTTTCTGAAATACAATTGATCGAATGATGTTTTCTGAAATTATATTGATGTTTTCTGAAATTCAATTAATGTTTTCTGAAATTCAAATGATGTTTTCTGAAATTATATTGATGGTTTCTGAAATACAATTGATGTTTTCTGAAATTCTATTGATGCTTTCTGAAATTCAATTGATGTTTTCTGAAATTCTATTGATGTTTTCTGAAATTCAATTGATGTTTTCTGAAATTATATTGATGGTTTCTGAAATACAATCGATGTTTTCTGAAATACAATTGATGTTTTTTGAAAGACAATTGGAAAATGTTTAGAAAAGAACATATCATAATTTTTTCACAAATATAATCAGATAAAGTCACACCGATTTACACTTCAGCTCACACCGATGTGTTACGCTGTTTTTGCGATTGTATTGTGAAATAAAAATTTATCCCCCTGTGCGTATAGATGTTTACACATCAAAAATATTCAAAGGCTAGAATTCTTATTAAATGATGAACTCATCTATAATATTAATAGGCTAGGCGATTTCTTGTGACCGATGTTTTGTTCCACCGTTTTAGCCCGATTTTGATCAAACTATATTGTTTGAAAGGTATTTCTTTTTAGCCGTTTTGCAGATTTACAGATTTTTAAATTTTTTCCTTTATTTTGAGTAAATTGCATTTATATTTGCTACTAACACATATATAAAATTATACAATGCTATGTGTGTGTTTATTAAATTTGTTAATGTGTTTGTAATAAAAATGAGTTTGTTTTTTTTTTTGTGTTGATTTGTGAATTGGCTTTAATTGATTAGCATACCTTTAGGGTCTTCATTTAATGAAAAAATAAAATTTCCTAGAATTTGCATTCGAATTTCGAGGGCTGGAATCTGCTTGTTTAAATTATTGGAAGAAATCTAAACTATTCAATTTTCTATATGAAGAAAAAATAGTTTTTAAATAAAACACAATATAATCATATAGGCATAATTAATTTTTGCAAACATTAACCAGAATCTAAAATATTATAAAAAAAATTTAATTTAAATTTACGAATTGTTCTATACTATTTTCAGCAGTTCACTTCATTTGAAAGCTCTGGTATCCCTGGTTTAACAATCTGGCTACAAAGTTAACATCTGTTTTATTTTTTGAAGTTGGCAACTCGAAATCAGATGTTTGTATAAATTTGTATGATTTTGTGAGATTTGTGAGATTTTTTGAGTGGTAGCAAGCGATAGTTATTGTGTTTATTAATTAAATATAAAAATAATAAAAGTGAAATTTATTAAAATAGAATGTTACAAACAATAAAAAAAAGTGTTAAAAACACGAGTTACTTAGGTTTGTCTCTCCTACCACAATTCCAATTTCGAATGCATTGTGTAATTGCCCATGAACAGTTTCTCTTGAAAATATTTTTTCACCAATACAATCATAAGTCACACAGCGTTATCTCCTTCAGCTCACACCGATATAAGTTACGCTGTTTTTGTGATTGTATTGTGAAATAGAAATTTACCCCCCTGCGCGTATAGATGTTTACACATCAATAATCTCCATTCAGTTTTGTCATATGGCTGGTTCATTTTTTTGAAATAAACCATCAACATCAAATAAAGTACAGTACAGAATAGAGTGTTTCTTTTAAAAATATGCAGCCAATTCCACTAAATGTCACTAAATGGCGTTCATCATCAGCCTTACACTCTACCACTGCTGGTGAAAGATGGTTCGGACTCACTGCTCGTAGCACTAAGAATGACTGGTAATGGATCGTTTGGTGGACGTTGAACTGGTTTGAAAACCGATGGGACATTTGCGTAAGTAATATTTTTTCAATTTTTCATATTGATTTCAGCAATTTGTGTTAAACAGAAATAACAATCGGTTTGGTGGTTACTTGACTCTTTCCAAAGTACTGGAATTGAAATATCGAAATAGATCTTCTTGCCATTTGACCACTTGTATAAAACAGTTCTGCAACTCTGAAAAATATTGTCGGTGCCCACGGTTGTCCAAGTTTCTGACAGCAAAACCAAAATAATGTAAATATGCATATTTTAATGATTCTGATATTGCATATCCATTTTTTCCAATCAAATGTTCACCACACACAAAGCAAAAATAGCTTGAATCAGTAACACACGATCTCCCTGACATGCTTAAATGCTACTAATATGAAGATTTAGAATGAATGTGGGCTTCTGTCGAATAAATAATTGTGAAATTGTTGTGTCAGTATTGACTGTTTTACAGTATTGCCAGCATGCGATAAAAAATTAACAAGACGTGATAGCCCAATTTTTATGCCAGATTCGAATTCAGCGCACCCAGATTAGTTAAAAAACATGCTTCGTTTCAGCAGTCAATTGTTTTTTTTTAATTTGTAGACCAGTGTATTTTATCATAATAGAAAAATTTGGACTTCTATTTAATTTTTGTTGAGTTTTAGAGCAATTCGGTTGGCGAATTTTTTTCCTGTGAGTATGCACGTTTCAAATAAGTATGTAAACGAGGCTTCAGAATTTTTGGAACCTAATTTTCCGAGGAAAATAAGTTATGCACTTTTCTTGAAAAAGATAGTTTGGCGAAAAAGTGGAATTGCATTATTGAGCATTTGTGGGATTTACGGGAGTGCAAAATCCGCCATGATACAATAACCTCAAGCGTCATTTTGGAGGTTAGTTCGATGCCAAGTACGCTCACAGAGGTATTTCAAATGTACGAATACTTTTTCTTAAGAATTTTTTTTTTCGTTTTTACCTGAATAGAATTTGTTAAAGGCAAAAAACCTTAAATTTATTAGAAAGCATCATTCAACATAGTTACTTTTTTCTTATTATTTTCGTAATATCGCACCTCCGGTGCAATATCGAAGTAACAATTTTCCTAAATGTTGAGGAATCACGTTCAAAGTTTTCTTGCTTATTCAAAATACAACAAGTAAGAAAATTATAGTCGGTCTAGACCGACTATACGATACCCTATACCATGCGTTTAGAGACCCTGTCTTTCAGGCCCAAATAACTGGATACAAAAATAAGCATAAACCAAATTTAAGTGGGATTTTTATCAATTTTTTCGGCTGCAGATATGAAAAAGTTCATATCGGATGCTATATCTATATGGGAACTAGGCCCAAAAATGGACCGATCCTGACTATGTTTGGTAAAGTCTCTTGTATTTTGCAAAAATATATACAAACAAAATTTGAGAAGAATCATTGCAATAATTTTGTTTTTTGATAGATTTAAGTGAAGATCGGGAAGCAGCTCTATATGGGGCCTATGACTGAGTTGTCCAATATGGATCATTTTTGGACTACTGATTAGTGGATGTAATATATACATACAAACCCAATGTGACTAAGATTTGTATGATAATTTGGATCTTATGGCAATTTATGTCGATTTCATAGGGGTCATTTGTATGGGGGCTAGGTCGGAACATAGACCGATTCTCACCAATTTCAATAGCTTCATCCCATGGCCGATAAAAGATTAAATACCAAATTTCATCAAAATATATTCATATTTGCGACCTGCAGTTTGATTACAAGCTTTACATGGACACACAGGCGGACGGACGGACATCGTTAAATCGAATCAGATAGTGATTCTGATTCGATCGGTATATTTAAAGATGGGTGTAGGTCAAATATTTTTGGTTGTTACAAACAGCAGCACAAAGTCATTATACCCAAACCACATAGTGGTATAGGGTATAATTACGCCCTAAAATAGGCCTACAGAATTGACTTAAAAAGTCTTAAACATAGTTGACTATTCTGTTATTATTAATTATATTTGGTATTTGCCTTTTTTTGAGCTGTTGAAGCGTTTGAAGACCCTCAATTGAGTCATTCTTGCCGTGTGAGTAAAAAGTTGAGACTTTTATACGACAAAGTAAAGGACATTTTGTAATTGAAACACGCTTTGCTTACTTTATAAAAAAATATATATATTTAGAAAAGTCCGTTACAAAAGGACTCATAATATTGGACTCATAATATTAATTGTTAATAATTAAAAAAAAAAAAAACTCAGCAAGAATGACGCAAAGTGCATTTATGTCATTGTTTCCCTAAGATTTGCACCAATTTACTAATCATTCATTTAGCATCGCGGGCAAATGACTAATATGACATTGTTATGATGATGTTAACTCAATTTTGGAAAAAAAGCTCTTACGTCGATTGTGCACCGGAGGTGCGATATGACAATTTTCATTTTAGGCGCAAAGATACTTTTTCTGGTAAGTGTAATTAAATTAAATTTAATTAAAAGAGCCAATGATTAGCATAAATATATTAGAAATAAACTAAAGTTTCAGTTGTTGTGGGCTGGTCGTTTATGTATATATGTAACTAGACCAAAATCAAACAAGATCTAAATAATCATCGGGCACAATTCTCTTTACGACTTTTAAAATTTTCCATAGCGATCGACCTTGAGGCACATAAAGCTTGTGTGTTAATTTTCCTTTATATTTACTTTATATTTACTACATGTGGCAGATATTGCTAAATTTAGTAAAATTAAAGCAATTGCTATATCAAAAAAATAAAAATAAAAAATAAACGACAATTAAGATCAAATCCATTTTTTAAAATGGGTGTCAAGTATACAAATTTGGAGTCTTGAGAGCTTTGAAAAAAACTTAACTTAATTAAAGCCAAAGTCCTGTAAACAGTGTCCAAGTGATTTTCTAATGGATTTAGTATTCCAGCTGTTAAAGAATAACTTCGGTAATTAAAATTGTATCCTGGAGCAATATTTTAGTTTTTGTTATGATCCAGTTATCTTCGGATAATGTGCTGTCCAACTACTTTCAATGTAATTAAAAAGTATCAGGAAAATTTTACCTTTCTTGGTTAGGGAAGAAAGAAAGGTCCACATGATGTTTGTAAAGCCAAGAAAATATTAGGCATATTGAAAAGAGCTCCCAACACATCCGGCAGAAAAGCAGCCCGTTTAGTTCAGTGCTCGGATTATTTGCTGCGAAAAATTAAATCCAATGCAGGCTTGAATACATATAAAGTTCAAGAAGTTCCAGACAGGAACTCTAAAAAACATTTAAAGGACAAAAACAGAGAGGGAAATTGAAAACATGTTTCATAAAATATACTCCTGCTGCATAATGGGCGACGAAACGTATGTACTGGCAGATTAATATGTTTATGTTTACGCTTATGCACGAGGAAGTGTCGAACAAGTTTAGTACCGAAAAGTAAACGAAATTTCCAAAAAAAAAGTTGTTGGTATGGGAAGCAATTTGCAGTTGATGCGAAAGAATCAAATTATTTGTTACAACGGCCTCTATAAATACCGAAATTTATATTAAGGTTTGTGTGCAAAAAGACTGATTCCTTTCATAACACAACACAATGAGTCCATATATTTGGTATCCTGTCACAACGGTAAGAAAGCTCTTGAGTGGTACAAGAACAAATATAAAACAAGTAAGAAATTTATAGTCGGTCTTGCCCGACTGTACGATAACCTATACCAAGCGTTTAGAGACCCTATCTCTTAAATATAACTAACTAAATATAGAAAATAAGCATAAAGCAAATTTAAGTGGCATTGTTATTAATTTTTTTTGCCTTCTGATATGCAAACACTTCATATCGGATGCTATATTTATATGGGGACTAGGTCGAAAAATGGAAAAACATATACAAACCACATTTGATAAAACTCTGTGCAATATTTTTGTTGTTTGATCGATTAAAGAGAAGATCGGGAATCATATGGGGGCTATGACTAGGAATTGTCCTATAGGGTTTATTTTTGGACTACTGGGGACTAGGTCTGTCCATGGACCGATTTTCTCCACTTTCAATAGCGTTCGTCCTGTGTCCGATACGAAATTAAATCAAAATATATTCATATTTGCGACATGTAGTTTGATTAATTTTTAATTTTTAATTTTTAATTTTTAATTTTTAATTTTTAATTTTTAATTTCTAATTTTTAATTTTTAATTTTTAATTTTTAATTTTTAATTTTTAATTTTTAATTTTAAATTTTTAATTTTTAATTTTTAATTTTTAATTTTTAATTTTTAATTTTTAATTTTTAATTTTTAATTTTTAATTTTTAATTTTTAATTTTTAATTTTTAATTTTTAATTTTTAATTTTTAATTTTTAATTTTTAATTTTTAATTTTTAATTTTTAATTTTTAATTTTTAATTTTTAATTTTTAATTTTTAATTTTTAATTTTTAATTTTTAATTTTTAATTTTTAATTTTTAATTTTTAATTTTTAATTTTTAATTTTTAATTTTTAATTTTTAATTTTTAATTTTTAATTTTTAATTTTTAATTTTTAATTTTTAATTTTTAATTTTTAATTTTTAATTTTTAATTTTTAATTTTTAATTTTTAATTTTTAATTTTTAATTTTTAATTTTTAATTTAAAATTTTTAATTTTTAATTTTAAATTTTTAATTTTCTACGTCCACTTAGTTGGAACAAAGAGATAGGGTCTCTAAACCATGGTATAGGATATCGTTTAGTCGGTCTAGATCGACTATAATTTTCTTACTTGTTTTTACATGGATATGTTAAAAAAAAAGTATTTATGTATTTATGCTTTAGCTACCATTTGGGAAATCATCAATGGTTCTTGAGTTATAGCTGAAAAACTAAGCATCAAGATAAGGAAAGTATATAAAAGGTCAAAAAAGGCTTGAGAACGCAGAACCCTTTGGAAGATTTACTATACTGACCTAGCAACTTCACCCTGATTTGGAATTTCTCACCCCCCCCCCTTGCAAATGTTCCAAGTGTTATTAGCTCTCTTGAAATTAATTGGACATAGTCGAATTTTGCATTATTACCGGATCCAAAGATTCTGATTTTATCACTTTTTTGGAGGGTCTTTATTTTGCTATAGCCAATCGAAGAATGAAACTAAAAATAAATAACTTTTCTTTTTAAGAAAATTGGTCGATCGGTTAAGAAATCGAACCTGTCACCAAGTGATTGTAGAAACCATAACCAAGCTTCATCATGTCATAAAGCAACGAAACGAAAAAATTCATACACCAAGTAAATCGATTCGTGGTGGCAATTTTCTGCTGCAGCACGGAAATATTTTTTTATCATAAACAAATTTTTATTCTCTTAACCCAATTTCTGCTGGCAAAAAAATTCGGTTGACACAAAAAACTTTTCTCTCACCAAATTTTTTAACTACCAATTAATGTGGCTCCGTTTATTTATTTATTTTTTTAAGTTTCCTATTCGACATATAAGTGCCCTGCTTATGTTTAAGTACAACATTTTGCTTTTATATGTGCTCATCAAAAGATAAGAATGTTTTATGTATGTTTGGGGAACAAGGACACTGAATAAACTGCCCTTTTATCAAATGATTTATAATGTGTGAAAATTCTTGTTCTTATTATTTGTGGTCATAAATCGATATGTTTGTCCATGTGTTTATTTGTATATGGATTTTATACATTTGTATATATATTTTTTTTACTTTAAATAAATAGCGCCGCTTTTATTTGCTTTTTGTATAAGAAATTTAACAAGTTCTTTAACAAAGAAGAGTGTTAAAATTCACAACTTTAAATTTCGAACAAGAAATTTATATTTTGAACTTTTATTTATTCATAATGTTGTCTTTCACGATTATATCTACAACTCAGAATATTTATTTTAGATATACAAACGTATATTCATAGAAATATTTAGCAATAGTTTGTTTATTATTATAAAATATTTAATTTCTTTTAAGTTTAAAAGAAATAGTGCAATAAAAGTCCTTTAAGATTTTAACGATACAAATGCACAATTTTCTTTTAAAAAAAAAAACTGTCGGTTAATTTCAACGCCCATTAATATCACTTGATATCTATTTATATGACTTGTTTTTTAAGACATCCTTCTGCTCTAAATTTAAGCATTGTTTTTGCTTTCAAATATGTATAAATATATTACGGTTGTGTAATTTTCTTGTTATTTTTCAGAAGCAGCTGTAATTTTATCTTTTACTTTTTGGCTGCTGTTCTTTTTGATTATATACTCAAGTTACATGCAGCAGCAGCAGGTGACTTTTTTCCCACTATTGTTATTGAATGTGAATTGTTCGTTTTATCAAAAAGAAAGGAAAACACTTTTCTTCGTTTCATACATTCGTATAATTTAACATGGAAAGATAGCCTTTTTGTTGTTATTGTTATTGTTAAAACGTAAGTATGTTTCTTTTTAAAGGATGTTTTGTTCACTTTCTGAAATATTTTTACAAAATTGTTTCACTTTAAATTGTTAATGTTCTACATTTATTTTTCAAGCATTTTTAAAGAAGGTAAATATTTTACGTAGATTTCTGAGAAGACAAAAGTTCATGTGATGTGATTTTATATTCAAATATTTATACGTTTATTTTCGTTTAAAACTACTGAACAAAAACAATTTTAGAATAAATAGAGTAAGAGTTTTGACATCCTGTTATTTAGCTAGTGCTGAGAAATAGTGTAGCTTTGATCTCAATATTTTGTAAACCTTAATCCTTAATTTAAAGCATGGCTGTGATAAAACAATTATATTAGTTGTGCCCTAGATTTGCTGAAAATATCGAAATTTATAGAATATTCATATTTTTTATGCTGTAAAATTGAGTGCACATAATAATATTTCCCAACAGCCATTACTCTGTGCTTTGATTATATACATTATTTTTTAATATCACTAACAAATATAAAATATGGAAAAATTAACCTTTTGCAGTTCTTAACCCTGGACGGTTACTGTTCGTCGAATCGACGAAGCTCATTTACTCTTTATCATATAAATCAAAAAAGGGGCCAAATTCCTATCGAATTTTAAGACTGAAAAATAATTTTTATTTTTATATTTTATTTTTTTCTTTATTTTTTAATAAAATGCTTAACTAAAAAAAATTTTTATTTATTTTTTACTTTAAAAATCGTTTAGCCAGAAATTTTTTAAAAAAATTGTTCGTCGATTCTACGAAGAGTAACTTTGATGTACTAAAATGAAGAGTAACCTTCCAGGGTTAAGAAACGTTATCAGTAGTTTTACATTTTTTACATCATGTAAAAATTTACACTAAAACAAAATATACTTGGTACAATTAAGACGAATGTTTAAAAATAATTTTTTTAGTTGTTTACATATTTTACATTAGGTCAACAATATGTAAATAATAATTTTTGGAGAACTAATATACCAAATATACAATTAATAGTAAGTTTTAATTTTTTTTACATTATTTACATATAGAAACAATTATAAAAACTTCGAAATCCATTTGATACAGTTTGTGTAATATGTTAAAAATTAGTATTTAATTGTATACATAGTTAACATTATGTAAACAATATGTACATTTATACATTTAGATGCTGTTAATTTTTAAATATACCAAATATGCTATTAACCGAAATTATTACATTTTTTACATTATTTACACATAGAAACAATTATAAAAAAATACGAAATTCACATGCCACAGTATGTTCTATAGGTTAAATATTATTTCTGTAATTGTTTACATATTTCATAATATGTCAACAATATGTAAATAATACTTTTTCAAGAAGTAATAAAAGTGCTAAAAATACACCGTTAGTGTTACATTTTTTATATTATTTACATATAGACACATTATAAAAAAATACGAAATCCATTCGCTACAGTTTGTTTAATAAGTCAAATATAATTTTTCCAATTGTTTACATGTTTTACATTATGTTAACAATATGTATATAATAACTTTTTACGATATGATAAAGAAATTTTTGTATATACATCTGATGTTGGTAATCTTTAAATACACCAAATTAACTTTTATCCATGTTTTACATTATTTACATATGGAAATAATTATAAAAAAAACAAAATTCACTTGCTAAATTTTGTTTTATATTTTAAAAATTAATTTTATAATTGTTTACATAGTTTACATTATGTCAACAATATGTAAAAAATAAATTTTCAAAAAGAATAAATGATAAAAATTGTATAAACTTTAAATACACCACAAGTGTTACATTTTTTACATTATTTACACGTGAAAGCAATTAAACAAAAATAATCAATTGCTACATTTTGTTTTATAGTTTAAAAACTAGTTTTGTAATTGTTAACATATTTTACATTATGTAAACTATATGTAAATAATGATTTCAAAAGAAACTGCAAATTTTTGGAATTGTTTTCTATAAAAGTGATTATTGATATAAATTACATACATGTACCAAATTTACTATTAACCGTATGAGCAACATTTTTACATTATTTAAATATATATACAATATATAAAATATACAATATCTACATATTAATACGTAACGGTAAATCTTTTGACCACTTTTTAAGCAAAATGCGCGCAAGGAGGAGTATGAAATTTGGCTTAGTTATAGGTCATATGGAGGAGAAGTGCAGAATGATAAAATGTATGTATAATATGTGTTAAAAATATATTAAATTAAATAAAATAAAATATTTATAATAAATAATTGTATACGAGCCTAAAGGTATGCTAATAAATTTTAGCCAATACATAATTCTTCACCTGTGCATTTAATACAGATGGTTTCAAACAAGAGTAAATTTTAATCGCCCTGTGTTGAATTATGAATTGGCTCTTATAAAATTATTTATTAACAATCCTATTTTTATCTCTTCTGTGTGTTCATCAAATATTTATAATGAAATTTAACGAATTTTATTAAAAAAATTCACAATTTAATAAATTTTATTTAAAAAATTCACAATTAAATGAATTTTATTTAAATATTCATACATTTTTTATATATACAACAGCTTAAAAATTAATTTTGGAATTTATTACATATTGTAGATTATGTAAACAATATATAAATATTATGACATCTCAAGAAGTGATAAAATTTTATAAATTGAAATGCAACAAACTTGCTGGTAACTGTGATACATTTATTACATTATTTACATATTGAAAAAAATGTTAAATATACAAAATTCATTTGCTACAATGTGTTTTAAGGGATAAAAATCAGTTCTGCAATTATTTACATATTTTACATTATGTCAAAAATATGTAAATAATGATTTTTCAAGACACGATGAAATTGTATACATCAGCAATAAAATAAAGCAATCATTAGTGTTACATTTTAACATATTTTACATGTCAAAAATATGTAAATAATTATATACATCAGATTGCTGATAAATATTACATACATATATTAAATTTGCTTTAAACCATAAATAGTACATATTATAAATTATTAATAAGATAAAAATTTCTCCTGATACAGTCTGTTTTTAAATAATCAGTTTATAAAAAGAGCTTAAATTTTTAAGCTTTTAATGAAGTATGCTCTATAAAATTTATAAAATTGTTTGATTACTTACAAACTGAAAATATACTAACTTCTCTATTAACCGTAACTGTTGTAATTTTTACATTACTTACATGTGTAAACAATTATTTACAAAAAAAATCATGTGAATCCGATCACAGGGAAGATGTGTACACATCTAGTAATTAAAGATTTTTTTATGTAATTTTTTAAAATCTAACAGAAAGCGTCATCTATGTATCACTTATAGCAAAAACTGTTTCAGCTAATTTAACAACCCTTTGCTGTAAAACGTTCAAAATATCCCAATATAAACGTATGTAAGTGATACATAGATGACGCTTTTAAAAAAGTGGCATAAAAAAACAATGTTATATCATAATTTTTTCACCAATACAATCATAAGTCACACAGCGTTATCTGTCCACTCTCACCTACTACGTGTTACACTGTTTTTGTGATTGTATTATGAAATGGAAATTAACCCCCCTGCGCGTATAGATGTTTACACATCAAAAAAAAAAAAATCACTTGCTACAGTTCGTTTTAAATGTTAAAAATCATTATTGCAATTGTTTACATATTTTACATTATGTCAACACTATGTAAATAATGATTCTCCAGAACGAACTCCAAATTAGAAGCATATGTTAAAATTTTTTCTATGAAATTGTAAACATAAAAATTTACTATTTACACTTGTGACGAACTTAAATTGCTACATTATTTACTTCGTGTTATCAATTATCATCATCCAAATAACTGTTAAGTTTTTTATACCGTGTAAAAAGTTATTAAACATCTGGCAAACAATTATAGAAAGAAACAAATAACTTAAAACAGTTAAGATTAAATATTAAAAATAATATTATAATATTTACTACATGTCAAAAATTATAAAAAAATAAAATTTTTTTTTGTTTTTTCGGATCATCTAATCAGTTATTATAAATTTTTGACATCATGTTAACAATTATTAAAAATCATGCCGTACAATTTTAAGAACAATATAAAATGAAGTTTAAAGAAAAAAATATTTTTTTAATTGTTTATATATTTTACATTACGTAAACAATTAATAAAATATGACTTTCAACAAATTTTAAATTTTAATTTACAAAATGTTAACAATGACACTTTGGGAAACTATATAAATACTAAGGCGGTCCCAGAACAATCCGACATGACGTTTAGATGGCGGCATTAGTTAGAAACAAATACTTTGGTGAAAAGTGGCAACCTTATAAAAACATATGCATTAATTTACAAGGCACCACGTGCTTTCAAAGTAAACGAAAATTATACAATGCTATGTGTGTGTTTATTAAATTTGTTAATGTGTTTGTAATAAAAATGAGTTTGTTTTTTGTGTTGATTTGTGAATTGAATTGCTAGTATGTATAATTTTATCTATGTGTTAGTAGCAACTTTAAATGCAATTTACTCAAAATAAAGGAACAAATTTACAAATCTGTAAATCTGCAAAACGGCTAAAAAGAAATACCTTTCAAATAATATACGTTTGGTAAAAATCGGAATAAAACGGTAGAACAAAACATCGGTCACAAGAAATCGCCTAGCCTATTAATATTATAGATTTTTATATATAAAACATGTATGTATATATGTATGTATATTTCTCGTTGATTGTTTAGAATGGAAGGTCCTAGAAAAACACTAGTTTCTGCAGAGGAAATTCTTGAGGCTATTTTGAATTCCAGAGAAAGTGATATGGATTTTGTAGATTCTGGAAGCAGCTTTGCCCCAGATAGTGAGTGTGAAGAGTCTGGAGAAGACAGTTGCTCAGAAGATGATAATATTTTAGAAGGCGATCGTGGTGGAATTTTTACAAATGAAAATGTTTGAATTGATGTGGAGCCCGAAACGCAACATATTGAAGAGAAAATATCGATTGATTTACCACGTAATAGAATATTTTATGCAGATTTTTGATGACGAGTTAGTGAAGAAAATTGTTTTGCGGAGAAATGCCCGAGCTAATTATATGTCTAAAAAAAAGAAACTATGCGAAAAATCTAATCTTCTTAGATGGAAAGATGTGACCATTGAGGAAATAAAAAAGGTAATTGCCTTGTGTAAAAAAATGCCCCTTAATAAAAAGCCGGAAATAAGACTGTTTTGGAGCAAAGATCCGCTTTATTTTCAAAGTATTTTCAGTGCAACTATGAGTCGCATAAAGTTTGGAAATATACTTCGTTGCATGGTTTTCTATTTCCCTGAACAATGTGATAAATCTGACCGTCTACACAAAATTAAAAATGACGTAAATCATATTCTTCAAATATAAACAAAATCTACAGTCCGCCGCAAAACTTGTCTTTGGATGAAGCTCTTCTTTTGTGGAGAGGAAGACTTTTATTTCGGCACTATATTCCGAACAAGAGACATAAATACGGAATAAAGTTTTACGAACTATGAAATCCAGATGGATATTTAATAAATATGTTTATTTACACTGGAGAAGCTACCGTTTGCATTGAAAACGGACATTGATTTGGAGTTGTTGCTAAATTAATGCAGAATTATTTGCAAAAGGGACATATAATTTATATGGACAACTATTACAACAGCGTAGATCTGGCAGAATATTTACTGTAAAAAACAACAATGTGAGGAACCAAATAGAAAACGTAATCCCACATATGTTATAAAAATAAGCTCACCAGAGGAACAACACCATGGAGGCGTAACGCAAAAGGCGTTATTGTTTTAAAATGGAAAGACAAACGGGACGTACTTATGATTTCTGTAAAGCATAATTCTGACATGGTTAACACAGGCGATCAATTCGCTGATATATGAAGGTGTTTTTTCACCTGATAGACATCACTTGGAATGCCTGCTGGATTTATAACAAAATAAATGTTGATAATCCCATAACACTATAAAAGGATTATAATAGCAATTCGGCTGAGACTCAAACTCAAAGATCACCCCATGAAGTATCAGCCCGTACATCTACTGGTGGTCATATCCCAGATGTAAGCACTTCAAGAAAACGATGCCGCCAGTGCACTAAAAATAAAAAGAGGACCGCAACCAAGTACATATATATGTGGAGTCTACAGAAACAAAGAGCGTGATGTAATCGGATTATGCCCATATCCATGTTTCAAAATTTGGCACAACCAATAAAGTGTGTGCATATGTAATAAATAATAAAATTTTTGAATTTATCGTCGCTGCTCCGACGTAATGGGTTATGTGACTTATTTTTTTTATTGCCCACCAAACCGTTAAAAGATATCTTGATCGGTTCAGAAGTTACCAAAACGGCTATGTGTAAACAGTAATAAAAATTTCTGCTTTACTGATAAAGATCAAACCATATAGTGACTCACATATGTGACACCAAGTCTTCACAAAACTCATATCACTTATATGTGACTTTTATGCAGTTTCTCTTAAGAAAATTGTTCTGAAAACTAATGTAACATATATCTGTGGTTTTTTGGAATAGCCGCGTATGTCAATTATAGTCAGTTTTGAGTTAACGATGCCAAATATATAAATTTTTATCGCTCTTTACATGTGTTAAATTTTTTTAACAAAAATTATTGACCATTTCTGAGTTTTTTTCTTTAAATAACGACGCACATTGGGTTGAAATCGCAAAAAATGGAGATTAATTGAATAATGAAAATGAAGTTTTTTAAAAAATACTTATTACTCGATTAAAGAGTACTAAATTCTACATCACTACCGAAAATTTCAATGTCATATGTTTTTTACTTTTCTTGCTACCTAGCCTTAAAGTTAAGAAATTTTTAAGTTTTTTTCTAATAGTTGTGAAAATTGAAATTTGTCATACTTTAAAGCTAAATATTTTTATTTTTAACAGTCAAAAGTGATACTTTTACTATGGAATCTTTAACGTCAGGTATTTTAACGTAATTAAAAAAAAAAAAAATTTAACAACAAATATGTAGAAATATTTTTAACTTTTTTTTTTTAAATATGCTTAAATTAGGGCTATTTTTAAAATATATGTGGAGTTTTAAATGGGGATAGGGTAAAATTGGGTAAAAGTGTAAATTGTGTATTAAACTGTAGTATGTAAGCTTTCATATTTATAAAAAAAATGTTGCGCGTTTTTGCGCCAATTAAATATATTTAATAAATTAAAAAAATAGCCACTCATAAAAAAGCGGTTCTTGTTGTCTTTAATTTGTTTTGTTCTCGTTTTCGTTGTTATGATTGTTATTGTTATACTACAATTTTTTTGTTTGTTGGTAGCAGTGTTGCCATAAGATAAATATGAAATAGTGCTAGGGCATTTAAAAAAAGTTGCTAAACAGCTCTTAAAAATGAATTAAAGGCCCTGCAGAAAAAAAAACTAGTAAAATTACTAAATACGCAAAAAATAAAATTATTAAATTTAGAAACAATAAAAAAAAGTTTTAAAAAGAGCTAAACAAAAAAATAGCAAATTTTAAAAATGTTGGTTGCTAGATTGTGCTAGATCTAGCACCCAAGGTGTAAAAATGGCAAGCCTGGTTACTAGTTATTCGTTATTTTTGTGTTTGTGAAAACGTCAAATGTACTGAAAGTGCTGTAAAGTTTGTTATTGGGTAATTGGTACAAACAAATACTTTAAGCTTCTGATTTATAATATGCTACTGTCTAAACTTTTTAGGAACAAAATAAAATAAAACACCTCCCAAAATCAGCAGTGGAGCTATTAATTTCGCCGTCAATTTTGCCGACAGAAACAGAAATCGCTTATTATATAGATGACGATGATGAGGGTGACGGTGTCGATGGATGGGAATCTGAAGAGTTTGGACATATATTCTAAAAAAACAGGTTAGAAACACTTTACAAAATAAAATGTATATATTTTTGCTACTTTTTCGATAAAAGGCTATAAATATAATTTTCATTTCTCGAATAATATAGGAAAACAGTATACAAACCAAGAATAACATCAACAAAATGATTTAATGACTAGACAAGTGTGGGACAAAATGGGTTAAAGTTCCAAAATTGTCATTTTCACTTGGAGGTGTAAGGTACAACACTCATAGCAAATTTCATCAAAATCGGATGTCGTAAGGCTCTCCAGTTGCTTGATTTGAGAAATATTAATGCAAATTCTTTAATATAATATTAGTTAAATTAAATAAATAAAAAAAGTTCTCTTCAAAAGTATACAATATTTTTGTTTTTTTTTTATAACTTATGTATAACTAATCCAAAAAAATACTACCTAATCAATTAGACCTTTCGTTGAATTAATCTCCATTTTGGGGAAATCGAACCCACTGTGCGACGTAACTTTAATGTTTATTAAATTAATTTGCAGCACTATCGACGTATGTCAACCTAAGTTTGATCGCTGACAAATTATTTTCTCAGAAAACGACACATAGCGACATACGTTGTTATTAATGAAAAAAAAAATTCAAAATAATTTTGGATTATTTTTCAGTTTATAACCATTTATAAAAACTTGTGTGTTTATTTCTGTTATTTTTTGTCACTATTATTCTTGATACGTTGTTATATTCTATCCTAAGTCCCGTTAACTTTTTGTAGACGAACAAAAAAAATCACTTTTCAAGCAACAACAACTTATGTCTACATGGGTGGTTGCATTGGTAGTTTTCTTTTTCAAAGAAAACGACGTTTGTCGACATAAGTTGTTTTATCTGCACACACTTTAAGTGTTATTTACATATTGTTTTTTCGTCCTTCTCTAGGATCTATTCCTCTGAAGATTTTTGACTCAAAATTTTATATAAAGTATTTATTGCCCATATCTACAGGACTGTGAAATAAAAAGTTCTAAAAACTTTATATCAATCCCATAATTTCTTGGCTCTCCTGAACATTTTGATTTTATGACATACGCGGTTATTCTAGAAAACCACAGATATGTGACACATTATTTTTGTTCGTGAGATTTTATTGAAAGTGCGAAAAAATGGTGAGTGGTGAACGTGTTTAATGGGTTTTAAATACTACGCATTTTAATAATTTTTTTAAAATTTAATTTGTTTGCCCTAACATATCTGTATGCAATTGCTGGGGCCTTATATTGTTCGCTTTGGGTCTTAATCTCATGTTAACTATCTCTTTTTTCTGTTGCTTAAAACCAATTTTATGTTTTAATACTGTATGTTTAACGTATTACGCCTGTTAAGATGTCTTTAAGTCTTATTGTTGAGTCATGTTATCAAACCATAATGATGATGATGATATTGATGATGATGATGATGACGATGATGATCATGTTGTGTCTGCTGGTAAATATTGCAAAAATAAAGCCGTTCCAGTACACACATATTGTTCATGTTGTTCATTATTTGTTTAAGTTTGAGTGGCTGGAAGAAAAAACCAATTCACATTTATTTATGTATATGCCCGTATATATTTCGAAAATAATTCTTGGTATTTTCGTACAAATACAAAGACAAATGTGGTAGCTGTTCTTTTATTTCGCATAAGTAATAGGTATCCAAAAAAGGAAATAAATGCCAAATGGCCACTACGAATAACAAAACAGCCAACAATCGCTGATGATAAAAAAAGGAATGAACAGATAAATCAGCATTAAAACCACATAATTCAAACTGTTAACTGTTTGGTAGAGGTTTTTTCTGTTTTTCTTTGTGTTTGTGAGTGTCAGTACGTCAGGTCATTGCGCCTTTAAACTACATTTTGAAAACTTTATATTAATTGATATTTTCTTTTTAATTTACTTTTTTTACATTTTCAATTTTAATGGTCAATAAAAAAAAAATTAATAATAAAACTAATAATTGCCAGCTGTGTGCATTTTTAATTGATTTTTCTTTTAATCAATAAGTAAAAGAAAATAATGAAAATAAAACGACAAACAGCAAAAACAACAGAAACAAACATTGTAAATGTCATTGACCTAAAATTTTGTATATAAACAAAAAAAAAAAAAAAAAAAGTAAGAAAAACTAAAAAGACGAAAGACTTTTTAATTTAGTTTTTTTTTTAATGATCATTTCTTCTCTTGTTGGCGATCAGACAATTATACACTAACCTACTACACTGCGAGAATATATTGGCGCCTTAACGATTTATCAATATTTTGTGGTGTCTCATTTTGCCATTTGTCATTTTGTGTTGCTGGTGTTGGGTATAAATTTCAACTAAACGTCTATAATCAAGATTCTCGCACCCACTTCATATGCATAAATATTGTATAGAAAATAAAAAGAAAAAAAAAAACCAAATGTGTTGCGTTGTACTGTGCATATTCAAAACGTCAATGTTTTGTATGCATTTCTCTATCTCAGACGACTAAATGTGATGTGCATTTAATTTGCATTGCTTCTCAAACATTACGGGTATTCCCAATAATGTAATATCAATGGACTTGGGTTTAAAGACTTAAAAATTCAGGAACTATAACTGAAACTTTTAGTATTAAAAGATTTTGGATTGAAACATGACCAATAGGGGTATCAAAAAAGCTTACAAAACAAACAAAAACTTAGTTCACGTACGAGGGCGGTCCCAGAACAGCCCGACCTAACAAAGAAAACAACAAATTTCGAATTTTTTTATACTTTTCAACATAATCTCGATACGCATTTCCCATCGATATTCAATAGCGTCGATATCCTGTTTATATTAAGAACTGTCTAGCTTCTTAAAATAGCCATCAACCGCAGACTCCAGCCCTTAATTGTAGGCAAATCTTTTACCAACGAGCCATTTTTTCAAGTTTGCGTTGTCTTGATGAAACAACAATTTCCTTTTCGCCAAATGCCACATTTTTTCTTAAATTTCATCACTTAAACGTTGCAGTAAGTTAGCATAATACTCTCCGCCAATTGCTTACTTTTTTTTTTGAAGATAATCAACAAAAAATTATCGCCTTCTTTGGAGGGCGGATCTATAAGTCCGATCACAATGGCCGATTGGAGAGTGAAAATTAAGTTTAGAAAGCTGTAAAAAAGAAAGATGAGGGCCGCATAAGCGCAATCGTGTAGGTGGAGGAGAGTACCACGGAGTGTTTTTCATAGTTTAGAAAGCATTAACTACTTGTTTGACAAGGGCAAAAACATATATGCATAAGAATGGAAGCACTTACTGGGACATCGCAGCAGCCTTGAAAGTTTCGAAAACCATGGCAAGCAACACTGCGTAATATTTCAAGAAGCATTAGACTACAGAGAAGGCAGAGCGTAAGCAAAGAAGCCGAATTACAACAGCTCAAGAAGGTTCAAAAATGTCCGGGTTGCAGTCTTTGGTGAAAATGAAGCAAAACTATCTGATGATACCGTAAAACGGCGATTGCGACAAGCTTGACTCTTTGGAAGAATTTGCCGAAAGAAACCATTATTGTCTGAGCGTAACCGAAAGCAGAGACTAGAGTTTGCAAGAAAGTATGGCCAGTTGAGCGTTGTGGAATGAATCAGAGTGTTATTTTTGGACGAAAAAAAAATTACAAGAAAAAAAAATATGCTTGCGATCCAAAGTCGAAATAATTTGATCCAAAGTACACCCGGGTCACATTGAGGCATGGAGGAGGTTCCATCAAGCTTTGGGGTGCTATGTCATCACGTGGAGTTAGACCGCTGCACAGAATTGCAGGTATTATGGAAGAGATCCAATATGGAAGAATCCTAAACGATATAATGATGCCTTAAGTTGACGGCAACATGGATATTTCAGCAAGATAATGATCCGAAGCACACGGCTCCACACGTCAGGTAGTGATTTTGAAACAATTCGCTTAATGTTCTTGATTGTCCTTCATGTAGTCATGTAGTGCTATTCCGTAAATTTTAACGATCCGACAATCGCAAAATATATCGACAGCTATTGTTGGTTGTACTAACGATTAAGTGATTCACTAACTGTACCTTAACGATAGTTGACAAACTACTATTTATTTAAATTGTAAACGAGTGGCATCTCTGTCAAAAAAGCGAAAACACAAAAAAGAATAGAGAAAAAACAAATTACTTCGTGTTTGACAGGATGATTTTATGTTTGTTTAATTTCTTTATTTTTTATTTATTAATATTTTTGTTTATTTATTTGAATATAAAATAGTCAATTGAATATGTTATTTAATTTTTTTATTTATATAAAAAGTTTTTATAATACAAGCAAAATATTTTTATTATTTTATGACTTTTATTTATATATGACGACATTTCGACATAAAAATTTAACTTTTTAACGATAGAATAAACAACACAAAAATTGTTGTCGTTTAGATAACAACAACAGCTGACTTTAACAATAGCGAATATCGTTTAAAAAATTTACTGAATACCAAAATCGAAGTTGTTTTCTTTTTTTTAACGATTCGATTATCGTTAAAAGAAGTTACTGAATCGCGCTACTGATCTCAACTCGAAAATTTGTCAAAAAAAGTTAGCTTGTTAAAGATAAGCAATTTTATAATCTCTACACTGAAACAAAATAGCATGGTTGGAGATTTCAAACAGCGTATTTGAAAATTTGGTGGCTTCAATGCCTCGCAGATGTAATGCAGTTATCCGTAACTAAGGTTTGACAACAAAATTTTTATTATTATTTATTTTTTTTTTTTTTTAATATTTGTTAATTATTTACACAACTGATATCAATCATTTTTAAAAATATTAAAATAAAATTTCGAGGATCTGGAGAACTTCTATTATTTGGAAAGGGTAGAAAATTTGAAGAATTTTGTTTTCGCATTCAAAAAGTTATGGATTTGTTGCTTCTCTCTTTTTATTTTTAATTCTTCTACTTAAGAGTAAACCTTCAACTCATCCAGGGGTTATATATAACCTAAAGCGGATTTTAATTGTATTTTTTGAACCCGTTTCTAGAAACAATGGAAACTTTATGAGTTATAAAATTTTGCAGTTCTGCAGCAGAAACAAGATTTTTAGTACAATTTTATATTACACCTTCCACACAACTTGTAATGTGCGTGTTGTTGGGAGGAAGCTTTATCAAATGAAAAATTACGAAATAAGATAATACATACTAAGTTAAATTTCTAAAAGGCCAACTAACAAAGATGATATAAGAAAATTAAGGGGCTCTAATAATCATCATAGAAAATTGCATTTAGAGATTCTGAGAAAACTACGCAACATATCTAAGCCACGAAATAACATCCTATCGTTCTATGTGATTAAAATTCCTTATCTCTGTTTGAACGATCAAAGGTCGGTGGGACCCGTCTTTCCGCTAGCTTCAGTGGTTGGGGAGGTTCTTGACCCTTAACGAACAAATCACACATCTACATTTATTATTACAGAGTCCCTGGTTAAGTGGTTGCTAATCAAAGTGAAATAGGGTATGGTAAACTAAACTATTGCCCCAATGGATTAAAATATATTGTAGGAGGAAGTTAAAAGTAGGGGGTATTAAATGTGGAAATTTTAAGATGAGGATGATGTTAATTCCTCTGGGATCACAACCCACACCGACCTATGTCTCTCATTGTCCTAATATTGTATAGAGAGACCCAAAATTGGTGTTATAAGTTCCTCAACCGTAAAAGGAAAAGTCTGTTGATTTTTTTATTCACGCATCCTTATATGTTTTATTTAAATTCAATTCAAGTCTTATTCATTTTTTTTGACTTATTAAAGAAATTGTAAATTTTCAAACTAGATTAAAAGCACCCTATTCCAAATTACAGATGCTAAATTATTTTAACTTATATCAAAATCAATTGGAAAATACGTTTATATCAAAAGAGAATCAATGTATAAAAGGTATTTACATATTTGGTTGAATTGTAATTACGTAATTATATAAAAAAAAATGCTATAGACTGGCACGCAGGATCGAGTTATAATTTGCACAGGATTTTAGTAAATGCAGCATCGAAAAAAAATAAACGAAATGATTTAAAATCTAGTTTAGTTTTGCTATTTATTTTCATGAAACCAACGCGATTCTTAACTGATATTTATGAACGATGCTGTAGAGCGCATGAAAATATTTGATTTGTTCCGACTATCACTTGTCTCTTTCTTTCTTTTTTTTTTTTTGGTGTTTCAATTAGTGGAGAGATTTAATTTAGAAAAAGTTCTCAATTACTTCTTCTTCCTCTTCTGGCGAAGCATTAAGAAAATATAATGTGTAAAAAATACAAAAAAAAATTTTCCATAATCAAATTGTTTTTATATTTTATTTTTAATTTCATACATTTCTTCAATATATGTATGTACATACATATTCATTTGAAACAGTTTTATTTATTATACCCTATACCACTATGTGGTTTGGGTATAATGACTTTGTGCTGCTGTTTGTAACAACCAAAAATATTTGACCTAGACCCATCATTAATTGTACCGATCGAATCAGAATCACTTTCTGAGTTGATTTAACAATGTCCGTCCGTCCGTCCGTCCGTCTGTGTGTCCATGTAAAGCTTGTAATCAAACTGCAGGTCGCAAATATGAATATATTTTGATGAAATTCGGTATATAAGCTTTTATCGGCCATGGGATGAACGCTATTGAAATTGGTGATAATCGGTCCATGTTCAGACCTAGCCCCCGTACAAATTACCCCTATGAAATCGACATAAATTGCCATAAGATCCAAATTGTCATATAGATATTACTCAAATTGGGTTTGTATGCGTTCATTACATCCATTAATGAGTAGTCCAAAAATGATCCCTTTGGCCCCATATAGAGCTGCTTCCCGATCTTAACTATTAAAAAACTAAAATATTGCACTGATTCTTCTCAGATTTTGTTTGTATATATTTTTTCAAAATACAAGAGACTTTACCAAACATGATCAGGATCGGTCCATTTTTGGACCTAGTCCCCATATAGATATAGCATCCGATATGAACTTTTTCATGTCTGCAGCCAAAAAAATTAATAAAAATTAGACTCAAATTTGGTTTTTGCTTATTTTCTATGTCCAGTTAGTTGGGCCTAAGAGATAGGGCATGGTATAGGGTATCATATAGTCGGTCTAGACCGACTATAATTTTCTTACTTGTTTTTTTTTTTGTTGTATTAACGAATTCGAGTTAAAAAAAAACAATTTGATTTATTTGGAAACTTTTGGTTTTTGTTTTTCCATGTTAAACATATGAAAGTAAAAAGATGCTCAATGCAATTATTTTTAACATTATCAAAATTTTAATAAAATTTTAAAATTTGAAATTTGTTAACTAGATGCTTCTATCCTTTTTTTCTTAGAGCATGTTTTTACTTAAAAAAATAAAACAACAAATATCACTTACTTGCAAGTCGCCGAAAGATCTTCCATGAACTGCTAGGTATAAGAACAGAGGATTTCCATTGATTGTTGTTTTATTGATCTGGCTTAACATGGTTTCGTTGATTTCTTACATTCTTCTTTCACCACTTGATCTTTTTTTTTGTCGTTGGACACATCATTTATATTTTCTGGTTAATTAACAGTGGTTTGGATAGAACAAATTTAGCACAAGCAATTTAATAATATATAAATTTTAGTTTTGCTCATTTATCAAATCTTTTTTGAAATTATTACTTTATTAATATTTTGTGTATGACTCCAAAACCACTGTATCACTCCACTAATTTAGTACCTTTGTTATTTGTTGTTTTTTTTTTCATATTATATATTTTTTTTTTTGTTTTTTCGTACCCGGAATATGGGCACTAATACACTATTTTACTTTTGTTTTGTTTGTTTAGTTTTTTTTTTTTCTGTTTTACAATAACTAATTTTTTTTTTTTTTTAATGAAACTCTTTTTCTACACCGAAATCACTGTGCAATATATAACGACCCGAGTGCAATATTATATTAAAGTTTTTTAGATTAATTTTAACACATATTCACAAATTTAAGGTGGAATAACTAATTTATATATATATATTTTTTTTTTAACCACTTATTTAAAGATTTTAGCAAGACTTTAGATGCTATTTCCTTTAGTTCTTAATCCAATTTGTTCTTGACATAACTCTAGTAAGTATGTCGTTGTTTCAAGTTCACTTATTAACTTAAGTAGGTAATTTCTATTAATGACATCGAATAAAACGGGACTATTGGAGTTTTCTGTATATCCTCTTTCATCTAGTCTTTGCTCTTCCTCAATGGAGGAGAGTTTATTCCAATAATTGGAAGTGAGATCTGATATAAAACAAGAATAATGGTTTTAACAAAAGCATCACTATTTATGATTCGTGTAATTACCTCTTTTCTTTGAAATATAACCTAAATCTGGATTTTGTCTTCTTAAATTAACCCTTAAATGGGCGTAAAGCCTTGCTAATTCTTCTTTATTAATATTTTCCAATTTTTCTGGTCAAATTGAAAATAAAAACCTTTCCGAGTAGAAATCAGAAAATTTCACCAATTCAACGTAGCCACAATTGATATGGAAATCCAGATAGCAAGCTAGAAAATGTAATTTTCTTATTATATATATATAAATATATATATATATATATATATTTTTGCATCGAAATAAATTATTTTTTGCTAACGTGTGGGTTAATTAACTTACTTTGATATGAACATCTGTGTAAAAAATGTGGGACTTTTATAATAATTTAAGTTCCCAATTTATGGTATTTTCATATTTAGAAGTACCTAGCATTATTATTTTAAATAAATTTAATTTAATTAGTTGTTAGGGATGTAACCAAAAACGCATTTTTATATTACCTGGGAAATTAATTGCGATATCTTAACTTCAAAAGTTATAATATTTGACCACTGAACGATGTTGCTGGTTCAAGATTAAAAACGGAAAAGGATGAATATTTCCTTTTTGCCGACTACCTCAACTTTGTGAAAAGTTCGTTTAGCAACAGAATCCAATTTTTAGGAAACTTGCTATAAACTTATAGAAATAACTAGATACTTGGTGCCAAACTTGCTTAAAAA
The DNA here is from genome assembly GCA_963682025.1 of Cordilura impudica. Classification (NCBI taxonomy): domain Eukaryota; kingdom Metazoa; phylum Arthropoda; class Insecta; order Diptera; family Scathophagidae; genus Cordilura; species Cordilura impudica. The sequence goes on from OY821517.1 coordinate 25,273,157, forward strand.
TGTGAAACCGTTAAGATTTTAAATGAATCTAGAACTATTCATAATCAAATAAAGGTTATAAATTTTCTTTAAAAATTGGGTGTTGTTGCCGTTCTTGTAAATGAATTATAGCTGTTTGCTTAAAAAAAACAACTACATAATAAGAAATAATATTTTATATATTGCTTTTTTTTTCAAATCAAAGAAAACATTTCGGAAACAATAAAAACTTTATGCTATGCATCGAGATCGTATATTACAAACTGTGCAGAGAGTATAGTAAATCAGTTTGCCATTCCATTTGAAACGCATCGAAAGATGTATTTGTGACGCCATGAATTATATATTCCTGATCCTTATAACAATTCGAGTCAATATAGTCCGTCCGTCCGTCCGTCTGTCTGTCGGTTGAAATCACACTCATTCAGAAACTAATCCATTTATATGGGTGAACTCAGATTAATATTGTTAGTCATTATTTCGTGCTGTTTGTTATTTAAAGTCGAGTAAATCGGGACACATTGTACCAATATATGGCCTAAAATATGAAGACACCTCAAACAAATGCTAAAAATTCAGATTGTTTTTCGTGATTATTTAGTATAGAATTTATCAAATTGTTTACTTTTTCAAATATCTTGTTTACTTCTATAAAATTAATAGGCAAGGCGATTTCTTCTTGTGACCTCTCCTACACTTTTGGTTACCAACCGATTTTGACAAAAAAAATATACCATTTGAAAGGTATTTCTTTACAGATGTGCACCATCCGGTGCATTTTATTTTTTTTTTTTTGAGTAATAATCATTTAAAGTTGCTACTAACACATACATAAAACACATATTTATGCTCAAAAAAAAAAAAAAAAAAACTGTACAATGCTGTGCGTTTATTAATTGTGTTGAATGGTGAATTGGTTAAAATTGATTAGCGTACATTTAAGCTCTTAAAAAATTCTTTATTATCAAACCCATCTATGTGTTCAACAAATATTTATAATGAAATTTAATGCATTTTATTTAAAAATTCACAATTTAATGAATTTTACTAAAATATACATAAATTTTTTATACATATACATTAGAGCGACTCACTCTGTATGGAGAGAAAAAAAGTGAAAAAACTGCCCCCCTAGAAATCTACATTGGTTTGTTTTATAACGACTCCCAAAATATTTCTAGTCTAGCGTTCACCCAGTCCGAGCTGGACCGTTTTTAAAAAAGGTCTAGTTTTTAGTTTTTTGAAAATATTTTAATTTTTTCTAGGTCGTCATATCCAATATGGGTACAACATGATAGGTTTTTTCAAGACGCGTTCAACGGTATATAGGACATGTCCAAACATGTCCCAACTGTTGTGATACTCAAAAAAATATGTAATTTTTGATGGGTTTTGTATTAAAATGAGTTAATTAGAAAATCAAATCAACATTGAAAATAACATAAATGTATAAATAAACCTTGTCATCCAAAGTTTCAAAAATTGATTTATGCACCATGCACTTATTTTGAGGCATTTGAGTTTGACAAAAATTAAATTATTATAAAATAATCATTTTAAAAACAAATTTCATTTAAAAAAATGACTACAAAAAATTTTTTCTACTCAAAACTTAGATAAAACTAAACTACCAACGCAGTGCGCATAAATAGGGCATTTGTTTTTTATGAGAGCACAAAATAAAAAGGTTGGCCTATCCAATTATTTTAAAATAACAATAAATGAGATTTGGATGTATGGAATAAGTCTCAGATTCCATTTTTAAGCAAAATTTCAATTTGGACGAAGATAGAATATCAATTAAATTACAATAAGAATATATGTAGTTGGAATAATTAATTTTTTTGAAACGCGAAAAAGTCATGGCATTTTTTTTTTGCTTTTGGTCTAAAATTTATCCTGGTGTCATTTAGAAACTAAATTTACTTCTAAATTTAATAAACTCCACATTTTTGTTAAAATTTACAAAATTCTATTTTTTGCACAGAACTGAAAAGTACTTGAGAAAGGAAAAATTTTGGTACCCATATTGCCTATGTTTGTTTCCACGCCATTAAATTTTAGTTAAAACGCGAACTGGTACATATTAAGGAAAAATAAATAAATTAATGTTATTTTCAATCGAGTAATGTTTAAAAATATGTTCATTTGATTTTCTAATTGACTCATTTTAATACAAAACCCATAAAAAATTACATATTTTGGTGAATATCACAACAGTTAGGACATGCTTCGACATGTTCTATATACCGTTGGACGCGTCTTGAAAAACCTATCATGTTATACCCATATGTTGATCTAATATACAAAGATTTAAAAAAATATTGAAAGAAATAAATTTAATGAAAAAATTTAATTTCCTAGAATTTGCACTCGAATTTCGAGTGCTGGGTTCTGGTAGTTTATTATATATAGCGCTGTAAATCCAGATATTTATGTGAACGTAAAACTCAAGTGGAGGGTATCAAAGACTCGGCATAGCCGAATTGAGCTCTCTTACTTGCTTTTCTTTAAGATTAAAAAACGTACGAATTTTAGCCTCCGCGGTCGATAAAGACACCAGCCAAGATGTATGTACGTGTATTTTAATTAAAAAAATCTATGTTAATAAAAAAAAACCAATAAAATAACTTAATTTTATTATTCAATTATATTTTAAAAAGATAAAAGAATTATAAAATAATTTATAAAACAGTTTTTAAAAACATTTTGGTCTATGTTCTTTTTTATAAGCACTGCTCTACGAAATCCACAAATTGTAACAAATTTATTATTTTTTTATTCTCGAAAAATTAGCTCGAATTTGTTTTTTTTTATTATAACAAAATTAAGTTTTTTTTATGGGTTTGTTTTAATAAAATAGATTTCTAATTAAAATACACATAAAACTTAAATGGGATCTACATCAAATTCTATTAATTTATAATAAGATAAGTAATAAAAACGTCATGGTCTATTACCAAAATACAAGAAGCAAACAAACGTTCAAGACTTTTAACGGCTTACAACAGGGAACTGTAAACTCTCCCATTCTCTTTAATTTATATTCTATATGTATATGACCTGATTAAACAAATTGATAATATGATATCATATATCATACCGATACTACAGTAGGAACAATTAATCGAAATCTTCAAGAATGCCACAATATAGTTAAAAGATATACAATTAATTGGAACATGAAAATAAATACACAAAAGTGTGACACAATTTTTAATCAACATATTAAGGAAATACTAACAGAAGCAACAAAAGCGTACCTTTTATACAGCTGATTACTTTATTCTAAATATATTAATCCTAGAACTATAATTATAATGTATCAGGCACTTATTAGAACTATGATAAATATGGTTGCCCTATTTGGTTCAATATATCATACATGGACAAGATCATAGTTTTTAAAAGATGTTTAAGAATATATACATCACTATATAAAGCAATTATGTTAAACTAGCAGATTCCAGCCCTCGAAATTCGAGTGCAAATTCTAGGAAATTTTATTTTTTCATTAAATAAAGACCCTAAAGGTATGCTAATCAATTATAGCCAATTCGCAAATCAACACAAAAAAACAAACTCATTTTTATTACAAACACATTAACAAAATAAACACACACATAGCATTGTATAATTTTATGTATGTGTTAGTAGCGACTTTAAATGGAATTTACTCAAAATAAAGGAAAAAATTAAAAAATCTGTAAATCTACAAAACGGCTAAAAAGAAATACGTTCAATTAATATACGTTTGGTCAAAATCGGGATAAAACGGTAGAACAACACATGCGTCACAAGCAATCGTCTAGGCTATTAATATTATAGATATTAATAATAAAAGAGTGCTCGCTGAAGAGACGTTGCATATTCATAATTTTATTGTTTACTTGTGTTTATTACAGTGTAAATATTAAATTTTTTGTTAATTAATAAACTATAAAAAAAAGTTAAGATGGGTGAGAGCTTAAAAAATATGATTTAATCTAAGCTTTGTTTTAGATTCTTTGTAAAAAAATTTAAGGCAATGATTTTCAAGAAATTCTTTACTTCTTTCACCATTAAGTGAATGTCCCTAATAATGAATTTTCTTACTAAATGAATTTGCATGGCTTAATGTATTTTCTGTTTTTTTTTTTTTTTGTAATTTGTTTATTGCTGAACAATACTGTCGTATTGTTATTGTATATTGTAAATTGAAATTGATGTCAACAATCGCCATGTCTCAGACAAATAAATTTAACTATTACAAAAAAAAAAAAATAATAATAATTTCTGAATAATGTTATTGTAATTATTGACACTTGTTATTTACTACAACATTTCCTGTAGATTGACATTTATCGATTTTTTCTAGATTATGTTTGTTTTTAATGTTTGTCTTTTATATTTAATCTGTGCATAAAGTATGCTAAAATCTTGAAGAGAATGAAGCTTAATTATCCCATTAACACTATTGAATTTTTATTTTCTTTCAAAACTTCAACTTCGCTTTAATAAATAAAAAAAAAAAAAACGTATCAAACATATTTTGGTGTGATCAATCTCTTTGAAGAATTAAGCCAACTTGTTTTTATGCACTTCCAACTTGTTCAAAATATTTTTGATTTTATCAAAATTCTTTGTCTTAACATTTTTATAAAACCTTGATTATTTTAAAATTATGTATGCGTATTTCACACCTTTAACATACCTTTACTAAAAATAATATGTTTTTAAAATATAAATGGAAATATAAAAATATCGTTTAATTGCTATCTCGATAATTAAAATTGAGTTGAAAGTGCTAAAATTTAATTTAGCAAATAATAACACTAGGCAACAACAAAATTTAAAAATGTCTGCACTTTAAGTTCGACTTTTCTTTATCTATTGTGGACTGCGCCAAGCTCGAAAATTTTTCTGCCCAACTTTTTCAATGATTTTTTATATATTTTTTTTCGAATTAGTTGCACTATTTAGACAATACTTTGAGGCATGGCGACTAGGTATAAAAATGTTTCCAATATATTGGAAACTTTTAAAAAAATTCTGAATCATCAATTTTGTTTTTTAATAATTTCGCGTCCTAAATCCTAAAATTATGATTTTTTGCGAAACCACTCTTTGGTGCGTTCCCTATTGAAAGATAACAAATTTGTTGCAAAAAATACAACTAAACAAAAATAGATACATGAAAAAAAGTATATTTTTTAGTGTTGGCAAAACAATGGAAACTCTTAAACTTCTGTACCAGAGTTGATAAAAACAATAAAAAGAAAAGTTGGTATGAAAAAGAAACTTAATAAATTCTTAACCTTTATATGGAATGGCCAGCCCAATCACCAGGTCGCAATATAATAGAAAATCGATGGAAAATTGTAGATCGAGAAATACGGACACGAAATTTCACAAACAAGACAGATCTCAAAGAGGCAGTTAATTCAGAGTGGCAAAAATTTCAATAGATTCATGAACAATTTAATTGACTTAAGCCTTGGCGTTGTGAAGCAGTACTAAAAAATAATGGAACAATAGAGGAAAGTTTTCCATTATTGTATAGCAAAGGCTTCATTGTTTTGTCAACATCATTTAAAAGAATACTTTTAAGCTCTGTTTGGCGAATTACTACGCGAAAAAGATAAGCCTGTTTCTATACAAATATACGAAAATATGCATCTGAAAAAATTACTTTTTCGAGTAGTTGTTCCCACACGCCAAAATTTTTGTCGAAATGCTTTGAAATTTTGCAAACATATTCTCTACATATATTCATATTAAAATACTAAGAGCCTTTTCCAAGTGTTCTTGAAAAATTTTTTGTAAATAAACATTAAACATATACGAAGATCATATTTTCATACATTTGAGTGGAAAGTGGATGATCTTTTTCGAGTAGTAGTTAGCCCTCTCCATAGTTTTTATCAGAATGTTTTTATATTTCAGGAGGGTAATCTATCAGTATAACTAACTTCAAAATATATAAAATCATACCATGTATTTTGTGAATTTTTTTTAATGAAGTCCAGCATCTATGAAGTGAATATTTTCATACATTTGTATGGAAAAGCGTCGAGCTTTTTCGAGAAGTAGTTTGCCCACGCCAGTAGGACAGTCCGATTCAAGTGAAATTTAAGGATGATATTCTTGGTACTTGTACGATTCCAAAAAGTATACATTTGTTATACTTAATACTTATATTTATCTTTTGACATACTTTCAAGCATGAAAAATGTTAATTTTTACTATTCGAGCTACTCGCTGAGCTCGAATTAAAGGGTTTTTTCTATCATCAATCTTTTTATAGTTTCATTCAATCACTTTTTTGTTGCAGCCATTTATTAACTTCAGTTTGGTGATTATACACTTAATTGGGTTAATGTTTTTAAATTTAATATCTTATAGAATAAAGTGGTTTTTATCATTCTCTAACCACCTAAAATTATTTATAATCTTTACATACCATTTAAAAATCGCTAAATCAAATTTATTTTTAATTCTTTATATTTTTCATTTTTCAATCCATCATCATCTTATTCAAATATTTATATCACAAGGTTGAGGTTTTTGACGATTATTAATAAGTGAGGAATTCTTACCTAAAAAGAAAGAAAATATCACATTTAATTATAGGTTTATTAAACAAAAAGTTAATAATAATAATTAAATTTTTTATTTTGGTTTGATAAATAGTTCAAAGAATGTTTTTTTAAGCACAGTATTTTTAAATAATAAATTTAAAGTTTTTAGCAAAAACCTGGTGTGAGAGAAATTTTTTTATTTAAATTTTGAACAGTTCTCATATTGTTGAAACCTTGTAATTTGTGTATAACAAATATATATCAATATTAAAAACTCTGTTTTGCCGGCTTCGGTAATCTTTTTTTTTTTTGCGGAGGATATCTTTTTATATAAATGAAATTAAAACAATTAAGAGTGTGAAATTCGAATATGCCGAATCTTTGATACTCTCCGCCTGCGTTTTGCATTTACATTAATATCTGGACTTATTGCATTATTTGTAACGTATTTAATGTATGTAAAATATTTCAAAAAGTAAACAGTAAGTTATTACAAAAAGCATACTGAAATATTGAAATTTTTTAGAGGTGTCTTCATATCTTGGCACAATGATGCCCGATTTTCCTCATTTTCAGTAGCAACCTGCTCAAGATAATGGCAAACAATATTATTCTAAGTTTTCTCAGAAAAATAGGTTATTTGGTAAATGATATCAATATACAGACGGACGGACAATCAAATGGATATCGCTATATCGACCCGGGTTGTTATAAGGTTCAAAGATATATATATATATAATTTCTAGGATCGCAAATTAATTTTACGATGCGTTACAAACGGAATAACAAACTGATCTAACCCTCTGCACAGTGGCATGAAGTGTATAAAAAATTAAATTAATAACAATCCAATTTAAACTGAAATGTTGAAAAATTTTAAAGAAGAAAAAATTTAAAATAATAACTCTGTTTACAGATCTTTAAGTAGATTGAGTTATAATATATACAGTGACTTCCAAAACTGTTCATAAAAAAACATTTTTTTTGTATTACAATAATAATAAAGTGCTCAATGGTACATTAGTTAATGTTATTTTTTAACATTAACAATATCATGCCTATTGATATTTTCATCAAGAGCACGGCAGCGAAAGTGGCTCTACGTTTAAGGGAGTCATTTAAGCTGGAACAAAGCTTTTGGGGACACGGCACAATACTGCGGACAGTGTGCGGGACAGAAATTGATCGGGAAGCCGATTATATGTCACCGGTGATGAACTTTGGAGGTAATTTTTCGATCCAAATACCGACTAGGGAAGAGTGGGCTGCAAACTCTGTCATAGCCAGGGCTACTATCTCAGTGAATACCGACGGTTCGAAGATGGAAGAGGGTACAGGTTCAGAGGTCTACTCCGAGCAACTTGACATTCAGATAACTAGGGGAATCCCTGACAAATGTAGTGTTTTTCAGGCCGAGATTCACGCAATTATCATTGCAACGAAAATAGTTCTGGAACGAGATATGGATCCAACGACCATCAATATTTTCGTGGACAGTCTTGCTGCTCTCAAAGCTCTGAAATCGAAGACAGTTAGATCGGCAGCACACCATGAGGCTGATACGGGTTTCAGGACATAGTGAGGTCAAAGAAAACGAGCTTGCTGACGAGTGTGCGCGGAAACGCTCAGTTTCTCTGAGCGGGACGATGTACACTGATATTAGAATCCGTGTATCAGAGCTGTCTAATCTAATTCAAGAGGCAGGTGATCTTGAATTAAGGACAAGGTGGACGCAACTGAACTCTTGCAGAATATCTCAAATCCTATGACATTTGGCTAATCCTAGGAGAACGAAATCACTCCTTGCTTTTGGTAAAGGGACAATCAGCCTACTTATAGGAGTACTCACTGGACACTTGTAATAGGGCGGATGGCTGACCCATAGGTGTCCCGAAAGCTGATTTCTGTAGGAGCTGTATGGATGTGGATTAGGAAGAGTCGGCGCCTTAGATATGTGGGGCAAAGATTCTTCGATAACCTGGGCTGCATAGTAGACGTTGCACTCGGTCTTGCGGACTTCTTGATGGAATCTGGCTGGTTCAGGAGGGACGCATAACGGACGAAAGGGGTCTTTTTCACTTGTTCTTTTCTTTTATTTTATTTTATTTTATTTTCTTTTCTTTTCTTTTCTTTTCTTTTCTTTTCTTTTCTTTTCTTTTCTTTTCTTTTCTTTTCTTTTCTTTTCTTTTCTTTTCTTTTCTTTTCTTTTCTTTTCTTTTCTTTTCTTTTCTTTTCTTTTCTTTTCTTTTCTTTTCTTTTCTTTTCTTTTCTTTTCTTTTCTTTTCTTTTCATTTAATTTCATATTCCATACCCCTTACACTATATGTACTCTTTAATCTCTCTTCCTATCTCTTTCTTTCGGCACTTTCTAGAGGGTATCACAATGGGCCATATGTCCTCCAAGTGTACCCGCCTTCGGGCGGGCGACTTATCCAACCAACCAACCAACCAACCATGTTTGTTGGTGTACTAGTAACATACGTTCAGCGTCACTCTTTGAAAAACACTTGTATTGTTCCATTATTTATACCGTTATCTTAAAATTTTTGTGAACACTTGTGTAACTAACAAGTCACTTAAGGTTTTTTTTCGTGATTCCGTGTAGTTTCATTAAATACAAAACATCAAAACAATTTAAAATTAATATTTTATGGTAAGCTATTTGGAATATATATTTTTTTAAGCTGAAATATAAATACCAATTGTTTTAGCCAAAAGTCATCCCAACTAAAATTCAAAAAGGCATAGAAAAAAATATTTTAAGGGGCAAGACCGTGCGTGAAATTGGAAGAAATATGGTGTGTCTATTGGGTTTGTTTCAAAGCTCCGGAAAAATATCGGTGAAGTCGTTAAAAGGAATATAGGTGGACGGCAACCCAAACACAATCCACATATGAAGAGAATGGTGCGACGTCTTGTACTGTCAGGAGCCGTTGAGATCTCTACAGATGCCAATATAGAACTAATGGAAACTCTACAAACTGATGTGTGTCCAATCACACAATTCGTAACGAGAGCAAAAACAAAAATTAAGAAGCCGCTTGTAGTAACCAAGCACCGGACCACTCGTCTTAAATTCGCAAAAGAACATGTGGATTGGACGGTTGAGCAGTGGAACCTGGTAACGGCAAATCGAATCGAAAATAAATCGATTAGGCTCCGATGGCAGGGTTTGGTCATTGTATGATACAATATGATGATATAATACATCGCGTAATATTCAAGAGACAATGAAATTTGGAGGAGATTCCTTAATGATCTGGGGTTGCTTCCAAGGAGAATAGTTAAGAATCCATCGCAAAATTGATGGTATAATGAAGGCAGATTATTATATTGAAATTTGTAGAGATTCCTATCTCGTTAGCCGCGAAGTTTTTGGTTGTGAACCAGGTGACACCCTTTTTATGCAGGATAATGATCCCAAGCATAAAGCCAAGGTGACCATTTAGTGGCTTCACGTGAGTAATATAAAGTGTAGGGATGGACCCCCACAATCGCCGGACCTCAATCTAATAGAAAATTTATGGAATATCTTAAAAAAGAAAATTATAACGAGATGTTCAGTGCCGAAAAATATAGAGGAGCTTTGGGCAGAGGTGAATGATGAATGGTGCAAAATAGATAGGTTATTTTATTTATTTATTTATTTGTTTATTTATTATAATGTAAAATTACAATAAACTTAATTTTTAAAGCACTAGCTACTTAGGCTATCGGCTTAATAGATAGGTTAATTTTACGTAATTTAATAAATGATATGCCAAAAAGGCTCCAGCTTGTCATCAAAGCTAAAGGTGGTCGTAATAAATACTAAAATAACGTTGTTAATAATTAATTTAAGCCAATATTAACAAACTCACAAAAGTGTTAAGAAAACTATTTTTTTTTTTTTGCATTTAGTTCTGTATCACTTACTTTTAAGACAATATTCAGTACATATTGTCTTAAAAATAAACACAAAAAAAAAATTAATAATTTGTTGTTTTAAACAACTGAATTCAATATAAAAAAATATTAATAAATTGTTGTTTTAAACAACTGAATTCAATATAAAAAAGATTAATAAATTGTTGTTTTAAACAACTTTTACTCAAAAGAACAGTTTTGGAAGTCACTGTATATATCTATATATTTTTTTCAATTCAATTAAATTTATTATTAATGAATTTATACTGTACATTCACCGTTTATGTCACAAATACCAAGGTTCAGAAAATACACATATCAAACACACAATGTTCTATTCTAAAGCAGCCAACACATATTTTTATTTTCATATCAATTATGTGTGTTTCTTAATTTTGTACGGTGTCGAACACAATCATGACTGTGTTTCGTTTTAATATTTCGTTATATACACGAACATTTTTCTATCACGTATTTTTTGTTTCGAACACACATAAACCACGCATATTCGAGTGTAGCTTTATTTTAAGTTTGTGTTCTTGCACGTGTACTGCAAAAAAAAATCCGAACATGTTCTTGAACAACATTATCCACTCGCGATCGGAAAAATATGAAACATCTCTATAAAAATCACAACAATTGTTTCAACAAAACAAAAATAAAAAGATAATAATAAAAAAATAAAGTAAATAAAAATAAAAAGATTGTAATAAAATAGAAAACAGAGAAATTTTATATGTTGTTTATGACGTAATTTAGTTTTTTTTTTATTTAAAAAAAAATTATTTTATTTTTTTCTTATTATGTTTATTATAATTATTTTTAATTTTTATAACTGCTAATGAATTATTTTAGATTTTTTATTAAATTTGGTTGAAACAATTATTGTGGTTTTTATAGAGGTGTATCAGATTTTTCCGATCGCGAGTGGATAATGTCTTAAAATTTAGATGTACGCGTTCAAGAATATGTTCTGTTTTATTTAGCAGTACACGTGCAAGAACACGAACTTAAAATAAAGCTGCACTCGAACCTGTGTGGTTTATGTGTGTTCGAAAAAAAAAAATACGTGATAGAAACATGTTCGTGTACATAACAAATACTTTACAGGATGTAAGCTTTATAAACCGGGCAATTAATTTTCGAATTAACTTTAGTGGCAAGTTGTAAATATATAATTTTTATTCAGAAAGATTATTTGTAAAAAAAATACTGTCAAATATACTTTACTACATTACATTACACTGCATTACATTGAAATTCTTTTTATATTTACATAATTTTTTTTAAATGTATACTCTACAATAAAAATATTTTTGTAAATCTAGAAATAGTAGATTTCAAAAACTTTGTGTTTCTGTTGCATACCCGAGGCACAACCTATTTGGCGAATCTGAAATTAGGGAGGAAACATACAAATCATTGGCGGTGAAGGTCACTCACTTGATCGCAGTGCAGAAGGAAATAACACTCAAACCGAATACATCATAAATAGTCGTATTGATTGATTTTAAAATAAACAATCGTTTACTCTAAGTTTACATCGTGAAAAAATTTTGAGAATTGTAAAAAAATTTCGCGTTATCTATTTTACACAATTTCAAATGTGCATTAGTCCAAGATTACCTCTAAATCCTTTTTTGTATTTACATTTTTTTTTAATTTCTACAATTAAATACAGAAATTGATATTTATTATATAATGTCAAAAATTTTGAAAATTTAATTTTTAACAACTTCGAGTTTCATATTGATTGACATTGAAATAAACAATTGTTTACTTAAAGTTTACATCATGTAAAATGTTTACATAACAAAGCATATTTGACATGCTTTACTATAAGATTTGTTTTCAAATTCCTTTAAACATTTTCTTAAAATACAAAAATTTGTATTGTTTATATAATGTCAAAAAATTTAGAAATAGTAAATTAAAAAATTTTGAATTTCTATTCAAGTTTACATCGTGTAAAAAATTTAAAGAATTGTAGAAAATTACTTCTTATCTTTTTTAATTCCAAGATTTGCTTTGAAATGCTTTTTTTATTTAAAATTTTTATTTAAATTTCTACTATAAAATATAAAAATTTATATTGTTTACGTAATGTCAAAAATGTAGAAAGAAACAATTTTTAAAATTTCGTGTTTCTTATTGATTGAATCTGAAATAAAACAACAATTGTTTACTTAAATTTTACATTATGTAAAAAATGAAAAGAATTGTAAAAAATAATCTTTATATAAATGTTTATACAATATCAAATATGCTTTACTCTAACATTTGTTTTAATTTTTTTTTAATATTAGCATAAATTTTGTTTTATTTTATATTGTAAAATATAAAAATGTCTCTTGTTTACATAATGTCAAAAATGTAGAAATAGATAAATTTCAAAATTTCGCGTTTTTCGTTGATTCACTTTGAAATAAAAAACAATTGTTTACCTAAAGTTTCCATCATGTAAAACTAGGAAAGAATTCTAAGAAATTCATGTCATCCAAATGTCTACATAATGTCTTGTGTGCTTTCAAATTCTTTTTCATATTTACATACAATTTTTTCTAATACATAATGTCAAAAATGTAAAAATAAAAAATTTTATAAACTTCGTGTTTTACGTGATTGAATTTTAAATATAAAAACTGTAGTTTAATTTAAGTTTACATCGTGTAAAACTTTTTAGAAGGTTCTCGCTATTTTAATTTTTATAAAATGTAAAATATGCATTAGCCCTAGATTTGCTCTGAAATTTGTTTTTGTATGTACAAATATTTTTTTTTAATTTCAGTAATAAAATACAAAAACCTGTATTGCTTACATAATGTCAAAAATGTAGAAATAATAAATTAAAAAAATTTCGCTGTCTTTCATTGATTGAATTTGAAAAAAAAGAATTGTTTATTTGAGGTATACATCGTGTAAAAAATCGAAAGAATTATAAGAATTTTCTAGTTATCTAGTTATTTTTACACAGTGCATTAGTCCGAGATTTTCTTTGAAATTATTTTTTTATATTCACATAGTTTTTTTTTCAATTTTCTATTGTAAAATATAAAAATTTGTTTAAATGGTGCGTGGTAAAGAAGAAAAAAATTTGTATTATTTACATAATGTTAAAAATGTAGAAATAGTAAATTAAAAAAAAAATCGTGTTTGTTATTGATTGAATTTGAAATAAAAAGTAAATGTTTACTTAAGGTTAATATCGTGAAAAAAAAAAATTTAAGAATTGTAAAAAATTACGAGCTATCTTAATTTAAACACAATGTCAAATACGTATAATAAGTCCAAGATTTCCTTTGCAATTCTTTTTTGTACGTACGATTTTTTTTAATTTTCTACTATAAAATACAAAAATCTGTATTATTTACATACATAATGTCACAAATGTAGAAAAAGTTACTTTAAAAAATTTCGTGTTTTCTCATTGATTGAATTTGAAAGGAAAAATATTTTTTATATCATGTTTACATCGTGTAAAAAATGTAAACAATTGTAAAATATTATTCATTATTTTAATTTTTACACAATGTGAAATATACTTGAGACTAAAATTTTTTTAAAAATGCTTTTTTAAATTTATAAATATTTTGTTTTATTTTCTACTGTCAAATACAAAAATTTTTATTGTTTATATAATGTCAAAAATTTGGAAACAGTACATTTTAAAAATTACGTGTTTCTTATTGATTGAATTTAAAATAAAAAAAATTGTTTACTTAAAGATGACATCATGTAAAAAATGTAAAGAATTAATTAATTCAGAAAAATTTCACTTCTTTGAGAAATCAGTGGAAAAACTTAATTTTTATAGTTAGTATTTTAAAAAGTGCTCGTAACTTAAAAATATTTGAACTACAGCGGAAAGCATGATTGTTTTTCGGCACAACCAAAGGGAAAACGGAAATCATTAAATTTGTTATCTACTTAAAGCTATTCAAAATTTTTTACGAAGAAAATTAAATAAAGTAATTTTGGAAGTTTTGCTACTGCTGAGTTGTATAAACAATACAAAAATAATAATAAAAATGTAATTATAGTTATTTAACAACAACTTAACCAAGTAAACAATTCAAAATTATATAGAAGATATAAAAAGTTATGTTTACACAATATAAAAGTTGTAAACAATTCAACAAAATTTATATTAGTATTTTCATGACTGCTTTTTTTATGAAATATAAAAAACAATTATATAGTTATATATATTTTTGAAATTAAATTTAAAAATTTTATTTTATTAATTTTACAGCTTTTTTTAGTTAAGGTAAACAATGCAAAAACATAAAAAATAAATTTTAATTTATATAAAATTATAAGAACTACTTGTGTTTTACAAAGAATAATTTTATAAGGTTTCTTGATAACAATTTTTTTTTCGAATATTTTTCAATGGAATTTAGAAAACATATAAATTTTGTATGCTTAACAAAAACTTTTAATAAATTAACATACTTTTTAGCCAACATATAAATATTTCATCATAACAACCATAAGAAAAAGATTGTCAGAGAACAAGAACAAATAAAAAAAGAAAATATTTATATATTTTTCTCCATTAAAAGTTTTTCGTAAAAACACTTTTGTATTTTAGCTCAATTCAAAAAAAAAAAAAAAAACAATGTACAATTATAATTATCGGAATAAAAAATAAAAAAATAAAGAAAATAACAGCATCTCTAGGAAATATATAAATGGAATATAAGAAAAGAATAATGAAATGTTTGTACAATAAAGTTTGCTATTTGAAAAATTAAAATAAAAACAAAACTGACCCAGCAAACAAATTGGTTGATATTTAAGATTTCCAGAACTAACTAAAATAATGAATTGAATTGTATGCATTATTTGAATTCTATCATTTTGTTTAAGATCATTAACTGAAGTCCTTAAATGTAAATTATCGAATTTAAGTAACAAAGAACTCAGTCATTAAACTAAAAATTGAAAGAAAAAAAATCATTTAAACTTTAATTCAGTCTTACAAATTCTGCTGGGTATAAACAATTCCCTCAATTTCTGTCAGACTTTGGTTATTATTTTAAAATGTATGCAGTTGGTTGTTTAGATGTCGAACAGCTCGTTTTCATCTTTTTTCAGTGAAGTCATAAAAGAAACAAGTAAAATAATAGGGATATTCATTAATATCTATGTTAATTTAAACTAGCAGAGCCCAGCTCTCGAAATTCGAGTGCAAATTATAGGAAAATATATTTTTTTCATTCAATTATAAATATTTGTTGAACACACAGAATATATATTAACTGGATTTGTTAATAAATAATTTTATAAGAGCCTAAAGGCATGCTAATCAATTTTAGTCAATTCACAATTCAATACAAATTTAATAAACACACACACACAGCATTCTAAAGATTTTTATTTGAAGCTTAAATGCATTTTACTCCAAAAAACGTTGCAGATGGTGCAATCTTTAAATATTGTGGTAATTGAAGGTTTAAAATCGGTCACAAGAAATCGCTTTGCCTATTAATATTATACCGGGTGATCCAAGTAGAGATACTTTTTTCAATAGCCGTTTTTTGACAGATCACGTGTGAGTCGTGTCATGCTGTCATGTTATTTTTGTTTAGTATTGTTTGGCATTTCATCATGGAAAGACTTACGCCTGAACAACGTTTACAAATCGTTCAACTTTATTATGAAAATTCACGTTCTGTGAAGAATGTGTTTCGTGCACTTCGCTCAACTTATGGTCAACATAATCGGCCTACTGAGCGTACCATTCGCAACACCATCACCCATCTTGAAACCCATCATTCATTATTGGATAATATCCGACCGAAAATATAGCGGCCATAGCTGAGAGTGTACACGAAAACCATGGAGAGTCGATTCGGCGCCGTTCGCAGCAACTCGGACTGACGTATGGAACGACTTGCCAAATTTTACGTCGAAATCCTAAATTGAAAGCGCACAAAATACAGCTTGTGCAAGAACTGAAGCCGCCCGACCTTCCCAAGCAACATCGAAAAGTTCCAAGAAGATCCGACGTTTTCGAGCCAAGTTTTGTTCAGCGATGAGGCCCATTTCTGGCTCAATGGGTATGTAAACAAGCAAAATTGCCGCATTTGGGACGAAGAGCAACCTGAAGAGCTGCCACTTCATCCAGAAAAAACAACGGTTTGGCGTGGTTTGTGGGCCGGTGGAATCATCGGTCCATATTTCTTCAAAAATGATGCCGGTGAGAACGTAACCGTCAATGGCGACCGTTATCGTGCCATGATAACCGACTATTTAATGCCTGAAATTGAAGCTCGTGATCTCGGCGATATTTGGTTTCAACAAGACGGCGCCACTTCCCACACAGCGCATCAATCAATTGATTTATTGAGAGAACACTTCGGTGAGCAGATAATTTCACGTTTTGAGCCGGTCGATTGGCCACCAAGATCGACAAAACATCACGCGTGTCATTCGTCAGTTACCAGTCGAAATGCTCGAACGAGTCATCGAAAATTCGACTCAACGGATGGACCATCTGAGACGTAGCCGCGGCCAACATTTGATAGACATAATCTTCAAAAAATAAATGCCAAAGAATGTTCTTTCAAATGATAATAAACATTCCCCATTAAATTTGAACTTTCTGTTTTTTTTTTTTTTTTTTTTTTAAAGTAGGGAACCTCGAAATGGATCACCCTTTATATAACATTCGCATCAATTAGTTGAATTTTTTATTAAAATCGGTTTTGTTGCTTAAAAGTTATTGCGTTTTATTGACATTACAATTTTTATGTGCACAATCTTTACAATCTAGAACAAATAATCTGAAGTATCTAAATTATCAATTTATTTTTATTGTTGTATTCAATGATTTGTGAATACCCCATTTATTTCAGTTAGTTTCTTGCCAGTAGTCATCATCATCAGCACATTATTGGTTGCTGTTTTGTTGTAATTGTTCTTATTTACAACAGCAAACAACACCAGTAACAATATTTACGATTGCCAGAATGAATGGACATTTTGCGTTATTTCTTGCTCAACTGTATAAAAAAAAATAGGCTTTTGTTTTTTAGAGAATGAAAACTAAAATATAATGGTTTTTAAGAAAAATAAGGAAATAATATGATGATGATTTTAAAAATTTTGCAAATGTTACATAGAAAATTTTGCCAGATTTTTTTTAAGTCAAAAAGTTTAAAGAAATCTTTAAATAATGTCTAAGCCTAAAATTTCACTTAAGCCAAGTTTAAAAGAATCTAAAATAATTTAAAAATCAACTGGTGAGCTCATTTCCAATAAAAGTTTATTTTTTATTAACCAATAAACATGTGTTCTTTTTAGGTCATCTTAATTTGGCATTTATATTGTGTTCGTTATTTTTTTTTAGTGATCTAATAAAAAGTAATCAGGTAGATGATTAAATTGATTAATATCGATTGATTTCATTTTCCACATTTGGTCTTAAACTATGCTATCTTCTATCTCGGCCATGGCCAAAGTTTTCGACTGACGGGCCATTATCTAATTAGAAAATTACTCGGTGGCCAAAAAAATTTTTTTTCTGAAAAGCTAAAATGAAGTTAATTTAATTTTTTAGTAATAAAATTGTCAAATTTAATTAGAAAATCTTTATTAAATGCGATAAATGTAGTCGTTTACAATTAGTGCTTAATTTTTCAATATGTGAATCAAAATTACTTGTTCAAAATTCTTAGTATTACATACAAATGTTCATCACTTATCCTAGATCGCGATGGACTTATATTTTAGTTCATTATAACTAAAATTTTTTTTTGCCGAATTTCGAAAATTAATGACGATAAAAATTTGGTAAGTTGCCCGTTTGATGATTAAATAAATCTTGCATAGCCGCACCACATTGTGAATCAATTAATTCCAGGTGAATATCACTTGAATCACTAGACATTAGTTGCAAATGGAATACGAATAATTTACAAATCATTTTCACTTATACGAAAACAATTAAATCTTCGATTAAGTTCATTTGTTAAAGCACGTAAAAAATTTAAGATCGACTTAACTCAGGAAAGTCTTCCTTTTCGTGTAATATAAAAAGGTTATTATTTATTCTTTAAGATCCCATACCCGTCGCAGATCTTTACTAAAGCTTAACCATCGAACATGGATAAGTATTCAGCGTCGAGCTCTTCAAGTAAAGATATAAATTGTTTGTGTCTTATACCTTTTGATCGAAGAAAATTTACCTGTTACATGTTCTATTTTTAATACATTTTTACACAATGCGTGTTGATGTATAATACAGTGAATCATAATAAGTTGTTTATTTGGATCAATCGTGTGAACCTTGTCTTGAATTCTTTGAACCCATTAAGTTTGGGAATCCATCGGTAGTCACATTAACAAGAATATTTGATATTATATTTCAAAAGACATTTGTCGCCTTCGTTAAAACATTCTGCACCGGTAGTTCTATTTTTCACAGCTCCTGTGTAATTTCAAATTCCTCATTAATTGATCGAACAAAAATCAGTAGTTTTGCAGTATCTTTTATAGCGCAGCTCTCGTCTGAAGCTATAGCACAGTATGGTCTATTTGTATTTTCTATTTTTTCTGACAGCTGCTCATCTTGAACAAATCAGTGATAATTTGAATTGCTCAATTCTTCGCATAACATTTTGCCTTGACAGGGACATACTATCAAATTTTGAACCTAGTTGTGAACAGAAATTTAGAAACACCTACCATCTAATTTTGTATAAAGTCACCATCTGAAAAGGGTTTACCGTGTTTCGTAACATTGTAAATACAAAAAAGCTAGCATTTGTAGCTGCGTCTTGCAGTTTATCTTGCCGTGTGAAAATATTTTGCTCGCTTGTCAATATATTCCCGAGATTCTTGGCATGGGCTTTATGCCCTTCATCACTCAGATTTGGAAAAATGTCTTTATAAATTGTACTTTTTTATTACTGCAACCATTGCTCGACAAACTAGGCATAATGGTTAATTCCTAAACACCGTGAAAAAATATTTTCATTTCCAATATTCACTGAATACACGACACTCACTATCGACTTTTCTTTTTCGTCCACCCATTGTTTAAATTTTTTGATAGATTTTATTTTTAAATGGCACAAACAACAATAAATTCAACAATATAATCTTTTTTTTCTTTTTGTTCCCCCAAGTTTCAGTTTCAAGTTCAATGTTGACGCAATTCACAAAACACGTCTCAATGATACTATTGCTAATATTAGGCAGTTTTAAAGTTTTTTCTTTTAATTGTACAAGAAGTTTTTAAAAAATTTTATTTTTTTCTATTTTGTAAAAAAAAAAATATCATATTTTGAATATTTATTAACTAAGCGGCCCATATAAACTATTTTTTTTTATTACACAGCGTGCTACAGAAAATATGTTGCCGGGCCTTATATGGCCCGCGGGCCCTAGTTTGCCCATGCCTGTTCTATCTTCTATATCATATGTGTGTATATAAAAGTAAAAGTGTTTGAAGTTTATAGCAGTCTACACCTTTAGAGCGATGTGTTTGAAATTATCTTAGCGTCTAAATGTGAATATAGAAAATAACATAGGTCATATTTTTTTTTGATAAATCAAGTGGGAGGTGCCACGCCCATACAAAGTGAATTTTTAATATTAAATATCTGGAGTATTATGACAGCAAAAGTCCTCAATCTGGGTATGAGTACATAAGTTATCAATGTGAGTAGTTGTGTACAAAATTGGCGCTATCAGAGCAGTGGGCGTGGCACTCCCGATACAAATCAAATATTTAACACTATAAATATTTAACACTATAAATATTTAACACTATAAATATTTAACACTATAAATATTTAACACTATATATCTGAAGTACGATTATACACAGGACATAGACGACATGGGATTTTGTGTCTTTTACAAGTTCAATACACATGATTGGTTTTGTGAACCTGCAATTTTTTCATTTGCAACTTTCCGGTGAACCTACCAAATACACATCTGTCGATACGGTAATAGATGAGTATAGTTTTCAAAATTTGTTGGAGCTACCAGGGATCATAAAATTAAAAACACTTTTATTGATTTATTTAAAAATTTGTATAATTTAGTTATTTAAAAAAGAAAAAAAAAATCAACAAAAAATACCTTTACTTCAGAAAACAAGTCGGTCTAGGCCGACTATACGATACCCAATATGCGTCTAAAGACCCTATCTCCCTACGTCCAACGAATTAGATATAGAAAATAAGCACAACCCAAATTTGTGTGGCATTGTTATTAATTTTTTTGGCTTCGGATATGAAAAAGTTCATATCGGATGCTATATTTATAAGGGGACTAGGTCGAAAAATTGACCGGCCCTGACCATATTTGTAAAGCCACTTATTTTTGCAAAAACAGATACAAACACAATTTGAGAAAAATCTGTGCAATATTTTTGGTTTTCCATATTTAAGTGAAGATCGGGAATCAGCTTTATGTGGGGGCTGTGACTAAGAATTGTCCTATAGCGTTTATTTTTGGACTACTTATAAATGGATGTATGTTTATGCAGAAACCCAATTTGACCGAGATCTGTATGATAATTTGGATATTATCGCAATTTAAGTCGATTTCATAGGGGTCATTTGTATGGGGACTAGGTACGAACACGAACCGATTTTCAACAATTTCAATAGCGTTCATCCTGTGGCCGAGAGAAGCTTATGTACTAAATTTCTGCAAAATATATTCATATTTGCGACCTGTAGTTTGATTACAAGGTTTACATGGACACACAGACGGACGGACAGACGGACAGATCGACTCAGAAAGTGATTCAGAAAGTGATTCTGAGTCGATCGATATAGTAAAAGGTATAGGCCAAATATTTATAGAGTATAAAAATAACAAAACTTAAAAGTATTCATTTTTAAGCTATTGGCAAAACAATGGAAACCTTTACTATACAACAAAAATTATTTTAATTATTTTACTTTACTTTACAACACCGAGGCATGTAGTCAATGAAATTGTTGATGATATTCATTGAAATTTTTTGCCAATCTGAATTAACTGCCTCTTTGAGATTTGTCTTGTTTGTATAATTTTGTGTCCGTTATTTTCGACCTGCAGTTTAGCCATTCGGTTACAACTTTGCAGGCTTGTTTTGGAACTTCCAGACCAGGGACATATATTCCTCCCCGTAAGGATATATGACGCCATTTAGAATTTGCTGAATACAATTATAGTTAGGGTACCTTTTACTATTAAATAACGGAGAAGATTTTATAGATTTTCTTTTATTCTATTTTATTCTCTTTTTATTCTTTTAATAAACTCTGGTGCCGAAATTTAAAAGTTTCCATTGTTTTGGCATCATTAAAAAAATGTTTTTCATTTTGTTTATCTATTTTTTTTTATTTTTATTTTTTTTTAACAAATTTGTAATCACGATCGGTGTATCACGATCGTCGGAATGTGGGTTGTGTATCACTGTTCTATAGATATTACCATGGGAAATGTTCTTCTGAGATTAGCGAACTTACTCCAAGTGTCCGAGTTTCGGTTCGCTCTACCCGCTTCTCTAGTAGATCACATCCGTTTGTAGTTAATTGTCCAGTTGACCGCACAACGCATTACAGAGAGAATTCGTTTATCAGTCGAACTAGCCGTATGTGGAATAAACTCCACGCAGAGGTCTTTCCTGACAGTTATAATCTAATAAAATTTAAGTCAAATATCCACAAACACTACTCCCTCTTTCCTCCTTCCCATAACCTCTTTTCCTGAGATCAACACAATGCACTGCATCTGTAGGGGGCATCCCCTGAGTGTTGGTTAATAAATAAAAAAAAAAAATAAAAAAAGTCGGGTCTAGGTCAAGTGATGAAGGAATCATGAACAAAACGTAGTCAACTTCAGGTTAAAAGCAAGAGTAAAGATGTTGAAACAAATCGACCCATGACCGCAAAAGTAGCTTAAGTGAAATTATATTAGATTTTCGTTTTTTGATGAAAATCGATAATTTACGATCAACTGCATCATCTAGCTAAGTTTCATAGGTGAAAAAAGTACCGTTACGAATTTACAGCGAAGAGGAATATTCGCAATTCTGTGTTAACAGACTAAAGATAAAACAGATATTAATAAAAAAAACTTTCTCCTGTAAAATATTTATCTTAGCACTTAATCTATTATCGTGGTTATGGCTTGGAATTTTAGAGATAAGAAAATTTTGTTTTCAAGAAATCATATAATTTGCGTAGAACAAAAATTATGATGAAAAATATATTAGTTTTTCCTCAAAAATTATTTTTCTTTTTCAAGGCCATAACAAGTATATGGACAAGGCTTCAGATCGATCGGATGAGGGGAAATGTCATTTACATCACCCCGTGACTGTGCGTGGCTACCCCAAAATTAATCTGTAGTCACAACAAGACTATGGGCCAAGTTTCAGATCAATTGGATAAGGGGGAACGGGGTTGCCCCACGGCAGACAGACAGACAGATAGTATGAGTTAAAAGAAAGAGTTTAAAAAGCTTTACTGGCTTCTAGGACCAAAGTCTCAATTGAATCTTCTCAATTAACTGAAAATATACAAAGTCATACTGAAACGCACCTGGACTTACGGTGTTCAATTATGGGTCACTGCTAGCTATTCAAATATTGATATTTTTGAAAGATACCAATCCAAAACACTAAGGCTGATTACTTATGCACCGTGGTACCTCACTAACAAATCCATTCAAAGAGATCTTTTGTAAATAACTACTTTAAATACTTTTCATTCATCTATAATATTAATAGGCTGGGCAATTTCTTGTGACCGATGTTTTGTTCTACCCTTTTATCCGGATTTTGACCAATTGTATATTATTTGAAAGGTATTTCTTTTTTGCCGTTGTGCAGATTTACAGATTTTTTAAAATTTTCGTTTATTTTGAGTAAATTGCACTTAAAGTTACTACTAACACATACATAAAATCACACATATGCTATGTGTGTTTTATAAAATTTGTTAACGAGTTTGTTATCTTCATTCACAATAATTTTTAATTAAAAAACGATAGGTCGAATAAAATATTACATCTTTTAATAATAATAAACCATAAAAGTGTTGGTTTGTGAATTGGCTAAGTTGAAAAATAAAGCTGCCTAGAAATTCCACTTGAATTTCGAGCGCTGGCATCTGCTAGTAAATATTAATCTAGTAAATAGTAAACAACATGTATTGTATATTGGAGCTACATATCCACTGTGATTTCAAATTAAGTTTAACAAATTTGCTTATTATCTTAATTTACAGAATATATAAAAAAAAAATTTCAAATGAACGAATACTTTTTCTTATGAATTTCTTCTTTATTTTAAGTTTTTTACCTGCATAAAATTTATTAAGGGAATAAAACTTAAATTAAAAAAAAGAAGTAAGAAAATTATAGTCGACTATACTATAAAGATCTTTTCTCTTAGGTCCTACTAATTGGATATAGAAAATAAGCATAAAACAAATTGAGTGGTATTGCTAATAATGTTTGTATGCAGATATAGTATGAAAAGATTCATATCGGATGCTATATATATATATGGGTATTAAATCGAAAAGTGCACCGACCCTGATCATATTTGGTAGTCACTTATATTTTGCAAAAACATATACAAACTAAGTTTGAGAAAAATCTATGATTTAAGATTGATCGGGATAGATTTAAGTGTAGCTCGGGAAGCAGTTTATATGGCGGCTATGACTAATGTCCTATAGGGTATATTTTTGGATACGAAATATGTAAGATAAAATGAGTCTTATGGCAATTTAAATCGATCTCATAGGGGTCATTTGTGTGGGGATTTTCACCAATTTCAAAAGAGTTCACCATATGGCCGATAAAAGCTTATGTACCAAATTTCATCAAACTATATTTGTATATTTGCGACTTGTAATTTGTGATTTTGAGTCGATTGGTATAATAAACGACGGACCTGGGAGGAATTTTTTTGGTAGCTACAAACATTAGCACAAACTCATTATCACCACATAGTGATATAAAAGCTAAGAACTAGCTTAATAATTTATTTTAAAAAAAGAATTCAGCTTAGTTAATTTTTTTTATTTATTTCGTAGTATGACAGTTTTAATTTTAGGTGTACGCATTCTTTTTCTAGCAAGGGTATATGAACTTCATGTATGAATATATTGCTAAATTTGTTACAAATACAAGTATACGTTTATATTTACATAACTACATGTTTATTATTACAATATTTATTTCTTCTTAGACTCATGTATATTCTTGTAATTTATTTATTTTTTTTTTTTTCATAAGGGGATTTTAAATTTTGTTTGTTTTCTATTTACTTGTACATATGTATTTCATTTCTATTGCTGCTATTTTGTATAAAAATAAATAAATACATTTGGTACTCGTAGTTTATTTGCCTTGTTTTATTTTCTCGCGTGCGTATACGATTCGATGCGTCTTTGCAAAAGTTGAATATGTTAAAAATGTTTACTCTGTAAACTGATGAGATGTTGTGATGCCACTGCGATGTAAATATCAAAAATATATGCGTATGCATGCAAACTTTTATAGAAAATAAAAATAGAGGAGGGCTTTATAAGAAAAAAAAAATCAAATTACATCAAATTATACGAAACGGATCTTTTTTTTTTTCTAATGTGTAAATATGTACTGTATGTTATTTATGTACATAAAATCAAAAATCAAATTTTATTTTAAAATTCTGAAAACAAAATGTATTGAAAACTTTTTTATGATTCTAGAAATTGTGTTTAAAGAATTGTGGCTACATACAGTTTTTAACAAAACTAAATAAGTTTATTTATATCAAACAGTCAACGACAAATTCCAAATAATAGAGGAAATTTTTTTATATTGTGATGAAAGAAAATTTGTTTATTTACGCAATGTTTTTCTAAGAATATCTTTGATCAGAAATAAAATATTTTCTTACATTGAGCAATAGTTATTGACTCAAAAGGAGAATTTTTTTACTACACAATCTGATACCCTCCACCCGTGTTCTAAAAACAATATTATAACTAAGGTTGTCAACAATAAGAAATAAAAACGGCTAGATTTTTCAGATTATAATGGCTAGAATTTTTATAATGATGTTTAAAGTTAATGACATAATTAACAAAAGTTTTAGGTATTTTGAAAGTAATTATTAAATGCAATGATCATAAATTTAAATACATACAATTACACTTTTGTTTGTTAAAACCATCTTCGTTATCGATCACATGCAAAAAAACAAAAAAAAAAAAAAACAAAAACAACAAGCAAACAAAAATGTGTATAAATCGCTATATGTGCACATGTTCTGTTTATAAACATTTTTTACTATTTATACCCTATACCAGGGTTCGGCAACCTTTTGAGTCGGAAGAGCCAAAAATTACAATTTACAAAATTTCAAAGTTTGTAAAGAGCCAAAAAAATTCTTTCTTGCCAACAATAAATAGTACTCGCATAAAGTTTTTTGAAAAAAAATAACTTACCTATTCATAAGAAAAAATATCTAATCATATATAAGTAGCAAACAAATTCAACGGGAGCGTTGGCTTTCCATGGTTTTAGAAAGTTTGGATAAATTTGGCTTATAACTTGTTGTTTTAAGTTTCAAACATGACTAAATTTTCATTTGTTAGTTGGCTTCTTATTTTTCTTTTAATTGTACTCCGAAGATAGTCAGCAGTCCAAATGCCAACTTCTTCCCATCACTGTAACAATCTGGAGGACTATTCCATTCGTCGAATATAAGTGCCTCAACTCGCGACATTACTTTTAAAGCTGTCCACTTTTGTTGCGTTACGTACATACATTTCTGAACCTCCGACTCTTTTAACTTTCTTTCCAACTCTGTAAATTTTACACTCCACAAAGCTTTACTTTTTAAATCGACCAATTGTATTTCTAGAGATCCAGTATCAATTCCAAATGGCTCAATGTACATTTCGTTACCATTTGTGTTTAGAGGATTTACCATGAGTGGTTTTGTCGGTTTTGAATTGTTGCTGTTGTTGCTATGTTGTTTATAACTTAATTTCATTTTTTTTTCAAATCGCGAGTGGATAATGTTTTAATTTTTAGATGTACGCGTTGAAGAACATGTTCTGTTTTTTTTTCGCAGTACACGTGCAAGAAAACGAACTTAAAAGAAAGCTACACGCGAATCTGGTTTATGTGTGTTCGAAACAAAAAATACGTGATAGAGAAATGTTCGTGTAGATAACGAAATATTAAAACGAAACATTGTGTTCGTCACCGTACAAAATTTAGAAACACACAGAATTGATATGAAAATAATAATATGTGTTTGATCGTCTGAGCTATGTTTGCTTACATATATAGGGTTTTTCAATAAGAGCGCTACAAAAGTTTTTTTATATAAAGCAAAACCGGTTTGGATATCAATGAAATTCTTTATTTCTGTGAAAGTACGTTCGATGCCATTATGTATGGAAATCGAACTCTTTTGCATGGCCACCACGGCCACGCTTGCAGAAGTCCAGACGCTGAACCCAATTTTCGACGGTTGTCAAGCATTAATCGGCCGATACTGCTGCAATTTCACGTTCGATATTCGTACGAAGTTCATCAATCGTCGCTGGCTTGTTGACATAGACCATAGACTTGACGTAGCCCCACAGGAAATAGTCCAACGGCGTCAAATCGCACGACCGAGGCGGCCAATCGACTGTATCATTTCGTGAGATAACACGTTCTCCAAACTTGGTTTCCAATAAATTAATTGTGACATTCGCTGTGTGGCTTTTGGCGCCGTCCTGTTGGAACCACATGTCCTCCAAGTCCATATCATCCAATTGCGGCCAAAAATATTCGGTTATCATTGAACGGTAGCGATTCCTATTCACAGTAACGTGCCGGTCTTGATCATCACGGAAGTAGTACGGCCCAATGACACGCCGGCCCATAAACCGCACCAAACCGTAATTTTTCGGGATGCAATGATGACTCATGGAGTACGTGTGGATTGCTGTCTGACCAATAACGCATATTTTGTTTATTGACGAAGCCATTCAGCCAGAAATGAGCCTCATCGCTGAAGATGATTTTTCGATGAAAATCCGAATCATTTTCAAGTTGTTGCTCAGCCCAATTCACGAACATACGACGCTTCTGGTGGTCAAGCGGTTTCAGTTCTTGCGTCAATTTGATCTTGTAAGGATGTAGGCTAAGATCTTTTCGCAAAATTCGCCACAACGACGTCACAGAGATGCCCAACGCTTGAAAACGACGTGTGAGAGACACATTTGGGCTCTCTTCAACTGAAGCCTCAGCGGCAGCAATATTCTCGACACTATGGGCACTTCTTTGTATCACCGGCACGGAAACATTTTGTACTGTGCCTGTGGATTCAAATTTTTCCACTAGACGCTCAATTGTTGATCTGCTAGGACGATTATGACGACCATAAATTGGACGTAGAGCTCTTAATGTTGAGGCCACTGACTCCGAATTTCGGTAGTAAATTTTAATAATTTCGACTCGTTGTTGGCTCGTATATCTTTCCATCATGAAATGGCAAACCCTACTGAAGAGAAATGTCAAAAGAGCGGCAAGAAATATGGCGCCGTTTGCTGTCCCTGTCTTTCTACTTTTGTATCGTCCCTGTTGAAAAACCCTTTATGTACGAGTTTTTTATTCAGTTTGTGTTTTTTTTCTGAACTCTGATTGGCATGTATCATATTGGCCGAAAATGTAAGTGTAGGCGGTGGATCACCGGAAGACCTTTGCAGCGCCCTTCTGGTAAAATTAAATATTTTGTTGCTTCGTATGTCATAACGGTGTACTGCCTTTGGCATCTACCAAATTTGTGATTTAATAGCATGTACATATCTGATTTGTGATCTTCAGGTTCAATCCATGTCATAGGTGCAGAAAATGGCAGCACTTTAG
Source organism: Cordilura impudica (assembly GCA_963682025.1). Classification (NCBI taxonomy): domain Eukaryota; kingdom Metazoa; phylum Arthropoda; class Insecta; order Diptera; family Scathophagidae; genus Cordilura; species Cordilura impudica. The sequence goes on from OY821517.1 coordinate 25,301,488, forward strand.
TACCACCTTTGTACTAGGTCAAAAGATCACTTTCGCAAGTAGTACATGCAGTTTTTGGTATCCAAGCTTCAGACGAAAATTGTATTCCAAAGAAAAGAAAATAGGGTTCTTCAATTGTAGGGAATATCTTTCTTTTGCTTTGATGGTGCGTTAAATGTCCACAAACAAAACAAAACCAATCTCTTAATTTGCATCAGAATACGCAATGCTTAGTCTCAGCCCAATTATGATTGATTTTTTTTCTTTATTTTATTTTAATTTTGGTAAAAATCACAAGCGATATGTACGTCAGAGGTGACTAGATGCGAGAACCAAGTGTGCAAGCTACAGTCATTTTAGTTGAGTATAATTAATTCCAAATATTTTGCAGTTACCCGTGTAATTTTTCTAACTAGCAGATTCCAGCACTCGAAATTCGAGTGCAAATTCTAGGAAATTTTATTTTTTCATTAAATAAAAGATCTTAAAAGTATGCTAATCAATTATAGCCAATTCACAAATCAATACACAAAAACAAATTCATTTTTGTTACAAACACATAAACAAATTTAATAAACAAACACATAGCATTGTATAATTTTATTTTATGTATGTGTTAGTAGCAACCTTAAATGCAATTTACTCAAAAAAAGGAAAAAATTTAAAAATTTGTAAATATGCAAATCGGCCAAAATGAAATACCTTTCAAATAATATATGTTGGGTCAAAGTCGAGATAAAACTGTAGAAGAAAACATCGGTCACAAGAAATCGCCTAGCCTATTAATATTATAGGTTAAGCTTAAAGACCTTTATTTACAACTTTAGTGTCTGTGGTGCCCCCGCTGAAATTTTCCTGCACAAATTTTCGTAGAATATTTTAATCCTTATATGTCCTTTTTGAAAGGACTTTCTTGATTTTCTCAAAAAAAGGGTCAAGTTGACCCTTTAAGATAGGAGCTAGAGGGTTAAGATCTTCTACAAAAATAAATACTGTGATAATAAGAATTCTCTCAGATATTAACTTACATTTTTTTTATTTAATACAAAAAACTTTGACCCACTGTATAAATCGTATTGAGAAAATTTAAGTTAGATTTATAAAGTATGCGCTCTCATTTTTAAATTTTCAGTCTGCATCATCTTCTACTCCTTCGCTTTCTGTGCCTTATGAGAGTAAGTGTGCTCTACTTTCAATGAAAACTTTGAAAGTTAGAAGAAAGATATTTTCTCTAAATATTTTACACGGTACTATTTGTGGTGAAATTGATTGCTCTGAATTGTTACAATTAATTAAAATTTATGTTCCTCCAAGGGTGTTTCGGAGAATTGATAAATTCTTTTATGTTGGTATGCACAAAACAGATTATGCATTAAATGAACCGCTTACAAAGGCTTGTAGATTATTTAATAATTATTGCAATATTTTGGATATTACTATTCCCCATACCCAATTTACTTATTTTAAATAATGTTAAGTTCTCTTAATTAATATATTATTAAGTTTTCTTGCTAGTCTGTAAAGATAATATTGTATCCATAGACCGAAAATAAATAAATAAATAAAACAAACTTTCAAATTTATATGGTCGCTATTATCTTCCAATCAAAAAGTCTTAATTTGTTGGACAGTGCAATTAATTTATTTAACAATCAAGTCTTTCATAACAACACGAATAAATTTTTTGAAAACTAAAAAAAAATAAAAGAAATTTAACTAAATTTATTCGAAATTTTTGAAAAAAAAATTATTTGACATCAATATTGGATATTACACAAAATATTAATGTGTGTTTTATTAGTAAAAATATTTGTTGTTCCTTGAATTCCTTTTATCTTTACATTCTCAAAACCACAGCTTCTTTTTCTATTTCTATATTCTTGTTCTCATATCTCTATAAATTTTGTGTATCTCTTTTATGAATAAATTTTCAAAAATATCCTTTGTGTTATCTACTTACTACTTAATCTCCCACAGATGTTTAATTTCTAAAGATGTTAATCTCTCAAATTTTAAAAGAAAAGAAAAAAGGAATAATACGCTTAATCATTACGAAAATGACTTTACAAAATTTCGATTATTATACCTGGTTTTCAATCCACACACCCTTAAACATGGCTTCGTTTATTTGCAAAATTGTATACATTTACCTCCCTGAAGTTTAGTTTGTTATTGAACTGGAATTCTTGCATTACTCGTAAACTATTGTTTTTGTTTAGTCCCAAGTATATGCGAAAAATATATTTCGGTTTTATTTAGATTTTTGTTAAAAAATTGGTAGGTGTAACAAATAATTTATTTCCGGCTTGATAATTTCATTTCGATTCGTTTGTGTGCACAAACCGCACACATACATACACACACATACCACACCACCATATGACTTAGCGAAACTGTAACTAACTTTTTGAACTTTGTATATGTTGGTACTGTTGCAAGTAACAATCAAATTGTTGAATGACTTTTGGCCTGACATAATTTCTATACCAAAATTTTCTATGCGACTGTACGAGTACGAGTAGTTTCAAAGTATGTATGAGTAATTACAGTAATTTGCAGCACAAAAAGTTGTTTAGAACATTCATTTATTATTTAAGAGTTTTTGTAAGAGTAAAAAGTATACAAAATTATGGTGTTGAGGTTTTTTTAGTTAGTGCGAGTATTGTTTAGGAAACTAAATAAATTATGGTTTTTACTAGGTCATGTAAGACAGTATTAAGAAACATATAAATATACATATATATTTTTTAATAATATGTCACAAATCGTAGAAGGTGCGGAAAACAGTGATTATATCCAAGACAGTGGGTAAAGAAAATGTAATCGAAAAAGAAAAGAGAATATATGGATCACATTCAGCCCAGTGCTAAACAAAAATACTTCATGAAATTTCTCTTTTTCCTCTTTTCTCCTATTATGAATAAGAATTCCTTCGGATCGATGGCAAAAATGTAATCTATAATATTAATAGGCTAGGCGATTTCTTGTGACCGATGTTTTGCTTTACCGTTTTATCCCGATTTTGGCCAAACGTATATTATTTGAAAGGTATTTCTTTTTAGCCGTTTTGCAGATTTACAGATTTTTAAATTTTTTTCTTTATTTTGAGTAAATTGCATTTAAAGTTGCTACTAACACATACATAAAATTATACACTGCTATGTGTGTGTTTATTAAATTTGTTAATGTGTTTGTAATAAAAATGAGTTTGTTTTTTGTGTTGATTTGCAAATTGGCTATAATTGATTAGCATACCTTTAGGGTCTTATTTAATGAAAAAATAAAATTTCCTAGAACTTGCACTCGAATTTCGAGGGAATCTGCTAGTTATTCTTAATGCGCTTGAATTTTGTTTTTTTCCCTAAAAAAAATTTCACTTGCAAACAGACAGGAGTTTACGTAAAAAATTTAAGTAGTATTTTGATGAAACAAAATTTAAATAAAAAATAAATATTTTATTGTTCTTATAAAGCCCAACTTCGGGGCATGGGGTTTTTCTCAGGGGTGCCCTTGGGCGGAAAGCTTTCTGATGAAATTATCAAGTAGCTCACTACTTCCGGTTGCAAATCAAGTATTCCCTGGCAATGTCGTACAGACACCCATTTGTCGGCAGCAAGAGTGAGAAGGCGCATATCTGGGATACCTGATTGGCATGCTAACACCGACGCGTCTCTGGTAAATAAGTGACAGAAGGAACACACATAGTCACTGAAACCCAGCTGTGATACACACAGCTGGGATGGCGACTACGAACTGGCAGCCCCTGTACCATGATAGGAAACAGTGTAAATGATTAACGAAAGTGGTACAAGAGAAATAGAAAATTTATATCCCACATTGATGACAATATTTGGCACACGAAAACGGATACGAATTGGACAATGGAACTTTAGATTTCTCTCTAATACTAAATTATTAATATCGGTATATTAAAAACCCGATTATTAAACAGTTCACTTTATTAAGCTCGAACCAAACTATTGTTTGTTTAGCACAATGTATTGTAGCCAAATATGGCCAGAATAAAGGTGAAGTTGAGTGCTGTTTATACAGCGGTAACAATCGTTTTTATAGACATTCCTTAATATACAAATTTTTGTTTAAAGTGCCACGTAGCACGTACGGTTTGCTGTAAAGTTCATGTTCAGATCTGACATGAGCCGTAGAAAATGAAACATCGGGGATTCGCATGAAATCGCTTTTGACGTATGTTTCATCATCCATCAATACGCGCTCGTTTAAATTTTTCAATTATGATGTTAACAACTTTCTCAATCTCGTTTTTGCTCTTCTATCTACTTTATCATTTCTGTTTGGAACTTTTATAACTTTAAATGATCTCAGCTTGAATTTCCTTTTGAATTTATGCACCTGTCGTACAGATTTTTTTTTGGACTCACGATTAATGGGTGTAATAAGTACACACAACCCAAATTTGTGCAAGATCTATATGATAATTTGGATCTTATTGCAATTTAAATGATCTTAAAGGGGTCATTTTTATGGGGATTAGGTCTGAACATGTATCGATTTGCACCAATTTTAATAGCGTTCGTCCTATGGCCGATAAAACTTAATTGTCAAATTTCATTACAAGGTTTACATGGACACACAAGCGAACGGACAAACGGACAAAAGTACGTTCATGCCTGTCTTGTCGACTTAACCACACGGTGGTATAAGCACTAGGTGAGATACAATGCGTCGGCCCGATATAAAAGCCTAATACTATGTGGGTCGTAACTCCACATCGAACTGTGTTCTTCCCGCGATTTTGGGCTACCACATCCACCACGAAACTCCCCGAGCGGCTGTTTCCAAAAAAGCTATTTAAGGGTACAACACGTTGTTGTCGGTCATCAGCAGTACTTGCAAAAACACATACCTCCAATGAACCACACATTTGTCTACTACGTTCGTTCTTACTAGTCGTGGTGGCCCTGATATGTACAACGTTCCATACCAACATTTCAACCGATATCCGTCTCATCCGCGAAACGCTGTATTGTCATATGACGCAAGCGCCCTTGGACTCGTCTTCTATCCAACACTCTTGTCTACTAATTCTACCGTAATGGTCATCTTTGCCAGGACTGGTACTAGCTCACCCATTCACAGCTTCGAATTTTTCGACCCATGCCTTCATCCGTATACTATGCTCCGAACTTACTAATTGCCGCCTTCATGTAAGATGCTTACGTCAACGTTACGTACTTCGCTTTTCAACTGGCCTCCGACTCGTCTTGGATGCTGTATTGATATGTGCACCTGCCTCAAACGCTTTCGACTCGTCTTCGACCCACACTCTCCCTCAAATTCCTCCGTCATGGGTCACTGACGCACCCACACCCTGCCTCGTTTTTCGCTCATGTACATCATTAACTTCAATTACACCTTGGGACACCAACACAATTATGGGATGTGACAACCATTTCATCTGGTAGGTTTTGACACTTCCAGTTTAATGTTTTTGTTTGTACTGCCTTTGATTTTGACAACGCAGTGCGGTAACCTTGGGCTTATAGCTCACCCGTGGTACCTATTTATGGCCTCAGGTAAGGCTTCGTTGCCAGTCTGGACACTAACTAGCCGCTACCAAGTTATTCTCCGAAACAGAATAGTACTTGGTTGACCTGACCTTAACATTTAGCCGCTGGGAATAATCACCAGAATTAACTGGCTTTGCCTAGCGTTGCCCGGGAGTACCACGTGGAGGTAGGTTAAAGGCATGAGCGCTGTATCAACCGCCACTGGCGAACCAATAACTTTATGATACAACTTTGCTCCCGAACAAACAGACAGACGGACATCGCGAAATCTACTCAGAAAATGATTCTGAGTCGATCGATATAAATATTTTTGGTAGTTACAAATTCGTTATACTCTGCTCACATAATGGTATAGGGTATCGTATAAGAATATACATTTGTTAGTAAAAAAAACAAATTAAAACATAATCAATGATTTTGTCTTAATTATACTCAAACAAAAAGATTTTAGCTAAAAAAAAGACAATTCAACGTAAATTAATTTTGATATGTTTTTTTTTTTTGTAAATTTCTTAATGCAATTTGCAATTAATGCTGAAATGATTATGCAATTTTTATCATTATGAATTTTGAGCGAGTAGAGAAGGAGGGAGGTAATCAGCATATTCGTTGTTTACTATGGGCGAACAATTTCCGTTCAATGACATTCGTTGTTGTTTTTATCTATTTTTTTAACTTCCCGTTCTTTTTCAAGACAAGTATTATTTTTTTTTTTTGCTAAATAATCTTTTACTAACAGTTGAAATATTATTTTAAAATTAAATTTTGTATGAATAATTAATCACGAAAAGTAAAAATTCAATTATAATCCTATTTTGTTATAATATTTTTTTTGTTATCTTATATTTTAATTCCTTTTTTAGCATATTTATTTCGTTTTCTTTATGGACAAAATATAATTAATATTCTTCTCGACTTATTAACAATTATGCATAGCAACTTTTTTTCGAAAATTTCGTCTATATAACGGAAGTGAGTTGAAGATTTTCGATTTTAAGAAATTTTATTTGGTTGTAATTAAAATGTGTTATTCTTTTTTTATTAGACTTAGTTTCTGTTGTAATAACAGGTTAAATTTCCTTCAAATATTTAATTTATATCATTCTCATTTTGGTTACAAAAAACGTTTAAAAACCTAATATCCCTGTTTTGTATATCATATTTGCAACGCACAATCTAAGTGAAATTGATGGAATCTCATAACTAATTAGCTTACGGAAACCCTAGTAAAATTAAAAGCTGAACATATTTACGTCCGTTTTAGAGTACTTTTTTTGTCCATTTCTTTTAAGGACTAAAAACACATATGAAAATAGAAAATGTAGGGTTAAAATGTTCTACAAAAAAATTTCTCGTGAAATTTCATAGAGGACATCCTAAAACAAAATTTTGCTCATAGGAATAAATATATTATTTTTTCCTGCTATTTCCCCGACAAACACCTTGAAGTTGCTACAGAACATTATTTACATCAAACAAATTAAGATCGGATAAAATTATATCTGCTTATAAATAATATCAAAACCAGAAACTCTTAGCTGAACATTTTTTAAATTTAAAATTTGTTTGATTAAATCAAAACGGTTGATCAAACCAGAAACTCTTAGCTGAACGACATTTTTTAAATACAATTTAAAATTTGATTAAATCAAAATGTTTGATCAAACTACTTTATGTTTGATCAAACTACTTTATGTTTGATCTAACTACTTTATGTTTGATCAAACTACTTTATGTTTGATCAAACTACATAATGTTTGTTTAATATAGATAGTACTGAAATAAATTTTTAAGTAACTTTGAACCATAATTGCAAAACATTATTATTTCATATTCTAATTCTTCTCGAAATGATAGGGCCATGATTATCGCAAGATTTCAATTATTTGCATTGTTGATTTACAAGGAAGGTCTCATGGGGGACATCCGTATATAACGATAAAAGTTGGATATGTTATTTAGTACTAACAAATAAGTGACACGTATGTTTTTTTCAGCTGCCTTAAAACGTACTTAACTTTCGCAGTTATTTTCACAAAAATTCTGTTAATTTAGCAGTCTCTGTTAAGTATTCAGCACGTCGCTAAGTTCACTTCACAACTTTTTAAAATCGAAAATCTAGTGAAATCTGTCTATATAAAAATCATGCCTTATGTATTAGAAGATACTGAATTGGATATTTATTTGTTTCTACTAGCAGATTCCAGCCCTCGAAATTCGAGTGCGAATTCTAGGAAATTTTATTTTTTCATTTAATAATTATTAATAAATTACACTATGTCACAAAATAAAAAAAATTGCATGCACTTTTGAAGAGACCTAGTGTAGGTTGTAGGCCTTGTTGAGTAGATCATTTGTCCATTTTTAGAATTTTGAATACACCCTCAAAATCTGAAGTTATGTCCAAAAAACGTTTTTTTAGGACTTTATGGACTTAAATATTTTTAACTTTTTCAGTTTTCAAATGATGTCTAAAATGTATTCGATAAAAGAATAAGTGTTAACCACATACCTTTTCCAAAGATTTAAGTCCTTAGCTTACTGTGTCATACGAAACGTTTTAACGTTTATCATCTATTTAAAACAAAATTATACTGATACCTCAATCGACCACTGTCAAGTGATTTATAATGAATGATTAATATCAAAAGTGTGAGTGGCGCATTTTTGTGGTTAATGTTATATAATTTTTATATTTTTAATTCCTATCCATATCCCCTACATTTAGTCATCTTAAAACTTAATTTACTTATTAGTAATTCATAATAGCTAAAAAATTTTTAAAGTTTGAATATAAATATTTCAAACTTATTCGGTTTCATCAAACTATTCCATGTTTGATCAAACTTCTAAATAAACCTGCATCACAACAAACGAATTTTTCATACATACCGCTGACATTCTTTGCAAATGTCAGTCATTTTGAGGTTAAGCTGACACAATTTCGAAATTCTGAAGTAATTTTGAGGTTGAGGTGATTTTATTTTAAATCGCAGGGGTCTTACCTAGAAAAAAAGCGAAAAAATATATAATTATATTAAAATTTTAATTAATACAGTGAGAACAAAATTAATAATAGACTTTCTCTTTTTTAAATAAAGAAAGGGTGAGTTAGATTTTCTGATAAAAATTTAAAAACTGTTAATTTGTTTGTTTATTTTTGCCAAAAAAAAAAAAACAATATAATAAATAAATAGTTTGGAGTAAATAAATCTTTCAAGATGAAAAAAAAAAATCGCCTGAGTAAAAAAATATATATAAAGCTATCTACAAATTTAAAACAGATAAGATAAATAAAAATTTTTAAAAAACACTCAATTAAATAACATTTTAAAGTGCAAACAGAAATATAATGAGCGCTTATATTCAAAAAGGGCTATCTACAAAAACACATTTGTTCAGAAGACCTAAAAAAATCGTTTTGTGAAAATGTTATTCAATCAATATTCAACAGAGTTCTATAAAAAATGCCTTTTATGCCCTAAATAAAAAAAATGGAATATATCGTTTTTCATGTTTTTTTTTTATCTAGGATATCCTTTTATGTCTTCAAATACTGTTAAAGTGTATTTTAAAATGACATTACTCGATAGAAAAAAGTTAGAACAATTAAATTTGTTGGGCATTAAAAAAAACCATGAAATATTATATTTTTTAACCTCATTTAGAAAAAAATGGTAACATGAGTCAATATTTATTAATGTGACTGGGATCTGCTCATTGATTTTTAATAACTGACACTAACCAGCTATGCCAACTTTTTCCAAACAAAAACAACAAAAACGAGAAAGAGTAATTCAAAAATGCGTTGGAAAGTGCTAAAAAAGGTTAGTAATTAATGGTACTTTTTAAGGGTATGTCAGTACAAAAAAATAAATTAAATGAAATATTTTTTTTCCAACTGTTCATTTTGATATAAAGACCAGTGAATTTCGATTTACCGGTACAAATTATATTTTAGAAACTCATCGTTTTGGAACATTGTAGAACAATCCTAGAACAATTCAGAACAATCTTAAAAAAATTTTATTTCCAACAATAGGGGGCTAACTTCGCACACTTTTAATACCGCGGAAAAAGTGTTTTTCGTTCTCATTTGCGTACGTTACGGTTTGCGACATATCTATTTTGGAACAATGTTTAGAACAACCTAGAACAACCGCCAATTTTTTTTTTTCCAAAAGTGGGGGGGCAAAGCTTAAAATTCGTTTTTTCGATTAACCGGTATAAATTATATTTTAGAAACTCATCGTTTTGGAACATTGTAGAACAATCCTAGAACAATTCAGAACAATCTTAAAAAAATTGTATTTCCAAAAATGGGGTGCTAACTCCGCACACTTCATTTCAGAGTTAAAAAATTTATGAACACATAAATGTAACAAACGAAATAAAAAACTTGTATGTACACAATCATACAGTGGAGTGTATAAAAAGTGCAATGCTCTCATTGCCAAGATAAATAAAAGATAACAACTGATGATAAAGATAAAATGAAATGTCAACTGGTTTATTGTTTTTTTTCTTTTTTTTCTAAATATATCGTATCATAAAATTATTTACTACAAAGATGGTTTTAAAATACAAAACTTGTATAAGTTTAATGACGCTTTTACCATAATGATGAACTTGTTGGTACCTTATGATAAACTGATATGGAAACAAGTTGTTAATGTTACAACCATTTTAAAAGAAAATCTATATATTTTATTGCAGTTAGTTGATTTATAAATTTGGTTTTATTTAATATTTATTTCTTTGAAAATGTGTGGTAGAGAAATAACCTTGCATTTTATTTTATTATATTTAATTAAAATTTATAATATATACAATATATATATTTTTGGATAAACCTCATAAAGGCGATTTATTGAGAAAAATTTTAAGAATATAAATATTATAATAAACTCCAATTCAAACAACAGCAAGTAGGAATTTAATAGTCGGTCTAGATCGACTATACGAAACGCAAAGCCATGCGTTTAGAGAAAATAAGCATAAAACAAATTTGAGTGGAATTAATTTTTTTTTTTATCTGCAGACATAAAAAAGTTCATATCGAATGCTATATTTATATGGGGACTAGGTTGAAGAATGGACTGATGCTGACCAAACATATACATATCTGATTTGAGAAAAATCTGAGCAACATTTTTTTTTTAATATAATTATGCGAAGATCGGGATGTAGCTTTATATGGGGTCCATGACTAAAAATTGTACGGCAGGGTTTATTTTTGGACTATGGATTAATGAATGTAATAAACACAGGGAAACCCAATTTCACCAAGAGCTATATAATAATTTAAATCTTATGGTAATTAGTCAATCTCATAGAACCCTAGAGACTAAGAGACTAGATCTGAACATGATTTTCACCAATTACAACAAAGTTCCTTCTATGGCCAATAAAAGCATATATGCCAAATTTTATCAAAATATATTCATATTTGTGAAATGTAGTTTGAATAGAAAGTTTACATGGAGACACGTACGGACGGACAGACGTACGGATGGACAGACATCACCAAATCGACTGAGAAAGTGATTCTGTATAGATTGGTATAATTAAAGATGGGCCTAGTTCAAATATTATTGGTAGTTACAAACATCAGCACAAACTCATTATACCTTGACCACATAGTGGTATAACAAATAAGAAAATTATAATAAGTCTGGACCGACTATACAATACCTTATACCATGAAATTCGAGAAATTGTCTTGATCCACCACTGCTGAGGTCATAATTGGATATAGAAAATAAAAATAATCTAATCAATAAAAACGAAGTTTTTGTTAAAACTCTTTCTTTGTTTATGCATATCAGTTTTGAATCTCTCCGTGACTGTGCGTGACTATGCGTGACTGTGTGTGACTATCTTAAAATTAATCTTTGGCCACAACAAGTCTATATACAATGTTTCAGATCAATCGGATGAAGGGAAGTGAGGTTTTAATCTCTCTGTGACTTGCGTGACTATGCGTGACTGTGCGTGACTATGTCGAAGTTAATCTTTTTCACAGCAAGTCTATCGACCAAGTTTCGGATTGATTGGGTAAGGGGAAATCCGTTTTAAATCTCTCCGTGACTGTGCGTGACCATGCGTGACTGTGCGTGACTAAGTCAAAGTTAATCTTTTTTCATAGCAAGTGTATGGACCAAGTTTCAGATCGATCGATGAGGGGAAATGACGTTTAGATCACTCCGTGACTGTGCGTGACTACCCCAAAATTAATCTGTAGTCACAACAAGACTATGGGCCAAGTTTCAGATCAATTGGATAAAAGGGAATGGGGTTGACCCATGACAGACAGAAAGACAGAGAGTACGAGTTAAAATAAAGAGTTTAATAAAATTTAATTTGCACCCTGCAGGTATGAAATGGCTCATATCGAATACAATTTTTCTATGGGAACCAGGTCAAAAAATGGACTAATCATTACCATATTAAGTTAAATCACTTATCTTACTCAAAAAAATATACAAACCAAATTTGAGAAAAATCTATCCAAAATGATAATCTGGATCTGGCAGCAAAGCAAGTTAAGTCGATCTAATAGGTCTGAACATGGACCTATTATCAACAATTTCATTAGTGATCGTCCAACAGCCGACAATAGCTTTTAGACTAAATTCCATCACAATACAGACAGACAGGCGACAGACAAACATACAGATGGACGGACGGACATCTTTGAGTAGATCGATATAATGAAGGGGGATCTAAGTCAAATATTATATTCTTACTACACAATGATATAGGGTTTAAAAATTGCTTTGAATCTGGGAAGGAAATCATGGATAATCGTGATTTTTACGGAGAAAAGAATAATCAAGGACTGAAAAATAACATTATAAAAAACCAACCCATAAAAACCAAGTTTTTATTATACTCCCTCTATTTGTAAATTTATTTACCATCATGAAATTAAATAATCAAAAATCAAATATTTTTTTGCAAAAAAATTTTTAGATCACTTTTGTCGTCGCCACGACGATTGGATCACGGGAAAAGGGTTAAAAATCGATACAGTTTTGTCGAAAGACAAGTGGACACTTCGAGTTAACATAAGGGGAGTAAAAATAGTTTTTCATCAAGAAATATAATTTGTATTTGTATTTGTATTTATTGAAATTGTAACCAGTACATTAGGATATAATATCTTTTAGATTTAGCACTGGAAAAACATCGAGTGGCACATATAATTTTCATAACATCATATTACAATATGAAAATATAAATAAGTATAATAAAAAATCATAACAAAAATATATAAATGGATGTAAAAAATATCTATATGTAATGAAAAAAAAAAAAAAATCAACATTTAATAATTTAAAAATAAAGAATAATAATAACTAGCAGATTCCAGCCCCCGAAATGCGAGTGCAAATTATAGGAAATTTTATTTTTCATTTAATAAATTGTTTACCCTAGAGGTATGCTATGTCCAAAATATATTTTCAATTCAACACAATTAATATTGTGAATGAAGAAAACAAACTTTTTTTTTGCAAACACATTTACAAATTTAATAAACACATACATAGCATTGTATAATTTTATGTATGTGTTAGTAGCAACTTTAAATGAGCATAACTCCAAAAAAATTTATAAATTTAAAAATCTGTAAGTCTGGTGGACAGCTAAAAAGAAATACCTTTCAAATAAGATACGTTTGGTGAAAATCGGAAGAAAACTGTTGAACAAATCATCGGTCACAAGAAATCGCCTTACCTATTAATATGATAGATATCAAGAAAATTTAAAAATTATAATCCTTGAAAATAATTAAAAATTGATTTTTTAAATTGTATTGCGTTGCTAATATTTTATACGTAATGGGGTAATTGGTTCCAGAGACGAATTGCATAAATAAAAAATTGGCGCTCTGGGAACAGATATTGGTGACGAATTTGAATTATTGTTTTACCTCTATTGGATCGTGCAAACAACAATATTTGGAACAAATAGTTTGGATGTCTTGTATAAACAATTTTATGCTAAAATATCCTCAGATAATAAGTCCAGAATATTATTTTTTGAATAATTAAAATATTATTAACAAGTTTTATTGAAATCCTTCTACAAATATATATTATTTCGATATTTTATTAAAAAAAATCAAATCTCCTTAAATTTGACCTTTGAGCTTAAAGAGGGTCAGTTTATAGTGTTTCAATTTAATCTTAATTTACAAGATTGAGAACTTATATCAAGTAGTATAATATTTTGACAAAAGATATTTGAAATATGAAAACACCAAAAAATGTAGGCTTAAAATTGAAAAAGTATGAAAAATCACATGTTTCTTCAAATCCGCTGAAATAAAAACGCTGCCCTCGCCAAATTAAGAATAGAGTATCAAAATTTTTGTGAAAAATTATTTTTTTTTGAAAATTTTTACATATAAATTCATATTTGAACTTTGAACCCAATACGCGTCCAGAAAGCATTGTCCGATTTGGCTCAAATTTTCCGCACTAAAGTTTTAGATCCAGAGTCACAATAATCCGACCCGCACGTCTTGAAATTAAAAAAAAAAATGGCTGTCACCCTATTATATATATAAACAAGAAAAGCAATATTAAGTTTATAAATTTTGGATGCATATCGTCGTAACCGACAATGTTAGATTTTATTGACAGAAAACCTTGAAAAACATCTGATTGACTGAATAGATTTTCATCAATTGGATCAGTTTGATTATTGTAGAACGAAAAATTGGCATCAGCCATTTCTATATTAACAAATTTTTCATTGAGTTCCACAATGTTCACGTTAACACTGTTACTATCAGCTTGCTTTATAACTCCAATTTTTCATATTTCTTTCCATGTTTATTACCACCGATAGCAATATTAAATTTGTTTTCGTAATAGGTAGTTTTGTCCAGCCTTGTCTTGGATACAACAGCTCTTCTCTTCCTGCGATATATTTCATGTAGTTCAGGTGTTTTAAACCTTTTCCACCTAGCATATGCAACGTTGCGTTCTTCTATTAAGCGTTTAGCCTCATTTGAAAACCAAGATCTGTCTTTAGAGGACATTTTCCTTGTTTTAATAGGAGCATGTTCATTGTAAAGGAGGAGAATATTGTCTTGTAGAAATTGACATTGGTCAGCAACATTTGGCATGTTAAAAATTCTTTCCCATCTAATCATTTGTAATTCAGACTGTAGATCATTTATATTCAAATTATTAAAATCACGGTATGAAAAAGTGTAAGCTTTACTGGCTGGACGTTGTAGCTCAAAAAAATAGATCATGCTTCGAAAACATAGGTGCTGATAATTGGTCGTAATGGACATCCAATAATCACCCCTGTTCTTGAAATCACTATCACAAAAAAAGCTCGTAAATGAAAAAATTCTTAAATTTACGATTTTTTTTGTTGTTCTATGATTTCAATAAGAATTTTTTTCTTGTTTTAATTCGCATAGAAAAGACTTTGTGAAATCGAAACAAATGCCCTTTTTTCTACTAAGCAGGTCTTAAGAGATGAAAAAAACAATATATATTTAAGGTCTAACATGTTTATCATTGAACCTTGTCATTATTTTAAAAAATTAACATTGATTTTATGAAAAAAAAAACGATTTTAAAAACGTCTACACAGTGAAAAAAAATTCAACAACCGAATTGTCCTAAAGTTTAACAACTGTATTTTTGATCGCATCAACAAAAATTTTATACCACAAACCATTATCTATTGTAATGAATAAAATAAAGGAATTTTAAAAAATATTTCACTCAAATCACATATTTCTATTTTTTTGCATATGTCTGCCACAATTTTATTTATGTTCGAAACAGTGGTGATGCCAGTCAAATCCAATTTATTTGAATATCGAATTTTTTTTTATGATGATGCCCAACTTTTTAAAAATTAAAGAACAAAAACAATTAAATGATGAAATAATTTGTTAATTTAAAAGAAAATATTTTTTGTTAAACTTTTTCTATAAACTTAAGAAAAAGCATGCAAAAATTACTTAATGTTTTTTTGTGAAACTGACTAAAGAACCATATGGCACCTCGGTTTCTAGATAACATATGGTTCTTAACTCAAACATATGTTTACATGAAATAAATAAAAAAGTTCAAATAAAACAAACAAACAAAAAGTTTAAGAATTTTCAAAAGTTTTTATTTAAGTAAATAGTTGCAAAAGATACAACATGTGTCCTTCTAATTTATGTATATATTTTAATGAATCATTTTAATTTTTGTTATTTGACAATAAAAAAAACTGATTTCGAAAAATACTTCGAAAATATAAAATTTGTGTTTTCAAGAAACCCAAAATTGCAATTTCATGTTATTTTAAATTCATTCTTATTCAAATAACAACGTTTCAAGAACAGGGCTGAATGTTTCACTCGTGTTTGTAAAAAGCGTGGGTGTGGAAGAATTTACAGGTATTATATTAATGGATTTCATTGGATCGATAAGGTTGGTCTCCGCAAGAATATTACTATTGAAATCTGCAGCTATGATAATATCAGTGTATTTGACTGTTCTTCAAACAGGTTCTTCAAACAGGGTGTCCATTCTAATTTCCTTTTTATGTCTATAAACAGTTCCTAGCAACATCTTTCTACAATGACACGTTATATCATGTTGAACATTTGATCTAAAAATAACCTTTCCATTGGTACCTTTCCTGAGGAACGTGGCAACTCCGCCACCTCGACCTGTTCTGTAAGCACGAGCTACTCTATAGGTAGGCATTAATATTAAATATATTGTCTTGTATATCCAAATTAAACCACGTTTCAGAAACACATATTATATCTATACTACAATTTTGAAATATATAACGAACTTCGTCTAGTTTGTCACCTAGACTTTGGGCATTAATGTGGCAAATATTAAAAACATCGCAATATTTGGCCAGGATACGAACCATACTACTCAAACAGACTCTGGAACCCAATAGTGCACTATGTTGTCGGTTTAAAACCATATTGATTTAATGCAACGCAATACAATTTGTACAAATTGTAAATTTGTTTAATGATCTACATTTTTATTTGTTTATTTTATTTTATTATTATTTTTAATTATTTTTTTTTTTTTTTTGTTACAGCATGTCGCTTTAATTGCAATCATTAACATGTATTAATATTGATTTATTTTTATTAATTGCAATATTTAAAACATGTGCCTCTTTGCATTAAGCAAATGCACGCGCATGGTGGGAAAAGTGATACTTTGTATTATACGAGTAATGTAAACAAACTATTTGTTATTAATGGATTTTGATATCAACAATAAAACGTATTTTAAACAAAGTACTTAAGCTGGGGGGTTTTTAATTACAATTTATGTATTTTATTTCAAGTGCATTTTTTTTTCTTCACTCTAAACCCATACAAAACTGTTAAGTATCTACTTTCAAATTATGTAATTTGTGGTGCGAGAGGGTTTTTTCGCTTTTCATGCGCATGTGGGTTGTGCTGTTGCTATTGCTGTTAATGATATTTTGAGTGTTAATGTCAAGATTTTAAACAAAATTTATTAATTGCATTTACGATGCATTAAAAATTATTATCAATTGTTGTTTGTTTTCATTTTGAAAGGGTGTATTTTCAATGACTGATGGCTTTGTAATGGGTTTTGTTATGAAATATTAGACAAATTTTTTTATTATTTTAATTAATTTACCATGCAGCATTTTTTGTGACAAATCTAGCATGTTGATAAGGATTGAGGGATTGTTTACTTTAAAATATAAAAAATGACAGACAGAGATTTAACAACTTTTTCATAATATAAACAGTTTCTTTAAAGTTATTAGAATTTTTCGACTTAAAATTTTTATAACGGAAAATTAAAACAAGACTTGTTTACATCAGTTTGCAAGGGAAGAAGGCTTATTATTAATCTTGAATTCTAAAAAAATTTGTTTATTTCGTAATTAAGGTACGCCACATGTTTTTTAAGGCATTTAAATAAAATAAACAAATAAAAAAAATAAAAAAAAATAAAATATACAAATAATAATCTAACCCATAAAAACAAAGTTTTTATTAAAACTCCTTCTGTCCTTATGCATATGAGTTTTGAATCTCTCTGCGACTGTGACTTTGCGTAACTATTTTGAAATTAATCTTTGGTCCCAACAAGTCTATGGACCAAAATTTAGATTGATTTGATGAGGGGAAATGGGGTTTAAATCACTCCGTGACTGAGCTTGACTATGCGTGACTATCTCTAAGATAATATTTGGTGACAACAAGTCTGTGGACCAAGTTTCGGATTGATTGAATGAGGGGAAATGGGGTTTATATGACATCGTGACTGGGCGTGACTATGTTAAAATTAATCTTTGGTCATAACAAGTCTGCAGTTAAAAAGGTTCTTTCTGATCTCAACATTAATAAGTCTCCGGGACCGGATGGTATACCACCACTGGTGCTGAAACAGTGCTCTTCGACGCTAGCCAGTCCATTGGCCAACCTTTTTGGCCTTTCGTACCGTGCGGGAGTCTTTCCCTCTTGCTGGAAGGTTGCTAATGTCCAACCAATCCCTAAAAAGGGTGCGGCTAACAACCCTGAAAAACTGCTCTGCACTCTCAAAGGTGATGGAGAGCATGATCAATTTCCATCTTGTGAACTACCTAGAGGCCAACTCACTTCTTAATGATCGTCAGTATGGCTTCCGTAGAAATCGTTCCATGGGAGACCTGTTAGCTCTACTTTCTGAGCGCTGGAGTCGATCCATTCTCAATTTTGGCGAAAGTAAAGTGGTTGCTCTGGATATTTCCAAGGCATTCGATCATGTATGGCACGGTGCATTGATATCAAAGCTTATTGCATTTGGGGCCGGTAATGACTTCTCTCGATTTATATCGAGTTTTCTCAGAGACCGAACAATACCTGTTGTTATTGATGGGGTCTCATCCAATGAGTTTCAGCTTAATTCAGGGGTACCCCAAGGTTCTGTTCTTTCTCCTTCTCTTTTCCTTATCTTTCTGAACGACCTTCTTGGTCAAACTTTTAACTCTATATACTCTTTCGCAGATTACAGCAGCATTTGTCATTCACTTTCCTTTAATTGTAGGCCAAGCCTCTTGGAGGTTGGGGGGCAAAAGGCGGACAATGAATGACACACTCAATCAGGACCTGCTAACAATCTCCGAGTGGGGTAAAGCGAATAGGGTTGATTTTAATGCGCTGAAGACTCAATGTTGTCTGTTGACCCGTACGGCCATGGATTCAACAATGTCATCTGTGGTATAGGTATTGGTTGAGGAATCGGATACTCTTGATGTTCTGGGCATGAGAATTCAATGTGATGTTCGTTGGTATTCTAAAACGGTGTAGAAATTACTTCACTCCTTCTGATCTCCTTAAAATCTATACCACTTACATCCGACCGAAAATGGAATACAACTCCCATATATGGGCAGGGGCTTCAAAGTCTATTTTGGAGCTACTGGACCGTGTGCAAAGGAGGGCGTTGGTGCTCATCAATGACAGTAGGGTATCCAATTCTACTGATTCATTGGAACACCGTTGGAATGTGGGTTGTGTATCACTGTTCTATATATATTACCATGGGAAATGTTCTTCTGAGATTAGCGAACTTATTCCAAGTGCCCGAGTTTCGGTTCGCTCTACCCGCTTCTCTAGTAGATAACATCCGTTTGTAGTTTATTGTCCAGTTGACCGCACAACGCATTAAAGAAAGAATTCGTTTATCAGTCGAACTAGCCGTATGTGGAATAAACCCTCCGCAGAGGTCTTTCCTGACAGTTATAATCTAATAAAATTTAAGTCAAATATCCACAAACATTACTCCCTCTTTCCTCCTTCCCATAACCTATTTTCCTGAGATCAACACAATGCACTGCATCTGTAGGAGGCATCCCCTGAGTGTTGGTTAATAAAAAAAAAAAGTCTATGGACAAAGTTTCAGATCGATCTGATGAGAAGATATGGGGTTTAAATCACTCCGTGAGTATGCGTGACTATGGGTGACTGTGTGCGACTATCTTAAAATTAATCTTTGGCCACAACAAGTCTATGGACAAAGATTCAGATTGATCGGATGAGGGGAAGTGAGGTTTCAATCTCTCCGTGACTGTGCGTGACTATGCGCAAGTCTATCGACCAAGTTTCACATTGATCGGATAAGGGTTTTATAGCACTCCGTGAATGTGCGTGACTGTGCGTGACTACCCCAAAATTAATCTATAGTCACAACAAGACTATGGGCCAAGTTTCAGATCAATTGGATGAGGGGGAATGGGGTTGCCCCATGGCAGACAGACAGACATACAGAGAGTATGAGTTAAAAGAAAGAGTTTAAAAACCAAAAATAATTTGAAGACATCTTTTTATACGATTTCATGTTAACTACGAGAAATAACGAACAACTCCTGTAGAAATTGATTAAATAAAATATTTTTTTATGTAAATGTTGAAAGTTTCAGAGCTAGTCGGGCTAGTCAGGAAGTTGGTGAAAAGTTAGTTACAAAATTCCGCCTCCAAACATATAAAAAAGTTTAAATGAACACAATTTTTAAACTAAGATGTGATCGAAAAAATCTTAACGTACATAAAATTGAATAATAAGGAAACCATTGAACATAGAGTTTTGATTTTTTCTCATTTTATTTAAATTAATTGAAATTTTATAGTTCTAATCATTACTTATGAACTTAAGGAACTTTATAGTGGTTTCTGTCACTTTTTTGGAACAGGCAATCCTTTCCCGTTTAAAATCTTCAACATCTTGGTACACCTTGTATTTGCTTTTCAACTTCCACTGGTCTAAGCTCAGGAATATTTGCCTCCCTTAATACAAAAAAACCTAGTTATTGTTATTATAGCACTCGAGAGCTTTTTGACCATAGTGATAGGATGCCAAATATGGCCAAATATTTGGGGACATATTGTGCTGCCTTTGCAAACAGTCCTTAGTATAAATTTCGCTGTCATAATAGGAGTTTCTTTTTTTTTAATTTCATTCGCTTTTGGATCCTAAACTTATTTTCGACATTATATCAACTGGGCTCTTCTTTCTTCCCCAACCATGTTTTCTATCGCTGGTCAAATTTACCGATAGTTTCTAATAACATTGCAGAGTTTAACGGCAGACCTTTGATTTTGTGGCCAAATTTTTGTAGGACCAAATATTTAATAATTTAATAATTTTGAAAATATTTAATAATTTTAGCACGTCACTCATTTTAATCAAACTAACAACAAATTAATGAGGTTGCCATTAGACATAAAACCAGACAAGATTTTTAACCTGATGTCCTCATCAAAATAAAATTCAAATAATGCTTGCGAAAAAGAGGAAAATCGTATGTTAAGATTTTTTCGATTTCACTGCTTATTTCAGATGAACCGAAAATAATGACCAGATCATGCTTATTAAAAAATGTGTTGGCATCCAGTAAAGGATATTGGGGACAAATTTGCTTTCTAATATAGCTAAAATTGACTAGAAAATTTTAAAAATCCGAAAAATGTACTGAAATGCTTTACAAAATATAAAAAGGTAATAAAATTGCCTTTCGAATGGCATGTGACATGATCTTTGTCCCAAAGTAAATGGTCGCCATTTCACTTCAAATTCGTGTGCATACCTTAGGGTGGGTCAAATTGTAGGGGGCCGAAAAAATCTCCATGGGCCAAACAACTATATTTGCCCAAGCAATGTGTATACCGTGGGTTTTTGGGTTGGGAAATCGATTTTTTACATTTATTTTTATTTTTAACAGCCGCCAGAGGTCGTTTTTTTTCATTTTTTTTTTTTTTTGTATTTTTTTAATTTTTTGGGGAAAATTGACAAAAAATTCGGGTTTTTCTACTCTTTAAATGAACAAATATAAAAAACGAATTTTTTGAATTAAATTGAATGAAATCGATATAGGTCGTATATGGGTACCCTACAAAATTTTCAGTGCTGAATACTTTAGGCTGTTTTAAATTACGGAAAGACAAAGATTCGTCGACTTGTGCAATAATTTCGTCAACTTTCCCCAAAAAGTTTAAAAAAAATCCACAAAAATGCACGAAAACGCCCCCCTGGCGGCTGTTAAAATTAAGAATAATTGTGAAAAATGGATTTCCCCACCCAAAAAACCCCGGTATACACATTTTCAATAACTTTTTTTTACATTTGAATGAGTATTATGGAAAATATCATGAAAACATCTTCATCGAAATTTTGGCAGGCTCGAAATTGACTTTTAGAGGTATGGCTCCTTAGGCAAATATACTTGTTATGGCCCATAGTACCAGAATCGGGATGAAAAACGTTGACCTCGCAATTTATTTTTTATGTTCAGAAATAAAATGAAGTCGGCGGATGACTTATCAATCGACGTTTTGAGTACTCAAAACGTCTCCTGTCTGAGCCGATGTGTGCCTGCTCGCATTGTCCCGAACAACTTTTGTTGGGTTTTGCTCGCTTTGTAAGACCCATACAGTCGACTGCTGTTGGCTTTCGGGCTCTTACGCATAGAACCACGACTCATCACCTGTCACGATATCATACAGTAGTACAGCGATCGTATTTTTTGAGCATTTCTTGCGACCAAATGACACAAGCCTTGTTTTTAGCGATTGTAAAATTATGTGGGATTCAACGCGAACAAATCTTGTTTACAATCAAATGTTCATGCAATATTGAATGTATGTTGGTCCCATTAATGTCCAAGGTTGCTTCAATCCCACGATAAGTTATATGACGATCTTTCAGTATCAGTTGACGAACAGAATCAATGTTTTTTGGCACCATAACCGATTATGGACGATCTTCACGAGACTCGTCGTTGAGGGAGCTACGGCCACGATTGAATTCAGTAAACCATCGATACACACCGATACAAAAATCGAATTAAGTTCATCGATGCAAAGTGGTTGAGTTAATCCACATCGAAAGTTGTAAAAAATAATCGCACGAAAATGCTCAAGATTTAAATTCCTTTTTTAGCCGACATGAATATTTAAAGTTACTGTAAACAAAACAAATAGTGTTCGTACATCAAAACGTTCTGAGTACGTATATTGTCAAAAATGTCCAACTTTACTACAGAAACATCAGCTGCCATATGGCAACACCAGGATTGCCAAATCCCGAAATTTAAAAGGCAACCCTCGTAATGTAAATGTAAAACCCAGGTGGCGGGTATCAAAGATTCGGCATGTCGGAATTTAATACTCTAACTCGTCTTACTTCAAACTACTTACGGTTACATCAAACTGTTGATTGTTTGATCAAACTTCTGATTAATTTTCAACTGTGTATATGTATGGATTATGGATATTATATATGTAGTTCTTTGATGGTTGCATCAAACTGTTTTTAGTTTGAGCAAACTCCTTATTTTATTTATTTATATTACATTCTGACAACTTGTAATTTTAAATTTTATTGCAATAATATTGCAAAGGCAAAAATTTCTCTCAAACTTGATTTTAGTAATTTTAACAATATTTTAACAAACTTATTTTGGTAACACCCAAAAATTTAACAAACCATAATAATGTTGTTAGCAAAAGCTGTTACGACATATGGCTTCTACGGCCATGACTGCTTAAATTTACAACCATGTACATCGTAAATTTGTAGGAAGAAAAACACGAACTTATATTGTAATACTCATATGTCAGCACCTAATGCAATTGGGTCATTTTTACCAGAGGTCAGAAATTTAAAGGTATTAATTCTAACAATACAGATAAGCGTTTATTCTTACTGCAGTCAAATATAAATTTTAAAAATATACAATATCCAATATCCAAATTTTAAAAATATCAAAAATATACAATCAGATTGATATATAACATGATCTCCGATTTAATCTTTTGATGAAAGTCTATAAATAACGAACATTTGCCTTACCGATCAATATTTCAAAGGTGTACGAATTTACAGCAAAAGAAAATATAGCTTTACATATTAGAGACTTATATGCCCTGTTTTGCTTCGCTACAACTTACCGAGTTTAATTGACATGTATGTTTTCATATTCAGTTTTTCCTACGAAGTTTGTATTGTACAACTAAAAAATTTTGTTTTATTTATTTAAGATTTTTTTATTTAAAAAAATATAAAATTTTTAGGCATTCCTACATCTGCCCACGAGAAAAACATGGACTTTTGAAATTAAATCCGGTTTTAAAACCCTTTTTTTTCACAAAATTGGAGCAGAACTAACAAGAATACAGCGTTTGAAATGGCGGCCTCGTACACACAAAAACCAGATCCATTGTAGCTACCGAATTGCGATAATACTAATAACCGATTTTCGGGTTCACGATGATTACAATTCTATTGTCTTAACAGTAAATATTTTATCATAATAGAAAATTTGCTGATGATATTAAATTTCTGTTGATACAATCGAATATACAGTTGTTCCACTTTAGAACAATTCGGTTGGCAAATACTTTTTCTGTGTGTATATAAATCAGTTTTTAAAAAACTTTAAATCGATTTTCTCGCAAATTACATGTTTGAAGTCCGTGAACATCATAACTCAAAATCTACTTGACCGATTTATACACTATTTCTAAACATAAATCACCAGGTAACCACGAAGGGTTGTTTTTTCTTTTACTATTTTTTTCCCCCATTTTTTAACAACAAATTCAACAAAATTTTATGGCAAAAATCGTGTTTTTCAATTGAGAATGCTGCCAAAAATAAAAAAATGAAAAAAACTCTTCGTGGTTACCTCGGGAAACATATCACCATTTAAACGCATTTCGATTTTTTTAATTTCCTATGATCCGGTAACGAGTTATGATGTTCACCACAAAACAACTTTTTTTCGAGGCGGCTCCGGAGATTCGCTGTCAGGGACTTATTTATTAACATTTTTAATTGAAAATTTTTCAAAGATACTTCAAATGTTATACTATAGGGTAAAAACATATGAAATCAACCGAAAATATTAACATTTGTGACCTCATCACCTCCAAATTTGATAAGATTTTGTACACATGATCTATGGATATTTAATATTTGCCAACTTTCAGATATATAGCCTTCGAACTTTCAGAATTATGGCCATTCCAAGTTGGCAAAAATCAATAAAAATGCACTCAGATGCCTTAACACAAGTTTTAATATCTCGAAAAGTATTCATTGCACGTTAATAATCAAGGGCTCATTTTACAGACTAAAACATGCGCCATTCCAAAAAAATTTTTTTTTCAAATTTTCGATCAAGGATAATGTAAATAAAAAAGGACTAAAATTTCCAAAGGATATTTCTCGAAAATCAATATTTTTAAAAATTTCAAAAAAATATATGTTAATTCTTATTATGTTTTGTACAAGTCTGTCAAATTTCAATGTGGAGTCTTTATTACAACATGAGTTATTAAGAAAAAAGCAGGCGAAGGTTTATGTATTTCATGAAATGTACCAAAATACAAAAAGGTGACAAATTACAAAAAGAAGGACAAATCAAATGTAACGGAACTTTTTCGACTTTTCTTTGCTTAAACTCTTTTTCTCCATTGCTAAACCTTTAATAAAAAGTACAACATAATGTATTATCATTATTAAACACTTTATTACAGCATATTTATTTATTTCTGAAGGATTTCAATTAAAAAATCTGCATCTGCCGCGTATCGCTTGACTTTAATTTTTTTTTATCTACAGGTTCAATAGAATGCAGCTTTTGAGTTCCAGGAATAGTACGCAAATCTTTAAAACGAATTTGAAGGAACCGTGCTTCTTCTTCGTGGTCTTCTAGAGTTAAAAACTCGAAATTACAGTTCAAAAGATTTTGCAGGCACCATTCATATAATTGTTTTGGAGTAGTTATTTGATCTTGTAATGGACGCTGTAAACTAGCTCGACGTGCCTCTCTCTTTACGGTACCTCCAAGACCGTCACTTGGGCCTTTTCCATGGCTTGTTGCAAAAAAATGCCACTCAGCATTACATCCAAAATCTTCCATATGATAACATAAATTGATAAAGTTCTTTTTATTTTTAAACTGGGCAGCACTACCGTCTGAAAAATACGTGATTTTCTTCGGGGTTGTTTTAAACTTTTTTCTCAAAAATACATTCAGGTGGCGATGGAACAGGTGAACAGCTACAGAATCGTGTACAAGACAATCAAATATTATTATGAAGTTTGTATGTTGTGTTTTTCCATCTGATTTAAAATAAATAGCAATTGGGTATAAAGTGGCCTGAGAGTTGTTCCAGTGAAATCCCTGGACTGCATCCTGAATAGTAAAAGAAGCATTTTCTGAAAAATCGCAAACTGCTATATACTCATTTTCTTCCAAATTTGATTTTCTTTCGCTCAGATATGCTGCCTGCTGTTTTGCAATAAATAAATGAGGTAATAGAATTTCAAGTTTTTCACATAGGGAATCCACAAAAACGTCGGCTTGGCCCATCATGGTCTCCAAATTATCCCTATCTACACTTACCCATTGTTTATATGTTATTTCATCAATATCATTTTGCTCTAGTAATTGATTTAGTTTTGCTTTTAAATTTTCAATTCCTGGACACTTGTTACATTTACGTAGGTGACACTTTGAAGAAGATGGAATGCATGTCATTTGTTTCAAACAATCTTTGTAACATTCAAGCTGATAATTCGGAACACCAGCAGTTAATTTTTTTAAATTTATGGCATCAATCATCAGCTTCACATTTTGATGCTTTGTACAAACACACACGTTATGAGATCCACTCGCATTTGCTAGAATTATATTCCTCGGACGAAGTTGGCAAAACTTGGAAATACCTATTTTTATTCCATCATGTCGTTCCTTGAATAAGGCGTACATTTCTCTTAAGTTTCCAAGCAAAAGTCTTTTATTTTTCCTGACTTTTGTACCATTTTCAAAAAAAGACACGAAATCTTTCTGTCCGGGCATACACCTGCTGACGTCATCGGATTCATAAAAGGATTTTACTAAATTGCTTGTCACTGGTGAAATTGGACTTCCCAGTTTTGGGTTAGGCGTACTCATCACACCCTTTGTTTCAACCAAATGCTTAACTTTTCGCGCGATATAGTTTGTAACCAGGAATTCTTCCTCAATTTTATGTATTGCCCAGCTTTTTGGTAAAATTGTTAGCAGTTGGATTTTCTCGCTATTTTTTGTTAATGTTTTAAACTTTTCTTTTAATTGTTCTATTATTTCGGATTGTGGGCACATATGCGAAGTTGATTGTGCTGAACCGTGGAAAATTTTGTCTTGAATCGAATCACTTATTTTCCTGAATTTTCCATCTCTGTACCGTTTTTGATGTAACTTCTTCTTTTTTATCGGAGATTGTTCCAGATACGGTAAAGATTGGTTTAATTTTGAAATAGCAACTTCTTCCGTGCCTGACGCAATGTCATCGAAAGTATCTACATTTTCGTTTATGTCTGAACCTTCTTCCAAATTAGATTTATTAGATTTCTTCAGATGCGAAAATTTTATTCTACATGTCCCACAAATTTTATTTGAGATCGTAATGTTTTTATCCTTAGTATACTATAGCATCCATTCTTGGACTTGTCTTAAACTTTTATTGCACCCAGTGTGACCGGATTTTTTAAAAGGATTACAGCAAAATGTTGAATGGAATGGCATATTTTTTTTTTTTTAAATACCACAACCGAATGAATTGTGCACGACTTTTTTGTATTGACAATAATTATAATTTATTTAAATATTTAGTCTCTTTTTTTTTGTTTTTTCAAACGATCAAGTCACTTTAACACTATAACACTTTGACGTTTAGCACTTATGAAATCTAGTATTCAACTGAAGTTTGACTTACAGTCTCTGAACGATTTATACTGTTTTTTTTGGTACAAAAAATAGATTACAGGTAAAAAAATACACGCCTTGCTTTTCTTGAATTGGAAAATTTGCGTGAACTACGGGTCATAAAATGTTTTTTAAATAGGGACTGAATTTGCTACTGCCAATAAGCCGACCACAGGTCATAAAATATTTGTAAATTTTTTGTGTGAACAGGCAATAAATATTTCGTCTAGGTTGTAAAGTCGAAAAAGTTCCGTTACATTTGATATGTCCTTCTTTTTGTAATTTGTCACCTTTTTGTATTTTGGTACATTTCATGAAATACATAAACCTTCGCCTGCTTTTTTCTTAATAACTCATGTTGTAATAAAGACTCCACATTGAAATTTGACAGACTTGTACAAGACATAATAAGAATTAACATATATTTTTTTGAAATTTTTAAAAATATTGATTTTCGAGAAATATCCTTTGGAAATTTTAGTCCTTTTTTATTTACATTATCCTTGATCGAAAATTTGAAAAAAAATTTTTTTTGGAATGGCGCATGTTTTAGTCTGTAAAATGAGCCCTTGATTATTAACGTACAATGAATACTTTTCGAGATATTAAAAATTGTGTTAAGGTATCTGAGTGCATTTTTATTGATTTTTGCCAACTTGGAATGGCCATAATTCTGAAAATACGAGAGCTACGACCCTGAAAGTTGGCAAACGCTATTATTATGTTTAACTTTCCCTTCGTACCAAAATTCATCCAATTCGAAATCGGTGCGGTCAACTCATTGCTTGATTTCATATGTTATTACCCTATAATGTTTATATGAACAAAATAATCCAACATTGTTCATATCTTCAAAAAAAAAAAAAAATTATGAAAATACGCCTTTTTTTTAGCCTTTCAAACTTTCTATTTAGAATATTATTTTAGCAATATTTAATATTGGCGATTTTTGATTTGGAAGATTTTTTGGTGATTTTGAGTGTTGGCGATTTTTGTTTTGCGATTTTTGATTTTGAAGATTTTTGGTTATGAGGATTTTAGCTTTTAGCGATTTTGTTTTTCGCGATTTTAAGTGTTGGCGATTTTTATTGTGGCGATTTTTGCGATTTTTTAATTTTGCGACTCCGCCCATATTTTTGATTTTTGGCGATTTTTTAATTTAGCGACTCCGCCCATATTTTAGATTTTGGCGATTTTTTAATTTGCCGATTCCGCCCATAATTTTCACGACTACTCACATTGGTAATTAAGGTACTTTTCAAAATGTTCAAGACGGTCGCTTCCATAGTACTTAATTTTGTTGTACAGGAGGTGTTACGGCCACTAATCTGATCACGCCCATCTTTTATCTGACAGCTCACATTAATATTTATGACGAACTCGTATAAAGTGTCAAGACTCTTTCCTTTATATAGTACTCCAGTTATGTAATATTATAATATATATGCTCCGATCACGCCCATTTTTGTTCGACTAATCACATGAATATCTTATGGGCACATGCAAAGTCCCAAGACTCTCACTATTGCAGTAATCCAGATATATGACATTTGATATTTACTTTTTAGGGGGGTGCCAAGCCATTAATCCGATCCCGCCCATTTTTTGTCCGACTACTCACATTAATAATAGATGAATTTTTAAAGCTGTCTTTGTTATAGTACTCGAGATATATGATATTGAATAATTACTTTGTATTGGAGGTGCCACGCCCACTTATCCGATCCTGCCCATTGGTTATCTCACATAAATTTGCAAAGCTATCCCTGTCGTAGTATGATATATATGTATGATACTAAAAATTCACTTTGCGTGTAGGTGTATCCTTCCAGATACAGAGTAAGGCTCTGTAAGGAAGGTCGGTCCAAATATACTTTCGCTTTTATAGATATATATATATAGATAAATCAATGATAATTAAAAAAAAAACTTTCTTCTGTAAAATTTTTATTTTGGTACTTAAGCTATTTTTGCGGTCAAGGCTCGATATAATGTAAGAATTACTTTAAAGTTCTGTTATATACGCCTAAGTAATAGAGTTAAAGTCAAAAATATGTAGTTGCAAAAAGAGTGTATCGGTCGGTCTTGGTTAAGAAAATGTTTTTGACACTTGTTAAAATTATAGTCAAAGAGCAAGACAGAAAGAAAAGGAAGTCTTTACAAATTCTACTTTTTGGGTAATTTATTTCAATAAGGAATTTTAAATTGAAATTTATTTTTATAAACTAAAATATGTTCAAATGTTCTTGAATAATATATCATAATAGCCTTTGGTTATTATGCTATTTATTATGTATGATTTACTTTATAAATTCAATTAGGTCAAAAAAATCGTTTACAATCGTACATGAGCACCACCGGCAAGCACAATAAATTATGACATCTGCTCTTAATATAAACAGATAAAAACAAGTAAAAGCATTATATTTTGTTATATTGACACTCTCCATAACATTAAAAAAATCATTTAAAAATTTTGTTTAAAAGAGAAAAATTAAAATAAATGTTTTTTTTTAGATTTAAATCGTAAGAAAATGTACCGTGTCTCCTTAAACATGCACTCATAACTTTTAATCCAATATACCGAAATTGCTCATTTTCAATACCAAACTGTCATTATATATATTATATATATAAACATGTGCCATATTCTACTTTCGCAACCACATTTTGTGGCTGCAGCCTGTAGATTCCATTGTAAATATTATTCTTTTTGACACACATCTATCTTATCCAGTTCCGACATTTGTATTTATGCAAATAAAAATAAATAAATAAAAATTAAAATGATGATTTTAATGACGATCATGTGGTAGGAGAGAATTGGCGCTAAACGAAAAATAAACGAAATTAAATTTCAAAAAATACTACTAAAGAGCTTCTGTGGAATTTTGTGTGATTCATAATGATACTTAAATATCATGATGGGAATAATTTAGTCTGTCTAAACCAAAACAAAAACAAAGAAATTAATAACAAAAACTTGTCAAACTGCTGTTATTCTAATGAAAAAGATGAGTATTTTTAATTGATCGTCTTTGTTGGCCAACTCTATATGTCTCGGCTAATTTAGCAATAACTTCTTTTTATGTAAAACTACAGAATAAGATCGTTCGTTGTATGTGTTATTTTTTTTTGTAAAATAATGATGGATGTGTCAGAACTTAAGGTTAAAATCTAATTATATTTTGTTTTTTTTTGCGGTTGTATCTTTTGTTGGAAAGAAATTAATTCAATTAAAAAATATAATTAAATAAAGCCAATTAATAAACTTTAAGATCATGAACGGTAAAAAAAAATAACGGAATTTAAAAATAAAACATTTATCATGGCTGAAAACTGACAATGATTTTAAATTACACTTAACACTAAAACTACCAGTCAGGTTTGACTGATTCTTATAAAAACAACAAATTATCAATTCAATTTTTTTTTAAACAAATTTCTTCTGCTTTATATTATTGGCGAGAAAAATTCAATTACATCAAAGCCAGTCAAAGAAGGGCTGGTAACTTCTAAAAATTTAGTAAAAATACAGTTAGTGTCTGATGTTTATTTCTTTTTTTTAATGTTATCTACATGTATTGAATTTAATACTGCATTAAAAAAAACTATAAATACTAATATAACTTTTTAGATATATAAATAATAAACTTAATACATGCTGTTTTTTTAATGATTCTTTTTAGTTTTTCGACAATAACTTTTTTCACACTGGTCCATTGATAATACTAAAAGTATATAAATTTTTTTATAATTTAAATTTCTTTTATAGCTTTAGAAATATGTTTAACTCTAGAACTGCAGTGGCTCTAATTAATTCTAATTTGTACCACTCTGTATTCAACGAAGTTATGACTTTGTGTGGATCTTATGAAACGAACAAAAATCATTGATCTTGAATCATGAATAATTTGTAGAGGTTAATCATAAAAACGACCCATAAACTCATAAAACTGAGCAAAGTAAAATATTTGTGCAGAGCGTGCATTTGGAAATTTTTGTACATTAGTAGGAATTGTCGTAAATAATAAATTTAATACTAATACTTTATCATGAAAAATTTTTTACTACTCTTTTGTAGCTCTTAAACAGACTACTGCAGGCATAAAAAATTTCACAATGAAAAGTATATTCCTTGAATAAGTAATACCTTTCCTTAAAAAAGCACCTCTTTTTCAAAAAGTACCTTTTCTTAAAAATTTTCTTTTTCTCAAAAAAGTATCTCATTTAAAAAGGTGCATTTCCTTCATAAAGTTCCTTAAAATATTATATTTTCTTAAGAAAGTAAATTTTCTCAAAAATTTTATTTGCTTAAAAAGTACTATTTCTAAAACAAGTACTCTTTCTAAAATAAGTAATTTTTCATTAAAAATTATCTCTCTCCTTAAAAACGTATGATTTCTTAAAAAATTATATTTTCTTAAAAAAGTAAATTTTCTTAAAAATAGGTACATATTCTTACAAAATTACTTTTACTTTAAAAAGTATCTTTTCTTAAAAATACATTTTTTAGAAATGTACCTTTTCCTAAAACAAGTACCTTTTCCTTATAAAAGTCGATTTCGTTAGAAAGTACCTTTTCTTAAAAAAGTACATTTAAAAAAACCTTTTCTTAAAAAAGTACTTTTAAAAAAACCTTGTTTACGTGAGCGTTAAAGGGGACCCACCGTATTCAGCTGATGTCGGACTAAAATGGATGTTGACAACCAGAGTGCGCTGTGGTTATTTAAGTCTTTCCTTAGTGACATTCGCTTTTAAATTCGTTCTTAATTCTAAATTTCTAACCGCGACTTTGATTTCGTTTTTTAATCGTTTTTTGACTCTTCAACCTTCAGGATCGTGTTTTTGGTGTTAAATTGTAATGAATTTTTTTTTGTATCTACATGTATCTTGTATCGCTATATTGGAAAAAATTAAAGGGAGAGTAATCTTGATATGAATTTGAATTTTGTAGAAAAACCTTAATTTTTGTGTTTTATTTTACTATTTTTTGGTAGCCATAGCTTGCTTGTTGGTTCCACAGTTCTCGGAAAACCAACCCCCATTTCTGCTTGTGAAATGTTTAAACCTTTTCTTAAAAAGTACCTATTCTTAAAAAAGTACACTTTCTTAAAAAAGTACTTTTTCTTAAACAAAAAACTATTCTTCAAAAAGTATCTTTTATTAAAAAAAATAATATTTTCTTAACAGACTACCTTTTCTTAAAAAGTTACTTTTCTTAAAAAAGTACACTTTCTTAAAAAAGTACTTTTTCTTAAAACAAAAATCTATTCTTCAAAAAGTATCTTTTATTAAAAAAAGTATATTTTCTTAACAGAGTACCTTTTCTTAAAAAGTTATTTTTGTTAAAAAAAGAACCCTCTGTTAAAAAACTACATTTTCCTATAAAAGTACCTTTTTTAAAATAAATAAATAAATTTTCTTAAAAAATTACATTTTATTAAAAAATTAACTTTTCTTAAACAAGTACCTTTTCTTAAAAAAGTAAATTTTCTCAAAAAAAGTACATTTTCTTAAAAAAGTATCTGCTCTTAAAAAGTACCTTTTCTTAAAACAGTATATTTTTTTTAACAAAGTACATTTTCTGAAATACTTTTTCTTAAAAAAGTACATTTTCTAAAAAAAAATTTTTCTTAATAAATACCCTTTTTCTTATAAAAGTACCATTATTTAAGAAAATTAAATTTTCTTAAAAAATTAAATTTTCTTAAAAAATACATTTTCTTAACAAGTGACTTTTCTTAAAAAAGAAAATTTTTTTAAAAAAAACTTTTCTTAAAAATTAAATTTGTAAAAAAAAATAACTTTTTTAAAAAATTATATTTCTTTAAAAAGTACCTCTTTTTTATAAAAAACCTCTTCTTAAAAAGGTGCTTTTTCTTTTCAAAGTAACTTTTCTTAAAAAATACATCTATAATATTGATAGGCTAGGCGATTTCTTGTGACTGATGTTTTGTTCTACAGTTTTATTCCGATTTTGACCAAACGTATATTATTTGAAAGGTATTTCTTTTTAGCCGATTCGCAGATTTACAGATTTTTAAATTTTTTCCTTTATTTTGAGTAAATTGCAATTAAAGTTGTTACTAACACATACATAAAATTATACAATGCTATGTATGTGTTTATTAAATTTGTTAATGTGTTTGTAATAAAAATGAGTTTGTTTTTTGTGTTGATTTGTGAATTGTCTATAATTTATTAGCATACTTTTAGGGTCTTTATTTAATGAAAAAATAAAATTTCCTAGAATTTGCGTTCGAATTTCGTGGGCTGGAATCTGCTAGTTTACTTTAAACGATTCAATTTTCTTTAACATCACATTTTGTTAAAAAAGTGCTTTTACTGTAAAAAATAACTTTTCTTTGAAAACTACTTCCTCTTAAAAAGCATCATTTCTTTAAACATCCTTTCTTAAAAAGTATATTTTCTCAAAAAGTGCATTATCTTATAAAAGTAAATTTTCTTAAAGAAGTTCGTATTCTTAAAATATTACTTTTTCTTTTAAAAATACCTTTTTTTAAAGAACATTTTCTTAAAAAGTAAATTTTCTTAGAAAAACACATTTTCTTAAAATATTAACTTTCCTTAGGAATTTTTTAAGTAACATTTCTTAAAAGAGCACTTTTTCTATAAAAAGTATCTCTTCTTAAAACGGTACGTTTTTAAAGTAATTTTTCTTAAAAAATATATTTTCTTAAAAGTACATTTTCTTAAAAAATTTAGCTTTTTAGAAGGGTCTTTTCTTGACAAGGCAGTTTATAAAGTATATTTTCTTCAAAATACTTATTCTTAAATGGTACATTTGCCTAAAAAGTACCTTCTATAAAAAAAGTACCTTTTATAAAAAGCACCTTTTCTCTTTAAAAAGTACCTTTTCTTAAAAAGTACCTTTCCTTAAAAAGTACCTTTTGTTAAAAAAAAGTACCTTTTGTTAAAAAAGTACCTTTTGTTAAAAAAAAATATTTCTTAATATATTGACTTTCCTCAGGAATTTTTTAAGTAACATTTCTTAAAGGAGCACTTTTTCTTTAAAAAGTATCTCTTCTTAAAATGGTACTTTTTTAAAGTAATTTTTCTTAAAAAATATCTTTTCTTAAAAAGTACATTTTCTTAAAAAATGTACCTTTTTTCTTTTAGAAGGGTCTTTTCTTGACAAAGTAGTTCATAAAGTATATTTTCTTCAAAATACTTATTCTTAAATGGTACATTTTCCTAAAAAGTACCTTCTATAAAAAAGTAAATTTTCTCTTTAAAAAAGTACCTTTTATTAAAAAAAAGTACCTTGTCTTAAAAAACAGCACCTCTTATAAAAAGTAGCTTTTCTCTTAAAAAGGTACATATTCTTAAAAAAAGTTAATTTTCTTAAAAAAGTACCTTTTCTCTTCAGAAAGTACCTTTTGTTAAAAAATTACCTTGTCTTAAAAAAGTGCCTTATCTTAAAAAAGTGACTTTTCTTAAAAAGGTACCTTTTATAAAATAGTATTTTTTAAAAAAAGTACCTTTTCTAATAAGTACATTTTCTCTTAAAACAGTACATTTTCTTAAAAAAGTTAATTTTCTTAAATAAGTACCTTTTCTATTAAAAAAGTGCCTTTTGTTAAAAAAGTACCTTGTCTTAAAAAAGGTGCCTTACCCCAAAAAGTGCCTTTTCTGAAAAAGGTGCCTTATCTTAAAAAGTGCCCTTTCTTAAAAAAGTGCCTTTACTTAAAAACAACCTTTTATAAAATAGTACCTTTTACAAAATAGTACCTTTTATAAAAAAGTAGATTTTATAAAACGGTACCTTTTATAAAAAGTACATTTTCTCTTAAAAAAGTATATTTTCTTAAAAAGTTAATTTTCTTAAAGGAGTACCTTCTCTCTTAAAAAAGTAATTTTTGTCAAAAAAATATCTTTCTTAAAAAGGTGTCTTTTCTTAAAAAGGTGCCTTTACTTAAAAAAGAACCTTTTATAAAAAATACCTTTTATAAAAAAGTACATTTTATAGAACAGTACATTTTATAAAAAAGTATATTTTATAAAAAGTACCTTTTCTCTTAAAAAAGCACAATTTCTTAAAAAGGTCAATTTTCTTTAAAATAAAGTACCTTTTCTCTTAAAAAAAGTACTTTCTGTTAAAAAAAAGTACATTGTCTTAAAAAAGTGTCTTATTTTAAAAAAGTGTATTTCTAAAAAAAGTGCCTTCTCTTAAAAAAGTGCCTTTTATAAAAGAATACTTTTTATAAAAAGTACTTTTCATAAATAAGTACCTTTTCTAAAAAGTACCGTTTCTGCTGAAAGTAAATTTTCTTAAAAAAGTTAATTTTCTTAGAAAAGTACCTTTTCTCTTAAAAAAAGTAACTTTCTTAAAAAGTAATTTAAAAAAGTGTATTTTAAAAAATCGGTGAAAGGAATCAGGTTTAAAGATAATTACGTTGTAATGCAATTTTCAGATAGAAATTAATTCTTTGTATCAAAAAAAACATCATTGTTTTTATAAAAACACAATTTGTAAGAAATTATAATAAATACTGGTGAAAATAGAAAATCCATTAACTTTAAATTTAAATAGTATTACAATTTGAAGGTTAATTACACAGTGCAACAGTCCGGAAATTGTTGTACAGTGTTATTAATATTTTTATTAAAAACAAAAACAAAAAAACAGAAAGATCCGAATTCAAAAAAGGGTTTTAAGCATATTTGATTTGGGGTAAGGTAGGAAAAGTTTACATCTGACTTTAAAAAGAAAAAACCAGGAACATTTTATAATTATTTCTATAAACCATTTTGAAGTGCTTTAATTACATTTTCCATTCTATCCCAAAAATAATTACCACATTACCTCAATTTTGCTATTTTCAATTGGTTTATTGGACTAAAAGAATTTAAAAATAACAAAAACTTTTGTAGAACCTTTAAGTTAAGAATAAAAAAAAATTTATTTTTATCGCTTTTAAATTTTGTTTTTTTCAGTTCTCCAAATTGAGAATCTAACTCTGGCTATGGTTTTTAATTAAATTTAATGTATCCACATTTACACGCATTGTTTTTTCTTTTTTGTTGAAGACTTTGGCCGAATTTGCTTATTTGCAATATCAAATAGCTAAAAATACTGAAAATTTAACTACAAAAAAATGTATTTAATGTTTACATATTAAATTATTTCCAAAGTGCTGCCATCCTCTTAATTATTGTTGTTGAAAAATATTTTTTTATAAACATTTAACTAATAGGAAAAATCCATCTGCTTTTATTCTCTAATAAATAAATAAATTTTGCCCACATGATACTTGATTAAACAAATGAAAAATAGCAATTTTGCACAATTATTTTTAGTTTGGTGTTAATAAACAAATTGTGTATTAAAACTTTATGCCATATATTATTCAAAGACTTTAGAAAAGTACTCGACTGAACTGTAACAGATGTTGAATTAAATAAAAAAAAAAATAATAATAAAAAATTTATCAAAATAAGAAAGACTAGAAAAAATTATTTTTCAAAATTAGTTTTTCTTTATTAGGAAATAACTAAAAATTAATTCAAATAATTCCATTAAATTAGAATTAAATTTTATTTACTTAGATCGATTGGGTTGGATCAAAGTCGTATATTGGAAAGAAAATTTATTTGTGAAAATATCTATTTAACATAAAACAATCTTAAAGACGCTTAAGACGGTATGATGATAGAATTTCAACAATAAGGTGTGAATTATATGCTCAAATAATTAAAATAACAACAAGAAAATGTTCTCAGAAAAAATTTTTAAGTTTTCATGTAAAAATAAATTAAACAACATTCTTTTTGAAAAGTGAACAACAACTATCAATTGGCTTTAATAGAAGAATGAGCTCATACTTCAAAAATAATAGGGATGTTTTACAATAAATTAGATATCACATGGAATACGAGTAAGCATATAAAAGTTGACTAACCAAACTAATAAATATTGAAGTAGTTTTTGAAACAAACAGGAAATCTTGTAAATTAAGCAACAAGACAGTAAACTAAAATTGATATATTAAGTAGACTTTTCCTCGTAATAAATGGAATTGCAAATAACTACGAGTGTTGTTACTCGTATACTCGTACTCGCATGTTTTGAGAAACTCCCTTAAATTGAGCAACATCAATTGCTTGTGCTTGAAAGCAATTCCAACATAGTAAGATGATGAAGTTAATTTATGGATGCATTGTAGAAAACTAATCAAATATAATGTTAAATACACTTAAAAAAATAACTTAAGTATATATAAAAATAAATTAAATGAACTAGTTCCGTTAACAAATATTTAGTAAAAGGTTTTTTAATTTACATACATTTCGACTGCGTTACAATATTTACTAAAAATCAAAAAAAAAAAAAAAAAAATTTTAACTAAGGCCGAGTTTTTAAGTAAATTGAACTTAGTTTACTAAAACTCACGATTCTTACCGCTTTAACCAAATAGTTTGAAGTTTAACTCAACTAACTATAACTGACTTCCCAAAAACTCTAGCTAGTTTAATAGTTTTTATACCCTATACAACTATGTGCTCAGGTTATAATGAGTTTGTGCTGATGTTTATAACTACCAAAATGTTTCACCTAGAACTGTCTTTTATTATACCGATCGGCTCATTTTCTGAGTTGATTTAGCGACTTCCGCGCATCTGTCCGTCTATGTAAACTATATATGTCCACGTCCTGTGCACTCAACGTGCATTTGTTTTTGTAACAGCACTCAGGAATAGGCAGTGTATTCTAATACACACATACAACACTCAGCACCAAGCAATAGAAAATACACGAACAATTTTGTCTTTTTCGTTTTTTGTTGTTTTTTCTTGCTTATACTAAAGAGCTAAACAAGAACACTTTCGTATGCTTTGTTGGTACACATTAGTGACCGAGATATTCAATGTAGATTTTGTTGTTGTCTAACGAATGATTCCGTTTAAAAAATAGTTTTCAGTTGTGAATTAAAAAGCACTTGGAAAAATCATTGTAAGTCTTAAGTTTAAAATTCAGATTATTACTTTACAAAATGTATTCAGACGAGAAGTGGAAAAGCGATTTTTGTTTCACTTATAACTTTAAGGCTGAAGCAGAATGCTTCCAAATTATTCAGACTAACACAAAATATCATATTGAAAAGCATTTTAAGATATTTCATTTCATATAAAATCTTTTCTTTTTATTTCGATGTACATGTAGGGAATAAACATATGAAAAAAATTTGTTTTCTTTATATATATTAGTGTTTGCACTTTCATAAGAAACTTGTGGGCATCCCTGATGTAAACCTTTCAATCAAACTACAGGTCGCAAATATGAATATATTTTGGTGAAATTTGGTATACAAGCTTTTATTGACCTCAGAACGAACATTATTTAAAGTGGTGAAAATCGGTGGGTATTCAGACCCAATACCCATGCAAATGACATCTATGTAAGATTCAGATTATCATATAGATCTCGGACAAATTGAGGTTGTGTGTGTTTATTACACCCATTCATCAGTAGTCTAAAAATAAACCCTGTAGGAAATTTTTTGTCATAGCCCCCATATAGAGCTGCTTTCCGATCTGCACTTAAATCTATCAAAAAGCAAAAATATTGCACAGATTTTTCTCAAATTTGGTGTGCATATGTTTAATTTATTTTTTTAATATAGCTTCCGATATGAACTTTTTCATATTCGAAGACAAAAAAGTTAATAACATTGCCACTAAAATTTGGTTTCTATATCCAAAAATTCTCGAAAAAATCACCTGAATTTCAGAATCACTTTCTGATTCGATTTAACGATGTCCGTCCGTCTGTGTGTCCTTGAAAGCTTGTAATCAAACTGCAGGTCGCAAATATGAATATATTTTGATGAAATTCGGTCCATAAGCTTTTATCGGCCATAGGATGAACGATATTGAAATTGGTGAAAATCGGTCCATGTTCAGACCTAGCCCCCATACAAATGACCCCTATGAAATCGACTTAAATTGCCATAAGATCCAAATTATCATATAAATCTTAGTCAAATTGGTTTTGTATGTGTTTATTACATTCATTAATCAGTAGTCCAAAAATGATCCCTATGGGGCAACTCTAAGTCATAGGCCCCATATAGAGCTGCTTCCCCATCTTCACTTAAATCTATCAAAAAACAAAAATATTGCACTGATTCTTCTCAAATTTTGTTTCTATATATTTTTGCAAAATACAAGAGACCTTACCAAACATGGCCTGGATCCGTCGATTTTTGGGCCTAGTCCCCATATATATTCATATCTGCAGCCAAAAAAATTAATAAAAATCCCACTCAAATTTGGTTTATGCTTATTTTCTATATCCAGTTAGTTGGGCCTGAGATATAGGGTCTCTAAACGCATGGTACTTGTTTAAAATAAATAAAAGTGTTTTTATTTCGAAAAATTGTTTTTCACTAAATCCATTCAAAAGATGAATTCATTCCCAAACTGTCACTTTTATTGATTCGAAATGAGAAGTAAGTAAGTACGAATTTCCTTACTCCAAAGATATTCCAAAATTGTCAACATAAAGTTATTATGAAACAATCATATCAAAAAAATTTAAAAAAAATTTTTAATTGCGGAAATAAAAATTAAAATTGAGAATAGTGATTTCGAGAAATCAAGTCACTAAATACTTTTTCTTAAAAAAGTACATTTTCTTCAAAAAGTATATTTTATTCAAAAAGTACATTTTCATAAAAAAGCAATTTTTAAAAAAGTACCTTTTCTTATAAAAGTACCTTTTCTTATAAAAGTACCTTTTCTTATAAAAGTACCTTTTCTTATAAAATTACACTTTCTTAAAAAAGTACCTTTTCTTATAGAAGTACCTTTTCTTATAAAAGTACCTTTTCTTATAAAAGTACCTTTTCTTATAAAAGTATATTTTTTTTATAAAAGTACCTTTTCATATAAAAGTATCTTTTCTTATAAAAGTACCTTTTCTAATAAAAGTACTTTATCTTATAAAAGTATCTTTTCTTATCAA
Source organism: Cordilura impudica (assembly GCA_963682025.1). Taxonomy (NCBI): domain Eukaryota; kingdom Metazoa; phylum Arthropoda; class Insecta; order Diptera; family Scathophagidae; genus Cordilura; species Cordilura impudica. The sequence continues at coordinate 25,341,784 of OY821517.1, forward strand.
AGTACCTTTTCTTAAATAAGTTTCTTTTCTTAGAAAAACTCTTCTTAGAGCTTTTTATTAAAAAATTACCCTTTCTTGAAGAAAGTACATTTTCTTTAAAAAGTGTATTTTCTCAAAAAGTGATATTCCTTTAAATGTTTCTTAAAAAAAGTAAATTTTTAAAAAAAAAAAAGTACTTTTTCTATAAAAGTACGTTATCTTAAAAAATTACTTTTCATTTTAAGTGTAGCTTCCCTTAAGCAAGTACCGTTTCTTAAAAAAAACATTAAATTTTCGAAAACACTTATCTTTTTCTAAAAAAAACTATTTTTTTTTCTTTAAAAAGTTGTAAACGAATCATTCATTTTTGAATTAATTCGCGAATCATTCATTCACTGAATTGGTAAAATTTTTAATTAATTATTTTCGTCAAAAAACGAATTGAATGAAATTTGAATCAATTCATTTGAATATAGCAAACATGAATTGCAATTCATTTCCAATTCAAATGCAAAATGAATTGCGATTCATTTTTAACTCAAACAACAAACAACAACAAATTGAATTTGAATTAATTCAAATGAATTGAATCAATTTGAATTGAATTTGAATTAATTCAAATGAGTTAGAAAAATTAATTGCAATTCATTTCCAATTCATTTGAATTAATTCAAATGAACTCGAAAAATTAATGTGCAATTTATTTCCAATTTATTTGAATTGAATTGATTTTGAAAAAAGACTACTGTAAATAAATGTTAAGAAGCATTAATCCCGTTTTGTTATTCAACTCATTTTATTATATCAAAGACAGAATTACTCTCATTTCGGATATCACCTAAAGTGTTTGTCATTGAATGTTCGTGGGTCACAAAATTTCATTAATTATTAATAGATTTTAAATGTTAAATATGTCTTGTTATTCAGAGTATGTCAAAAGCGAAATAAGTATTACTTGAAGAAACAAATTCCAAACACCACGTTTACTTCAATTGAATGCAATTCATTTTTGATTTGATAAATATGAATTACAAGTTATTTTTGTAATTTATTTGAATTAATTCAAAATCAATTCAATTCAAATGAATTGGAAATGAATTGCAATTCGTTTTTCTAACTCATTTGAATTAATTCAAAATTAATTCAATTCAAATGAATTGGACATGAATTGCAATTCATTTTGCCAATTCATTTGAATTTGCAAAAATGAATTTCAGTTCATTTCAAAATTCATTCATTTCAAATTTCATTCAATTCTTTTTTTTTATTTGGTGAAACGAATTTATTAAAAATTTAGCTAATTCGTAATGAGTTGAAATCAAAAAAGAATGATTCATTTACAACTCTGAAACCCGATAAAATTTGAAATTGTAAAAATTAACACAAAATATTAAATTTTAATCAAAAGATTTTTTTATTCGAAAGAATAAAGAATAAGTACATTTTCTTCAAAAAATAACCTTTTCTTTAAAAAGTAAATTTTCTTAGATAAGTACTTTTCCTTTCAAAATTACATCTTCTTAAAAAACAACCTTTTATTAAAGAAGTAAATTTTCATAAAAAAAAATTTTTTCGTAAAAAGTAACTTTTTTGAAAATGTATATTTTATTAAAATAAAAATTTTTTTTTAAAGTTTTCTTAAAAAATGTATATAAAACCTGAACTGGGATTAAGGTAAATAAAAATAGTTTCTGATATTTATCAAGTATTTTACCAACAATTTTTATCAGTGTTTATTTAATACGAAGGGCCAACTAGACCATACTATGCAGTACTCTTATATATTCAAAATTCATTTGATCACTCCTTCTGTTAAACAAAAGCATGTGAATCATACGTACAATCCCTTAAAATGATACCACATGAGTATGTGTTTTCATATCAAACACATAAAAGTGGTGGCGGTAAACCACACCTTTTAACAAGCTAATTGACTAAATAAAAAAAAACCATCCATCCATTTGACTATCATCTGTTCGTCTGTCTGGTTACATTTCCATAAAATAAATAATGAGAGACACCACGTTCATAAAACATGAAACTATAGCAAACAAATGCATGTGTGGCCCTTTTATTTGTCAAAGACTTAAACCTGTAGCCTTTATAAATAAACTGAGTATGAACAAGAAATTTGATACAATTTATATTGTTTGTTTTCGTACATGTTCAAAAATAAAATAAATAAAAAAAATATTAATGTATTTTATATGAAAGAGAAGAATATCATCTCAGACACATGTTTTTACATAAAAGGATCAATTAATGTTTTCAAAAGGGTTAAGATCAAGTGTTTGTTCGTTTAAATCTTCGTATTCCAGTCAAATAAGCGGGTCCATTATCTTGATATCCAAAACATTTTAAATTCTAAACAAAAGACATAAAAGGCTTTTGTTTGATATTTATTATTAATGTTTTTCCAAATGTATTAACTAATAGTGGTGGTCATTTGTCAATATAGTGTTACGATTAGCTTTTTTTGTAACTCAAAAAAATATTGAAATTTTTGAATTTGTGAAATAACATTGATTTCAAAGAAAAACCCACCCTTCTAGTACCATTAATCGAAAGTCATGATTTATTATTTGAATAATTATATATTTTTATACATTGTGGTTGTTTCTTTTCAATGTCAAAAAGTCAGGGTTTTTTATTATTTTATTTTAAAAATCATTATCGTTGCATGACGATTTCACTTAATATAAGATGGTCAAGAATTTGGGTTGATTTGGGTCATCTCTCGTGTGTTCAAGAATTGATAATGAAGGCCGTTTGCCTTGAGCTTAATAATTGTTTTTATAAAAAAAAAAGAAAAACAAATAAAACTTAAAAACATGCTTAAAAATATTAAACTAAAACAAAAACCTAAAGTTAGTTAAATTTCAAAATATTTAGTTATTAATGTAAGCATTTAAATAGTTTACAAGCTAAATGAGAAGCACGGTGTAAAAATAATATAGTATGCCCTGATATTTATTGATTTAAAAGGTAAAAAAAACAGAATTTTAAGACAAGATCAGTATTTTGAATAAGTGTTTAAAGATGATTAAATCGTTGAATTAATTTAGAGGATTACAAAAACAAAATTGTATTTCCGATAAAAAATTTGTGCCAATTAATAATAACAGTTGATATCTTCTGATTTCAGATCACTTTTCTAGGCAAAAATTTTTGGACACTTTTTACTGCTTAAGTTTAAAAAAGACTATATGTTATAAAAACTGGTTTCTTTTTTGTTTTACGTCTAGGATGGGTACGTTCATTGCTTGGAAAATAAATACCAATCATTTTGGTAGAAATTGTGGTAAGGAAAATTTTAACAAATTTTAAGAGGATCAAAAAAAATTTACACAATTTGAAAAAAAGAGTACCCTTCTTTCTGGTATTACGTTTATATTAATATCTGGACTTAATGCAAACTATTGAAAAATTAAATAATTTGATAAACTTAATACTAAACTACAACAAACGCAGCGAATTTTTAGCATATTTTTTAGAGGTGTCTTCATATTTTAGGCCATATCGTGGCAAAATAATGGCCGATTTACCCCATTTTAAGTACCAATCTGCCCGAAATAATCGCGCACAATATTTTGCTAAGTTTACCCAGGTAACTGAGTTATATTGAGAATGAGCGTGATTTCAATAGGCAGACGGACAGACGGGCATCGCTATGTCACTTCGAATTGTCATAAGGATCAGGAAGATATATAATTTATGGTAGTGTTGGGCATTCCAGATCTTTTTAATTATTTTAAAAAACTAGTTCGTTCTTATAGTTGAATCGTTTTTTTTTTGAACTTTTGTTTTTTTAAGGTCCTTAGGCTAATCCTGGAGACGACTAAACTACCCCAGCCGTCGATCAAATCCCCGTTACACTATGTTGCACGAACTAGTTCAATAAAAATTGTGTGAGCTACAGCAATCAAAACAAGATGAGTGTGCGCAATATATTTTGTTTTAAGAAACGTATACGTAAAGGTGAGTAAATAAAAGGTTTTCCAATAAGAGTGATATGATTTCTTAAAAAAAAAAACACACTAATTTTAAGGAAATTGAAATGTTTTTTATTTAATGTGAAGTACAATCGATACAATTAAGTTCTGAATAAAACATCATTCAAATGGCCTCCACGACTTCTTCTGCAGGAACGACTTCGATGAACCCAATTTTCGAGCACTTTTTCCACCAAATCAAGTCGTACATCATAAATAACACGTTCAATATTGACTTGTAAAGCTTGAAGAGAGTTTGGTTTATTCTTAAAGACCATTGACTTCAAATAACCCCACAAGAAATAGTCTAATGGTGTTAAATTACAACTTCTTGAAGCCAATTCAATATCACAATTTCTTGAAATAATCGAATCTCCAAACTTTTCTAGCAATAATTCAATTGTTGCACTTGCTGTGTGGCACGCAGCCTCTTCTTGTTGGAACCAAATGTTGTCAAGATCAACTTCTTCCAATTTCGGCCATAAAAACTTGGTTATCATCGATCTATACCGATCTCCATTGACAGTAAAGGTATTACCAGCTTCGTTTCGAAAAAAAAATACTGACCGATGTTTGCACCAGACCAAAAATCACACCAAACTGTCAATTTAGGTGAATGTAATGGTTTTTCATGAATAATTTGTGGATTTTCTTCGCACCAGAATCGACAGTTTTGTTTATTTACCGCACCATTCAGATGAAAGTGAGCCTTATCGGAGAAGATGATTTTCTTAAAAAAATCGTTATTGTTTTCAAGTTGTTCTAAGGCAAAATCAGCATATTCACGACGTTTACGGTGGTCTAATGGCTTCAATTCTTGAGTGAGAACAATTTTATATGAATGCAAACCCAAATTCTTTTTCTAAATCCGCCAGGTTGTGGTTTGAGATAGTCCCAATTTTTGAGAACGTCTTGGAATCGAAAAATTGCTGTCTTCAGCAACACTTGCCTGAACGGCAGCAATATTTTCATTACTTCGAGCGTTTCTTTGTCTTATTGGCACTTGAACATTATGTAAAGAAAATGTATACTCAAAATTTTCAACAATTCGACGAATAGCGAGCACACTTGGACGATTAGTACGACCATAAAATGGCAAAAGCGCATGAAAAGTTGCAATTGGAGAACGATTATTTTGATTATAAAACTGAATAATTTGTAAACGTTGTTCTTGCGTATATCTCACCATGATGAAATTGTAAACATTACTAAATACAATGAAATAAAAAATGACAGATCATGACATATTACAAATGGCCGAAAAGTCAGTTAAAAATCATATCATTCCTATTGGAAAACCCGATATAACAAAATAATAATTTTCAATGCTAATGCTTTTTTATTATTTAAATCTTAGAATAGCAAAAGTCCAGAACATAGACGAACCCATAACATAATCAATGGAGAACTTAAGAATTTTGATGTGTAAACATCTATAGCGCAGGGGGGTAAATTTCTATTTCACAATACAATCACAAAAACAGCGTACATGTGAGAGTCACATCTTACGCGTAAGATGTGACCATTAAGACAAATCGGTATGACTTATGATTGTTTGGTGAAAAAATTATTATATGAAATAACCTTTTTGTCGCCTGCATTTTATTTATTACCAGATGTTTACACATCTCCCCTGTGATCGGACTCACATTATTTTTTTATATTATAATACTTCTACACAAATTAAAGTACTTCCTTAATTGAAATCCCTTGATTAAAAAAATTTTTTCACATAATAAATTAAATTTATATGAACTTAGGCATTGTTATAAGCTTGTTGCCGATATGAAAAATGTTCCTATTGGAGCTTATATTTATATGGAGACTAGATCAAAAAATGGGAGGATCATGACCATATATAGTAAAGTAAAATCATTTATTTTTCTCAAAAAACAATATTTAACCAAATTTGACAAGGAAATTGTAAATATTTATTGCTTTTATAGATTTAAGTGAAGATCGGTAAGTAGGATATTATGGGGATTATGACTATATATGGTCCTACGTGTAATAAACGCATATAAACCAAATTTTAAGTCGGACTCATATGACCCATTTTTATTGGGACTAGGTCTGAACATGTAGCGATTTTCACAAATTCCAATAACGTTCGTGCTATCACTAACAAAATATTATATCAAACATTTCATCAAAGTAAATTCATATTTGAGCCCTGTAGATTGATTACAAGTTTTTACATGGACATACGTACAGATAGCTAGATCGGCGGACATTTGCTAAATCGACTGAGAAAATGATTCTGAGTAGATCGGTACATATAATAAAAGATGGGTTTAAGTTAAGTATTTTTGGTAGGGTATAAAAGTCTAAAATACCCAAAATTCCTTCCCAAGTAACTGAAAACTAATGGTGGACCCCCATTATTACCCAAAGATTCCACAATTCCTGAACTTCCTCGATTTATAAATAATATATAAAAATACGTAAAATTTTTAATATAAATAAAAATTAAATAAAAAGAAAATAAAAGTAAAAAATTAATACAAAATTAAGTTTACAAAAACAACATATATGTAATCTAACCCACAAAAACAAAGTTATTATTAAAAATATTTCTTTTCTTTTGAATCTCTCCATGACTAGGACTTTGCGTGACTAATTTTTGGTCACTACAAGTCTATGGACGAAGTTTCAGAGTAATTGGATGAGGGGAAATGGGGTTTAAGTCACTCCGTGATTGTGCGTGACTGTGCGTGACTATCTTTAAGTTAATATTTGGTGACAACAAGTCTGTGGACCACGTTTCAGATTGATTGGATGAGGAGAAATGGGGTTTGAATCACTCCGTGACTGTGCATGACTGAGTGTGACTATCTTAAAATTAATCTTTGGCCACAAAAAGTCTATGGACAAAGTTTCAGATCGATCGCATGAGGGGAAGTGAGATTTTAATCTCTCCATGACTGTGCGTGCCTATGCGTGACTGTGCGTGACTATGTCAGAGTTAATCTTTTTTCACGACAAGTCTATCAACCAAGTTTCAGATCGATCGGATAAGTGCGTGACTATGCATGACAATCCCAAAATTAATCTATAGTCACAACAAAACTATGAGCCAAGTTTCAGATCAACTGGATGAGGGGGTATGGGGTTGCCCCATGGCAGGCAGACACATAAACAGACAGACAGACAGACAGACAGATCGACTGACAGAGAGAGAGTTTGAGTTAAAAGAAAGAGTTTAAAAAATGGCATTCAGTCTTATTAAATAAAAGTAATTATTAACTCTTTCATGACCAACGGGACAAATATATCCCATTTTTATTTTTCTTATATTTTCCACATTTTCCAACCGATTTTTTTAAGCTGATTTGAGTCGACAGAGGATAGTTTTAGCCTTCAGACCATATCAAAAAAGTTGGCACATGTATTCTCACGACCTAAAACGGTGACCCCAAAGTCTGAAAATCATATTTGGATGTCATTAATTCGGACGTTAGTGAACCAAAAACATTAAAATTTTGATATAACATGGCCCACTATTTGTGGTTTTCAGAAACACCAAAATATTTGGAATCGGTTTATTATTCAGCAAAATTCAGTACGGGACATACATATATGTCCAATTGGTCGTCAATGGTAACAAACATATTTTATAGTTTTATATCTATAATATTAATAGGCTAGGCGATTTCTTGTTGACCGATGTTTTGTTCTACCGTTTTATCCCGATTTTGACCAAACGTATATTATTTGAAAGGTATTTCTTTTTAGCCGTTTTGCAGATTTACAGATTTTAAAATTTTTTCCGTTATTTTGAGTAAATTGCATTTAAAGTTGCTACTAACACATACATAAAATTATACAATGCTATGTGTGTGTTTAAAAAAAATCAGTTTTTTTTGCGTTGATTTGAGAATTCGCTATAATTGCTTATGCTCTTTATTTAATGAAAAATTAAATTTCCTAGAATTTGCACTCGAATTTCGAGGGCTGGAAGCTGCTATTTTTATTAAATTAAAAAAAATCCTAACATTTAATCAACAATTAATTAAACTTTAAATAACAAGTAAGAAAATTATAGTCGGTCTAGACCGACTATACGATATCCTATACCATGCGTTTAGAAACCCTATCTCTTAGGCCCAACTAACTGGACATAGAAAATAAGCAAAAACCAAATTTGAGTGGGATTTTTATTAATTTTTTTTGGCTGCAGATATGAAAAAGTTCATATCGGATGCTATATCTATATGGGGACTAGGTCCAAAAATGGACCAATCCTGATCATGTTTGGTAAAGTCTCTTGTATTTTGCAAAAATATATACAAACAAAATTTGAGAAGAATCAGTGCAATATTTTTTGTTTTTAATAGATTTAAGTGAAGATCGGGAAGCAATCTATATATTTTTTTGGACTACTCATTAATGGATGTAATGAACGCACACAAACCCAATTTGAGTAAGATCTATATGACAATTTGGATCTTATGGCAATTTATGTCGATTTCATAGGGGCAATTTGTATGGGGGCTAGGTCTGAACATGGACCGATTCTCACCAATTTCAATAGCGTTCATCCCATGGCCGATAAAAGCTTATATGCCAAATTTCATCAAAATATATTCATATTTGCGACCTGCAGTTTGATTACAAGGTTTACATGGACACACAGACGGACGGACGGGCGGACGGACATTGTTAAATCAACTCAAAAAGTGATTCTGATTCGATCGGTATAATTAAAGATGGGTCTAGGTCAAATATTTTTGGTTGTTACAAACAGCAGCACAAAGTCATTACACCCAAACCACATAGTGGTATAGGGTATAAAAAGACTTAGCAAAAGGTTAATTTTACATATCTCAAAAATACAAAAACAATTATGATTATCTTCGAAGCAATTAAGGTTTTTTTTGTGAAACAAAAAGTTTTTTTACAAAAGGAACATATTCCGTTTGTCCGATTTTCCTTTCCATTTTTAGTACAAACTAAAAAAGTAGTAATTGATTCTCTGTGATCTATATTTAAAGTTATTTATGTAAAAAATAAAAACAAAAATCACTGACTTGCTTTGAGCGGAGTAAATTAGTTGCGCACTAATTTTGACCGTTGACGACCAATGGCATATATATGTCCCATGGATTTTTTCCTTGAAGGAATTGAAAAAAAATATTTTTGACAACACTTTTGTTTAGAAATATTGGGTCGTTAAGTTCGAATCCACAAAAAAAAATTTTCCAGCAGTTTAGGTTTTTGGTTGTGAAAGGGTTAAAACTAAATTAAGAGCAAACATAAAAAAATCGAAAACAATATTTTCAATTAAATATTCTTCCTTTATTTATATATTTTAACAAATTTTGATATTTACATATGAGATCTTATCTTTACATATAGATATTGCAACAAATAATACATAGGATCTTAAGATATTAAATAGTTTTTATATTATTTTTTAATGATTTTTAAAGGAAAATGGGAGGAAAAAACCTTTAAATCGAAAACAATAAAGTTTTAGTTATTACATGAAAAAAAGGAACGAAATGACAAAATGTACTAAAAGACAGAAAGAACTAAAAGAACGAAAGAGTACGAACCAGTTCACATCGTTCAGTAGAAGGAATCGTTCAACTGAACTAATTCGTTCTTGAACTACACAACTATATTTTATGGGGTCACAAATTCATTTTATGAAGTAATAATGGTAGTCTCTAAATATTAATCGCATTCAAGAGATAATCTCACTCCAATTTGATGATTTTGGCTTATTTTCTATGTCCCTCACTGTGGATATCATCCTATGCATTTATGCTGAGAATCTCTCTTGCAATTCATGGTGGTGTAGTTGGTCTAAGAGTTACTATAGATTTTTAATTGTTTTTTTTTTTTTTTGCAAAATGTTTTATCAATCTTATCTTCAGTTTTTCTCTCCAATGATTCTCATTGTCTTTATAGGTTTTGAGGTTCCTATCATTATATATTTCGTTACACCCCAAAAAAAAAAACGGGAACGGGTAAATTGTAACCTTACAAAACTAATAAACTGATATTCTTCTATTGAACGGAAGAATAATATTCAAAATGCGTATACACCAAATCTATTACATTACAATACATACATACATACACAAACTTAGGCAAAAAAAAAACATATGGGCATTTCCGTGGTTACGCACGTCTTCAGTATGAATAACAACAAAGAATAAATTATTTTTTTTTCTTGCTTGGATATCACTTTAGTAGCACTATATTTACTATAATATCTGGGTGCTGTCGACGTGACAGAACGTGTCTGCATCCTATATAAACGCAAAAATTCCGAAAATAATGTCACTTTATAAACATAATTTCATAATATGATACGTGACTATTAAAAGTTATTAAAACTTATTAAAATTGTAATATTTTACTTACCATGGTGACTGAGTTAAGCTCTATATTCTTTAAAATAATACAATTTGAATATATTCTTAGATAATATTTTTTTCTTTAACATTTTATATTTCGGTCACGATTAACTTGTCTGTGGAAATGCCCATATTTGATGAAGAGCAAACATGTTGAACTTTTCAAACAATTAAGCAATAGTTGTATACGAAAAATATATCAATTATTATTTATGAATGAATCATTTTGTGCTATAATAAATTAGCATTCAATTAAAATACTCAAACGGAAGCGAGTCATATAAATCGATAGTGTTTTTGTAACAACAAAGTAATATCGTATACAAATAATTTTCAATAATTATAATAATTCCAGTTAAATATTGAAAGGAAAAACAAAATTAACCTGATTTAATTGATTTACAAGAATTATAAGAATGACTAAATAAATACGAGAAAATTATTATTAAACAAAAGTTAATATTAGAGAAAGGGTGACTCCACCCGAAACAAAATGCCTCATGTGAATATAGGTCACAACAGTTTGGTAAATATGTGCTTATATTTGTTTGCTTTATTTAAACTAAAACAATTGATCACAAGCCAGAGTCAGATAAATATCTAAACAAGCATTGAATATATTGAAATTTAAGTTTTATTGGAAATTTTTAAAGCTCTTCTAGTTTTTCAAAAATGGGTGGGATCGGTCGAGGTAATGACATCTCCTTTAAAAAGTAAATACTTGTCCTTACATATCTACAGTGCTTTGATAGCCAGAGGCTTAAAAATTTTTATAAATTAATTAGTTATAAATATACATAGTCGAAACAAAAATGGCCAAGATCGGAAGAGAGGGCGTGGCACTTTCAACACAAAGTCAAATATGTAGAGACCCACGGAAGCAATTACCTTAAAACTTTGCATAAGTCCGTAAATAATGGATTTAAATAGTCATGCAAAATATGGGCAGAATCGTATAAGTGGGCGTGGCACTTACCGTACAAAGTAAATATTTATCATCAAATATGAATCTGAAGTATTATGATAATGAGGATCTTGCAACTTTGCGCTACTTCATAAACAAAAAAGGGGCGAGATTGTACCAATTAGCGTGGCACTTTCCATGCAAATTGAAATAAATGCATTGTTACGAGTCAATAGGTTGTTAATGTGAGTAGTAAGGTAAAAGTTTGGCGGGATCAGTTTAAAGGGCATGGTACTGCCCATGTGGTGTCCAAATATTATGAGCCCTAACCACTACTAATTCGTACACCAGGAATTTTTTAACCGTGTCATATTACCACCTCTGTAATGAAATAATGTTTGCTACACCAACAGAGTTGTATTTAGCTAGAAAATTATTCTGTTTTCTTCAAATTCATTTTAAAAAAAGTTTGAACATACTATTATAACAAAATGTTTTAATGGCCACGAATTAATTCGTTCGTGTTATAAATTTGTCTTAGAAAAACTGTAAGATTTAAAATATAAACAAAAATTAAAATCTAACGTTATATGAATGCCTCACTAGCCAAACCGATTAACTTCACTTTGTGTTTTTTTTTTAAACTTTAAACAAATTTCTCTAATAATAAGGATTAACATCATTAACAACAACTTATTATTAGAGAAATTTGTTTCGTATATAAACAGTTAGGTGCCAATCAAACGCTTTGGATTTAAAGTTTATAAAAGCGGAGTTAATCGATTTGCAAGTGACGCATTCATATAAGAACAAAGAAATGTCAGCGAACAAAAAACACGATCTTTTTCATGCTGTTTCACTTAAATTATGATTACTTGTTAAACAACGATGGCACGTGGTAAGCCGGTTTCTGAAGAAATTAGATTTGTAATTATTGAGTTAGAAATTAAATCAGGCTCAAGATCAAATGTTTTTCATTAAATAAAGAAAAAACAATGGCACTTTTGTTCCAAAAATTGGTTTGTATTCTGTATGACAGGTTATACAGCTGTTTCGGGTCAAGTCACCAACTCTCAATAGCAACCAAAAGCATTAGATAGTTTGTTTGGCAAAAAGTTAAATTCATATACCTTTTGCTGTTTCAGTCCAACAAATATTAAAGGCGAGCCAGATTCTATTCTGGGGGAGGCTGCTTCTTCGTTTGCGACTATGAAAAAATTGGGTGCCACAATTTAAACGAGGCCGTAAGAGCTGTCAGGACGAACACCACAATGATCGACCTCTTGGGTTAGCCACGCCAGAAACGGTAACGAAAATCCATCAAATGGTAGCGGCCGAAGGTGCGTGAGCGAGCTAGAATGATGGGTATTTCCAAAAGTGCAAAAAATCGCATATTGACCGAAAATTTAGAGATGACAAAGCTGTTTGGAAGGTGTGTTCTCAGTTTGCTTACAAAAGAACCGAAACAGCGTCGTGAAGATGTTTCAATAGAGTATTTGGAGATATTTCACCGCAGTAAAGCTGAGTTTTTGCTTCGATTCATAACTATGGATGAGAAATGGGTCAACCAGTTTACACTTGAAATAACAGTCAAAACAGTGGACTGAAATGAAAGAATCATATACAAAGAAGGCAGTCAAGGTTATGTCGTCTGTTTTTTTGGGATGAGGATGGCATAACTTTTGTTTATCTTTAAAAAGGAAAAACAATCAATGGTTAGTATTTGGGTAAGTTGTTGCGGCATGTAAGTGATGAAATAAAGGAAAAGAAGGCCGCATTTGGCAAAAAAGCAAATGCTGTTTCATCAAGACAATACACCAAATCATACATCCAATATTCGGCAATTACATGCATCGGCAATTAAATGCAATTTTAAAATTTTAATTTAAATAATTTTTGTAAATAACATTTCAAAGAAAAGGATTCAAATGGCATGAAAATGTGACAATAGTTTGTTATATGTTTTCTTTTTTTGTATATTTTGATAGCCCCTATTTTTTCAGTAAGAAAGGATAAGTGTCTGGCTGTCGCAAAGCAGTTTCTGTCACATTACAAAATACTTCTTTTTACTATAATTTATTTTAGAATTCATGTTTTTTATAGGTTTCATTAATAAAATAGCTCTTATATTAACTAGAAACAACTGTTTCTTACTTGTCACACAAATAACTTCAGATCAAACATCCTCTAAAATGATATCTGTTTGTTGTCATGTCTGTCACGACTAATTTTTGTTTACAATTATTAATAACAAGAATACTTTCTCACTTTTTCTAATAGTAAATATGTTGTTCAGGTCAGTCTGCATATTTTGTATATTTTTATGCACAATGTAAAACTTTTACTGGATAATATTGGATTAGAAAGATCTCTGAATGTCATGTCTGCCACTATGGAATTAGCTTATTGCGATGGCCAAAATTCATGAATTAAAGTTCAAATTGCTTCATCACGCACCTTATTCGCCAGATTTAGCTGTCTTGGATTATTTTCTACTTTCAAAAATTGAAAAAATGAACCAAGATACTTTCGTAAAATCTTCCATAAAGTGGATGGACACATCTCCATTTGCTGAAAACGGCGCCGAATTGATTGATTTGGGTACAGCTGCTACAGTTTGTTCGGTGCCCATTGTTTGACGCCTTACGAAATGCACATTATCATTAAGAGTAAATGTGGTGCGAAAACGATTCATAGTTATTCGAATTATCTGTTCTGATGGATGATTATGACTTCCATAAAATGCACGAAGTGCACGATAAATTTGACCAACAGAACCAATTATTTTCATAGAAAATATTAAGAATTTGCAAGCGCTGCTCTCATGTAAGTTTATCCATGATGAAATGGCGAACCAAACTAAACAAAAGCAGCTAAAAGCTGTTAAAGCGTTTATCAAATAAAGTAGTGTTACCAAATCAAATCTGTGATCCTCTAAAAAAAAAACAGCACCCTTTATTTAAAAGTGTTTGAAAAAACATTTCAACAACAACAACTCATTATTCCAGAGAAACTGTCGAATGGTTCAGAAAATATAATATACAATTTGTCGAAAAAGAGTGCAAACCACCAAACTGCCCTGAACTTCGCCCAGTGGAAAAATGTTGATCTCATATAAAATCAATACTGAGAAAAACATCCAAGGAAAATAAAACTGTACTTCAGGTGGCACAAAGCAGTTAATAAAATTGGAAGAAATGATGTCCAAAAACTTATGAGTGGCTTACGCATCTACGCATTATCTCACCGTAAATTATAATTTTGTTCTTAATTTGTGATATTAATTTGAATTTTTTTATTTTTAGTTTACAACATACTAATAAATAAAAACGTAAAAATTTTACGTTTACCTTAAAGAAATTTTTTAAAAAATTTAAATTTTATATAAAAAATATAAAAATTATTAAATTGTTCAAATAAGTTCATCGAATATATGTTTCTTTGTCCAATTATATTATATAAAAACCAGGAAAAATAATATTTAATGATAGACTTTGTTTTTTGTTTTTTGTATTAAAATAAAAAAATAACTTTTCCATTTAGAACGTGACGGATGTGTGTTCTAATTTCTTTGTGTTCAAAAAAAAAAAAAAACACAATTATTTATACTTTAGTTATAGTTATAAAATAAATAGCAGTTCAACAGTATAAAATGCATTGATTACATTCTGAAGCCATTCACAGTTAAAATCAGCCATGCACATTTATTGCGCTATAATATTGAAATTTCATAAAATCTGTGTGAGAGTTACGCAATTCAATTAATTTCCTTAATGCAATGCTTCATTGATTATTGACTATTATTACGTTTAAGGTTTTTTTTTGTTTTTTATAAATCTACATAGATTATTATTTTTCCCTGTTGCATCAATTTCGTTGGTATTATATTAAAGCTTATTATAATTTTATTTTGACAGTCTGTTTCAATGTCTAGACTTGCTGATAATTTTTCTAAACTATCGCTAGATCTATTCTAGATTTTGTTTAACATTTTTCAAAATAAGCTGTCATGTCATGTCAAAATGTTTTACTCCTGCTTATTAAATTTGAAATATTTACTGTTGTTTTTTGGTTTTCTCATTTTTATTTAATTATGAAAGCCTGTCACATGCCATGCCAATAACCTACCACCATATCTCTGCTAGTAGCGGTTTCCAGCCATTGTTTTTCTTTTCGAGATTATTTTCTAAAGATAAATATTTTGCTATTGTGATGATTATTGTATTTTATTCTCATAAGTTAAGTAATTGTAGGGTTTTATTACTAACTTTATTAATACATTCCAATTAATTTGCATATAAAAATGACACATCATAAAAATATTTTTTATTATTTCTATAATATAATAAACGCCTTAGGCAATATCCAAAAATGTTTTTATACCGTGCAGAGTGTATAAATAAGTTTGTCATTCCGTTTGTAATAATTTAAAAAAATCTGGACCCCATTAAATATATATGTTCTTCATCACTATAGCAAGTATAGTTGATATAGCCGTGTCCGTCTGTCCGTCTGTGGAAATTAAGATCAAACCCTCAATAGACCATTTGGGCTGCTTATTTTCAGTGGAAATCATTCATTAATATCTTTTGTTGACTTCTGTTTAAAATCAAAAAAATTGGTTCAATAGAACCCGAAATTTTAATGAAAAAGTAAAAGACATTTGAAAAATAAAATTTTTTCTATGTCGCAATTGTTATTGTTGTTTTTCTAAATTTTGAAATTTGTGTGTGATAGATGGAACTGTTGTTCTTTGTTTGTAGCATTTGCTTAATGAATGCGTATGTATCGTTATACTTAACGTGACCATACGTCCCGTTTTGAACGGGACCGTTCCCGTTGTCCCCGACAACAACTCGGGGACGCAAAAATGTCCCGTTTTCAGAAATTCGAAAAAAGAGATAGTTGATTTGTTCAAAAATGTAAGAACAAATCTTCAAATTCATCAAAGATAGTTTTTTATAATATATGTATATTAAAATACATCACAAGTCAGCTGATAAATAATTTCATCTAAAAAATATTTAAAACGATTTAACTGAATTTGTTATGAATTTGGTTGAATCAATTCATGGTACATAAATTTAAATTACTGTTCTTATAACGCAAAAAAAAAAAATTTTATCCCCTCTCAAAATAGGAATACTTTACGTCGCCCGTCAAACTAATAATAATAATAAAAAAAAAAAAAAAAAAAAAAAAAAAAAAAAAAAAACTGCAAAAATAGAAATTGCAGTTCTATAAATTTGCTTGGTTAACCTGAAATGCAGCAATACAAAAATCATCTTTTCTTTCTTTGTTGCAGAATATGAATAAATCTATAATATTAATAGGCTAGGCGATTTCTTGTGACCGATGTTTTGTTCTACCGTTTTATACCGATTTTGACCAAACGTATATTATTTGAAAGGAATTTCTTTTTAGCCGTTTTACAGATTTACAGAATTTTTAATTTTTCCTTTATTTTGAGTAAATTGCATTTCAATTTGCTACTAACACATACATAAAATTATACATATGCTATGTGTTTTATTAAATTTGTAAATGTGTTTGTTAATGAGTTTGCTATCTTCATTCACAATAATAATAAACCATAAAAGTGTTGGATTATGAATTGGCTAAGTTGAAAAACAAAGTTGTCTAGAAATTGCACTCGAATTTCGAGCGCTAGAATCTGCCAGTATGAATAAATATATTACAAAACACAAGAGACAAAAATAGAGTAATTGTTTTATTTTTTTTTTTTATAATGATGTTTTTGTATTTAATCCAAGGTTCAGAAAATACACACATGAAACACACAATGTTCTGTTCAAAAGCAGCCAACACATATCTTTATTTTCATATCAATTATGTGCGTTTCTAAATTTTCTACGGTGCCCAACACAACCATGACTGTGTTCGTTTTAATATTTCGTTATTTACACGAACATTTTTGTATCACGTACTTTTTGTTTCAATCACACATAAAGCACACATTTTTGAGTGTTGCTTTATTTGAAGTTCATGTTCTGGTACGTGTACTGAAAAAAAAAAAAAACAAAACATGTACAATAAACAGGTTCGAGTTCAGTTATATTTTAAACACGACTTAAAATATAACTGAACACGACTTAAAATATAACTGAACTCGAACCTGTTTATTGTACATGTTCTGTTTTTTCTTACTACACGAGCCACAACACGACTTAAAATATAACTGAACTCGAACCTGTTTATTGTACATGTTTTGTTTTTTTTTTTTTCAGTACACGTACCAGAACATGAACTTCAAATAAAGCAACACTCAAAAATGTGTGCTTTATGTGTGATTGAAACAAAAAGTACGTGATACAAAAATGTTCGTGTAAATAACGAAATATTAAAACGAACACAGTCATGGTTGTTCGTGTAAATAACGAAATATTAAAACGAACACAGTCATGGTTGTGTTGGGCACCGAAGAAAATTTAAAAACAAACATAATTGATATGAAAATAAAAATAAGTTATGTTTGTTTACATATATGTACGAGTTTTTTATTCAGTGTGTGTTTTTTTCTGAACTCTGATTTAATCAAAGAGTTTTAATATAGAAGAGGCCAAAGGGCAGTACAGAACAAAAACTAACCTACCCAGGGATGGAGAATATGTTTTCTGTTATTGTACCAACCAGACAAACAAATTGTACTTTTTCGATCCTCACAGTACCAAAATTTTTTCGGCTTTTTTTTAACAATTTTATCGTATTGAGTCAGATTAGCTTAGACACTAAAAAGACTTGAAAAAATTTAAATTGACGGGGTGGAACAAACTTTATCGTTAATTTTATGTAGTCGTATAATTACCACAAAACTTTTACTATAATTTTTATAAATGTCACACCTTTATTTTCTGTGTGTCCGCCTCTCTTGGATTCTTTACCTGCTGTAAAAACTTGTAATGTATAAATTGCCAAAAAAAATTGAAGCAGCAAGTGAAATTAACAAACTAAAAGAGAATTTGTTTCAGAAAGAGACAACTCAATTTCTTCCATATTCAGTTCGTGGTTTACTTGAAAAATTAAAAGAAGGTTGTTACACCGATACTGACGAGAATTTCGTGAAAATTAAAGCTAAAGAGTTTTATAAAACTAATCCAGAGTATTTAGAGCAATGGACTGTTTATAACAAAGATTTAGAAAAAGTTAATTGGGCAAATTTAAAAGAAATACCACATTGGGAAGATGTTCAAAAAGTTCTAGATATATTGATAGAAAAAGAACATATCGATTGCAATAAAGATATGGAAGTATTCGATGAATATTGACTCGTATCTAAATATGTAACATCGCAGAAAATTTATGAAGGGAATCAACAAAATACTTCTACGGAAAATCGTTGGGTGGAAGTACTTAAACATTTTAAAAGCAATTACCTAAACCATGCAAATTTTCAAATTATAGTTAAATATATTTTATGTTTGCCTGCTACAAATGCGCTGGTTGAATGTGTGTTTTCTATGATGAACAATTTGTGGACCGAAGATAAAACTCAATTAAGGGTATCAGTGCTTAAGGCTATGTTAATTATTAAAGTTAATATTAAAAAATCCTGCCAAGAGTTGCACACATATTTGAAATCGTCACCTAAAATTTTGAAACAAATTTGTGACTCTGAAAAATATAACAATGTATAAACAATTTTTTATAGTCCAACGTAAAGTAAATAATGCCCTCACTATGGACAAATAAAATATTATTATATTATCTATGCATTTCCATTTCATATAACCGAACCCATCAGAATTATTCGATGTCCCGTTTTCAGGTAAAAAAAATATGGTCACTTTAGTTATACTCCACGTTTCATATTTGTTTATTCTGGTATTGCTACACTTTTTTATCCCGAAATATATCCACCGATTCGAAGAAAGTAAGGTTGTTGCTTTGGATATTTACAAGGCATTCGAACGGGTGTTGCACAGTACACTCTTGTCGAACTGATTCCTTTTCGTTTTGGTAATAAATTCTCTAGATTTATAACGAGTTTTCTCAGGGATCGTAGTATACTTGTTCGCCATGTAATTATTATTTCCTTATATTTGAAGTTAAAATACTTTTAGTTTGAGTATTCTCCTTGCACATAGCTAGCTGGAGCTCTCGTCGATATAAATTTACTGTACTAAAATGCTTATAGAGCAATTCTATATACGGAGGAAAGTATAGCAATGGACAGAACACCCTTGGCTAGATTTGCAAGTATGACTGAGGACATCTAGCTTAAGCTACTGAAACCAAATTGTCGTTGTACAATGCCAACAGTATTGATCGTTTTATTATTGTATGCTTAACTTGTCCATTTATATTTCGATAGCCAAAAATGTTCTTGATTCATGCTACATGTTGTTTAAGATGGGGTCTCATCCAAAGAGTTTCAGTTAAATGCAGGGGTATCGCAAGGCTCTGCTTCAATTTTTCTTATTTTTCTTAATGACCTTTATATCAAACTTCCAATCATATATAGTTTTTTGCAGACGACAGCAATATTTCACACTCCTTCAATCAAAGGCCAAGCGATTGGGAGATTGGGGACTTAAGGCAATATATCTCGGAGTGGGGTCGAGTGAATAGGGTCAAATTTAAACCTCGTAAGACAGAATGTTGTTTATTGATTCATAGATGGGCCGTGCTGTCAGCAATTTTATCTATATCAATGGGTGGTCTAGATATTAAGGAATCAGACGTCCTTGATGGTCTGGGAATGAAAGTTCATATCATGTCAATTGTCGAAAGAAGTGACTAGGTTTCGTAAAACGGTGAAAGAATTACTTCACCCCATCTTATCTCCTTACTATTTATACCACCTATATACGACCAAAAATTAAAATGGGACTCCCATTAATGGACAGGGGCTTCACAGTCTATGTTGAAGCTTCTGGACAAAACTGATTTATTTTGGATTGAAGCAAAAAACTTCAAAAACTTGGTCAATGAAGTCCCGTGTTTTTTTTTTAAATGATCATATTTCATTCTAGATATATTGACTTTTGCGTACTCAATCGGTCAAATCGAAAGAGTGTGCAATGCAAAGATTTTTTTAAAACGAAATGAGGAAAAAAAATTCTTTAGGCACTGAAAATTGAAAATGATTGTTGTATTAATTAAAAAATTCCATCAAATGTTTCTATTAAAATTAATTCTCTTCAAACATAAAAAACAAACTATGGCTTGAAGATTAGAAAGAAAATGACACGTTTTTATTTAAAAGTTAACTGGTGTAAGTAAAGTTTTTAACGCATTTTTTTATTATTTACGTGCATTTTAAAGGTTTCATTAAATATTAAATGATTTCAAAAGTAAAAACAACAAACAGTTTCTTTAAAATTTAATAAAAAAAACAGTTTTTTTTTACAAACGTATAACTAGCGTTATTTAGCGCTTTTAATTATATCTGAAGCCTTTTAGCGCTTTTTCCTTGGAAATAGGATCGCTGATTTGTAGATTAGCTCCAAAAAATTTGGTAAATTTCCATTTAAATGCGTAAAATTTTTTAGGTGTCTGTAAATACAGTGAGTGTCAAAATAAGTGTACACTTACATTTTTTACATTCTAGCTTTTATTTCGAGTGATTTTATATGTTTTTAATTTAACATTTTATTATTTATGTAAGTAGTGTTTAATACTCTCCTAACCGGCAAAAAAATAAAAAAAAATTCTTAGAAAAACTAAAAATACTCGAAATATTTTCAGTCATTGAGTACTAAAAATTTTTCCGTTTTCTCTTATAATTTCTTTTGCGTGTTATTATTATTGTTGCCAACTGCGTTTTAGATGTTCATTGTTCATTGAAACTCGAGGTCTCGTGCTTAAAATGAGGAAATAACACTGCAAAATTTTGGCTCAATAAATTAATATAGTAGTGGTCAACATTCTGTAAAAAAAAGGAATATATAAACCAAGGTTCAGAAAATACACACATCAAACACATGATGTTCTGTTCTAAAACAACCAACACATATTTTTAATTTCATGTCAATTATGTGTGTTTCTAAATGTTGTACTTTGCCGAACACATTCATGAATGTGTTTCGTGTTCTTTAATTCGATCTTTTATTTTTTGAACTTCTTCAATTATGACATCTTTTGTTTCCTTTTTTAATGCAAATTTTATTGGGTGTGTCGCAATAGTTTATTTTTACCATTTACCTGTTATTAAAATTTTTTTCCCATTTTGTCAACTATTTACACTATATAACTTAAGTTCCGACTATTAATGTTTTTGAAAAATATCTATGTAAATGTAACTGTCAAAATAAAAAAGATTTTACCCATTAATATAATTTAACAATTAAGCAAATTATGTCTTAACCCCGTTTTATAAGTATAGAACAACTCGTGTCAACTATACCGTTTCCTTTTTCTGTCAGTATAAAAACAAATAAACTCACGCAAAAAAAAAATACACCGGTACGACCAACTTTTGTATTCATAACACACAGACGGACGGACGGACATCATTAAATCGACTCAGAAAGTGATTTTGATTCGGTCCGTATAACAAAAGATGGGTATAGGTCCAATATTTTTAGTAGTTTAAAACATCAGGGCAAACTCATTATACCCTAACCACACAGTGGAAAACTTTTGTATTCATAAATTTTGCACAAAATATCTGACCTTGGGTCAGAAAAATTGTTCTGGTGTACACGGGCGGAAAATGGCGGATATAGGAGTATAGGGGAGGGTTCGGACTACAGAAGAGTTCAAGATTTTTTTGATGGCTTTTGATATGGGCAGGAGTTATGCTCTATTAAGTAGGAGATTTTGGAGAAATTTTGATCTTTTACATTTTTTTTAAATTTCTAAATGACTCAATCAATGGCTTTATATTTATAACGTTATTAGCTTAGAGGTAACAAAATTATACAAAATTTATTTTACTTTAAAATTTTTTAAAACAGAAAAGTTACAGTCATTTAAAAATTAAAACTTACAAAGAAATTTTTAATTTTAGCAAAATACTGAGTCCATTTTCGAAGGCCCTGTTCGCTGTGATATAGTTGAAATAGAGTCGCAATTTTTTGGCTCCCGAGGTTCACTGGTATTTAATTTCAAAAAATGATTTTTGGCCGCGCTCTCAAAATATGATCCACACGCGTCGGATGCGTTAAAAAATATTTCTCTTTGGCCTCTTATGAAGGGATGTTAATAGTTTTTCTACTCTAATAATTGAAAAATAATGCAATTTTTCATATAGAAATTAATTCCTTTTAAAAAAGAACCGTCAGTCTTTATGGTATTAAAATTAACATTGGTTATAAAATTTAGTTTAAAAAACA
The DNA here is from genome assembly GCA_963682025.1 of Cordilura impudica. Taxonomy (NCBI): domain Eukaryota; kingdom Metazoa; phylum Arthropoda; class Insecta; order Diptera; family Scathophagidae; genus Cordilura; species Cordilura impudica. The sequence continues at coordinate 25,364,324 of OY821517.1, forward strand.
GGTGGACGGTATCAAAGATTTGGCACAGCGGAATTTAACACTCTTACTTGTTTTTTTATGAACTATTTTATGGACTGGATTCATTTAAATTGCAATTTTATTGTGTGCAACTTTAAAAAAAAAAAAAAAATTAATTAAAAACCATGACATAATGCGCACTGTTAAAACAAAAATATGTGTGATTACGAGTATATATCTTTTTTATAATTAAAATTACATATGTACGTACGAGTAAATAGCTTTTTATATATAAAAAAAAATACCTGCCATCGTACACTACGTGGTCTTCAAACTTTAATTGTATAAAATATACAGTTGAAAACGAACAACTTTTTAAACAAAATATAATTACTTTCATGTGTCAAAAAGGTTTATACTCGAGAAATTATTTTAATAAAATTTATAGAAAAATTTAAAAATAATAATTATATAGATTTAAAAAAATATTTAAAAAAAAAATCAACTTATTAGTATGATGACGAAAAACAAACTGTAGCAACTGTGATATTAGTGTAGTAATTATTTCTGCAAGTTTAATTTATTATTATTTTTCTTAATTTTACACTTTGACAACCGCCTTCTTGGATATTTATTTAATTATTTCTGGACTACCATTTCCGATGTCAATTATAATTATTAAATGAATTTCAATATAAAAAAATTAACCCTGAAGAAGTCGGCATAGACCGACGAAACGTTGGGAAATGTATGAAATAAAATTCGTTTTATTTGCGTATTCAAATCGACCAGTAAGTTCGAAACAACAAAAATAAAAGAAAAATAGCAAGAGTTCGATGTAACTCTGCAATCCGTTTTCGTGAGATTTGTTTAAATTACAGCGATGTATTTTGCTCTATCGTAGCAGTTTTCTGAGCTATCTTGGGATCTGGATGTGGTGAATAGTTGGATCACCACCAATGTATTTAGCATGGGCTTATCATAGGACGGAAATTGTCTATTATGGATCTTGTGAAGTAGTATATTCTTTATTATTTAGTATTACACTCTATTCTTAAATTTTAGATTCATCAATGTGACCACCTCCATTTCGAATAATTTCAAGATACAGTCTTGGCATCCTTTGAATCAATTTTTTCAAAGTTTCTGGAGTGATCTGGTTCCATGCTTCCTGTTGTTTATTCCACAGGTCTTCCTTAGATATACGACTGGTAGTTTGAACCTTCCTGTCCAATTCATCCCATACGATTGAGATCAATTGACTGTGGTGGCCATTCCATAACAGTTTATATCTACTTCCTGGGTCTCTAAATACTGCTTACAAATTTTTGCAGTATCTTCTGGGTCAATATCTTACTGAAATATGAATATCCGACCTACAATTCTTAATCCAGTGACCATTGCACGATCTCTCAAGATAGTTTTGTACTGGGTTTTATCGAGTATTTCCTCGATTCTATATAACTCGCCAAGATTTTCGCTAGCATGCTTCCGACGCACGTTCTGCAGATCAGCTCCTCACAAAACACGTCTCTTGAAGCCGAACGCTTAAAACTTCGATTCATTGGACCTTGCACCAAACTTTTTTATATTTTTTACCCCATTCTAATCTTTTTCTTTTAGTTGGTGGGCGAAAATAAGGTTTTCATTGCGATTCCGCCTTTTAAGCCAGCCGCTTTCAACGATTGGTCCGACGATGAATTGATGAATCCATATTTTAGGAGGAAAGTTTAGTTAAAAAAAAAACTTATGTAAATAGTAAAAGTAAATAATAAAGAATACGTGTTTTAAATTTGAAGAGTTTTCATTGAAAAATAAAAGTGATGTTGATATTTGAAATTTAAGGTGGCAAATACTTTTGGACAGTAGAGTATATTAATTTCCGAAGATGCCACACTAACAGACATTACAATCTATATATTTCTATTTTTGTGTTATTTATGCATATCTATGTACTTCAATTTTCCACTATTCTCAGAGTCGTATGACTACACTGGAGCGTTAAATGCAATTTTTTTGCACATTCGGATTTTTTCGAAACTTCTATTATAAAAGTTCTATTTTGGGCTATAGTTATACATTTTGAAGCAGACCTTTATCGAAAATCAAAGTTTAGAGTTGCAGAAAATGCTCATTCACTGAGTGAGTAAAAATTTTGTTAAAAAGTCAGTATTTATAATCTATACCGCTATGTGGTGAGGGTGTTATGAGTTTGTGCCGATGTTTGTAACTACCGATCGACTTAGAATCACTTTCTGAGCCAATTTAACGATGTCCGTCCGTCCATCCGTCCGCCCATTTGTCTATCTGTCTGTCCGTCCGTGTGTCCATGTAAACCTTGTAATCAAACTGCAGGTCGCAAAGTATGATATAAAAGCTTTCATTGATCATAGGGCACATGGTATTGAAATTGGTGAAAATCGGTGCATATTACGACCTAGCCCCATATTAATAACCCCAATCAGACTGACTGAAATGACCATAAGATCCAAATTATCATATATATATCGATAAAATTTGGTGTATATGTGTATATTATACCCAATAATCAGTAGTCGAAAAAAGTCCTGTAGGACCATTTTCAGTCATAGCCATATAAAGCTGATTCCTGATCTTTACTTAAATCTATTAAAAAACAAAAATATTGCATAGGTTTATTTTTTAATTTAGTTTATATATGTTTTTGAGAATAGTGACTTTACTAAACATGGTCATGATCGGTCCATTTTTTGACCTAGGCCCTATATAAAAATTACATTAGATACGAACTTTTTCATATCTGCATGCCACAAATTGATTACAATAGCGCTAAAATTTACGTTTACTTTCTATATCCAGTTATTGTCTCACCAAAGTTGGACGGACTAGACCGTCTATGATTTACTTACTTATTTTTTGGGGGTTTTAATACCGCTTAAAGAAATGAATTTTAATAATATAGTAAACTATAATTTTGTCAGTGAAAAAAGAAAAAAAAATATTATTATAAAATAATTTTTAAGAAAAAAAAAAATTCTGATAAACATTTTCAAAATGAAAATAAAATTTTTAATTAAGAAATAAAAATAAAAATTTTGAATTAAAATTTTTGAATTAAAAAAAATAAGTTTCTAGTAAAAAAAACATTTTTTTTAAATGAAAAAAAATAGTCAAAAAATTTTGAGTAAAAAGTTTTATTCAGTTCCATTTTTATTTTTATTTTTTATAATTTAGCTTAAACAAATTTTTTTATATAAAAAAGTAAGAAAGTTATAGTTGGCCTAGACGACTATACGATACCCTATACCATGAGCTGCGAAAGAAGGCCTTACGTTCAACCTTGCGTGATAAAAATAAGCATATACAAAATTTCAATCTAATATTCAGATATTTTTAATAGAAGATATTTAAAAGTTCATATCGAATCTAAAAAATGTATGGGGTGCAGGTCGCAAAATTGGTGATCCAAATCATATTTTGTGAGGTCGCTTATGTATTCTAAAATCATACACAAACCAAATTTAAAGTAAAAATACACTATACTTGTATGCCTTAATATATATTTAAGTGAATATCGGGTGTCCGCTTTATATGCCGACTAATGCCGTTTTCTTCTCTGACAAAAAATGTTGCATTTTATTTGCACTTTTTTTGAAAAGTGTATTTTTTAATATATTCTTAATTAAGAGCAACTTTACCTTATACCTCAATCGAAAGGTCTCAAGGTCGATATCTCGTAAACCGCAAAAAAATTGCAGTCATTGACTTCTTTCAGGTCCTAGTGTGAGAATATTTCCCCATTGGTCCCCTTTTCTGAATATTTTAACCCTATGAGTTCAAAGAGGATAATAATCAAATTTTTTTGCATTTTATGAACACAGCACTTTGAGACCTTTCAATTGATGTATAAGATAAGGTTGCTCTTAATTCAGAATATATAAAAAATACATTTTTCTAAAAAATGGCAAAAAAAAGGGCGACATTTTCTGTCAGAAAAGAAAACGGCATAAGACTAAAATTGGGGCTACACACTTTATTTATGAATATAAAAAACAATAGCAAACAAAATTTTATCACGATATATATTAGACCCTGGATCTGCGAGCAATTTAAGTCGATCTCATAGGTCATATTTCTAAGGGAGCTAGGTCGCCACATTCACCGACTGCCATGTAGCTGATAAAAGATACTTTAATGGAATTATATTGTTATTCTCTACCTGTAATTACAAGATACGGAAATCGTTAAATTGGATCTAGGTCAAGTATGTTCAGTAGTTACATACATCAGCACATACTCATTATACCCTCAGAACATATTGATATAGGGTATACAAATTGGCTGGCGCTAATGCTTTGATAAAAAGCTTTGTTTATTTTTAAAGAAAATTCTTATCAATTGAAATAAGTTGTTTGATTTAAAACAAACATAAATTTAACCATTAAAAATTTATAGATAAAATTATAATAAAAAAAAAGCTTAAAAATAACAAAAGAAGCTGCCTAGCAGCTTAATGACCATTTGAGATCATAACAGTCCATTTCACTGTTACATAATTAACCTTCAACCGTTATGGAGCTAAATTTCAGTGATAAGTGTAAGTTTTTTTTTTTTGAAAAGAGAAAATTTAATTTAATGTTTTGTTTTTTCAGATCGATAATTTCAAACAGTAAATGGTTGAATGCGGGATTAAGTTATCGGAATTAATTACGCTATCATCTTCTCTCTAGCGAGGAAGACGGTCTCATGAGGGACTTAAATATTAGAATTTTTAGCTTCCCAGTCTTATATTAAGGGCATAAAAAGGTACAAAAAAATGGATTTTTCACATTTGATCAAAAAAAAAAAAACACACAAATTGGACACCATAGCTTAAATGCTAGTGTGAGTTAACAGAACTTTAAAATATTAGAATGTTTTGCATGCCTCACTTGCATTATCGATTAACTCCACTATCTGACTTTTCTACATTTCAATGTCAAAGCGCTTGATTGGCGCCTAATTTAATATTCAAAACAAAAATTCCCTCTTGCGAAAATGAACTACTCGTACCAAAAAAGTGACAGAAATCAATATAAAATCCCTAATGAAAGAATTTCCGAATATGTCCACAAACTCATAAGTAACAATTAAAGCTATAAAGATTATCTTTTTTTATAAGCTTTAATATAGTTTCAATTAAGTAATAAAAAATCAAAGCTCTAGGTTCAATGGTTTCCTTATTGAAACATTTTAGGTACCTATGTTAAGATTTTTTCGATCTCACTCTCTAAGTATACAATTTTAGGTTGATTTGTATAAATGTAATGATGGATTTTTATATAGCAAGAATTACTCTCTATATATTTATATTATAATAGCAGTAACCCGATGCGCTTCGCTACACACCTCGTAGGAGGTGCTGCGCCCATTAGTCTGATTCCGCCCATTTTTTGGGCAACTACTCACATTAATAACTTAAGAACTCCAGTTATGTTATATTAAATACTTACTTTGTATGGGAGGTGACACGCCCACTGGTCCGATCCCGCGCATTTTTATGAGACTACTCACATTAATAACCCATGAACTCAGACAAAGTTCCAAGGCTTTCACTATTACAGTACTTCGTATATATGACATATATTTACTTGTATTTGAGGTACCACGCCCACTTATGACTCACACAGTGTCAACACTTTACCTATTACAGTACTCTAGATATATGACATTTAATATCTACTTTGTATGGGGCTACCACGCCCATTGGTCCGATCCCGCCCATTTTCTCCGCAACTCGTCGAATTATTTTAATATGTGTACATGTATATAGTTTCAGAACTCTTGTTGTCGCAGTACTCCAGATATTATATGTTAAAATTAGATGTTAAAAATTCACTTTGTATGGGAGGTGATACGCCCACTGGTCCGATCCCGCCCATTTTTTATGAGACTACTCACATTAACAACCCATGAACTCAGACAAAGTTCCAAGGCTTTCACTATTACAGTACTTCAGCTATATGACATTATATAATTACTTTGTATGCGAGGTACCACGTCCACTGATCGGATTCCGGCCATTTTTTTCCGAGTACTAATGTTGATAACTTATGAAGTCACACAAAGTCTCAAGACTTTACCTATTACAGTACTCTAGACATATGACATTTAATATTTACTTTGTATGGTGGGTACCACGCCCATTGGTCCGATCACGCCCATTTTTCCGCAACGCTTCGAATTATTTAAGTATGTACATGTACATAGTTTCAGAACCCTTGCTGTCGTAGTACTCCAGGTATTATATGTTAAAATTAGATGTTAACAATTCACTTTGTGTGGGAGGTGCCACGCCCACTGGTCCGATCCCGCCCATTTTTTATGAGACTACACACACTAATAACCCATGAACTCAGATAAAGTTCCAAGGCTTTCATTATTACAGTACTTCAGCTATATGACATTATATATTTACTTTGCATGCGAGGTACCACGTCCACTGATCGGATTCCGCCCATTTTTTTTTCGAGTACTAATGTTGATAACTTATGAACTCACACAAAGTCTCAAGACTTTATCTATTACAGTACTCTAAACATATGACATTTAATATTTTCTTTGTATGGTGGGTACCACGCCCATTAGTCCGATCACGCCCATTTTTCCGCAACTCTTCGAATTATTTAAGTATGTACATGTACATAGTTTCAGAACTCTTGCTGTCGTAGTACTCCAGATATTATATGTTAAAATTAGATGTTAAAAATTTAATTTGTATGGGAGGTGCCACGCCCACTTGAAAAATCAAAAAAAAATATAGCCTATTTTTCCTTCCGGATAGGCAGTTACCTACTGTAAAAATTTCAAGACGATCGGTCCAGTGGTGTAGTCTCCTATAAACCACAAACATACAAACATACACAACTCCATTTTTATATATTAGATATCTACTAGGAAATTTAATTTTTCATTAAATTTTTTTCTTTCAATGTTTTTTTAATTTATATATATAAAAAATTTATGAATATTTAGATAAATAAAATTCATTAAATTCATCATAAATATTTGTTGAACACATTAATTAATAATTTTATAAGAGCCTAAAGGTATGCTAATCCATTTTAGCCAATTCACAATACAACACAGGGCTTTTGACATACAATTTATGCAAACACATTAACAAATTTAATAAACGCACACACAGCATTGTATAGTTTTCTGTGTTTTATGTATGTGTTAGTAGCAACTTTAAATTATTATTACTCCAAAAAAAAAAAAAATACCAGATGGTACACATCTGTAAAAATGGTGCACATCTACAAAGAAATACCTTTCAAACGATATATTTTTTGTCAAAATCGGTTGATAACTAAAAGCGTAGAAGAGGTCACAAGAAATCGATACCACCCAAAAAATACTGTGTTTTATTATATTGGATATACTAAAGAATGTTATATGTAAGATTTAAAAGTAAAAAAAATAAAAATAAAAAACTAATTTTATTGTTGTTGTTTTTTATTTATTCAATATTTCGCTATCCGCTGGATAGCATCTTCAGAAATATAATTTCTAAAAACATATAACACAGAACGTTAATAACATAATAACAAAAAACAATAACACGCTTACGAGTAACAATAAATAAAATTAACAAAAATGCATCCTTGTGCTTTTACATTTCATATTGTAATAATTTTTGTATTTATTTATGAAACAAAAAGGTCGAAAAACACAAATATTTATTAAGAAAAATAATAATATACATTAAAAATAGGCAAATGAGACAGCTTTTCGCCCTCTTGAAAACTTGTGTTTTAGATATAGATAGACTATACTATATTATTTATAAAAAAATTAATATAATGAAAATAACAAATGTTATATACTTAGGTACAATGTAATTATTATTATTATTTCCGTGTAAAAAAAATTGTTGTCTCCATAACAAGTTATAGCAAAAAAGACACCACATTAAAACGCAAAAACTACAAAAAATCATTAACAAAATATTTGTAAAACTAGTTTGCACTTGCAATGTATATATGTATGTATGTAAGAGAAAATAAAGAAAATGAAAGTGATTATATTAATATTTATTAAAATTTATTAACAATCATGAAATGTATATACGACACTAAAACAATAAAAAAAAAGCTTATATGTCACATTTCCGCCGGGAAAATAAACCATTCTACTACATAAGTCATAAATGATAATAAATTAAAAGTTTTGTTTTTCAGTTACATTCGAGTATACTCGTATGCATCAGAGACTAGAATATACGTACATATACTAACATACATACCACAGACTTGTCAAAAGTGTGGAAGTTTTTTTTATCCATATTTCCTTTTTTTTTATTATTAAGTTTAGTAATGAAAAATTAATTATGACTTCTTTTTTAATTTTTGTAATGGAAGAGAATTTATTTGAATTTATCAGAAATATGACAAAAAAAAAATGTTATTCTCTATTATAAAAAATATAAATAAATCTTGAAAAAAACATCATGTCCAAAATGTTAAAAAAAAAAGTTAAAGGTTGAAACTGTATTAAGTTTCTTTTGTTATTGCCAGTTATCTCATGGTAGTATGACTCATTTCCATATGTATATACATTTATTCCCCTGTTTCACATGACTTTTATCTATTAATTACTTTTTTTTGTTTAACTCATTAAAATATATACTTAATAGGTACGTACGTATGTACATACACGTATGTAGGAATGGGTAGTAAAATGTTTTGTTTAACTTATTTTCTACGAAATGACTCTGTAGAAATGGAACTTTTTAAATCACACTCCACATCTGATACTTTTTAGTGTTATAACCGATTTTTTTTTTTCTGATACAGAACGTGCATATTCTGCACTTTTTATTATAGTTTATGTAAAAAAAGAAACAACAGTAAAATAAAAAAAATAAAGAGAATGAAAGGTAAAAAAAAAACGAAATGGTAAACAAACAAACTTACGGTTCAGTGAACTAGATCATTGAGCGAATGGAACGAAGGTGATGTTTACATTCATACATAAATGCATATACATATATGTAAAATAAGGTAAGTTTCATTTGAAAGGTACGCTGTAATAAGCAATCGATTAGAGAAATTAAAAAAAAAGATATGCAAAGACAGACATCTTTAAAAAAAAAGATTAATTACTGTCAAGCTTGTTACTAGTTAAAGCAAAAAGTATATATATAGGAAGAGTCTAAGAGGCCCGAATATGTAGCTCAACAATGTTTCTATACTTTTTTGTTTTTAAACATACATATACGGTCTGCAACATGACTACTGCTTAAAAATGCATCCAAGTTAAATATGATCAGATATCTTTACATAATCTTACATTTGGCTACTTTTATGAGCACATATATATATAAATATATGTAAATATAACATATACTGAAGAATAATGGGAACGTACAATAAAAAATAAAGCTCGCGTATACAAAACTCATAAATGTATCTCTTCCCATATGAGCTCATATATGACAAACTTAAATATGCTGACACAGAAATTTTTTATTCAAATAATAAAATCTTTTTTTTTGTGCACGGTTAAAACTTAATTCAGTTAAAAAACGAAATTAAAATTAAATTAGAATTAGAAGCAATAAGAAAATTATTGTCGGCCTAGACCGACTATAGGATACCCTATGACATGCGTTTAGAGAAAGGGTCTTAGGTCTAACTAGTTGGATATAGAAAATAAGCGGAAAGCAAATTTGAGTGGCATTTTTATTAATTTTTCGAAAAATGAATTGATCCTGACTAAATTCACTTATTTTTCGCATATAACCGCGTATGTCCATTTTTGTCAGTTTTGAGTTAACGATGCCAAATGTTACATGTGTTAAATTTTTTTTAAAAACATATTGACTATTTCTGAGTTTTTTCTTTAAATAACGACGTAACTTAAATGTTTATTAAATTAATTTGCACCAATAACGACGTATGTCAACCTACGTTTGATCGCTGACAAATTATTTTCTCAGAAAACGACACATAGCGACATACGTTGTTATTAATTAAAAAATTGGATTAGTTTTCAGTTTATAACCACTTGTAAAAACTTGTATGTTTATTTCTGTTATTTTTTGTCACTATTATTCTTGATACGTTGTTATATTCTCATTCTAAGTCCCGTTAACTTTTTGTTGACGAACAAAAAATCCATTTTTCAAGCAACAACAACTTATGTCTACATGGGTTGCATTTGTAGTTTTCTTTTGCAAAGAAAACGACGTTTGTCGACATAAGTTGTTTTATTTACACACATTTTAAATGTAATTTACGTATTGTTTTTTCGTCCTTCTCTAGGATCTATTCCTCCGAAGATTTTTGACTCAAAATTTTATATAAAGTATTTATTGCCCATATTTACAGGACTGTTAAATAAAAAGCTCTAAAATCTTTATATCGAGCCCATAATTTCAAATATAACGTTTTTTGGCTCCCCTGAACATTTTGATTTTATGACATACGCGATTATTATAGAAAACCACAGAAATCTGCGTAAAATTTTTATTGTTTGATATTGTTTAGTGAGGATCGGCAAATCGTTTTCTTTTTTTTTTGACTACTGAGGTCAAGAGGTGTAATAAACACACATAAATAGTTCACAGAATAGAAATCTAATGGCTTCCAAATGCAGAAAAAGCCGGATATTTGAATTTTTAATTAAAACTAGAAGTTTTACGAGAATTTTTCTTCAATTCATTTTGTTTTAGGATACTCTGTTATTTATTTTCGAATTATGAACCAGAACACAATTTTTTTATACATCAGTTCATTGAATTTGCATAAATTAATTTAATTATAAAATTTTATAATAAAAATTTACTAAAAATAACTGATTGTTCCGGTTAATTGGATGCCGGAAATCGGGCATTTACTGTACTTTCAAACGTAGAATACTTGTGAAAACTTAAAAAAAGTCATGGTCATTTGAGTCAGTTTTTTTGACTTGGAATTACCGATATATAGCGTATCACCGACTCCCTGATCTACTGACTCTCTAATGCTGTATATGCGTCTTTCAAATGTTGAGATACGTTGGCTCAAGAATCTTAAAAATGGCTTACGAACTCGATAGAACGAAATAAATGGTTAATGGATTCGATAAAACAACAAGCGCCTTAGGCTTTATAACTAATTCAAATGTTTTAGTAAATATTCTTAAATTTAGAAAAACTTTTTCTGCCGGATTTTATTAGAAAGCATAGTAGCGCAGTTAATATTTTTTTGTCGCAATTTTCATTTTTTTTAAATAAATTTAAAAAATCGTAAATTTAAAAAAAAAAATATATAATATTTACATACCCAATTCAAACTAACAATGAATATAATAAGCTTGAGGTTCAAAACGTAGGAATTCTTACCTAAAAAGAAACAAACAAAAGAATACAAAAATTATTAAAACTAAATTATGAATTGGAAATTTTTAAATAAAATAAAATTTAGATATATACGTTTATATAAATACACTCTAAGTACACTCTCTTCGAAGAGCGAATTTTTTGATAACAGTTAATTTTAGTTTAATAAAACTCAAGTTTTTAAATCTTAAGCAAATTAATTTAAATCTATAAGAGCATGTTTTAGGAATGTAAATAAAACTTAGTTTCGTTTAAGGGGGGCTAAGGTTTTAAAAGTTAAAAAAGTCGTATTTTCATAATTCTTTTTTGAAGATATGAATAATGTTGGATTATTTATTTCATATACACCTTATAGTATAACATTTGAAGAATCTTTGAAAAAATTGGCAATTAAAAATTTTAATAAATAAGCCCGTAACAGCGAATCTCGGGACGCGTTGTTGTTTTGCGGTGAACATCATAACTCGTTATCGGATCATGTGAAATAAAAAAATCGAAATGCGTTTAAAAGGTGACATGTTTCCTGAGGTAGGAACGAAGAATTTTTTTCAATTTTTGAAGTGAAAAACACGATTTTTGCTATAAAATTTAGGGCAATTCTTGTTAAAAAATGGAGAAGAGAATGGAAAATAAAAAAACTTCGTGGTTACCTAATGATTTATGTGTAGATAGTGTGTAAAATTTCAAAAGAATCGGTCAAGTTTTGAGTTCTGATGTTCACGGTCTTCAAACATGTTATTTGCGAGAAAATCGATTTAAAGTTTTTTTAAAAACTGATATGCGATATAGGTACCGTATGAGGCCGATCGCTGGAAACGCTGTATCTTCTTAAGTTTTGCTCCGTTTAACTACTTGAAATTTTCTTCTTAAGTTTTGCTCCGTTTAACTACTTGAAATTTTGACACAACACTCTCGACATGTTGTGCATGCAAAAAGAAGAATGCAAAAAAGGGTTTTAAAACCTTACCCCCCCCCCCCCCCTCTCTACATCAAATTATGATTTTTAACCTATAAGCCGAATTTTTAGGATGTCAGTTAAACTAAGTTTAGTTATCTCCCATTTTAAAATAAAAACAACATGTAAATTTTTTGACTAAAGCATTCGGTGAGTTTAACTAAACTAAATTTACAGCCAAGATCGCCTAATTTTAACCTATTTGACTTAAGCGTTAAAAAATAAAGTTTAATCAAACTAAGTTTAACTGTCATATCAAAACCGATAAAAAAAAATATAACACTATAGGATTTCATGACAGTTTTCAATGTTTTCGGAGGTTTTTATGCTGCAGGAGGGGGCAAGTCCTAACCCCTACGATTAACAAAATCAATAGAGAGGGTCGGAGAGGGTTAATATATGTATATAACCGACCAATGTTACTTTTTCGAGAGGAATATTTTCTTTCCTTTGGGGCCTATCACCTCCGGACCCTCCTTAGGGAGCTCCCTTAAAAATTTTATGATTTTGGGTAAAGTTTATAGAAAAAAAAATATTTTTTTAGTTTAGTAAAATGGAACATGTTTTAATTATTTGTGACCTTCTCCGAGAAAAGGGACCTAGTGTGTCAAAAAACGGGTTGTGTCAAAAACGGTGGATTCTGGTACTTAAAAGGGTGTATAAACTTTAAATGCGTTTTTTTTTTCTCAAAACTTAATTTTCACATGCTAGGTTCCTTTTCTCGGAGAAGGTCACATATTTACATTTTCACGCTCCAAAAAAAATCAATTTTTATTTTATACTCTAAAGAGGCCAAATATCCGCAATTTAATGAAAGATGTTACCTTCGAAGAGAAACTGACAGAAAAGGAAGTAAAAACAGATATATAAAAGAAATGCAATAGAAAACAAGAAAGAAAATTATATTCGGTCTAGACCGACTATACGATACCGAATACCATGCTTTGAGAGACCCTATCTCTTAGGTCCAACTAATTAGATACAGAAAATGACCATAAACCAAATTTGAGTGTCATGGTTATTCATTTTTTTGCCATCGAATATGAAAAAGTTTATATTGGATGCTATATTTATATGGGGGCTAGGTCGACTATATTTGGTAAAGTCACTTATTTTTTGCGCAAACATATACAAACCAAATTTGAGAAAATATATGCAATATTTTTGTTTTTTGATAGATTTAAATGAAGTTTGGGAAGCAGCTTCATATGGGGGCTATGTTTAGGAATTGTTCTTTAGGTTTTATTTTTGGATTACTACTAAATGGATGTAATAAACATACACAAACACAATTTGACCGAGATCTAATTGATAATTTGGATATTATGGCAATTTAAGTCTATCTCAATTGAATAACGTTCATTCTATATATTAGAGAAGCTTATACAGTAAATTTCATCAAAATATATTCATATTTGCGACCTGTAGTTTGATTACAAGATTTACATGGACACATAGACAGATGGACGGACGGACATCGCTACATCGGCTCAGAAAGTGATACTGAGTCGATCAGTGCACTGTGGATCATATTTTGAGATGGCGGTCAAAAATCATTTTTTTATGGTTACCGATTTAAAAATTATGTTAATCATTTGAAAGTAAATACCAGTGAACCTCGGGAGCCACAAAATTGCGACTCTATTTCAACATATCACAGCGAGCAGGGTCTTCGAAAATGGACTTTCTCAGTATTTTGCTAAAATTAAAAATTTCTTTGTAAATTTTAATTTTTAAATGACCGTAACTTTTTTGTTTTTACAGGTTTTAAATTAAAATAAATTTTGTATAATTTTGTAACTTAGCTATTAATGTTAGAAATATAAAGTCACTGAGTCGTTTAGAAATTAAAAAAAAGGTAAAAATTTACCGAAAATCTCTTACTTAATAGAGCATAACTCCTGCCCATCAAAAGCCATCAAAAAATCTTGCACTCTTGTGCAGTCCGAACCCCCCCCCCCCCCCTACACCCTTATACCTGCCAGTTTCCGCCCGTGTGCACCAGAACAATTTTTCTGACCCAAATACAATACAATGAATACAAAAGTTTTCCACTATGTGGTCAGGGTATAATGAGTTTGTTCTGATGTTTGTAACTACCAAAAATATTGGACCAACACCCATCTTTTATTATACGGACCGATTCACATTCACTTTCTGAGTCGATTTAACGATGTCCGTCCGTCCGTCTGTGTGTTATTAATACAAAAGTTGGTCGTACCGGTGTATTTTTTTGCGTGAGTTTATTTGTTTTTTTATACTGACAGAAAAAGGAAATGGTAGAGTTGACAATAATTTTATAGCGCTTAACAAAAATTTGTAGCGGCTTAGAGCCGTCAACTAGTAGAGCAATAGAAATTGATGTATGGAAAAATTAAATTCCTTCTTCAACAAAGTATTGCAGACCAATAAAATTTGCATTCAAAAAGGAAACCAAAGATGTCATAACTGAAGAAGTTCAAAAAATAAAAGATCATATTAAAGAACTTCAACCTGTAATATTTAAATTCGATGACCAAGACATAGAAGTAAATTTTAAAATGTGTCTCATAATGATTGATGGAAAAGTTGCACAAGTTTTTGCCAAAACAAAGTCATCGTCAAGCTGCATTATATGCCAAAAGACATCAAGTGAATTAAGCCAACCCCCACCACAAGACGATAGTTTTAAGGAAGCCTACGAACTTTGAATGTCTCCTCTTTATGCTAGAATACGTGTTATGGAGCACATTCTTAAATTGGGTTATGATTTGGAATTTGGTCCGTTAGGCGAAACAGTGAGAAAAAACCAAAAAATTTAAGAAAAAAGAAAGCAAAAAAAACAAATTCAAGAAAAATATCTACAGCTAGGCCTCATAATCGACAAACCAAAACAAGGAGAAGGAGACTCAAATGATGAAAAAACTGCAAGGAGATTTTTTCCGATCCAGAAACTGCAGCATCTATCACAGGTGCAGATCATGAATTAATAAGACGATTCAAAATCACATTACAAGTTCTAACATGCAGCAGAAAGATAAATGCAAACAAAAATTGGAGAGTACGCCAATAAAACAGCTATACTTTATAATGAAAAATACTCCTGCAGATATACGCCATCCATCATAAAATTTTGTACCATGGGGAACAAATAATTCAAAACAATATGCTACCAATAGGAGATCTATCTGAAGATGCGAAATAAAAAAGGAACAAAGACTACAGATTCTTTCGCGAGCACAACCAGCACAAAGTCATTATTCTCTGACCACATAGTGGTCGAAAAAATTGACTTCAGATTCGGATTGAGCGACTTCGAAAACATTGAAAACTGTCATGAAATCCTACGGGATTTTCTTTTTTATACCCTATACCACTATGTGGTATGTGGTAGTCAGTAGTCAAAAAATAATCCCTATAGGACAATTCTTACCCATAGGCCCCATATAGAGCTGCTTCCCAATTTTCACATAAATCTATCAAAAAACAAAAAATATAGCACAGATTTTTCTCAAATTTGGTTTGTATAAATTTTTTCAAAATGTAATAGTGCGTTTACATCTGAGGAAAAACTAGTAGATTCTAGTTGAAACCTATTTCGAAATCTATATCGTTTACATCTAACTTTTTTGACATTTTGTGAGATTTTGTTTCCACAGCAATAAACAGCTGATTAAAATAAAACATATAAACTAGAAATAGCAAAAATAAACAAAACAGTAAGAAAATGGAAATATGGAAAATTCTAAAAAGGAACAGATTTTACAATTATATAATTCATCAAAAATGAAAAAAGCACAAACTGAAATAGAAATTTTGCGAAAAAATCGGTATTTGTTAAATGTATTGTTTGAACAGTAAAAACAATTAATTTTCCACAAATTATTTAGCAGATTGGATTGGGACAATGTCAGCATAAAAAGTCATAACTTTTCAATTACTATATATTTTTTTTATTATAGATTCGTAATTTTTTTTGTTAATAATTAATATTTCATTTCCTTTTTATTCTACTTGTTTCCTTTTGTTTTAAAATGTCACTTTTTCAGTCACTGCGTTGTAATTTTCTACTACAATATTAAAAAAACACAGTAGTATCATTTGGTAGTGCCCACGTTTGACAAGATTTTGTGAGATTTTGCACAAATCTAGTAACGAGCTAGATTTTGTTTTGTATGGAACATCTAGTAAAAATGAGCTAGATTTCGCTCGTAATCTCGTATATACTAGATTTTGCTTAGATGTAAACGCACTATAAGTGACTTTACGAACTATAGTCAGGATCGGTTCATTTCTCGACCTAGTCCCCATATAAATATATAACCCGATATGAGGTTCTTCAAATCTGCAGCCAAAAAAATTAATAACAATGCCATTCAAATTTGGTTTATGCTTATTTTCTATATCAAATTATTTGGACCGAAGATATAGAGTTTCTAAACCATGGTATAGGGTATCGTATAGTTGGTCTAGACCGACTATAATTTTCTTACTTGTTTTTATTTAATTGTTGTACAGTGTAATTAGAGCTGGCTTTCCTGTAATAGCTTTAAATCGAAGAAAATCTTTAAATATCAAATAAATATAAAAATCTTTATATTATCATAAAATCTAAATTTGTCTTTTAATTTATTTTTGTCTATTAACAAAATTTATTAATCATGACCTTCATGAGATGTTAGTCACGTTAAGCCTCAATATAAATATCTCTCTCACTCTCTCCCTCTCTCTCTAACTCTCTGTTGGTCAGAACTCATCATTTTTAATTAGTAGAATTTTGGGAATTTCTATAAATAAGTATATGAATGTTATAATGGTCAGCAACATTTCTTCTGCTTTTTGTTTGTAAAAATAAACAAAGTTATTATCTTTACGACTAAAAAAAAACAACAACCATAAACAAACACAAACATAAATAAAACATCGGCATCTACATGGAAGTATTATTATATTAAGAAAGAAGAAGGGCTGCTTAATCACTTTAAAACACTTAATATATGCACGAGAGTCTGTGGGGCTATGGTTAGTTAAAGAAGACGAACAAAAAAAAACTACTCGTGCTCGTAGCATATTATCTTTAAACAAAAGATCTTAAATTTCATTAAAATCTTGGAAACTGGCTGTTGTAGATGTTTATACGAGTACAAACAGAATTTAACAGCTAAAGGGTTGTTGTCTTTTACAATTTCAAAGCAGCAACAACTTCTCAAGAGTTTATCAATTAAATTATTATAAAAAAAATCATGCATTTTCTTTAAACAAGCAAAATATCAAAAAAAAAAAAAAAAAAAAAAAAACTGAAACTTAAAACATGCTGAGTTATAGAATAAACAATATTGTTCTACTTGAAAAAACAGAAATGATAATAATAACGATGATGATGAAGAAGAAGAAACAAAATTTGGTTCTTATCTAAATGTTTAAATAAATAAATTTTTTTTTATAATATGGTCAATGACTTCATTACAAAGGGATTTTGAAACATTTATTTACTCTCTTTTCTAATTTAAAACAAATATTGTATGCACAGATCTCATACAGTTTATGTAAATCAATGTGGTTTTTCTCATGTGTATGTAGGTTTATGACGCCATCAATAAATGTATATTTCAGAATATTGAAATGGAAAAACAGTAGCTCTTGGTATGTTTGCTTGATTTATGGCTGTGAAAATGTTGTTTAACCTTTTAAAATATTCTCTTAGTTCAAAATTCACCTAATGAAACAAATGTAATATTTATGTGTTAATTCGTTAATTGAATTAGAATAAATATTGTTGCGACAGAAGTTTATTTGTTAACATACAATAGATTTCTACTTTCAGTGCTAATAGATAGTGAAGTTTCTAATTTGTTTATAAAGTTTGAATAGATAATATATAAAATCCATTAAAACTGAATAAATAGAAACAATTAGTAAAAAAAAAAGAGTACAACACAATAAAGCCGGTGCGGTGCGTTATTTTGTTGCAGAAAAAAAATAACTAAAACAACTACGAACGTCATCAACGGCAATAATTTGGTTCCTTCATTTACTTTTTGACCAAAGTTAGGTAAAATAAAAAACTCAAGATCAACTTAAAAAAAACAGCAATAAAGTATAAACACAATGCAACCGGTGCGGTGCGTCATCGAAGGCAATAATTTTGTTCTTTCCTTTACTTTTCGGGTAAAGTTTGGTAAAACAAGGGTAAGCAAAAAATTCTTACTCGAATAGACAAAATTGATATATGTACGGAAACGCAAAAAAACATATTCTTAGCCGAAACATTAACGTTAATTGTTAAATGCAAAAAAAAAAAACAATTTTTCTGAATATAGAAAAAAACATCCTTGTTTCTAGATACATTTTTAAAAGTTTTGCAGAAAAAAAACTTTAAAACAAGAAACAGAGGTAAATAAATTTGTTCATTTAAACATGCAACAGCCGATTTATTATAACAGCTGATAGTTTGACACTTACTAATTATTGGCTATTGAGAAATAGAGTAAATTATATTTAACTGTGGCCACTCCCGGAATTTGTCTCTTAGTTTTATGTGAAAAACTTCGCAATTCTTAAAGGTGTCCCTTTATTACTGTCAAAATCTTATACAAACAAGTAAGGAAGTTATAGTCTGTTTAGACCGACTATACGATACTCTTTGCCATGTGTTTAGAGAAAGGATCTTAGCTCCAACTAATTGGACATAAAAAATAAGCATAAGCAAAATTTGAGTGGCATTATTATTAGTGTGTTTGCCTGCAGATATGAAAAAGTTCATATCGGATGCCATATTTATATTGAGACTAGGTCGAAAAATGGACCGGTCTTGACCATATTTGGTCGCGACACTTTTTTTTTTAACATATACAAACCAAATTTGAGAAAAATATGTTCAATATTTTTGTTTTTTGTTTTAAGGTGAAGATCGGGAAGAATCTTTATACGGGGGCTCTGGTAATGAATTATCCTCAGGGTTAATTTTTGGACCTTGTGACCGATGTTTTGTTCTACTGTTTTAACCCGATTTTGACCAAACGTATATTATTTGAAAGGTATTTCTTTTTAGCCATTTTGCAGATTTACAGATTTTTAAATTTTTTGCTTTGTTTTGAGTAAATTGCATTTAAAGTTGCTACTAACACATTCATAAAATTACACAAATGCTATGTGTGTGCGTGTTTGTTAATGTGTTTATTAATGAGTTTGATATCTTCATTCACAATAATAATAAGCCATAAAAGTGTTGGTTTGTGAATTGGCTAAGTTGAAAAATAAAGCTGCCTAGAAATTGCACTCGAATTTTTAGCGCTGGAATCTGCTAGTACTGATTAATGGTTGTAATAAACAATCAAAACCAAATTTTACCGGGATACATATGATAATTTGGATCTTACGGCAATTTTAGTTGGTCTTATATGGATCATCGGTATAATAAAATCTGAGTCTAGGTCAAACATTTTTGTTAATTACAAACATTAGCACAAACTGATTATATATATAGGGTTTAAAAACGCAACGCGAAGAAAACACTGACTTTATGTTTATACCTTTAAAATACATGTCAGCTAAAATGCCTTTTCTTAGCCATCTGTTACCCCAATTGATCTCAAATTTTTTTTTATAATATTTACGTTGTTGCTAAAAAAAAAGTTCTCATCACGTTGTGTCAGATGGGAATAGAACATTTTCTATTTGAAAATATGTCAGCTAAGATGCTGCGTGAAGTTTAGAGAAGCATTACTTTAACGGTATAATGCGACACGTAAGCATTTTGATGTGGACAAAAGTGGCATGTCAGCTGAAGAACATAGCTCGTGTAAGGTCACCTTAAGCAATCTACAAAATTTTCTGGTTTATAATTTGAGTTATTTCTTCTTGATTTTAATTCTAATTTGATTTATTCAGAAAATTTGTGTTACACAACAATAAGAAAACTTAAATTTGTAATATCTATTGGCCATCGTAATATAATTCAATACTTTCATTGGAAAGTTCTAAGTCAAACCAATATTAAAGCCGAGCTAGATTCTACTCTGGGGGAGTCTGCCCCTTCGTTTACGACCATAAAAGTTGAAACGAGGCCGTACGAGCTGCCAAGACAAAAACCGTAGTGGTCTACCAATTAAGGTGGCCACCCTACAAACGGCTAAGAAAATTCACATAATGGTATTGGATGATCGTCCGATGAAGGCACGTGTGTTGGCTGAAATGTTCAACATTTTAAAAATTGTTATACGTCGCATATTGAACGTAAATTTGGAGATAAAAAAGCTGTTGCAAGGTGGATTCTGCGTTTGTTCACAACAAAAAAAAAAAAAAACAGCGCCGTGGAGATATTTCAATAGTGTTTGGCGATGTTTCACCGCAATAAAACCGAGTTTTTGCATCGATTCATAACCATGGATGGGACATGGGTCCACCACTACATACCATAGAAAAAAGGTGTCAAAACAGCGGTATGAATTCGAAGAATCGTGTCCAAAGAAGGCGAATAGAGTTCCATCTGATTATCTTCAAAAAGGAAAAAGAATATACGACGAGTATTATGTTAGCGTATTGCATCGTTTAAGTCATGACATTAAGGAAAAAAGGCCATATTTGGTGAAAAAGAAAGTGTTGTTTCATCAAAACAATGCACCAGTTCACACATTGCGATGCCCAAAATCCAGGAATTAAAGTTCGAATTGGTTCACCACTCACCATATATGACAGATTTAGCTCCCTCGGATTATTTTCTATATCCAAGTTTAAAAAAATAGGTCGGTGATGAAAGATTTGCCAAAAATGTTGAGAAGGAGTCTGCAGATGATGACTATTTTAAGGAGCTACGAAGAGTGTATCGGGCGAAAAGAAGATTATGTTGACAAATAAAAAAATGTTTTACCAAATTTGTTGTGTTTTTTATCAGTCGGGATTGTGGTACCGCCCTTGAAGTTGAAGGTTTTTATTTATTTTTTTTTCGAAATTACAATAGTTTTAAATGCGAAGATTATTTCTTTGAGTGTAATTTTATTAAAGTATTGTTTTATATATGTATATTTAAACAAAAACTTCAAAAATTGGCCCAACATCCTGTTCATAACAATAAAAATTCACTAAACCATAGTGTGGCTGAAACAAAAGACAATAAAAAAAAATACTGAAATAAAAGGAAATGACAAAAAACGACATGACTCCCTTTTTGGAAAATGTTACAAATGGTTGAACAATTTAAATGGATTTTTCTTTTCAAGCTCAAAGCCATATACATAGGTGAACAAAAAAAGCAATTAAAAAAAAATATGTCTATCCCCTCTTTTAAAATATAAAATGTTAATTTTTGTATATGTTACGTAGAAAGTTACGAAATGTACGGGGTAAGCATAGTTCTGAATCTATGAAAAATAGTTATTTTGATGCTTTCAGACCTTTGTACAGGGTTCACTTCTATATAAAATATGTACGAGCACAAATTACAAAAGACGACTTGCAAATTTTTAAGCAAATCCGTCATTGAGTTTTATTTAAACAATCGATTGATTGAGACAACTTTAATTATTTCAAACAATATTCTTTTAAGTTGAGCCGGCAAAGTTTATTTTCTTTAATAGTCAGATAGGTTAGAAAAACTACGCTAAAATGAATCCAACTATTATTAAGATTAATTTCCAATTTTTTGCAAACAAAACGCGCAAAACAATACACCAAAAAGCACTAAAAGGCGCTAAATTAAAATAAAACGAAAGCGCCGAAAATCGCTAGTGATATGTTTGAAAAAAATATATACCTATATCTATAATATTAATAGGCTAGGAGATTTCTTGTGACCGATATTTTGTTCTACCGTTTTATGCCGATTTTGATCAAACGTATATTGTTTGAAAGGTATTTCTTTTCAGCCGTTTTGCTGATTTACAGATTTTTAAATTTTTTCCTTTATTTTGAGTAAATTACATTTAAAGTTTCTACTAACACATACATAAAATTATACATATGCTATGCGTGTTTTATAAAATTTGTTAATGTGTTTGTTAATGAGTTTGTTACCTTCATTCACAATAATAATAAACCATAAAAGTGTTGGTTTGTGAATTGGCTAAGTTGAAAAATAAAGCTGCCTAGAAATTGCACTCGAATTTCGGGTGCGGGAATCAGCTAGTATATATTAATATTATATCGTATAGCTTTAGATGATACTTTTTAAGTGTATAGGTCCAACTAATTGGATATAGAAAATTTTTTTTTGCCTGCGGATATGAAAAAGTTCTTATTCGATGCTATATTTATATGGGAACTTTGTGTAAAAATTTACCGATTCTGGCCGTACCGATTCTGGCCGTATCACTTATTTTTTGCAAAAAAAAACAAACAAAATTTGAGAAAAATCTGTGCAATATTTTTTTTCGCTAGATTTAAGTGTAAAGCACGGGAATCAATTTCATATGGTGGCTATGACTAAGAATTGTCCTATAGGGCTTTTTTTTTTTGACTACCGATAAATGAATGTAATAAACATACACAAACCCAATTCGGCCGAGATCTATATGATAATTTGGATATTATGGCAATTTAAGTCGATCTCATAGGGGTCATTTTTATGGGGACTAGGTCTGAACATGAACCGATTTTCAGCATTTTCCATAGCTTATAAACCAAATTTCATCAAAATATATTCACATGTGCGACCTGTAGTTTAATTACAAGGTTAACATGGACACACAGACGGACGGACGGTCATCGCTAAATCGACTCGGAAAGTGATTCTGAGTCGATCGGTATAATAAAAGATGGTTTTGGGTCAAATATTTTTGGTAGTTACAAACATCTGCACAAAGTCATAATACCCTGACCATATAGTGGTAGTATAATAAAAAAAAAAATGAAATACGCGAAAAAAGTTTAATACAACTGTTGATTTTCAAATAAAAACGTATAATTTTGTTCCTCATGTTCACGCCGTAGTATTGTTATTATATCTGCGGTCACAAGCGATAACCGGCTAAGTCGACTTAAGAACAATTTGAATTATGTATGCTATGATATTTTACTAACAACGCTTTATATTTACGTGAAATCCCCATTTCTCTAACACTTTTTAATAAAAAGTTATTAATGAAAACATACTGACCTAAGTCGTAATGAAGCAACATTACATTTATATAAAAAGTTATTTTTCTCGATATCACAATTTTCGACGTAGGCGGTTAATGCTTGTGACCACAGATATACAATTTTTACTTTTTATATATAATTAGATGGATATTTAGATCTTATGAACTCATTAATTAATTGTTTGGCCGATTCTTTAATATTATTGTCAAAATAAACATAAAAGAAAGCTTTTAATTAATTATGCGTGAAACTCAAATAGTTCTTTCTATTTCAGTTAAAAATTGAATGTACGAGGGAAGCATATTTCAAAGACGGACTCAATGAACTGCCACACGTCAGTATAATCAAATTTAACCGTATGTACAATTATCGTATTTGTGAATCTTTGAAATGTTTGCACACGTGATAGAGTTATTAATAAGGCGCTAAAAGCACTTAAAAATAAAAACGAAAAGTGGCAATTAAGCGCTTTATTTAAAAAGCGCTAAATATTATAACTTCTTACTCATTAAGTGAACCAGAACTGCACATTAATCAAGAGTGATTTTGTAAAATTTTTCCCACAATTATGCCTTATTTGCAGGTTTTCATGGCGAACCAGCTATTTTAATAATGCCCAATAAGTTTTCAATAGAATTGAGGTCTAGGCTTTGGGCTGACCACTCAAGAATTCTTAACGACCCGAGAGCAGTGCTTGGGATCATAGTCCTTTTTAAAAATCCACAGAAAAGACATATCGTCAGCATAATCTCCTATCACATCTTCCTCTAGGATGCCTTTGTACATACTGTCCGTAATTTTACCATTAATTTGTACAATTGGAAAATCGCCAGATGACGTAAAACACCCCCACACCATTACAGTTTAGCAATGGTGGCCATCGGACGTATGGTCCATCATTTCCGAAGACTTAAACTTAGATTCATCACTCCAAACAACCAGATTCCAAAATTTCGAATCCTTTTGCATGTGATTCATGGCAAAGGCCAATCTTCTTTAATATATATATATATATATATATTTTTTTTTTTTATACATTTGGTTTACGTCGTGCAATTCTTCAACGATTTTTCTTGCAGACTTTGACGGCTGACAGTTTGTGCAGATATTTTTACATCATAACCAATTTTCTATCGTCAACAAGGTCAGCCTTTCTTGGCTTTTCACGGGGTAAATTATTGAAAGTGTGATGTTTTTTATAATGCCAAATGAGTTATTAACTTTTCCTCTAGAAATGCTCAAAA
This sequence comes from Cordilura impudica, assembly GCA_963682025.1. Lineage (NCBI taxonomy): Eukaryota > Metazoa > Arthropoda > Insecta > Diptera > Scathophagidae > Cordilura > Cordilura impudica. Next base: position 25,388,880 of record OY821517.1, read on the forward strand.
GTTCCATAACTTTTACAACGTGAAACAATCCGATGTCACTTTTCTTTTGCACGTACTGGAACTCTTTTTTTGGCTAGATGATACAGAAGTTAATCAAAAATAACTTTATAACTTATACACAATCTATTTATAAAAAACTTTTTTTTAGTATCGTCAGTTAAAGTGGCAATTTACCGTTTTCAATTGCAACGACTGCATTATATGAGTGCTTATATGTAGAGTTTCCGAGAAAGAATCGCATACTGATGGCACAATATTGATTAGAACATATAACGGGACAAATTGGTCATAAAAAAATTAAGTGTAAAGTCAAAAAGATAATTCAATTTTGCTGTTTCATATTGAGTATTAGGATGACTTAATTACATGAGCAGAAGTGTATTTACACTGTTTGTAATAACACTGTACAACAGCCATTCTAGGGAGTGAGAAATTCCAAATCAGGGTGAAAGTACTAGGCCAGTATAGTAAAACCTCCAAAGTGTTTGACATTCTCAGGCCAAACTTTGTTTTATGACCTTTTATATATTTTTATTATGATGATGTTTGTTTGCTTAGTTTTTCAGCTATAACTCAAGAAGCACTGATGATTTCTCGTTTCATTCTTCAGCAAATAACTGCTGCAAATCAAATTTTTTTATAAATTTTTTGAATGAAAAAACATATTCAGAGTGTACGATTACTATTTGTTAGTAGTGTAGAACAGATACGTGTAAGTGATATTTTTTAATATTATCTCAAACCTATATCAGTATTAATTTATGCTATTTTTGACATGGATATATTAATGAAAAATATTTATTTAAGCCTTGCTACAATTTTACTGAAAAATTAAAGAAGAAATCATCAATTGTCCTCATTTATAACTGATAAACTAAGGAAACAAACATCAAGATAAAGAAAAATTATAAAAGACCTGAAAAAGCCAAACACTTTGGAGGTTTTACTATACTGGCTTAGTACTTTCACCCTGACTCTGAATTTCTCACCCTCCAGACAATGGCCACGAAAATGTTACACACTGTAATTAATTATGATATTACTCGTACGTTTAATGTGCAACATGTTTAACACGAATAAAGTTAACAAAATAAACTTGTAACAGTTTAAATTATTTTAATTTTAAGACTTACCAACAATAACTGGGTAACAACAATACAATCACCTAGTTACATATTAACTAAATTATTTAGGAAATAATATACCAAATACACAACCTTTCTCTTTTTTTTCATTTGCAAGTTGTTGGTTAGTGGATGAAGAAATATGTTTAATGAATAGTTAAGCAAATATGTTTACTAAGAAAAACATTAAATTAAAAAAAATAATAATAATAATATGCAAGAAATTGCATAATTATTCAATATTTGCCGGATACTTACAATATTATTATTCTAAGTCGTTTCAGACAAGTTTGTTTTTGGAAGTCACGATCACGACTTTAGCAGTTAAGCGGCTTTGCTTTTATATTTTATTATAATTACATAAAAACAAGTCCAAGAGTCCAACATCGATTTTATTTTTATTTTTTTTTTTTTTGCAAAATTTTATTTAAAAATAATAAATAATAATAAAATTTGCTAATATGTTTCTTGGCTCCAAGTGGATAAACAATGAAAATAGCTTAACTAGAGCAAACATAACAAAAGTCTATGAAAAATCCTTGATTGTTAGAATAAATCAATATACAACAATAAAACACAACTCAATGCATAAAATAATCATAAATTTTTGAATAGAGTTATTAATAATAATTTTCAGATATGTTCATATTTTTCATTTAATGACAATAACAAAGTGTTTTTCATTAGTTGCCATTTTTTTTTTGTCTTTTATGCCATAAACAACAACTGTTACTTGATAGCAAAACTGAAATTATAGAAAACAACAAGTAATTTGATTTTCTATAGCGAATTGAAGGCACGTGCTATCTCAAAAAACATGTTAATTATTGTCATAACTAAATTGGTCGAAGGATAAAGTTTTAATCCTAATGATTTTGTTTCATTATCATTGTAATATGAGTTAAATACATTTTGTGATTTTTCCTTTTTTTTAATGCGCAATAATAGTGGTAACAAAACTTTGTAATAATAAGTGCATAATAATAATTTAAAATTCATTAGGAGCAGAACGTAAAATCAAGGGTGCAGAATCAACAAGGGTGCATGATTTATGCCTCTTTTACGCTTGGTAGACATATGGGGGTAGTTTTTGGCCCAGCATTTATTGTAACTTCGAAAAAATTGTATTCAAATTTTTTAATTAGACATAATATCAATTTTGTTGAATCGTAGAGAATGATTATTGTTATTGTCATCTTTAATGTTGCCAATACTGTGTTAGAGAAAAGAAAATTCTGCGGAATAAAAATAATCTTATTCTCAACCAAAAAAAAACTAATTAAAAAAAAATCTTTCTGAAAATAGTTCATCAAAACATAAATTGTATAAAAAAATTTTAAATTAGGAAATTTGGAAATATTTTCAAATGAAATGAGAAAATTATAGTCGGTCTATATTTATATATATCGGGTGCTATATTTATATCAGGGCTAGCTCAAAAATGAACCGATCCTGACCATATTTGGTAGTCACTTATATTTTGAAAAAATATATACAAACCAAATTTGAGAAAAATCTGTGCAATATTTTCGTTTTTTTTATGAATTTAAGTGAAGATCGAGAAGTAGCTCAATATGGGGCCTACGACTAAGAATTGTCCTATAGGTATTATTTTTGGACTATTGATTAATGGATATAATAAACACATATAAAACCAATTTGACTGAGATCTATATGATAATTTGGATCTTATGGCAATTTATGTCGCTTTCATAGTGGGCATTTGTATGGGGACTAGTTCTGAGCATGGACCGAATTTCACCAATTGCAATAGCATTCATCCTATTGTCGATAAAAGTTTATATACCAAATTTCATCAAAATATATTTATATTTACGACCTGTAGTTTGATTACAAAGTTTACATGAACACACAGACGGACCGACAGACGGACGGACGGACATCGCTAAATCGCCTCAGAAAGTGATTCTGAGTCGATCGGTATAATAAAAGATGGGTCTAGGTCAAATATTTTTGATAGTTCAAACAGCAGCACAAAGTCGTTATACCCAAACCACATGGTGGTATAGGGTATAAAAACTTTTAAGCCAAAAAATGGATTGATAAACGTTATGGTGAATCCTCGCTTTCATATTCAATGGACAAAACGTGGTATACCGAATTTAAACTTGGTCGTAGGATTACAAATGATGCAGATCGTCCTGGTCGTCCAAATGAGGCAGTTACCGCAGAAAACGTAAGACAAATGCATCGGGTTGAATTGGATGATAGAAAGATTAAAGTGAGTCCGATTGCTGGCATCATTAAGATATCAACAGAGCAAGTTCGGCATATATTAGTTCCCAAGAATCAACAATCGGCTGAAAAAGGTAATGACCAGTGCTTTTTGGGATGCACGTGGTATAATATTTATTGATTACTTCGAGAAAGAACAAACAATAGCTTCCAAGTAGTATGTTGACTTATTGGGCAGATTGGATGGAGAAATTAAGAAAAAAACGACCCCACTTAAATAAGAATAAATCAAGAAGAATTTAAGTCTTTACATTACCGACACACCCAGATCTGGTCCCCCAGCGGCTATAATTTGTTCACAGACTTGAAAACTGGCTCAAGGGAAAGAGATATTCCACACATGAAGAGTTTGACAAATCGTATTTTTTCAAGGGTATAAGAAGTTAGAGGATCGTTGGAAGAAGTGCATTTCACTTAACGGAGATTACGTTGAAGAATTAAATTGATTTCAAATCCAAAAAAAACGGTTTTTCATTTTTTTTTTGTTAACCAACACTCAGGGGATGAGGAGGAGAGAGGCAGTAGTGTTTGTGGATATTTGACTTAAATTTTATTAGATTATAACTGCCAGGAAAGACGTGTGCGGGGAGTTTATTCCACATACGGCTAGTTCGACTGATAAACGAATTCTCTCAACTGAACAATAGACTAAAAACAGATGTGATCTACTAGAGAAGCGGGTAGAGCGAACAGAAACTCGGGCACTTGGAATAAGTTCGCTGATCTCAGAAGACATTTCCCATGTAATATTTATATAATAGTGCTACACAACCCACATTCCGACGGTGTTCCAATGAATCAATAGAATTGATGAGTGCCAACAACCTCCTTTGCACACGGTCCAGCAGCTCCAAAATAGACTTTGGAGACCCTGCCCATACATGGGAGTTGTATTCCATTTTCGGTCGGATGTAAGTGGTATAGATTTTAAGGAGATCAGAAGGAGTGAAGTAATTTCTACACCGTTTTAGAAAACCAAGACACTTGAATGCTTCTTTCGACACTTGAAAAACATGCTCATTCCAACGAACATCACATTGAATTCTCATGCCCAGAACATCAAGAGTATCCGATTCCTCAATACGTATACCACCCATATATACAGATGACATTGTTGATTCCATGGCCCTATGGGTCAACATACAACATTGAGTCTTCAGCGCATTAAAATCAACCCTATTCGCTTTACCCCACTCGGAGATTGTTCAGAGGTCTTGATTGAGTGTGTCATTCATTGTCCGCCTTTTGCCCCCAACCTCCAAGAGGCTTGGCCTGCAATTAAAGGAAAATGAATGACAAATGCTGCTGTCATCTGCGAAAGAGTATATAGAGTTAAAAGTTTGGCCAAGAAGGTCGTTCAGAAAGATAAGGAAAAGAGAAGGAGAAAGAACGGAACCTTGGGGTACCCCTGAATTAAGCTGAAACTCATTAGATGAGACCCCATCAATAACAACACGTATTGCTCGGTCTCTGAGAAAACTCGATATAAATCGAGAGAAATCATTACCGACCCCAAATGCAATAAGCTTTGATATCAATGCACCGTGCCATACACGGTCGAATGCCTTGGAAATATCCAGAGCAACCACTTTACTTTCGCCAAAATTGCGAATGGATCGACTCCAGCGCTCAGAAAGTAGAGCTAACAGGTCTCCCGTGGAACGATTTCTACGGAAGCCATACTGTCGATCATTAAGAAGTGAGTTGGCCTCTAGGTAGTTCACAAAGTGGAAATTGATCATGCTCTCCATCACCTTTGAGAGCGCAGAACAGATTGCAATTGGACGGTAATTTTCAGGGTTATTAGCCGCACCCTTGTTAGGGATTGGCTGGACATTAGCAACCTTCCAGCAAGAGGGAAACACTCCCACACGATACGAAAGGCTGAAAAGGTTGGCCAATGGACTGGCTAGCGTCGAAGAGCACTGTTTCAGCACCAGTGCTGGTATACCATCCGGTCCCGGAGACTTATTAATGTTGAGATCCGAAAGAACCCTTTTAACTACACATGCTCGGAAGAATATTTTAGGCTTAGTACAAGATACTCTTTCGAGTTCGGGCAGTGGTTGATCGCTGAAAAATGAATTTTTTGCAAACAGTTCAGCTAAAAGGTTAGCCTTATCAACCGGGTCAGTGAATATTTGGTCATTCATTATAAGAGTTGGGATAGCAGAACTAGCATTATTCTTTACTCTTTTAACAAATGACCAAAAGCTCTTGCTGCCCCGAGGAGTAGAAAGAACTTTAGCACGGAGTTTTTACTCCATGTGGTATTACGAAAATATGATTAATTTTTATATTGAATAAAATGTACGAATAGTTCCGATTATTGCGTTTTTTTTCGGAATAGCGTTGTATTTATTTCGGGACAACATTAAAAAAATAAACGTATGGCAACACCAGCCTCAACTAATATAACATGCGGAGTATAACTATAAATACATACTCCTTAAGCTTATGCTACAAACACAACGACCACATAAACAATAACAACAACAATTACAGCTATAAAACATAAAGTACAAAATTTAGAATACCAACAATAACACTAGAATAACCATATTTTTTCAAGAGTACTTTTACATTTTTATTGAAATCTTGAGACCTTCTGTATCGAATTTTATAATTTTAAACAGCAACATAGTCAAGATATCAGTGAATTATTTCACTAAAGATGAGAAACCCACCTGACTTATTAAGGGCGTGATCGTGATTTCCTCAGACGAGCATCGCTATATCAAAACCAGATTTTGTTTCTAATTATTACAAACGGAATGACAAACTTATATATATACATATATATATACATACCTATTGGTGTGGAGGGTATAATTAACTTAGCTCCCGTCAACTACAATCTGTAATAGATAATTGTCAAATTTGGAGCGAGTTGTGTCATTAAGATTGTATTTGGCAGCATTTCAAAGCATACAACCTCGTTAGTTCATGAAAAAATTTAAAAAAAAAGTGAATTTCGAAAAAGCCATCACTCAAATCAAGGAAAAGTTTGACAAGTACTTCGAGGACTCTGCACTATCAATTTTAATGATGGTATAAAGTGATTTTTTGATTTCATTATGTTCGTACAAGCACTGGTGAAGCAGAACGTTTTGGATGACCAATTTTGGTCATTACATCCGAAAATGCCGGCCAACTAGTTCTTGGAGACAGTGATTTTGTAATGTACGCGTCATAGTCCACATAGATTACTTTCAAGATGGTCAAAACAATAAACGGTGAATATTATGTCACTTATTGGACCGATCCAACAATGAATTAAACAAAAAAGGACGGCCTTTGGTCAAAAAGAAAGTGCTTTGTTATAAACTAGTGGACACCTTATCTGCCATAAGCACCGGATTTAGCCCCAAGTAACTATTTTCTATTTCCAATGTAAAGAAAGGGCTCGGCGGAGAGATTTAGCTCCAACAATGAAATCATTGAACAAACAAACTCCTATGTTGAAGACCTCGAAAAAACCTATTATTTGGAAAGAATAAAATAATTATAGAAACGTTGGACAATGTGCATTTAGCTAGAAAAAGAAGCTCTCCTTCATTCAAATTGTCACGGATTTATTGATCAACTCAACTCTCGCTTGAACACTGAAAACTGACCATATAGTGAAACGGGCAACGGTCACATTTTACATCTGCGGAATGAGGACTGAACCCAAAAATGCTTCTATGTATGAAAACAGCCATCGAACGATTAAATTAACTCATGGCTCACTTGTGTGCCATCAACGAACAAGCACTTTGTCAAGATGCAAGGTTTAGCATGTGTTGGAGTAACTGGTGCAAAAGGGACATGATCTTCGGAAGCCTTCAAAAACAACATCCGCTAGAAGTGTAGCAATATTGGCTGTTACGAACTCCTGGAGGGTCAGATCCTATTGACATGGTAGACTTTAAATCTCAAAACTTACAGGAAATTTGGACTACATTACCCCAAGATTTCATTTCAGCAAGTCGTTTCAAGTCAAAATTCTTTTTTGAGAGGAATGAGAGTGGGATCCAATGGCGGGATTTAACATCTACCTCTACACCGATGGCTGATAGAATAGTTGTGGTGTTAGCGTTGATGTTATCTTTTGATATTGTGACATTAAACTTTCTGACAAACTACATGGCGATACCAGTGTCTGTCAGGCAGAGATTCTGGCGAATAGGGAGTTGTTAAGGATTTTGCAGACAAATGGGATTCAGGATAATGTAGATAGCCAGGCAGTACTTTTATTTCTAGACTCTTGGGTTATATCATCTATTCTCGTAGGTAAGTGTCACTCTAGCTGTAGTTACTCTAGTTTGGGTCTCCGGCTACAGAGACTTTTACGGAAAGGAGTGAATTGACGAGAACAGGTTCAACTCTTGATGTTTTCCATACGGTGTCATTTGCAACGACCTTAGGAACTATTATGCAGGGAAAACTATCTCCAATTGAGGAAGAAAAGACGGCGGGATATTACCACTTGTAAGATCACGAGACAAACTTGTTCAAATGAAGTGAATCAGTCCTCAGCAGGATTTGGAGGCACATTCGAAAGCTCACGGCTGTTTTGACGGGTCACTGATCGATCGCGGAAACACTCTGACTTCAGTATGATGAGCAGTACTACTGTATACATACGATAGAGGAGTAAATATATCACCTTCTTTATGATTGTCCAGTTCTAGGCAGTATTATATACTATACTTTTGGGAGCCACACACTAGAACATCCTTCAGGGACAACGAACAAAGAACTAAGTAATCTCATCCACTAGCTTAATCTAACAGGTTGGATCTTGTACTCTTTTTCATTATTTCTATCCTCTTGGGAGGTGCGGTTCTCAAAACAAAGTCTATTTGTTGTCTCCCCGGGAGTAGGCAGCCACTCAAACCAACCAATCAACTTAGTAATACAATTATTAAATACAAATTCAGGCATTCGAAGATTCGAAAACTGCACAAAAAAGCTGAAACGATCTTTGAAATCTTAAATAATATACTAAGATTGTTATATATATATATTTTTTTTTTTTTGTTGCAGCCTAGAATAATGCGTATTTAAAAAAATGCATTTGGATATTGAAATACACGAATTGCATACGAAACACAAATAATTATAATTTATTTTATTTATGCCATCACCTTCTTCTTCCATTAAAAAAAAAAAAAATCGAATTTTACTTATATTAAAGAAGGTGCGTCATATGTGAATTTTTATAGATGTTTTTGTTTAATTTAATTGTGTATTTTCATACTTGAGTGCATTTTTATATCAACGACTAATTCTTTATAAATAATTTTGTATTGTTTGTAAATATTCGTAAACATTTTATATGATTGTTGTTCCCTTCCAATTAAGTATGTTTACCAATGATTAATCAAAATATTTTGTTTGTTTAAATACGCGAGTATTTGAAAAATCTTTAGATTATCATTTATGGGATTTTCAATACAATTGTTTTCTATGAAAACTTGAAGCGTATTCTTTTCAGAGGTCTTTCCTGCATACGCGTAGTATCTTATTATTCGAGTGCATTCATTTCTTTTTGTGTGTCTGTTTCGTATTGAAATGTATTCTTAAGGTTGTCAATTATATTGTGATAAAGTGTGTTTCTTTTTTATTTTTGCTTTCTAAAAGAATGAATGAAATATTTATTGTTTACCTTAAAAATAAAAAGGTTTCTGGTTTTTATTATGCCTACATTAATATGTTTTAGTTGTGGGGATACGGTTTCGTTTTTATTATTATGTTTTATTATATACATTAGAAAAAGGTGAGGCGCGTAATATAAATTTTTAAATTAATAAAAATTTTATGTGCATATTTTTTAGTATCAAAAGTGCTAAATGCAAATATTATTCAAAACAGAAAAAAAATAGACGAATAAAATATCAGCCAGAAATAGATAGTTTCTGTATGTACGAGTATAACAGAATTGTTGAACAAAGGACTGTTTATTCGAAGTATTCGCAAAATTTTAGATAAATAAATTTTTTTCTGGAAAAAAAATTTTTCCATAAAAAAAATTTTTCAAAAAAAAAAATTTTTTCACAAAAATATTTTTTGCCAAAAAATAAATATTTTGACAAAAAAAAATTTTTTTCACAAAAAAAAAATCACAAAAAAAATTTTTTCACAAAAACAAAAATTTTTTACAATATTTTTGCCGATTTTTTATGTAAAAACAAGTAAGAAAATTATAGTCGGTCAAGACCGACTATACGATACCCTATACCATGCGTTTAGAAACCCTATCTCTTAGGCCCAACTAACTGGACATAGAAAATAAGCAAAAACCAAATTTGAGTAGTATTTTTATTATTTTTTTTGGCTGCAGATATGAAAAAGTTCATATCGGATGCTATATCTATATGGGGACTAGGTACAAAAATGGACCGATCCTGATCATGTTTGGTATAGTCTCTTGTATTTTGCAAAAATATATACAAACAAAATTTGAGAAGAATCAGTGCAATATTTTTGTTTTTTAATAGATTTAACTGAAGATCGGGAAGCAGCTCTATATGGGGCCAAAGGGATCATTTTTAGACTACTCAATAGTGGATGTAATGAACGCATAGAAACCCAATTTGAGTAAGATCTATATGACAATCTGGATCTTATGGCAATTTATGTCGATTTCATAGGGGTAATTTGTATGGGGGCTAGGTCTGAACATGGACCGATTCTCACCAATTTCAATAGCGTTCATCCCATGGCCGATAAAAGATTAAATACCAAATTTCATCAAAATATATTCATATTTGCGACCTGCAGTTTGATTACAAGCTTTACATGGACACACAGACGGACGGACGGACGGACATCGTTAAATCGAATCAAATAGTGATTCTGATTCGATCGGTATAATTAAAGATGGGTCTAGGTCAAATATTTTTGGTTGTTACAAACAGCAGCACAAAATCATTATACCCAAACCACATAGTGGTATAGGGTATAAAAAATAGAGTTTTCGAGTGTAACAAAATTGATAAACATAAGAAGGTTTAACCCAAGTATTCGAAAAATTTTACGAGTAAAATATAAAATAATAAAATATATAAAATATATTTTTTTACAATAAAAACTTTGAGAATAAACATTTTATCCGATTTTTTTTTAGCTTAAATTCATTTTAAAAAAATTTTTTTGTTACACTGTACGAGTGTAAGAAAATCTATAAACAAAAAGTGGAAGTACGAGTGTATGTGAGATAGACGCAGGTTCAAACCACACGGCCCCATAGGGGTTTTTTTGTTAGATAGAACTTACGAAAAGGAAAGCTGTCAAACGAACTATCATGCAGCACTCACTTTTTGACATTTATGATCAGTATATTCTGGCAAATCATCACGAATAGATTCACGCTTGAACAACGCTACCAAATTATCTAACTTTACTTTAAAAATGAGTCATCGATTAGCGCAAACTTATAGACGATATTTTATCCTGTTCATCGATGAGGCCCATTATGTGCATATTTTTTTTACATACAAACAGACTTCATTACATCTAGAAAAATGCACCGTTTAGTGCAGTTTACACGTTGGTGGCTTCATCGGACCTTATTTCTTCAAAATTGAAGCAGAAGCTCGCACCATGATTAAAAATTGCTTGTTTGAAAATATGGATGTCTATGATCCGGGCGTGATGTCGTTTCAACAGGATGGCTCCACGTGCCATACGGCGAACACAACCATCGACTTATTGAAATCAAAATTTTGCGATAAGTTGATTTCGAGAAATGCAATGTCATGCGATTTTACACTCTCAATTTCCTGTGGGGCTACATGATAAACCATCAACAATTGACGCCTTGGAGGCCAACACTGTTCATCTTATCCGTGACATACGGCCAGCAATGCTCGAAAAAGCGGCCCAAAATATGATGTCCAGAATGCACTTCGTCAAGAACAGTATAATTGCCATGTATTGATCTATCGAAAAAAAATCTTTTTGATTAGAATTTAATTTTTTTTGTATTATTTTTTATAATTTCAAGATTTATTGGTCTTAAAAAACACCCTTTAGAAACAACCATTAGAAACTTTTTAGAAACAATCCAGGCAATTATAACCTAAACAATTATAACAATGTTTAATACAATCACTGATGATGAAATTCCAGAAACTGATCCGATTAAAAATACATAGTTACGATTTTTAGAAATATATGCTTTCTTCTTTTTTTTTCTTTTGGACATTTTTTTTATTGCCAAAAAAGTTTTCTTTTTCTTTTGGAAAAAAAATTTTTCTTTTGGAAACAAAATTTTTTTTCTTTTGGAAACAAAATTTTTTTTCTTTTGGAAAATTTTTTTCCAATAAAACAATTTTTTCTCTCAAAAAAAACAAAACTTTTTTGACATTAAAAAAAATTTTACGAACAAAAAAAGTTTTTTTCAATGCAGTAAATTTTTTTAGAATAAAGATAAAAAAATTTTCACAATAAAAATATTTTTCTTTTAAATATATTTTTTCCCATTTTCTTACTTTAAAATATTTTAAAATATTTTTTTCTCGATATGCTTCTCCTTTTTTGGTTACAAAAATTTCTTAAAATTTTTAAAAACCTTTTGACTAATTTCCATAGCATTGAAGTTGACATAACATGGAAGTTGTATTATTTCTACTTTTGTCAGAAATATAAAAATAAAAATTTTAACGGATGATTTTTCCGTACATAAAAATTATATTTGAAAAAATCCAAGAAGTTTAATGAAGGGGAAGAGAGTAGATCTTTCAGGTACCGTGACGAGTTTTGAGCAACAAAAAGTATTCGCGATATAGTACAGTGCCAAACATACTCATAGTAAATAAATCTGTTTTTCACATTCTTCTGGTTAAGGTTGCGTGAATAACTGGTGGGATGGTGAGCTCAGAAAGTATACTCTGCGTGAGGGTCTGATGTTTTATCATATTTTAATATATCTATATATATTAATTACAAAAAAAAAAAACATTTAGATTTTTTAAAAATAATAAAATTTTACACCCAAAAAAATTTTGTTTTCAAAAATAATAATAATAAAATTTATCTTTAATTTTTTTATCGAAATTTTGCCTTATCTAGATTTCGATTAGCATAAAATGTTTTCAATAATTTGTTTTTATCAAACCTTTTTTTTTGGTAAAAGTAAAAGTTTCTTTAACATCTCTCGAGTAAAATTTTGTAAAGAAAAAAACTGAGTTGAATATTTAATGATTATCTAAGCCGAGAATAATTGTTAATACTTATTCACAACACTCCTTAATAACTCTTTTTTTCTTGCATTAGTGAATGTACATGAAAAACTATTCGTCATCTCCAGTCGATATAACTTTAGAAAAAGTCTAGACATACGAGTATTTAAGTCTGAATGGCGCCTATTGAAGTCATAAACTTTATTAGCAACCACACTCTAAAATCTCCTAAAATTATACCGATCAATACTTTTTTCTTCTTTAAGACGAAAGAAAGAAAATATTTCATTTCGATTTAATGATTATTCCATAATACTTCACCTTTCCTTTTTTTTTTTTGTTTAATAAATTGGGGGAGTTGTTTGTTCTCTGTTTAGCTCTGTTGCTGTATTTTATTTTGTTTATGCATTTTGTAAGGCTTGTCTCTGTGTCTGTCTTGTGTCAAGTGGTGACTAATACTTTTTTACCCCATGTGGCTATATCCCTTAATGCCACAGGGTTATGGTTTCTTTGTTTGGTGGTGTCTTATATTTTTCATTTCATTTAACAGGAAATTCTAAGGAATAATTGAAATGGCATTAGGAAATGCGGGGAGTATTGTAGAACTTGAAAGTAAGTACTAATGATTAATGATAACGGTGATGAGTCTCGAAAATAGAAAAGTAAATAAATGTATTTTAATGATTAATAATTTTCAGTTTCAAGAAAGTACATCTCTTAACCCATTTCCTACTACTAATCGATTTTAAGAACAGCAAATTTGAATTTTTTTTTAAGGGACTGCAAGAGGTTTTTTAAATAAGTTTTGATCAAAAAGGCACTTCATTCATCTGGCCAACTAAATAACAAGTAAGAAAATTATAGTCGGTCTGGACCGACTAAACGATACCCTACACCATGGTTTAGAGATCCTATCTCTTCGGTCCAACAAATTGGATATAGAAAATAAGCATAAACCAAATTTGAGTGGCATTGTTATTATTTTTTTTTTTGCTGCAGATATGAAGAAGTTCATATCAGGTGCTATATTTACATGGGGACTAGGTCGAAAAATGGACCGATCCCGACCGTATTTGGTATATTTTGAAAAAATACATACAAACCAAATTTGAGAAAAATCTGTGCCATATTTTTGTTTTTTGATAGATTTAAGTAAAGATCGGGAAGCAGCTCTATATGGGGCCTATGACTTAGAATTGTCCTATAGGGATTATTTTTGGACTACTGATTAATGGATATAATAAACACATACAAACCCTCTTTAACTGAGATCTATATGATAATTTGGATCTTATGGCAATTTATGTTGATATCATGGGGTCATTTGTATGGGCACTTGGTCTGAACATTGACCGAATTTCACCAATTTCAACAGCGTTAGTCGATGAAAGCTTATTCTGTGTCGATCGGTAAAATAAAAGATGGGTCTAGGTCAAACATTTTTGGTAGTTACAAACAGCAGCACAAAGTCATTATACCCAAACCATATAGTGGTATAGGATACAAAAAGCAGTTCGTGACATTTTATATATTTAGAAAAAAAAAACTTATTGCTGGAAACAATTTTAAAAAATTAACAAAAAGTCTTCGAAAAATCGAATAAAATGCAAAGTTGAAAATTGTAGGAATAGCTGTTGTTTTAAACAATATGGTGAAGTTGTGTTCCTGTTTGACACACCCACTTTAAGTGTGCAAAAAAATTGAATAAGATGCAATAAATGTCAACGATTATTAAATTTGATTAATAAATGACAAGTACCAGATTCAAAAAAATAAAAATACTTCTATTCAACTTATCGAAAATATCCCAAAGGTATATTATTTTTGACTGTGCAGAAATTTTCGTACATCCCACTAAAACTAGAAATAAAACAATACTTAATTGCGTGCTAATAAGATGCACTTCGCAATTATAAAGTGACTTAATTTTTTACTATATCTCTAGAATTCTAAACTGTAAAGTAAGCATACTTTTTAGACGGACTATGTACTTAATGAAGAGTACAGATAACAGGAAATGGACTAATGGTATATTTGTAGAACAATAATAACAAAACTTTAAGTGTTTCACAATTATAAGGTCAATTACTAAAATCTTAGCTGGCAGTGTCAGTACTTGAACCCATAAAAACGAAGATTAAGATTGATTGGATGACGGTAAATGGGGTTTAAATCACTCCGTGACTATGTATGACTATGCGTGACTATCTTTAAGTTAATATTTGGTGACAAAAAGTCTGTGGCCCACGTTTCAGAATGACTGGATGAAGGAAAATGTAGTTTAAATCACTCCGTGACTGCTCGTTACTATGCGTGACAACAAGTCTATGGACAAAGTTTCAGGTCTATCGGATGAGGGGAAGTGAGGTTTTAATCTATCGATGACTATGCGTGACTATTCGTGACTGTGCGTGACAATGTCAAAGTTAATCTTTTTTTACAGCAAGTCTATCGACCGAGTTTCAGATCGATCGGATAAGAGGAAATGGATTTAAAATCACTCCGTGCACTGTGCGTGACTATGCGTGACTGTGCGTGACTACATCAAAATTAATATATAGTCACAATAAAACTATGGGCCAAGTTTCAGATCAATTGGATGAGGGAGAATAGGGTTGCCCCATGGCAGACAGACAGACAGAGAGTATAAAAGAAAGAGTTTCAAAATGCCATGAGGCACGAAGCTCTCTGAATTTGAGCCAGGTCTACTAACCAATTTATATGATGGCTGAGTACCAATGAGAAAAACTAGGACGCAAATTAATCGCAGTCTTTGTGTTGTAAAACATTTTTTTAAAAATCCCAAAATATACGGAGCCAAACGAAACCTTAGTCTACGCACTGAGACTCGTATTTCACGCAACTCCTCCATGTCAATAATGGGCTTGACGATGTTTGTGAACGTAAATATGTCAAAGGCACATCTGGAGAATGTAGAAATGTTGGCCTATATTCGGTTGAGCAGCCCGCTTGTTATGGTATTATTTCAAAATATTTAAATATTGCACCCAAACCACAACCCCTACGTAGCCTTGTTTTACTGTCTGAAGTAAATTGTGTTCTTAAATTTCAGTGTAGAGCTTCTGCCGTTCGTCGGATTGGAATATGTTGAACTTACTCCCATCCTTGTTCAAAAAATGCTTGCCAAAGCTAATTCTATTTCTTTTATTTCTCTTACTTATAACAGATTTTCGTCGAGTAACTCTTGTTACACTATCACACTTTGTAATACTACGACCTGTCCAGAAGTCCAGTATTATGAAAGGTCGTATCATGTAAAAAGCTTATGTTATAAAATTGACAGCCTGTATGATTTTATTTTCGAAGTCCGATGGTTTTTTTAATTTTTAGAAACATTTTTAAAAATCTGTCATTTTCATCGGACCAGAGCACTGTGGCCGGATTTGCCATATTTTTGGCATAAAGTAAGAATGTTCATGAATGTATTTTCTAATTTTTGCTAGATATTCTTAAAGTACATAGTCTTAGGGCCATTATTACAACTTACCTTTAAAGTAAATGTTAGTTAAAGGTAACTTTAGCTAAAGTGAGCAATAAAGTTACCTTTAACTTCTTTTCGTTATTACAACTTCACAGTAAAATAAAATTAATATTTTTGATATTGTGGCAACACTAAAGGAAACACCGATTACTTTTGACCAAATGAATTGCTTTATAAAATACGTAGTGGCAACGTTCCTGTATTTGTTCGCAAACAAACAATAGAATAAAAACTAAAAACCTTTATTATAAGTGCCATAATTGTTGTAAATGTGTAATAAAACTTTTTAAAAAATATACATGCATATATTTAAATATATGCAAATAAATTTATTTCCAAAACTAAATTGGGTGAATTTCTTCTTCATATATCAGAAAATGTGGCAACATTAAATACATAAACCTTACGTTAAAAGTTAAAGGCAACAATATCTTCCCTTTAGCTTATTGGTCACTTTTAACTTAAAGTATAGTTGTAATAACGAAAAACTAATAATATGCCCGATAACATCCTAACTTTAGCTATTGGCAAGTTGTAATAATGGCCCTTAGTATACTTATTTCAAAATTAAAAATAAGCTGATGGCAACCCTGTTACTACGGCTGCAAACTGCAATGTTTAATTAACAGCTGTTTTTTTTTATCAAAAATAGAGGAAACTTTTTCCAAACTTCGTGCTACTAGGAAATTGATAAAAGTGAACAAAAAAATTTTTAAAAAATATGGAAAATGAAGGTCAAGGTATGTAGAATGTAAATTATATGTAATTTAATGTCAGTGTTTGTCATGTGGTAATTATGTGAATTATATGTGTTAAGTGTTATAATAGAGAAAACCTAACCAACTTGACAATGCCTCGTAGATCGAAAACTAACTTTCTGCCAACTTGTGCCAAAATGTATTTATTTACGAGTAAATTAGAGTCTGCCTATTTTACAGAGAACCAAATAGACCATATAGCTATATCTAGAAAATGGCGTGGCTCTTTGTTGGATGTGCGAAATAAAAGAGGTGCTGACGTAGCCAGTGACCATCATCTACTCATCGCAAGTGTGCGCATAAAGATAGCGGCTATAAAAAAGAACGACCCACGTATATCTAAGAGATTCGATGTTAGTAGACTGAAAATCCCATCCGTCGCATCGAACTTTTCTAATGCCATAAATGAATCGTTGACGTCAACACCTCAAGATCAACGAAGGGATTGGAAAGTTACAAAAAATATACTAGTGAATGCTGCCACAGAACATATAGGTCTCAAAGAAAATAAACGTAAAGAATGGCTATCTGAAGAGACATGGACAATAATTAATGAAAGAAAGAAACTTAAAGCTGCAAAAACGCGAAGTGAAAAGTCGACTCTTCAAAACCAACATGCAAGTCTAGATCGTAAAGTAAAACGCAGTGCCCGCAAAGACAAACGCTCATGGACGAATGCCATAGCCGAAGAGGCTCAAGCAGCGGCAGAGACGAACCGCACCAGTGACTTGTACCGACTCATCAAGAAGTTATCAAGTAACAACTACTCAGTCACAGGTAAACCAGTGAAAGACAACTCTGGCACACTAATCACGTCCAAAGATGAACAGCTTGAACTTTGGGCTACACACTTCTCTGAAATGTTCACCCCACGCTCACAAGAAACTGCACCTATATGTAGCTGCATCAATCACAACACACGATCAAATATCAGTATTACCCCTCCAGTAATATCTGAGATTGTACAAGCCGTAAAAGCGCTTAAAAACAACAAAAGTCCGGGCAACGACTTAAGTTAAACTCCAGAACGAGCGCAGAACTTATTTTTCCCATTATTGAGGAAATCTGGTTATCAGAGATAATTCCAGACGAGCTAAAAGAAGGTATTATAGTGAAGATCCCCAAGAAGGGCGACTTAACAAATCGTAACAACTGGCGGGGCATCACACTATTAAGTATGATCAATAAAGTTTTAGCCCACGTTATAACTAAGAGGTTATCGGACTCTTTAATGCCAGATTTAAGAAGACAATAGGCTGGTTTTTGCCCCAAAAAGTCATGCGTTGATTACATTAACTCACTAAGAGTAATAGTAGAGCAGTCAGTTGAATGGCGATCTCCTCTTTACCTTATATTTATCGATTTTGAGAAGGCATTTGACACCCTGGCACATGATGTGATTTGGAATGCTCTTGAGTGTAAAGGCGTCCCACGTAAACTTATCCAACTTATAAAATGCCTATACACAGGAGCAAGTTGCCGAATTCTACACGATGGCATGCTTAGCCGTAAGATTGAGGTTGGTACAGGCGTTCGTCAAGGGTGTGTAATGTCACCACTGCTCTTTAATATCGTGCTAGATATTGTGATGCAGCACGCAATGGTGGGCAACCGAGGAATCGTATGGGGTTTAAACGAGCGATTAGAGGACCTCGAATACGCAGATGACATATGCCTCCTTTCTCACAGCCACACTGATATGTCCACAAAATTGAAACGACTTATAGACATATCAGAGAAGGCGGGGCTCAAGATAAAAGTGTGGAAATCGTCCACAATATCACGTCGTATTAAAATTAATATATTCAACTCCAACGTAAAATCAACGTTGTTATATGGATGCGAAACTTGGAACGCTGCCTCCCGAGACATTAAATCCTTGCAAGTTTTCGTTAACAAATGTCTTCGAAGAATTCTACGAATATTCTGGCCACGAACTATTTCGAACATCAACCTGTGGCGCGAAACAATGCAAACACCGCTGCGCGTAGAAATACAGAGAAGAAAGTGGAATTGGATCGGACATACACTCCGCAAACAACCGTCCGATATTGCCCGAAATGCTATTGAATGGAACCCTCAGGGAAGTCGTAGAACAGGGCGACCAGCTCACACGTGGCGAAGACAAATCGACTCCGAGATAAGAAAAATGCGTAAAAGCTGGAGCGAAGTAAAAAACATAGCGATTGATAGATCTGAGTGGAGGAAGTTTGTTGAGGACCTATGCTCCTTATAGGATCGAAGGGAATATATATATATATATATATTTTAATATGTTATTAACGTTTTTTGCCCAATTTTGCCCATTCTCCAAATATTTTGCATTTCCCAGTGAATTTAGCTTTTAGCCGTTCAACCTTGCTACAGGTTTGGCTGGATAACAAGAGAAATGCAAACGCTGTTTCAAACTGGAAATTTGAACAACTTGACACTAATGGTATTATTATTGCTAAAAAAAGAGGTGTTTTGAAAAAAATTAGGAGTTTTGAACTTTATATCAAGAAAAAATTACCAAAATGTAATAGACCTATATCTACTTTTAAAACTAAACATGCCAAATGGCTCTCATCGACTATGATGGTCAAACTTGATAACAAAAACGCAGAAACAGAACAGCGAAATCAACTAATAGGACGTCCACGCCTGGCATATAAAGATGCGGGACCACGGCTTAAGAGAAAGTTGGCATCCGAACTAGCAGAAACCCACGAACATGACACAAGTCTGCTTGTACATGCTGCCACGGTATCAGCAAAAAAAATCCAATGAAAAAGATACAGCATTTATTTTAAAGGAATCTCGGCTTACTTCAAATAGACCAGCTGAAATAAAAAAAAAATTATTTTTGAATGAACCGATCTCTCTTACACCAAATGAAGCTCTTTCAATTTTTTTTTGGAAAATTCATTAAGTAAAAGACAATATATTAATATGAGAGAAATAAATAAATTGCATTCTAGTAACATATAACCAAGCTATGACAAAGTAGTGCAAGCTAAATTAAAATGTAGACCAGCTGGAATAATTGTAACAGAAATTGCTGCGCAAGTTTCTTTGCAAAATTTGCTAAATCACACTGCCAGTAGAATACTACTTTTATAAGAGGAATTATTTGCACAATATCCAGAAATAACTGATGTCATGCTAGTCCTAAGTTATGGATTTGACGGATCAACTGGACAGGCCATATACAAACAGCGAAGGGAATGAACCTTCATCAATGAATCAATCACTATTTGTAACAACAGTTATCCCACTAAAAATAATAGACAAATTGGGAAAGGTTTTGTGGATGAATCGTACACCTCAGTCTGTACGATTTTGTAGACCCCTTAAAATGGAATTTGCTAAGGAAAGCAAACAACATATTATTTCAGAAAAAAACAATCTGGACATACAAATACAAGAATTGACGCCATATATATATATTCTATTTTAAATGAAAGAAATATTACGATTTCTTATAATCTGAATATGACCCTTATAGATGGCAAAGTTTTTAATAGTTTAACGGGAACTAACTCGTGTCAATCGTGTCCAATCTGTGGCGCTACTGCAAAGCATTTTGTGAAAACTAGAGACATTAATTCGGAAATATTTAAGCCAAAGTCTGGTACCCTGAATTTCAGTCCACTTCATGCTTGGATACGCATACTGGAGTTCGTATTAAAAATTTCTTACAGGATTGGATTAAATAAATGGCAGATAAGGGACAAAAATGAACAGGAGATGATGAATACTCGCAAACAATCAATACAGAAAAAAATAAGGAAAGAAATGGGACTACTTGTGGATATGACAAAACAAAACGGCAGTGGAAGCACTAATGATGGTAATACTGCAAGGATGGCATTTTCAAATAAAAAGTTATTTGCATCCATTTTAGAATTTGATTTAGGTGTTCTTGAACATTTTCGTACAATTTTAATAGCAATTTCCTGTGAATATAAAATTAATGCCCTTAAATTCCACCAGTTCTGCGAGAAAACTATGACATTATATATGTCTAAGTATCCATGGTATCCGATGTCGCCAACAGTTCATAAGATTTTGGTTCATGGTTCACAAATTATTGCTATATCTCCTGTTCCTGTCGGATGCCTCGGCGAAAAGGGCGGAATAAGATTTATAAAGAAGATAGGAGATCTCATGCACGAAAAAATGATCGAGTTAATACTATGGCGGATGTGTTCAATAGGTCAATGGATTCTTCGAAACCTTTACTTTCCAGTATTTTTATTAACAGAAGATTAGCCATATCAAAAAAAAAATATATTGCCAAAGGAAGTCATTGCGCTACTTGAGCTCCCGACTTTTGATACTGACCAAGCAAATTATGTTACCGATAATGATTCTGATGAGCAGGACATCGAAATAGATTATGATTCCGATAACAAAAATTTATATGAATTTGCGGTTGTTAGTTCTAAGTCAGAAAAATATTTATGTGAGTAAATTGTTATTATTTTTTGTACATATTATGGTAATATCTTTTTTCTTAGCTTACAGATTTGGGGAAATATAACGCATGCTTATATTCCAGACGTTAAATAAGAAATGTTATTTAGCTAATTAGAACATCTACCTGCAACTTAGCTTTATACGGACGGTAAGAGTGGGCGTGGTCGTATCGATCTGAAAATTTTAATATTTCTTAAGAATATCATTATTAGTATATGTACCAATTTACAGCTCTGTAGCATCTTTATTAGACTTTATGCCAAAAAAAAATGCATTTCCGGCCATAGCGCAGAGTTGTTTTTTTTTTTTTGTAATATTAATAAAAAAGGTAAACAAAAACAATGTGGAAATAATATATAAATTTCAAAATAAATTTGTTTGCTATTCTAAACAGCTGTTTTCATAAGACTCGAGTGTGACTTTAAATGGCGTAAGTATGTAGAAATATTGTCGGTACGACTTTTATGACAGTCCGATGAATTTCAGCGGACTTTTATGCCGAAAAATCATACACTGAGTGGTATCATGTAAATGGGCCTTTAACCAGCTCCATGCAGTGTTCGACGTACTACTGACGCACGGTCTTCCTTTCCGAAATCTTCTTGGATATCAGATTGGACATCAGAAATTTTTTTTTAATTTTTCATACATCTCGTAATGTTAAATTGCGGGGTCTACCAGCAGGTTTACTAATTTGGAAATTCGATTCATCTTTGCAGCGTTTAACGATGGACTGTAGAGTCGAACTAATTTTTTTTACAATTTCACTAACGAGTTTCCCTGATTGAAAGAATATGGTAATTTGCCTAGCTGAAGAATCTATGTTGTCATATCTTCCGTTTTTTTTTATAGTATTCAAAATTGATGTTCAAAACATAAAGGAGAAGATTTTTACTATTAAAGAGACTGGTAATTTTGATTTTCTTTTATTTATTTGATATAAAAAAAGTATTTCTTAAAGTTCATAATAAAATTTATGGATAAAAACCTATTTTCTGGCTGCCGTCATTTGATACTTTTAATGCTTTAATCAGTGTATTTTTAAAATCAATATAGATTTTTTTACTTTGCGGCGACTAAATCAATGTGAATTCTCATTATGAGATTTGATATCAGTTTTCGTTCCACAATATCAAATATTTATTTTCTAAATTTATATTTGGATTTTTCGCATTTTTTTTTTTTTTTTTGATACAGTCTAATTTTTTTTATATGACTTTATTAGCATTATTTAGTGTTGTTTAAAATAATCTGCATATACTGCCACCTTGGAAGCAATAAAAAAGTGATTCTTTTCGAATAACTTTACTTTTTATTTCCTTGAAATCTCGGAAAAAATCTAAAAGTGCAGTTGAACAGCCGTAAATGATTTATTTTTTTTTGCATGCAAATGATTTTCTTACAGAATTTATTTACCATTGTCTGCAATCACTATTCAGAAATAAAACTTTAATTGATGATCATAAAAGTATATAACAGAGTTTAAGCTGTTGTAATAGAAACATCATAAATTTCATATTTACCAGACATATAAAGTTGATAAATAAATTGAAGTACTCATAACTTAATTGACTCAGGTCAAAATAATTGAAAACAAAAATAACTTTAAAAAAAAATTTACAAATATTCTAATGGACACAAAGATGAAGACTCTAGAAAACGCCAAAGTCTGTAGAATTTTTAAATGATTCAACAATAATTGTTAAAGTAATATAAGTTTTTATCAGGGCTATAAAATTTTTTTATTTTATTTTCTACTCAATAATAAATAACATTAAAGTTTTCTGAAAAACGAACACAACAACAATTAAAATTCACGACATTTTTTCAGGTATTTTTATGATTTAATAGTGATTAGTTGTTTTGTGTTGTTGGCGGTTTGAAGGTTTGATATTGGTTTTCTAATTGTTTGCTTAAACAAATAAAAGCAACTGCAAAATACAAATGTAAGAATAGCAACAAAAATACTCGTACGCTTTACAACAAAGTTCAAGTTATTTCTACTAAAAACAACACTTGGTTGGTTGGGTTAGTCATTGTTTTTCAGAAAAATTATTGCATTATTAAAAAATAGTAGTATGTTTTTGTTGTTCTTAGACAAAAAAAAAAAAAAACATTCAATTTTATATAATAGTTACTGGTTACAAAATATTCGACACGCATCACTCGATTGACGGGTTACTAATGGTTACCAAAGCTGACGCTGTTAATCGATTTCTATACCCTATACCACTATGTGGTTTGGGTATAATGACTTTGTGCTGCTGTTTGTAACTACCAAAAATAATTGACCTAGACCCATCTTTTATTATACCGATCGAATCAGAATCACTATCTGATTCGATTTAACGATGTCCGTCCGTCTGTGTGTCCATGTAAAGCTTGTAATCAAACTGTAGGTCGCAAATATGAATATATTTTGATGAAATTTGGTATTTAATCTTTTATCGGCCATGGGATGAACGCTATTGAAATTGGTGAGAATCGCTCCATGTTCAGACCTAGCCCCCATACAAATGACCCCTATGAAATCAACATATATTGCCATAAGATCCAAATTATCATACAAATCTCAGTCAAATTGGGTTTGTATGTATAGAGTATATTACATCCATTAATCAGTAGTCCAAAATTAATCCCTATTGGACAGTCATAAACTAAATATTTTTTTTTTATTAAAGCGCAAATTTTTTGTATATGTAAAAAATTTTTTTTAATTTTCTGAGTGAAATTATTATCTATAATATTAATAGGCTAGGCGATTTTTTGTTACCGATGCTTTGTTCTACCGTTTTATCCCGATTTTGACGGAGCGTATATTATTTGAAATGTATTTCTTTTTAGCTGTTCACCAGATTTATAGTTTTTTAAATTTTTTCCTTTCTTTTGAGTAAATTGCATTTAAAGTTGCTACTAGACATACATAAAATTATACATATGCTATGTGTGTGTTTATTAAATTTGTTAATGGGTTTGTTAATGAGTTTGTTCTCTTCATTCACAATAATAATAAACCAAAAAAGTGTTGGTTTGTGAATTGGTTAAGTTGAAAAATAAAGTTGCCTAGAAATTACACTTGAATTTCGAGCGCTGAAGCATTTGATCTTGAGCCTGAACAATTTCTAACTCAGTCATTAAATGATAAGATTTTTTGTTTTTTATAATTTTTTTTAAAGATAAATATAAATATTTTCAAAGAGAAATTTTAAATAAATATTTTTATTTGCTAAATATGCGAAATAATTAAAATTATATGTAAAACCAGACCTGGATCATGAAGCAAACAATTATTTCAAATTTCTATAAGTCCTTAACCACTGCATCGATTTTGCCAATAAAAAATATAACAAACATGAAAAATATACATACGATGAGGTTCAAAATATTGACTTATGATGTTTCAGGTTCATATATCAATATATTACGAACGATATGACAAATTTTTAAAAGCACTCATCCATTTGAATAAATAAGGATTGCGCATATATATAATATTGTAATTTGAATAAATCACAACAACTTTTAAAGGAAACATCCCAATTTAATAAAAATTAGTGGTATGAAGAAAAATATCGAAATACATATCTGTTAACATTTTTTCCAGAGAAGGTTAATGTTAAGTATTTAACATGAGCAAAACATAAATTTTTATTTAAGTAAAACACGAATATCGAAATATTTTAATAATTAAATTTAGATTATAAACCAAGGTTCAGAAAATACACACATCAACACACAATGTTCTGTTGTAAAGCAGCCAATACATATTTTTATTTTCATATTAATTATGTATTTTTTACGGTGCCAAACATAATCATGACTGTGTTTCGTTTTAATATTTCGTTATCTAATATTTCGCTATCTACATTTTTCTATCACGTATTTTTTTATTTTGAACACACATAAACCACACAGATTCGAGTGTAGCTTAATTATAAGTTCGTTTTCTTGCATGTGTACTGCTAAAAAAGCTGACCATTGTCTTCAACGCGAACATCTAAAAATTGAAACATTATCCACTCGCGATTGAAAAAAAACCACATTAAGTCATAAACAACATATAAAAATTCTCTGTTTTCTATTTTATTACTATCTTTTTATTTTTTTTTTTATTTATTTTTTTTTTTTTTTTATAACTGCTAATGAATTATTTTAGATTTTTTTAATAAATTTGTTTGAAACAATTATTGTCGTTATTATAGGACTGTTTCAGATTTTTCCGATCGCGAGTGGATAATGTTTTAGATGATTTGTCGTCGATCGCAGGAATTGGGGCTCTGTCCGTCCACGATGTGGAAAATCTTGGCCTACACCCGTATCCAGTTGGTGCAGGAATTTTTTTTTATTAATTATTAAACAACAGGGGATGCCCCTACAGTTGCAGTGCATTGTGTTGATCTCAGGAAAAGAGGTTATGGGAAGGAGGAAATAGGGAGTAGTGATTGTGGATATTTGACTCAAATTTTATTAGATTATAACTGTCAGGAAAGACCTGTGCGGGGAGTTTATTTCACATATGGCTAGTTCAACTGATAAACGAATTTTCTCTGTAATTCGTTGGGCGGTCAATTGGACAATAGACTACAAACGGATGTGATCTACAAGAGAAGCGGGTAGAACGAACTGAAACTCGGGCACTTGGAATAAGTTCGCTAATCTCAGAAGAACATTTCCCTTGGTAGTATCTATAGAACAGTGTTACATAAACCACATTCCGACGATGTTCCAATGAGTCAATAGAGTTGGATACCGTACTGTCATTAATAAGCGACAACGCCCGCCTTTTCACACAGTCCAGTAGCTCCAAAATAGACTTTTAAGCTCCTGCCCATTTTCGGTCGGATGTAAGTGGTATAGACTTTAAGGAGATCACAAGGAGTAAAGTAATTTTTGCACCGTTTTTTTTTCGACATTTGAAAAATATGCTCGTTCCAACGAACATCACATTGAATTCTAATGCCCAGAACATCAAGAGTATCCGATTCCTCAATACATATTCCACCTATATATACAGATGACATTGTTAAGACCATGGCCCTATGGGTCAACAGACAACATTGAGTCTTGAGCGCATTAAAATCAACCTTATTCGCTTTACCCCGCTCGGAGATTGTTAACAGGTCTTGATTGAGTTTGTCATTCATTGTCCGCCTTTTGCCCCCCGACCACCAAAAGGCTTGGCCTACAATTCAAGGAAAATGAATGACTAATACTGCTGTCATCTGCGAAAGAGTGTATAGGATTGAAAGTTTGGGCAAGGAGGTCGTTCAGAAAGATAAAGAAAAGAGAAGGAGACCATCATATGCGTCATTCTTTCGCCGATTGGGCTCTAGAGTAATTGTAAACTGACCCGATGTTTTATAGCAAAATTGTGTTCAGCAGGCCCTACAGCCCAAAAAAAAATCCACCGTATGATGCGGTTTACACGCTGATGGCATCTTCGGACCTTAGTTTTCAAAAATCAAGCCGGAGCTCGCGTTAAGGTCAATGGAGATCGTTACCGCACCATGATCAATGATTTTCTTGTTTGAAAATATGGGGGAGATGTGGTTTTAACAGGATGGCGCTACGTGCCATACGGCGACCGCAACCATTGTCTTATTGAAATCAAAATTTGGCGATAAGTTGATTTCGAGAAATGGACCTGTCAATTGGACAACAAGATCGTGCGATTGTTACCTCTGGATTATTTAGAACGCTCGAAAAAGTGTCCCAAAATTAAACGTTTAGAATGCGTGGTGGCCATATGCCCGAAATCATTTTCAAATGTTAATGCCATGTATTGATCTTTCGAATAAAAAATTTTTTTTAGTAAAATTTAATTTTTTTGTGTTATTTTTTAGAATTTCAAGTTCTACCGGTCTTAAAAAACAGCCTTTACTTTCAGTGATCCTTTTGCTGCACACATACCATTTCCGAGAAAAAAAAGTGTGATTTTAATCACAAATTTTAATAATTTTTTCACGTAGTTTTCTTTCACAATTCATAATAAAGTAAATTAATAATTATATATTGAAAATATATGTATGTAAAACATATTTTGCAAGGCTAACACGATTTAAAAAAATTTATAATTTTAGTTAAGTAAACCTTTACAAGAGAAAAAGTATATTATATTTTTTTTCGTGCACAAATCTTACTACCGCAAGTTTTCTTTAATAAGTTTTATTTTTGAACCAGCAACACTTTTCTAAAGCGGCAGGCAATATGATGGTTGCATCTGATTTGTGTTCATTTTGAAATCAAATTCAGTGAATTCAATTTTATTTTTCGATCCCCATTGTTCAACAACCAAAATTATTCCTTTTAGACTAAAGAGAATTATATCCACAAACTGCTACTATTTAGTGGGCTTTGTGAGCTTTTGAACTCAATAATTGCATTGGCATTTAGGTTTGATTACTTCGATTAATATACTCGTAGCCAACACGCCGTATAATAAGGGATCACTATACGAAGTACACGTGCATCGTAAAAAGTAGTCAACAGTGACATTTCGTTAGTTTCGAGTATTATTTTTTTTTTTTTTTTTTATATCATTTTGTTTTGTTTCTATTTGTCATTGTAGACAAAACATTAATCTGAGAGGGTATTTACATGTATGCCTAAGTTAAATAAGTCAAATTGAATAAGAGTGCATATTAGAAATTGGGTTAAGTACTTAAATTTGTTAAATATAACAACCTTAATTGAATCATTGTTTTAACTAGACAACTGTTGGATTGTGTGCCAAAAAACTTTTTTGCTTAGCAGGCTATTTTTAGTTGTGGAAAAGAGTAGAATTAATGCCGATGTGTACATTAAAGAATGTTTGCAAAAGAGACTACTTTCAAGAGATGCGAATGCAACCAGCTGCCCGAAAAAGAGTGCTAAAAAGCGCAAAGAAAATCGACAACAATGCCACCTTTTTACCCGGAAAAGCTTCGCTAAACGTAATGTAGAAGTACTTATGGGAAGTATTCCTAAAAAACTTTAAAATCTTCATTCAGAGCAAGTTTGAACAATTTTACACAAGATATTAATTTGAATAACACTCCCACTGATTTTATTAAAATCGGTTATTTCGGTTATTTTTATATGCAAAACCCTTAATTGAACCATTATGATTTCAAACGAGTGATATTAATATTTTCTGGAAACAGTCATTGAAATAAATTTCATCAGTTATTTTACCAATTGTTATAAAATATGATCACTCACAAATAGGCTGCCACACCAAGGATTTGGTGTACAAATTTTTAAACATGAGCCGATTTTTGGGTTTCAGGAAGGAATTCTCCTTCAAACGCCGTCTAAAATTAGAAGAACTTTGAAGTCCGCTTTAAAGTACACCTCATCATCCATTACTATGCAGAAGTTTGTATAATCAAAAATTCATAAAATTTTTGTAGATCTGGTTTGGATTGATCTATTTACCTTTCATATTGTCTTTAGTCCATTTCGCCGCTAACATCTCTGTATTATGTTTTTAGTTGTTTCGCATTGGTTTTTTAAATTTTTTGCATTATTTTCTCCCCTATTATACGATTAAACGGGATAGACTTTGTCTTCATATGTTGTTAAAATTTCTCGCTATAAAATTAATTGGACGTTTGATATTTGTCTGTCATTTCTCAACTATACATACGATTTTGTACTTCTAAAGGATATATATTTTATCAACGATGCATCGCGATGGTTGCAAGGACAGAAATAAATTTGATTGGAATAAATTTTTAAGATATTAAAAACATGTACTAATCAAATTTCAATCTGGGTTGTAAACCGACTTTGAATATTACGAAAATATTTCGGTACAGTCTTTACTACTGGTTGTATGAGAGTATAAACATAATCAGACCTTTGCGGAGTTTTTTATATAAAATTGTCGTAAAAAATCACAAAGCGTCAGCGCACTGTAATAAAATCACTGATGAAGTCTCAATGCCAGGAACCGGTCGGAGTGGTTATAATTTTTGGAAATACTATATGCATTCTTCTACCATGCACTACTAAAAAAAAACAATATTCAAATTTGCATATTAATTGCAAACTGTCTGAAGAAATGACGTTAAATGAAAAAATTTATTTTATTTTTCGTGGTTTTTCATTTTCTAGTTTCCAACTCTCATTATCTCTCTAATGTTGCCATGTTTTTGCAAAAAATTGCTGAGTTTTTTTTCATATAAAATTGTCATAAAAAATCGCACTGTCATCGCACTGAAATAAAATCATTGATGAAGGAAGGCTCATTGCCAGAAAGTAGGTTGATTAAGAATACAGAGTAGTTATGATTTTTAAAAATATGCGCTTTTTTCGTCTCCACCAGGCACTATTAAAAACAATATTTTTATATCAAATAGAGTATTATTTGCAAACTGTCTGAAAAAACGAATTTATTTTATTTTCATTGCGGTGTTGCTCATATTCTCATTTTTCAACTGTCATTCTATATGTAGTGTTGCCATGTTTATACCACATTGTGTGGTGAATATCAAATTTGTAAACAAAAAACATACGTTTTTGATGTTTATGGAAATTATTGAAAAAATAAATTATATTGAAAAAAGGAACATTTAAATTTAATATACTTAATTAATTTCGCCAATTAGATACAGTGAATCAAAAGGAAATCAGACAAGACTACCATTCATTTTCTTTCAAGTAAAATTTCATTGAATAATTTTTTTTTATTATTATTTTAACTCTAGAAATTTTTATTTGGCATTTTAGCCGACGGATTGAAAATAAATTTTTAAAAAAAAAATACCTTACGATTAAGCAACATTCAAATTTTACAATCAAACGGGAAATCGGACAGGCAAAGTCGACTTTGTTTTTGAAACTAAAATGCACAAAAAGTATTGAGTTGCATTCTATGTGTGTATACTTACTTATTCTATGTGTGTATACTTCAGTAGAAATGAGACGACTTATTATACGAATGTATGGAGACGGAAAATATTTAAGAAATATAGCATTATGTTACGAAAAGATACAGAGAAGAATATAGAGTAGAATAACTTAACCTATAAAAAAAAAGTTTTTATTAAAACTCTTTATTTCCTTATGAGTTTTGAATCTCTCCGTGACTGTGCGTGACTTTGCGTGACTATTTTAAAATTAATCTTTGGTCACAGCAAGTCTATGGACCAAGTTTAAGATTGACTGGATGAAGGGAAATGGAGTTTAAATCTTCCGTGACTACAATTTTCAGATCGATCGGATGAAGGGAAATGACATTTAGATCGCTCCGTGACTGTGCGTGACTACGCGTGACCGTGCGTGACTACACCAAATTTAATCTATAGTCACAACGAGACTATGGACCAAGATTCAGATCAGTTGGATGAGGGGGAATGGTGTTGCCCCAATAACTATAAAAAGTTATTGAATCTAAAGGCAAAGTACTAATTTAATATTTTTTCCATCTTTTTTTTAAATTAAATTTTTTATATATTGTTATTTTTTCGTATAAAAGATTTAAATTTGTTTCTTATTAATAATTAACAAAAATAACTAAATTACTAGAAACACATGTTTTCGTTAAAAAAAAATTATTTGTTTCGTTTGTGGTGTTCTTTAAGGTTTTAAAGGCGGAAAAGAGGCGTATTTTCATAATTTTTTTTTGCTAAGATATGAATAATGCTGGATTATTTATTTCATATACACGCTATAGTATAACATTTGAAGTATCTTTAATAAATAAGTCCGTGATAGTGAATCTCGAAAAATGTTGATTTGCGGTGAACATCATAACTCGTTACCAGATCATGTGAAATAAAAAAATTTTGAATTTAAAAACATGATTTTTGCTATAAAATTTCAGTGAATTTATTATTAAAAAATGGGAAAAAGTTAAAAAAAAACTTTTGCTGATTACCTGGTGATTTATATGCGGAAATAGTGTATAAAATTTCAAAACGATCGGTCAAGTAAATTTTAAGTTATGATGTTCACGGTCTTCAAAAATGTTGTTTGCGAGAAAATCGATTGAAAGTGTTTAACATATG
The DNA here is from genome assembly GCA_963682025.1 of Cordilura impudica. Taxonomy (NCBI): domain Eukaryota; kingdom Metazoa; phylum Arthropoda; class Insecta; order Diptera; family Scathophagidae; genus Cordilura; species Cordilura impudica. The sequence continues at coordinate 25,420,143 of OY821517.1, forward strand.
CGATATACCGTATGAGGGCAGGTCCCTTGAAACGCTGTATCTTCGTTAGTTTTGCTCCGATTTACTTGAAGTTTTGGCAAACACTCTCGACATGGACATTCAGAAAAAATTTTTTTTTTTAAAAGTTTCAAACCCCTTAATGTAAATGATGTAGGATTGTCGATTTTCCTTTTGATTCACTGTATTAACGGAGAAACAAAAAATAAAACAGTTTAATGTAAGAAAATAAATTTACAATCTTTGCCGTCGTTGTTTTGAGTATATTTATTTTCGCAACGGAAAAACCTTCCGCACCGGTCTGGTTGTGCTGTGTATTGTTAAATTGATAACCCTGATAGAAATGGAGTCTTAATTTTTTCACAACATGTCAAAAAAAAAAAAAAACACAAGATATCTCAATAATTTTAGAGTAACTTAGGTACTGAAGACGTTTGAATAAAATATCCAACTGGAAAACCAATTAAATTTATTCTCAAAGAGAAATTCATTAGAAAAAAAAAAAACTATATTTCAAAAAGCTCATAAATATTTTTTTAATGTTAAACAAAGTTAAAGATTTTTTAAATCATTTACCCTCTACACACACTTTTAAGCACTTTCATTTAGATTTTTGTTTTAACATTCTTTCACTAAATAATTGAAGCATTACCAAAACCAATAATTTGATCTAAAAAAAAACAAAACGTGTCTGAACCACAAAACTAAATTAAAATAAGTAAGAAAATTATAGTCGGTCTAGAATGACTATACGATATCCTACACCATGGTTTAGAGACCCTATCTCTTCGGTCCAACTAATTGGATATAGAAAGTAAGCATAAGCCAAATTAGAGTGGCATTGTTGTTAATTTTTGATGTGTAAATATCTGTACGCGCATAAATTTATATTTCACAATACAATCACAGAAACAGCGTAACATGTGAGACGTAAGACAAAATCGGTGTCTCTTATGATTGTATTGGTGAAAAAATTATGACATGTAATAACCTGTTTGAAAATTAAATATTAAAAATGCAAAATAAAAACGAAAAATGAAAATGAAAAATAAAAAATGAAAAATAAAAAATGGAAAATGAAAACTGAAAAATTAAAAATAAAAATGTATAATAAAAAATTAAAAATAAAAAACGAAAAATTTAAAATGAAAAGTGAAAAATAAAAAATGAAAAATGAAAAATGAAAAATGAAAAATGAAAAATAAAAAATGAAAAATGAAAAATGAAAAATAAAAAATGATAAATAAGAAATTAAAAATGAAAAACGAAAAACGAAAAATTAAAAATTAAAAAATTAAAAATAAAAAATGAAAAAATGAAAAAAGAAAAATAAAAAATAAAAAATGGAAAAAAATTCAAAATTAACCGCTTGAAATAAATAATAATATATATTTTTATATTAACAGAGCCCCTGCAGTTGTTTGCTATAAGTGATACATAGATGACGCTTTCTGTTTAATTTTAAAAAAGTGTCATAAAAAATTTTTTAAATACTAGATGTTTACACATCTCCCCTGTGATCGGACTCACATGATTTTTTTTCCCTTTGAATATGAAAAAGTTCATATCGGCTCCTATATTTTGAAAAAATATATACAAACCAAATTTGAGAAAAATCTGTGCAATATTTTTGTTTTTTTGATAGATTTTAGTGAAGATCGGCGAGCAGCTCTATATGGGGCCTATGACTAAGAATTGTTATTTTTGGATATAATAAGCACATACAAACCCAATTTCACTACATCTATATGATAATTTGGCTCTTATGGCAAAGGGGTCATTTGTATGGGAACTAGGTCTGAACATGGACCGAATTTCCCCAATAGCGTTCATCCTATGGCCGATAAAAGCTTATATATCAAATTTCATCAAAATATGTTCATATTTGCGACCTGTAGTTTGATTACAAAGTTTGCATGGACACACAGACGGACAGAAAGTGATTCTGAGTCTCGATAGGTATAACAAAATATCTAGGTCAAATATTTTTGCTAGTTACAAGCAGCAGCACAAAGTCAAAATACCCAAACCACATAGTGGTATAGGGTATAACTACGGCCGAAAAAAACACCGAAAGCACAATACATGAAATTTGAAATTCTTTACAAAAAAAAATCAAAAAAGAAATATTTTACTTTTACTAAATACAAACACTACAAACAAAATATATAAAAGAAAGAGTAAAAGTAAATTAAACACAAACTTTAAACTATTTTAAAATTAAAATTGTTTTGTTACCAAATTCATTCAATAAATTTAATGGTAACCAATGAAATTTAGTTCAAATTAAAAATGAAAGTTCTTTTTATGGTTCAAAAAAAAAAAAAAAGAAAAGCCTTATTTTAATTTATTTTTAGACATATTGCTGGCACGACAAAAATCATATTAAGTTTTTATTTTATTAATTTTTTTATAAAGAAAGGGAAATTTTTGCCTTTTTTATATTTAACAAAATATTCACTATGTAGCTTTTTAATAACAAAATTCGCTGTGAAATTAAACAAACAAAATAAAATTAAACCTTGAAGAAATACACAAATTGTACAAAAAAAATAATCAGTTTATCAAACTCGTGCTTTAAATAATTCTTTAACAAAGTTATAAAACAAATTAAATGTAAAATTTTATTTAAACAACAAGCCCCACCCCACCCAACCAAACAAAAAACTATATTAATTTTGCCAACTGCCAAAGTAGAAACTTTGTTACCCTCTACCCTTGTTCTAAACACAGTATTATAACCGAGGTTGTCAACACTTAAAGACAAAAAAGGCTAGATTTTAAATTATAATGGCTAGATTTTTAACAACGATGTTTAAAATTAATAAGATAATTAACAAAAATTTTTGATAATTTCGTGATTTTTTAAATGAAAGCAATTATTAAATTCAATGAGCATAAATGTAAACATATACAATTACATTTTTGTTTGTTTGCTTATTAGCGATGCATTCCCTTTTTTTGCTTGTTGTTATTTTTTCACATCTACAAGAAGCAAACAAAAATGTGTATGCATCGCTGATTCATATCTTTACGCTCATATTCTGTTACGTATAAACATGTTTCATATATTTCCGTATTTAATTCCTCACATATTTCCTCACGTATTTAATTCCTCACATAGAGGCTCCAAATTCAATAACAAACTGCTGCAAATTATGACTAACATGACTTAATTATGACTTAATAATACGACCCACTTGACCTATTGCGGGGTAGTAGGAATATTTTCAACAGACAGACAGACAGAAAGACAGATGGAAATCGGCAGATTGACTTCTCCTTTTATAAGCATTAATAATATATATATAGTTTATGGGGGTCTCATAAATTTATTTCGATGAGTTACAAACAGATTGACAAACTGATATATAACCTCTACACAGCGGTGTGAGGGTATAAAAATCATTTAAAACGATACTTAATGTTAAACCAAACCCACAAAAATAATGTTTTTTCCTTTTTATACCCTACTAGCAGATTCCAGCCCTCTAAATTCGAGTGCAAATTCTAGGAAATTTTATTTTTTCATTAAATAAAGACCCTAAAGTTATGCTAATCAATTATAGCCAATTCACAAATCAACACAAAAAAACAAACTCATTTTTATTACACATTAACATTAATAATTTTATGTATGTGTTAGTAGCAACTTTAAATACAATTTACTCAAAATAAATGAAAAAATTTTAAAAATCTGTAAATCTGCAAAATGACTAAAAAGAAATACCTTTCAAATAATAGACGTTCGGTCAAAATCGGGATAAAACGGTAGAACAAAACATCGGTCACAAGAAATCGCCTAGCCTATTAATATTATAGATACCACTATGTGGTTTGGGTATAATGACTTGTGCTGCTGTTTGTAACTACCAAAAATATTTGACCTAGACCCATCTTTTATTATACCGATCGACTCAGAATCACGCTCTGAGTCAATTTAGCGATGTCCGTCCGTCTTTGTGTCCATGTAAACTTTGTAATCAAACTACAGGTCGCAAATACAAATATATTTTGATGAAATTTGGTATATAAGCTGTTATCCGCCATAGGGTGAACGCTATTGAAATTGGTGAAATTCGGTCCATGTTCAGACTTAGTTCCCATAGAAATGACCCCTATGAAATCGACATAAATTGCCATAAGATCCAAATTATATAGATCTCAGTCAAATTGGGTTTGTATGTAGTTATTATGTTCATTAATCAGTAGTCCAAAAATAATCTCTATAGAACAATTCTTAGTCATAGGCCCCATATAGAGCTGCTTCCCGATCTTCACTTAAATCTATCAAATAATCTAACTCATAAAAACAAAGTTTTTTTAAAACTCTTTCTTTTCTTCTGCATATGAGTTTTGAATATCTCCGTGACTGTGCGTGACTGTGTGTGATTATCTTAAAATTAATCTTTGGCCACAACAAGTCTATGGACAAAGTTTCTGATCCATCGGATGAGGGGAAATGGGGTTTTAATCTCTCCGTTACTTTGCGTGACTATGCGTGACTGCGCGTGACTATGTCGAAGTTGATCTTGCTTTACAGCGAGTGTGTATGGACCAAGTTTGAGATCGATCGGATGAGGGGAAATGCCATTTAGATCACTACGTGACTGTGCGTGACCACGCGTGATTGTGCGTGACTACCCCAAAATTAATCTGTAGTCACGACAAGACTATGGGCCAAGTTTCAAATCAATTGGATAAGGGGGAATGGGGTCCACCCATGGCAGACAGAAAGTATGAGTTAAAGAAAGACTATAAGTGACTTTACCAAATACGGTCAGGATCGGTCCATTTTTCGACCTAGTCCCCTTATAAATATAGCACCCGATATGAACTTTTTTCATATCTGCAGCCAAAAAAATTAATAATAATGCCACTCAAATTTTGTTTACGCTTATTTTCTATATCCAATTAGTTGGACCGAAGAGATAGGGTCACTAAACCATGGTATAGGATATTGTGTAGTCGGTCTAGACCGACTATAATGTTCTTACTTCATACTTTTTGGTTTTTAGCCATGACACTTTCTAAATGAACATTTGCTTACAGAGCTAAAATAGGAATCAGTAATTTGTTTTATTTGTTTAACAAAAGTCTTAGCAGGACTTAAGGTTTTTCTTAGAAAAATTCTTGTGTCTGCCGTACAGTCTGTCTGTTTATTTGTCTGTCTGTTAAATTCTGTGTGTGTGTGTGTGCGAAAAAGATGTATATCCATCTAGTGTTGATAATTTAAAAAAAACAAAAAATATGAAAACAGACGATTTAAAAGTGGGTCAAAGTTCATAAATAAATATTCGTTTTTAAGAGCTTTAACAGTTTATAAAATAAACAGGACATCATATTTATAAAATAAACAGGACATCATATTTCTGAACAGGAAATTCTATATTTTTTTTTTAATTTTACTATACAATATTTCCTACAAATATTTGATATCGTTCCACCTCTTTGAGTTATTTTGAATTTGGCATGAAGGTTTTCTATCTAATTTAACTTAGAAATAATCAACATTTTGGATATCTGGCTTTTATAGTTCCTGAATTATGGCACCTCTAACACTAATAAAAATCATTAAAAACTGTCTGATTTGCGTTTATCTTGAAAGTTGTTAGCTTAAAATTCCAATCGAGATCTCATCCACCAATAGATTAAATTTTTATTACGAAAAGTGAAAGGTCGTTTCACATTATCTGAAATATATCTCTTTATAGTTCATAGTACGCTACACTTTTGAATGTCTCTTCCTGAAATTTTCACAGGGTATATGTGTAAGGGCTTATAGGCAATAATTTTTGATATAAGAGATATTCCTCCCTCAGAATTCCTTAAAAATCGATACAAATGTTACCTTACTCTACTAAATAAAAATTTTTAAATTGGAACCCTGGCTTTTATAGTTCCCGAAATATAGTGGTGACAAAAGTAAAAAATATTAAAAACTCACAAAAGGTGGATCGACATTCTAACAATTATCCTTAAAACTAGTTTACTCACAAGATTAGTATTAAAATTGGAATTAATATGACAAAGGAATTTATATTTTTCAGCAAAAGTTCAAAGGTCATAACCATATGTGAAATTATATCGCTATAAGTAATATTTTTAAAAATTGTTTAAACAAAATTATGTTGTCGCTGATAATCTAATCCTCACTTGTGCTAAATTTAATGAGCCAGCTTTTATTGGTTACTGATTTATAAATTAAAATTCAAAAGCAAGCTAAAATTTAGTTCGAAAAAGTATATTACTATATAGCACTCGAAATTCGGGTGCAAATTCTCGAAAATATTATTTTTTCATTCAATTTTTGTCTGCCAATATTTTTTTATCTATATATATAAAATATTTAAGAATATTTAAATGAGCCTAAAGGTATGTTAATCAATTTTAGCAATTCAAAATTAAACACAGAGCGTCCGATATATAATTTAAATCAATCGCATTAACAGGGTGTAACGAATTATAATAAATATTTTATTTTATTTAATTTAATATATTTTTAAGACAGATTAAACATAAATTTTATCCTTCTCAGCTTCTCCTCCATATGAACTATAACTATGCCAATTTTCACACTCCTCCGTGCCCGCATATTGCTTAAAAAGGGAACTAAAAATTACCCTTCACGTATTAATATATAGATTACATATTATTATTATTTTTTTTAATATTTTATATAATAAAATTTACGTTAATTCGTTCGGTTATAAAAATAGCTGTGGAAAATCTATTGACTTATATAAGTTGAAAACGAAATTATTAACCAAATTCAAAAATATAAATTGAAATTTAAAAAATATGACCCATTTAAATTTTCCGATTTCTTTTTTATATCTCGGATACCAATAAAAACTCCATGAATATGGGCTCTGTCCATCCACTCCGTGGAAAATTTTGGCCTACAACCATGTAAAATCCACCTGGCGTAGGAATTAAAGCCACTAGACCATCATATGAGTCCTTCTTGGGCTCTAGAGCAGTTGGAAACTGGCCCGATGTTTTATCGCAAAATTGTGTTCAGCGATTAGGCTCATTTTTGGTTTAAACGGATTGTTATTAAATAAAATTGCCGCATATGGAGTGAAACCAATCCACAACAGACCCTATAAACGCCATTAGATGCAGAAAAATGCACCGCAGTTAGCATCATCTGACCTCGCTTTACGGTCAATGGAGATCGTTACCGCACCCTAATTTTTATACCCTATACCACTATGTGGTCATGGTATAATGACTTTGTGCTGATGTTTGTAACTACCCAAAATATTTGACCTAGATCCATCTTTTATTATACCGATCGACTCAGAATTATTTTCTGAGAATTATTTTCTGAGTCGATTTAGCGATGTTCGTCCGTCTATCCATCCGTCTGTCCGTCCGTCTGTCTGTGTGTCCATGTAAACCTTGTAATTAAAGTACAGGTCGCAAATATAAATATATTTTGATGAAATTTGGTATATAAGCTTCAATCGACCGCAGCATGAACGCTATTGAAATTGGTGAAAATCGGTGCAAGTTCAGACTTAGTTCCCATACAAATAACCCGACTTAAATTGCCATAAGATCTAAATTACCATATAGATCTCGATCAAGTTGGGTTTGTAAATGTTTATTATACCCATTAATCAATGGTCCAAAAATAAACCCTATAGGACAAATCTTAGTCATAGCCCCCATGTAAAGCCAGATCTTCACTTAAATCTATCAAAAAACAAAACTATTGCAAAGATTTTTCTCAGATTTAGTATTTATATATTTTAGCAAAAAATAAGTGACCTTACCAAACATGGTCAGTATCGGTCCATTTTTCGCCCTAGTCCCCATATAAATATAGCATCCGATATGAACTTTTACATATTCAACGGCAAAAAAATAAGAATGCCACTCAAGTTTGGTTTATGCTTATTTACTATACCCAATTAGTTGGACATAAGACATAGACATAGTTTTTTTATTTGAAAATTTGGATGACATTGATCCGGGCGAGATGTGGTTTCAAAAGGGTGGTGCCACATGCCATACGGCGACCGCAACCATCAACTTATTGAAGTAAAAATTTGACGATAAGTTGATTTCGCGCGATTTGGCACCTCTCGATTATTTCTTGTGGGCCTACGTGAAATCACTGGTTTAAGCCCTAGTTACCCACACGTTGTTAAAATGTAACAGTACCGTAAATATAACGTTGGCATTTAGTGCAATTATATAGTAGAACGTAAAAAACGTACCAGCATATTGCTGTGTAAAATTAACCAAACTCTATCAGCTGTTCACAAATGTCACGTACAAACGTAGCCAAAATCTAAAATCAACAGAAGCTAACGATACGATACGTTTAGCTTTAGTTGAGTAAGCACTTTTATGTATTTTCATAAGACAGGTTGAATTAGCTGATTCGCGCCGATACCGTTACGTGTGGGTAACTAGGACTTTAGGCTAATAAACCAGCTGCAATTGACGATTTAGAGGCTGTGGAGATTTTATTTATAAATAATTTATTTCATTTAAATATGAAACACGTCAATAATAAAACTTAATCTGAAGAAAAAATATTTTCATAAAAGTTTGACAAAAAGAAACAATTCATTTTATATAAAAAATATTAAACAATTTTTGAAAGGGAAGTACAGTAATACAGTAATGCAATACTCTAAAGAGGCCAACATTGTTCGTGTTATTCGTGACATACGGCCAGCAATGCTCGAAAAAGTGGCCTAAAATTGGACGCAGCGGTGGCCATATGACCGAAATCATTATCACATGTTAATGCCATGTATTAATCTTTCGAATAAAAAATGTTTTTGGTTTAATTTTTTTCTTTGTTATTTTTTAAAATTTCAAGTTCTATCTATCGGTCTTCATATCTTCAAACTTGTGACATAAAAGTCAATTATGACTCGACTGTATGGGAGACTTTTAAATACGCTTATATTCCTGACTGTAATTTTCATATATTTAAGGTAGAATTTTCCTCAATTTAAATTTAATTTTAAATATGTATAATTTACTTTTTTTTAAATTACAATAATGTGATCAAAGAATTTCTTTTGAAATTAAAAACTTTTTACAATTTATATGTTAGATTTTTTTTAAATTAGATCTAAGCATTAAAAAAAAAACTATTTTTGTTTTTCTTCTACAGATTTCTTTTACTTTAGTTAAACGTTTTTCTAATTCTCAGATTCTTAAGAGTTGAACTGTGGGCGAAATGGTCGATCTAGTGCATTCAATTTTCAAAGTGTTTAATTGCGCCAAAATTGTGTCTCCATCGATTACTAATATCCCACTGAACTTATACATCGATTCTGTTTTAATTGGCATGATTTAGTTGAACAGCTGTGAGCTGTCAAACACAACATATGTTTCAGCCGGTGCATCACTAAACTTAACCACGTGTTTTCTTTGCATTGCCAAATTTTCTCTTAAGTTGCATTTGTCTCAATTAGGTGGAAGAAAAGTGGTTTTATTTATAGTGAGAAGTATGTATGTATTAACTAAAAAAAAATTTGTTTGTGACCTGTGCGCAAGTGTTGTAGAACAAAATATAGTTAAAGTTGACTATACCACTAACTGATTGAAAAAAGTCAAAATAAAACTTCCGTGGACCGGAACTTCTGATATTCGTAGGTATTCGCGCTGGAATATTTTTTTAAATTACTATGTTGTCTTGTGATTGTATAATGTCTAAGTCATCTGCAGCCACCCGTGCCTACTAAAAAATTTTCTGCCGTTGAAAGTCATATAATTAATAATATAATTAATATCAACATGTATGATGCTAATGAAATCCTTCTAATAGGCAAAAAAAATTAGAAATTTTGTAGCAAAATTGGCTGAGAAATGGAAATTAAACCATATAAGCAGCCACAAATTTGAAGAAAACAAGAAGGAGTGGTTAGACGGACAACTTTATTAGTTAATCCACTGACTAATCGTAGAAGACTCGATAAGATGTTCGACGAATGTTTCAACAAAACGAAATTAAGTAAAGTTCTCCAAATTGTTAAGGAAACATCTCACAGTGCATCATATATAACCAAAATGAATTAGGAGCCAATTTAGAGATTCAGTGTCATTTTACGGTCGATTGCTTGCGGGCACAAAATCAATATTGAATCTTTTAAGCAATATGCTTTACAGACCGCAGAACTTTTAAATACACAATAACCTTGGTTTTATATGCCTTGTTCCGTACATAAACTCTTAATACATGGAGCCGATATTATGTATTATATAATTATATTATATAATATATAATATTATAAATTAAAGTATCACCACTTCCAATAGGAAAAATGTCGAAAGAAGCGTTTGAAGTCGGAACATTAAATTCAATGGAGGACTTAATGCATTCGCTTTTGTGTTCATCAGATTATTTCCTTTCAAATTTACACAAATCGTAAGGCAACTCAAAGAAGAAGAATGTCGATATATTTAACTATCTACTTTTGTCAGAACAGTGTTGCCATTTTAGCATTTTAGTTGGTAGATTTAGCAACTTTTTTCGTCGTTTAGCATCCAAAATTTATGAAAAGATGCTGGATGCTAATTTAGCATATTTTACTAATAAAAAGTTGCTTTTAGCATCTTTTTTTGGAATTTTTTCATTGTGTTTGAATATACAATTTTAATTTTAATGGTATTGATATGTTTGAATTTCTCAAAGTGTAATACGAGAATTTTGTGTACTACTCTTTTTACCACTCTGCTCGTTTCTTTCAACATATAACGGGTGATTTTTTTGAGGTTAGGATTTTCATGCATTAGTATTTGACAGATCACGTGGGATTTCAGACATGGTGTCAAAGAGAAAGATGCTCAGTATGCTTTGACATTTCATCATGAATAGACTTACTAACGAGCAACGCTTGCAAATCATTGAATTTTATTACCAAAATCAGTGTTCGGTTCGAAATGTGTTTCGCGCTTTACGTCCGATTTATGGTCTACATAATCGACCAAGTGAGCAAACAATTAATGCGATTGTGACCAAGTTTCGCACTCAGTTTACTTTATTGGACATTAAACCAACCACACGAATGCGTACAGTGCGTACAGAAGAGAATATTGCGTCTGTTTCTGAGAGTGTTACTGAAGACCGTGAAATGTCGATTCGTCGCCGTTCGCAGCAATTGGGTTTGTGTTATTCGACCACATGGAAGATTTTACGCAAAGATCTTGGTGTAAAACCGTATAAAATACAGCTCGTGCAAGAACTGAAGCCGAACGATCTGCCACAACGTCTAATTTTCAGTGAATGGGCCCTAGAAAAGTTGGCAGAAAATCCGCTTTTTTATCGACAAATTTTGTTCAGCGATGAGGCTCATTTCTGGTTGAATGGCTTCGTAAATAAGCAAAATTGCCGTATTTGGAGTGAAGAGCAACCAGAAGCCGTTCAAGAACTGCCCATGCATCCCGAAAAATGCACTGTTTGGTGTGGTTTGTACGCTGGTGGAATCATTGGACCGTATTTTTTCAAAGATGCTGTTGGACGCAACGTTACGGTGAATGGCGATCGCTATCGTTCGATGCTAACAAACTTTTTGTTGCCAAAAATGGAAGAACTGAACTTGGTTGACATGTGGTTTCAACAAGATGGCGCTACATGCCACACAGCTCGCGATTCTATGGCCATTTTGAGGGAAAACTTCGGAGAACAATTCATCTCAAGAAATGGACCGGTAAGTTGGCCACCAAGATCATGCGATTTGACGCCTTTAGACTATTTTTTGTGGGGCTACGTCAAGTCTAAAGTCTACAGAAATAAGCCAGCAACTATTCCAGCTTTGGAAGACAACATTTCCGAAGAAATTCGGGCTATTCCGGCCGAAATGCTCGAAAAAGTTGCCCAAAATTGGACTTTCCGAATGGACCACCTAAGACGCAGCCGCGGTCAACATTTAAATGAAATTATCTTCAAAAAGTAAATGTCATGGACCAATCTAACGTTTCAAATAAAGAACCGATGAGATTTTGCAAATTTTATGCGTTTTTTTTTAAAAAAAAGTTATCAAGCTCTTAAAAAATCACCCGTTATAACCAAACATTTTGAAAAAGAAGAATGTAAACACCAACAACAGTTTTAAATGAATTAAAAATCGATTGCAAAAAAATATTATTTTCAATACAAAACACCATTAAACCGGGTAAAAGAACCGATAAACAATATATTAGAAGAGTTTAAATTTAGATCACAGAACAATATTGGGATACAACACTGAATACAACCTCTTTGTGTATTGAAGTTAACAAAAATTCTATTGGCGAAAATCCATTTAAAGAGTTATCCATATTTGTATTGTCTTTATTAGTTTTTTCTTTCTCAAAAGCCGGAGGTGAACGTTTGTTTAGTTTAATGACTTTAGTTAAAAGCAAACTTTACAACAGAATAAAATCCGAGTTGCTATGTTCTGCAATACGTATAAAAGAAGGTTTGAGATTGAAAAATGGGTGCTGTTACGCTTACAATATACCGAGCGATGTCGTTGATAGAAGTCGATCGTCAGAAAAATATCAGAGCCAAGAAGAACTTGAAGATGAAGAGATTACAGAAATATTAGATTACATAAACCAATTATTGTAATATAATCGTATCTTTTGATAATGTAAATTCTATTACATTTGAAATTAAAAAAAAATCCCTCTAAACTTAAAAATATTTAATTTAAAATTAAAAAAACTCAATTTGATGTTAAAATAAATTACAGATGAAATCCAAAATAATTTTAATTAAAATTTAAAAAATATAAATCGAAACTTATGTATTAATTTTTCGATTTAAAAACCAAAGAATTTATCTATAAGTCTTTAATTTTTAAATATAAAGGTAAAGAAATTTGAAAAAAAAATTTAGCATCATTTTTTTTGAATCCAGTACGTTTTAGCACTATACCACTATGTGGTTTGGGTATAATGACTTTGTGCTGCTGCTTGTAACTACCAAAAATATTTGACCTAGACCCATCTTTTATTATACCGATTGAATCAGAATCACTAACTGATTCGATTTAACGATGTTCGTCCCTGCGTACATCCGTCCGTCCGTCTGTGTGTCCATGTAAACCTTGTAATCAAACAATTTTTGCAAAATACACGAGACTTTACCAAACATAGTCAGTCCATTTTGTGGCCTAGTCCCCATATAGATATAGCATCCGATATGAACTTTTTCATATCTGCAGCCAAAAAAATTAATAAAAATCCCACTCAAATTTGGTTTATGCTTATTTTCTATGTCCAGTTAGTTGGGCCTATGAGATAGGGTCTCTAAGCGCATGGTATAGGGTATCATATAGTCGGTCTAGACCGACTATGATTATCTTACCTGTTTTTTTTTTTTTTTGCAATTTAGCATCTTTACAATTTAAAATTATGGCAACACTGTGTCAGAATATTGTATTCCGAATAGGAAAAAAACTGTTGCTATTGTAACTGTACTATTATAATAATAGTACTACTACTACTAATAGTAATAGTATACTACTAATAATAGTATTATTAGTATTGTTATTATACCCTATACCACTATGTGGCTTGGGTATAATGACTTTGTGCTGCTGTTTGTAACTACCAAAAATATTTGACCTAGACCCATCTTTAATTATACCGATCAGAATCACTAACTGATTCGATTTAACGATGTCCGTCCGTGAGTCCGTCCGTCCGTCTGTGTGTCCATGTAAACCTTGTAATCAAACAGCAGGTCGCAAATATGAATATATTTTGATGAAATTTGGTATGTAAGCTTTCATTGGCCGTAGGATGAATGCTATTGAAATTGGTGAGAATCGGTCGATGTTCAGACCTAGCCCCCATACAAATGACCCCTATGAAATCGACATAAATTGCCATAAGATCCAAATTGTAATATAGATCTTACTCAAATTGGGTTTGTATGCGTTTATTACATCCATTAATGAGTAGTCTAAAAATGATACCTGGGACAACTGTTAGTCATAGGCCCCATATAGAGCTGCTTTCCGATCTTCACTTAAATCTATCAAAAAACAATAATATTGCACTGATTCTTCTCAAATTTTGTTTGTATATATTTTTGCAAAATACAAGAGACTTTACCAAACATAGTCAGGATCGTTCCATTTTTGGTTTAATTGAATATTGAAACACTTCTAACCAGCATGAATATTCAACATTTGTTGTTTACATTCTAATAAGAATATTTTCTGTTGTCCCAACACTACAAAAAATGAAAATTCCAACAACACTTTTGTGTTGCACGTACGTATGTATGTATGTGTATGTACTTATTGAAATGTTTTTATTCCCAAGAGGTTTTCGGTTAAAAATACAAAAAACATTTATTCAAAAAAAGAAAAAGAAAAACAAACTCATAGACTCACCTTTTGACTGTGCTGTATCCGTTTTGACATTAGTCGATGTTGTTGTTATTGTTGAAATTGAAGTTTTCGCTGTCACAACAGCAGCTCCAACACTGGAGCGTGTATCAATGAAGATTGTTATACATATGGTTAGCAAAGTTAAATAGAATATAAAACCATAACGCGCAGAAAACGATGATGATGGTGAACAACAAGGAGGTTTGACTACACCATAATGCCTTTGAAAAGGCATTTTTGCGAAAACAAATTTAACACAGAACAGAAAAAACAAAACACTTAAGTCTAAAACTATGACAGTTTAGAAATTTTGTAAATTTTAACAGATGTTTCAGTTTTAACTTAATTAATAACGATATTCATATTGGAACAAGAAAACGATTGTAATTTGAGAGGACAACGATATTGAAGATGTTTTAAAATGACATCACTTCCTGTGAGAGTCAACAACTTGGTAAAAACAAAGCAGGAAAAAAAGAGTTAAAGTAGAATAACAACAGAGAGTTGAAATTTGTTTGTTGAATGAATTAAAGCAGTTATGTAGTTGTTGCTATTGGTTGTTTTTTTGTTATTGTGTTTCCTTTTCAAGCTTATTTCTCTATGCAGTTACTTTTCTTTTTCTTTTTGTTTTTTTTTAACCAACAATTCAAGGACACATCTACATAACTTGAGTTGGTAAAAAATATTTATAAGCTTTTTTTTAATCCTCTTGTCTTTTTCAAAATAATTAATACACGGGGTGTGGTAAATTTTTACATTTTTAACTACAACTTTGGCTAATTGTTGTTTTGCAATACTTTTTTACTTGTTATTGTTCTTGTTTGTTTTGGTGAAAACAAAAGATAAGAGAAATTATGAAAGCAGAAAAATTTGCTAAATATTATACGAGTATCAATGATAACAGACACTTTTATATTTATTTATTTCGATGTATGGGATTTCATTTCACTTTTTGTTGTTTTCTAATTTTTACGTTTACACTCGCACACACTCACATTGCTGACACATATATATTCTTTTTATTAAAAACAAACATAATTATTAATTCCACTTTATCTACTTTTTAACTTCTTGATTTTTCAATGATTTTTCCTATCGTTGTTGTTGTTGTTATATAGCTTAACGTTAAACGCACCACTTCGATTTTTATGTGTGGCTTAATTTGCCTTCGATTCTAAAACTAAGCCTTTGATAATTTTCGTTGTTATTTTATTGATAAACTTAAATTATTTCTTATTTATTTCTACGCACGCAATTAATTTAAGTTGTGAAAAATGATAAATAGCAAAAATTACAACAGCACTCGCGTATTAACACCGTTCGCCCTAAAATAAAAATTCAACGTATTTAACACTACGGCTGCTGTTTACGAACTGAAGTAGATTGCACAAAACATCAACTGACAGTTAAGTTGTCAAACCAGTTTTCTAGCACAGAGCCCTCTGTATGTCATTAATTTTTATTTTTATTTTATGGTTGCTTTTTATCTGGCATCTCTGTACTTTAAAACACTGCCTTACCGTAAGCAATGATAATACTGGTTATAACAGCCATAAGCTAACATAGGTAACTGTATTATCTATTTGAGATCTTAACAAAACGGAAATGTAGTAAACAAACAGCTGTTAGTTAGTTTCTTTTTTAGTTTTAATAGGCTACAGGACAAATTGCATAGTTAAAATAGAATTCGGCAAAAGTGTAAAAATTATATAAAATATCTCGAAAATAATTAAACAAAATGTGTACATCGTGATTTTAAACAAAAATAATGTGTTTTTTTTATTGAAAAATAAATATGTAAAGTGTTAATGAAATATAGAAACAATATAAAAGGTTAGTGTGAACTCCTACCAGAAGTCTCCTCTGTTTTTGCAGTAAATTTATAAGGTATAGGTGAGTTATACGTTTACATAAAACTACTCTCAAGCTAGAATTGAAATAATTCATTACTTTAATTGTGCATCTTAACTAAATTTGTTGAATTTTGCATAATCCTTCGTCAATGGAAAATTCATATATCCGGCCAGTATTGTTAACTAAAGGCAGAATCATGCGATAACAACAGCAGAAAGAGCTGAATTGAATCCAATTTAGTGCTGGTGCTGCATATCAAAGCAGAGCTCATGTTTGACGTTACCAAATGTTAAGTTAGATCAGTCAGAAGTTTCTGAAAATAGCGACAACAAAATAAAATTTTTATTTTTGATAATTAACGCTACTCGTTATATAAATATTAGTTATAATTTATGAAAAAAAAAAGAATTAAATGAAGTTTTTTGTACAGAAAATATTTTCACATACACTATTAAAACGTTTTTATTAGGTCGCTTTTTTGTCTGTTTGTGTGTTTGTATGTTCCGTAGGAATCTTGGAATTGATTTCAAAGTAATTTCCCGATAAGCTAGAGACTTGAAATTTTCAACATAGCTCAGAACTGGATGACAATGCAATATTGTGTCAAAATTTTTTCTGTGTGGGTGTGGCACCGCCCACAAAGAATGAAATACATTTGACCTCGACAATTGTATTAGCAATGTTAACGAATTTTGGTATATTGATACATACATTCGTTTCCAACATTTTTCCTAAATGTGGCTGGCGTTGCACATCGGGGCGTGGGCCCGCCCATACAACTCCAACTTTAGGAATGCTTTATCTCGGCTTATTTAACAGCAATATAAATGAAATTTTGTATAAAGGTGTTAATAGTCGTTTCCTACATTCCTGTCATATTTTACTCACCACATCCAAACTCGTCACGTTGAAACTCACCACACTCAAACCCACCACACTCAAACTCACCACACTCAAACCCACCACACCCAAACTCACCACACTCAAACCCACCACACTCAAACTAACCACACTCAAACTCACCACACTCAAACCCACCACACTCAAACTCACCTCACTCAAACCCACCACACTCAAACCCACCACACTCAAACCCACCACAGTCAAAACCACCACACTCAAACCCACCACACTCGAACTCAGCACACGCAAACCCACCACACTCAAAACCACCCCACTCAAACCCACTACGCCCAAACTCACCACACTCGAACTCACCACACTCAAACTCAACATATTCAAACCCTCCACACTCCAACTCACCACACTCAAACCCAACACATTAAAACCCACCACACTTCAACTCACCACACTTACTACAAATCTAAAAATCAGAAAATAATAACTAAGTAAAAAAATAAAAATTAATACTCAACGTTTTTAAAACGGACTAAAAAATATAAAATAATTTTTCATTGCCATAAACAGATTTCGAAACCAATATACATAGATCGTCCTGATAATGTGTCATTGTGAATTTTTAATTGATGGAAATACTAGTAAGATCTAGTCGTATGTTCTAATGTTAATCATATTCCTTAAAGAAAAATTGTAATACAAAATTAAAATTAAATTAAAGAACAAATTAACTAACTAACTAACTACCAGTAAGATTTAAAAATAACAACGTTGGGCGCAAAATAATAGGAAAGAGCAGTTTTGTTAAGAAAACAGTTCATAATTTGCACTCCAATAAAATTGTACTTAAGTGATTTAATAATAATAGTCGAACTTAAGAATTTCAAAGCATAAATGACTAAAATTCATTAATAAAATAGTTGGGATCGAAACACAAAGCATGCAACAAAATTTTAATTTTTAGTTTTAAATCTTACTAGTATTTCCGTCTATTAAAAATTCACAATCAAACATTATCAGGACCATCTATATTGGATCCGAAATCTGTTTATGGCAATGAAAAATTATTTTATACTTTTTAGTCCGTTTTAAAAACGTTGAATATTAAAAAGTTTTTTTAATTAGTAATTTTTTTATACATATACATATACACTAGATAATTTCAATTTTTCTTTGAAACCAGTCTTGTTGTCTACCCAAGTTTCTGTTATTATCTTGATTTAAATTATGTAGTTGCTTGAACCGAGGTCGCTATACTACATAGTAAATACTGAGATTTGACAACAAGCTTGGCAATTTCCTTTTTTATTTTTGATATCTTAGCATTTTGAATTTATTTGTATTGAGGCGAAGAATATTTAAAAAAAATTATCTTATATATAAAATTTTTCTGTCGCGGTGTTTGTAGTACAATTCCGCCGAAACGGCTCGACCGATTCTCATGAAATTTTGTGCGCATATTGGGTAGGTCTGAGAATCGGACAACGTCTATTTTTTTTTTTGATAGGGAACTGGGAGGGGTACCCCCATACAAAGTGAACTTTTAAAATCAGATATCTGGAGTACTATGATAGCCATAAGTGCCACGCCCACTTGAGATATCAAAAAAAAAATAACTGTTGTCCGTTTCTGAGACCTACCCAATATCCACACAAAATTTCATGAGAATCGGTCAAGCCGTTTCGGAGGAGTTCAATTACAGAGACCGCGACACGAGAATTTTATATATAAGAAGTTAAACTCCTTTTTATACCCTATACCACTATGTGGTTTGGGTATAATGACTTTGTGCTGCTGTTTGTAACAACCAAAAATATTTGACCTAGACCCATCTTTAATTATACCGATCGAATCAGAATCACTTTCTGAGTTGATTTAACAATGTCCGTCCGTCCGTCCGTCCGTCCGTCCGTCCGTCCGTCCGTCTGTGTGTCCATGTAAAGCTTGTAATCAAACTGCAGGTCGCAAATATGAATATATTTTGATGAAATTTGGTATATAATCTTTTATCGGCCATGGGATGAACGCTATTGAAATTGGTGAGAATCGGTCCATGTTCAGACCTAGCCCCCATACAAATTACCCATATGAAATCGACATAAATTGCCACAAGATCCAAATTGTCATATAGATCTTACTAGAATTGGGTTTGTATGCGTTCATTACATCCACTAATGAGTAGTTCAAAAATGATCCCTTTGACCCCACATAGAGCTGCTTCCCGATCTTCACTTAAATCCATTAAAAAACAAAAATATTGCACTGATTCTTCTCAAATTTTGTTTGTATATATTTTTGCAAAATACAAGAGACTTTACCAAACATGATCAGGATCGGTCCATTTTTGGACCTAGTCCCTTTATAGATATAGCATCCGATATGAACTTTTTCATATCTGCAGCCAAAAAAATTAATAAAAATCCCACTCAAATTTGGTTTTTGCTTATTATTAATGTCCAGTTAGTTGGGCATAAGAGATAGGGTTTCTAAACGCATGGTATAGGGTATCGTATAGTCGGTCTAGACCGACTATAATTTTCTTACTTGTTTTGTGTTTTTTTTATTTTTTTATTTAGTGCGATTTGACTGCAATTCAGAATGTATGTATGTTTTATCATAGGAAATTTTTGTATGTATAAATGGACCCGATAGATGGCGCTGGGGTAAAGTCATTTCGAATATTCTTATTTACGGTGTGATTTTACTGAAACTAAGAATGTACATATATGTATGTTAGATGATGCCAAACATTTTTTTGTTGGACCCGGTAGATGGCGCTGGCGTTCGAAAAATAATGAGTTGTCAAATTTATTTAAATTTTATAAGTTCCAAAATTCACAAACGTTTTTATATACAAATATTCTAACCAAAAAGGAAGGAAAAATTGCATTAGCTATTGCTTTATCCGGAATAGCCGCAACATTATTGCATGGTGGTCGTACAGCTCATTCACCGTTAAAAAAAACATTCCGGTATGGCAAAAGTTCTGCAAAAATGCAACATTATTATTTGGGATGAATATAACATGGCTTACAAACATTCCTTAGAAGCACTACATAGAATTTTAAAAGATTTGAAAGGCAATGAAAGACTTTTTGGTGGAGCTCTCATGTTATTATCCATGATCCAACGGCTGACCAGTTTTCAAAACAACTACTTGGTTAAGTGAAAGAACTATTTAAGCCGCAAAAAATTTCGATGTCGATAATATTAATGTTATTATTCAGGATATGATTGATTCCGAAAGTGTTACTTCAAATCTATGGATAGTGTTGTTGAAGAAAATGAAGCAGTCAATTATCCAACAGAATTTTTGAATTCACTTGATGTGACCGATCTACCTCCACATTTATTAAAATTAAAAGTTGGTTCTCCAATAATCTTGCTACGTAACCTCAACGCTCTGAGGCTATGTAATGGAACCAGGTTAATTGTTGAGAGAATAATACCAAATATTATTGGCCACAATTCTCAAAGGCAAATTTAAAGGAGAATATGTCTTGCTGCCAAGAATTCCTATGATTCCTACCGACACACCGATAACATTCAAAAGATTGCAATTTCCGAACACATTGGGCTTTACCATGACCATCAATAACTCTCAAGGACAATCATTGCAAATATGTGGTTTGCGTGCGGAAAGCCAGCAAATTTATTAATTTACTGCCAGAATAAGGAAACTAAAAATATTGTTCATTCTTTTTAGAATTAAAATGATAGAAATATATGGTCATTCTTATACATATGTATGTTACAATAAATATTTATTTTAATTTTAATAAATAAAACATGGTTTTTCTTTAACAGTTTTAATATTAACAAATGCACAAACGTTTTTTTATATAGATATATACAGATTCTAACTAAAATTAAAAATTCATTGAGGGCAAAGCAACGTTTACCGGGTCCAGCTAGCATTATTATATTATTATATTAAATAACATGATTCTTGAATAATTTTCAATATCAAAAATGTTAGAAATCAGAAATAATGATATTCGGGGTAAAAAAAAATATAAAATAATTTTCAATACTTTTTTTAAATTATTAAGACGGTGCAACATTTTTAAAGTCGTCGTATGAAAACTCCATCTCGTGTATAGTTTTTGAAGTACTTATCGAAACTACCAAACCCCTTTTTGGGTTTTATTAGTTTAGCCGCTGTTCAGATTTCGAAACCAATATAGATGGTACTGATAATGTTTCATTGTGAATTTTTAATTGATGGAAATACTATTATGATTTATTCGTATGTTCTAATGTTAGTCATATTCATTAAAGAAAAATTGTAATACAAAATTTAAATTAAAATAAAGAACAAATTAACTAACTAAAAACGTTGGGCGCAAAATAATAGTAAAGAGTAGTTGTGTTAAGAAAACAGTTCATATAATTTTTACTCCAAGAAAATTGTACTTAATTGGTTTAATAATCATAGTCGAACTTTCAAATCATTCATCAATAAAATAGTTGGGATCGAAACACAAAGCATGCAACAAAATTCAAATTACGGTTAAATTTTAGTCTACTTTTTAGTTGAAACAAGTTTAAATTAAAGAGTAGGCAGTACAATCAAACTTTTAGTGACTTAGTTGAACTACTCACGCATCAATTACCCAATGTATGCGCATGCGCACATGCTTTTAATCTTCTTGAAAATCCAGAAGAAATTGTTGAACACGAACTTGTTCTACTTTAACTAGTATTTCCGTCTCTTAAAAATTCACAATCAAGCATTATCAGCACCATCTTTATTGGTTTCGAAATCTGTTTATGGCAATGAAAAATTATTTTATACTTTTTAGTCCATTTTAAAAACGTTGAATATTTTAATTAGTAATTTTTTTATATACACTAGATAAATTCAATTTTTAAATACGCCGCATACTTGGCATTCTTCTTTGAAACCAGTCTTATTGTCTACCCCAGTTTCTGTTATTGTCTTGATTTAAATAAGTTGCTTAAACCGAGGTCGCTATACTAGTAAATATTAAGATTTGACAACAAGCCTGGCCATGTCCTTTTATATTTTAAATATTTTAGCATTTTTAATTTATTTGTATTGAGGCGAAGAATGTTAAAAAACATATATATTTTTTTTATATTAAATAACATGATTCTTAAATAATTTTCAATATCCAAAATGTCTTCTTCTATGGTTATATATATTTTTGAGAAATCAGAGATAATTTTATTTGGGGCAAAAAATATATAAAATAATTTTCAATACCTTTTTTTAAATTAAGAAGATTTTATGACCTCATGTATATTTTGGCTAAAACTTAATTTTTCCGAAGAACAATCAAATTTTCTCATGGTTATATCTCGGTAATCAATTGCAATTTTGGTGTCTTGTCTTCGGCACAATTGTAGCTATAGACTAAGAGAAAGACGTGTAAAACAAACTAGTTCGAAAAAACTGCATCTAATACCTAAAAATTCCTAAAATGTCGAAGATTAAAATTTTTCTAATTCATAATTCTTCAAAATTTTATAACACTGGAGAACTTTCTAACACAGTTTAAAATACTATCGTATCTGTTAGTAGCAGCCATGCCATCTTTTCCAAAAGCGCAAAACAATACCCCAAAAAACACAAAAATGCGCTAGTTTAATATTAAAAAAAAAAAAATCAATTATTTTTACTTATTTTCAGAAAACATCTTATATATAAAAATTTAGTTTTGTATGTTTGTTTGTTTGTGATTTATAGGAGACGACACCACTGGACCGATCATTTTGAAATTTTTACATTAGGTCACTGCCTATCCGAAAGGAAAAGTGGCCTATATATTTTTTTTATTAAATCTAACTTTAACATATTAAATCTGGAGTACTACGACAGAGTTCTAATTTGAAGATTCGCGGAAAAATGGGCGGGATCAGACCAATAATCGTGGCACCCACCATGCAAAGTAAATATTATCATATATGTGGAGTACTGTAATAGTGAAAGCCTTGGGACTTTGTCCGAGTTTATCGGTTATTAATGTTAGTAGTAGGACAAAAAATGGGCGAGGTCGGACCAATGGGCGTAGCACCTCCTATACAAAAAATATGAAGTACTATGAAAATTAAACTTTTGACGAGTAAATTAATTACCAATGTAAGCAGTCGTGGAAAAACCGGCGGATTCACCAAAAGGAAAAATCGCCATAACCGAATATCGCGAATAACAAAAATTTGCTAAAACAAAAATCGCAAATAACAGAAATCGCCCAAATCAAAAAACGCCAAAGTTGAAAATCGCAAAAACAAAAATCGCCAAAATGCAAAATCGCTAAAATCAAAAATCGCCAAAACCAAAAACCGCCAAAAACAAAAATCACCAAAATAAAAAATAGCAAAAAAAAAAAATAAAAATCTCTGAAGTCAAAAATTGTCAAAACCGAAAATAGCGAGTAACAAAAATCGCCAAAATCAAAAAACGCCAAAATAAAAAATTGCCAAAACCGAAAATCGGTAATAACAAACATCACAAAAAAAGCCAAAATCAAAAATCGCAAATAACAAAAATCGCCCAAATCAAAAATCGCCAAAGTTTAGAGCATGTGAGTCCGATCACAGGGGAGATCTATTAATTAAAGATTTTTTATGTCACTTTTTATACCCTATACCACTATGTGGTTTGGGTATAATGACTTTGTGCTGCTGTTTGTAACAACCATAAATATTTAACCTAGACCCATCTTTAATTATACCGATCGAATCAGAATCACTTTCTGAGTTGATTTAATAATGGCCGTCCGTCCGTCCGTCCGTCCGTCCGTCTGTGTGTCCATGTAAACTTTGTAATCAAACTGCAGGTCGCAAATATTAATATATTTTGATGAAATTTGGTATATAAGCTTTCATCGGCCATGGGATAAACGCTATTGAAATTGGTGAGAATCGGTCCATGTGCAGACCTAGCCCCCATACAAATTACCCATATGAAATCGACATAAATTGCCATAAGATCCAAATTGTCATATAGATCTTACTCAAATTGGGTTTGTATGCGTTCATTACATCCATTAATGAGTAGTCCAAAAATGATCCCTTTGACCCCATACAGAGCTGCTTCCCGATCTTCACTTAAATCTATTAAAAAACAAAAATATTGCACTGATTCTTCTCAAATTTTGTTTGTATATATTTTTGCAAAATACAAGAGACTTTACCAAACATGATCAGGATCGGTCCATTTTTGGACCTAGTTCCTATATAGATATAGCATCCGATATGAACTTTTTCATATCTGCAGCCAAAAAAATTAATAAAAATCCCACTCAAATTTGGTTTTTGCTTATTTTCTATGTCCAGTTAGTTGGGCCTAAAAGATAGGGTTTCTAAACGCATGGTGTAGGGTATCGTATAGTCGGTCTGGACCGACTATAAATTTCTTACTTGTTTAAAATCAAACAGAAAGCGTCATCTATGTATCACTTATAGCATACAACTGCAGGGACTCTGGTTATACTTGTGAGGTTGTTGAATAATGTATATGTTATACGTTTATATTGTGAAATTTTTTGTCGTTTTACAGCAACGGGTTGTTGAATTAGCTGAAATAATATTATATCATAATTTTTTCACCAACACAATCATAAGTCACACCGATTTGTCCTACGGCTCACAGCGTAACATGTGAGCTCAATGTAAGCTCACATGTTACGCTGTTTTTGTGATTGCATTGTGAAATTTACCCCCATGCGCGCCAAAAATAAATAAAATAGTTTTCTACAAAATGTATTCCCAACTATTTATTTTATTTAGTAAACTATAAATTGAAACATTTAAAACTGCATGTCAATAATAAAAAAATAAAGTAATAAAGTAATAAAATTATACGATGCCATGAACTTAGAGAAAAGTTCTTAGGTCCAACTGATTGGATATAGAAAATAGACATGAACCAAATTTAAGTTGCATTTTTATTAATTTGTAGTCCTGCAAACATGAAAAAGTTTACATCGGTTGCTATATTTATGTGGGGAGTTGGTCGAAAAATCACCGATCCAGAGTGCATTTGTTAAAGACACTTATTTTATGCAAAAACATATACAAACCAAATTTGAGAAAAATCTGTGCATTTTTTTGTTTTTTGATAGATATAAGTGAAGATCGCGAAGCATCTCTGTAAGGGGGCTTTGACTAAGAATTGTCCAACAGGTTTTATTTTAGGACTAGTGTTGAATGGATGTAATAAACACGCACAAACCAAATTTGTCCAGGATCTGTGTAATTTGGATCTTATGGCAATGGAAGTCAATCTCATAGGGGTCATTTGTATGGGAATTAGGCCTGAACATGCACCGATTTTCCCTAATTTCTATGGCTGATGAAAACTCATAAACGAATGTTCATCAAAATATATTTATATTTGCGACCTGTATTTTGATTACAATATTTACATGAACTCACAGACGGACGGACGGACGGACGGACGAACACTGCCAAATCAATGACAGCATATGGGTCTAGGTCAATTATATTTGGTAGTTGTAAACATCAGCACAAACTGATTATACCCTGACCACATAGTGGTATTTTCTTCCCCATCTTCAAGTCATAATATTATTTTAATACATAATTTTGATGTTTGAGGACAATTTATTTCAATAGAAACGTTTGATGGAGTTCTATAATTAATACACCAGGCTTTTTTATTCGCTCGTCCATATATAGTATATATGTAATATGTATTAAGGAATTTACAGTATTTTAAGACATTCTATTCGTTATATTGTTAAAAACAAACAATGCTCCGAACACTCTTTCAATATTATTGTCTTCAATATTCTTCAATCTTATTGTCAAATGGGCCTTTTCAAAACTATAACCTAAATGACAAATTTCATTCAATCTCATCTTCCCGTTACTAAAATTTACGTGTAGGTGCAATTTTACCATTTGTTTAACTTTTTAATAACCAATATAAGTCCTTAAAAATTAAGTGTGGTTCGGATTTTGAGCTTCGAATGCCAGATACATTTTTTGTACTACATCTATAGAAAGTGCTACCATTGGAATTTTTCTTGGCAATATCTGAATCTTTGTTAATCAACGACTTATATTCTTGTTGCATAAATTTTGTCTTACTGACGAATAAGGGAATCAATTATTACTCGCTTTGGAAAAAAACATTAAATTTGCAAGGAAGTTGCTCAAATATGTAGAACATTGTTTAGCATTAACTGTTGTATTTAAAAGGCGCTAAAAACACTAAAAGAGAAAAACGAAAAGCGCTAAGTTAGCGTTTCGTTCATAATTCATCAGTGCGTTTAATAGAAAGATTAAACTGATTACGATGATTATGATTCAAATTACATTGTGATGCAGTGCATTGTGTTGATTTCACGAAAATTGGTTATGGGAAAGAGGGGAGAGGGAGTAGTGTTTGTGGATATTTGACTTAAATTTTATTAGATTATAACTGTTAGGAAAGACCTCTGCGGGGAGTTTATTTCACATACGGCTAGTTCGACTGATAAACGAATTTTCACTGTAATGCGTTGCACGGTCAACTAGACAATAGACTACACACGGATGTGATCTACTAGAGAAGCGGGTACAGCGAACTGAAACTCGGCCACTTGGAATAAGTTCGCTAATCTCAGAAGAACATTTGGCATGGTAATATCTATAGAACAGTGATACACAACCCACATTCCGACGATGTTCCAATGAGTCAATAGAATTGGATACCCTACTGACATTGATGAGTATCAACGCCCTCCATTGCACACGGTCCAGTAGCTCCAAAGTAGACTTTGAAGCTCCTGCCCATATATGGTCGGATGTAAGTGGTATAGATTTTAAGGAGATCAGAAGGAGTGAAGTAATTTCTACACCGTTTTAGAAAACCAAGACACTTGAATGCTTCTTTCGACACTTGAAAAACATGCTCGTTCCAACGAACATCACATTGAATTCTCATACCTAGAACATCAAGAGTATCCGATTCCTCAATACCTATACCACCCATATATACAGACGACATTGTTGATTCCATGGTCCTATGAGTCAACATACAACATTGAGTTTTCAGCGCATTAAAATCAACTCTATTCGCTTTACCCCACTCGGAGATTGTTAACAGGTATTGATTGAGTGTGTCATTCATTGTCTGCGTTTTGCCCCCCAACCACCAAGAGGCTTGGCCTACAATTAAAGGAAAATGAATGACAAATGCTGCTGTCATCTGCGAAAGAGTACATAGAATTAAAAGTTTGACCAAAAAGGTCGTTCAGAGAAAGAGAAAGAACAAAACTTTGGGGTAGCCCTGAATTAAGCTGAAACTCATTAGATAAGACCCCATCAGTAACAATACGTATTGTTCGGTCTCTGAGAAAACTCGATAGAAATCGAGAGAAGTCATTACCGATCCCAAATGCAATAAGCTTTGATATCAATGCACCGTGCCACACACAATCGAATGCCTTGGAAATATCCAGAGCAACCACTATACGTTCGCCAGAATTGCGAATGGATTGACTCCAGCGCTCAGAAAGTAGAGCTAACAGGTCTCCCGTGGAATGATTTCTACGGAAGCCATACTGTCGATCATTAACTAGTGAGTTAGCCTCTAGGTAGTTCACAAGATGGAAATTGATTGCATTTGGACGGTAACTTTCAGGGTTATTAGCCGCACCCTTTTTAGGGATTGGTTGGACATTAGCAACTTTCTAGGAAGAGCGAAAGACTCCCGCACGGTACGAAAGACTGAGAAGGTTAGCCAATGGACTAGCTGGCGTCGAAGAGCACTGTTTCAGCACCAGTGCTGGTACACCATCCAGTCCCGAAGACTTATTAATTTTGAGATCCGAAAGAACCTTTTTAACTGCACGTGCTCGAAAGAATATTTTAGGCATAGTACAAGATACACTTTCAAGTTCGGGCAGAGCTTGATCGCTATCCGACAAAAAAGAGTTTTTTGCAAAAAGTTCAGCTAAAAGGTTAGCCTTATCAACTTGTTCAGTGAATATTTGGTCATTCATTAAAATAGTTGGGATAGCAGAACTAGCATTATTCTTTACCCATTTAACAAATGACCAAAAGCTCTTACTACCCCGAGGAGCAGATATAACTTTAGCATGAAGACACTGATCGTAAAGAAACTTTTGGCGCCTTAGTGTTTTGGCACATTCAGTTCTCGCCTGTTTGCGTTGCAGTTCAGTGACGGAATTTTTATTTTCAATCTGAACGCTTGCTCTCTGGATCTGACTGCATCTGTACAAGTCTGGTTAAACCATAATTTTTGATACATAAATTTACTGACTCACTGACTTTTTTAGCGCTGTATGCTAAATATTTATATCCCCAAAATTATCACTCATAGTCCAAGTTTTAATTCAACAACTTGCATCCTACGTCTTCTTAAAAATTTACCTTTTCTTAAAAATGTACTTGTCTTAAAAAAGTATTTCTTCTTAAAAAGTACATTTTCTTAAATAAAACTCTTTTCTTCCAAAGAAACTTTTCTTAAAAAGTAATTTTTCTTCAAAAAAAAAAGTATGCACCTTTTATTAAAAATGTCCGTTAAAAAGTAAGTTTTCTTAAAATAGTCCCTTTTCCTAAACATTAAATTTATTTAAAAAAGTGCCTTTTCTTAAAAAGTACCTCTTCTTAATAACAGTAAAATAGTAAAATAGCTCTTCATAAAAAGTACCTTTTATGAAAAAAGTAAATTTGTTTTAAAAATTAACCTTTTCTTAAAAAGTACCATTTTAGAGAAGTACATTTTTTCTAAAAAGTACCTTTCCTTAAGAAGTATGTACCTCTTCTTAACTATTTTTTTTTTAAACACATTTCCTTAAAAAAAATCGTTCTTACAAAAAGTACATTTTCTTAAATAAAAAGTAACTTGTCTTAAAAAAAGTACTTTTCTTAAAGAAACGCTTTTTTACGAAAGTTAAATTTTCTTTAAAGTACATTTTCGTCAAAAAGTACAATTTCTTCAAAAAGTACCTTTTCTTAAAAAGTAAAGTTTCTAACAAAATAAGTAATTTTTCTTTAAAAAATACCATTCCATATATATTACCTTTTCTTTAAACAGTACCTTTTCCCAAGAAAAGGAGTCTTTTTTAAAATAGCACCTTTTCCTAATAAAGTACCTTTTTCTAAGCAAAGTTCCTGTACTTAAAAAAGTACCATTTTCTGAAAAGAAACTTTTCGTTAAAAGGTTTTTTCCTTTAATAAGTATTTTCTCTTAAAAAAGTATTTTTTTATTAAAAAGTATTTTTTATTAGAAAGTACCTTTTCGTAAAAAAAAGTACCTTTTTCTAAGCAAAGTAGCTTTACTTGAAAACGTACCCTCTCTTAAAAAAGAAACTTTTCGTTAAAAAGTATTTTTCTTTAATAAGTAGTTTCTCTTAAAAAGTATTTTTTATTAAAAAGTACCTTTTCTTAAAAAGTACTTTTTCTTTGTTAAAAGGTACAGTTTATTAATAATGTATTTTCACTATTTTCCACTGACGACTTATTGTTAGTCTCCTTACAACTTACTCATTTAATAAATAATTTTATAAGAGCTTAACGGTATGCTAACCAATTTTAGCCAATTCGCAATTCAACACAGGGCTTTTGATATTTATAATAAACACACACACACAGTATGTGTTTTATGTATGTGTTAGTAGCAACTTTAAATGAGCATTACTCCAAAAAAATGTTCCAGACGATGCAAATCTGTAAATCTGGTGGACAGCTAAAAAGAAATACCTTTCAAATGAGGTATGTTTGGACAAAATCTGTTATTAACTACAATTTTAATATCGGTCATAAGATATCGCTTTGCCTATTAATATTATAGATATACGGCGATGCCTTTAAAGGAAAAACCTCCACTCTCATTTTCATGAAGTTTTAAAATAAGTCGTTACTTACTCTCATTTCGTAAATTAATAATACAAATAAAAGCTACTGTGAACTAATTTAGAATTTGTAGTCGGAAAAAATCCGCATAATACATCCGAATTGTAATGGAAAATTAAGATGCTTCATGGATCTTCTATAGAAAATGTTTAAAAACTTTATTAAATTGTTCTTCATTTGTCATTTTTAGCATGAAGTATGTCTTGAATTTCTTGTAGACTTAATTCTTTTGTTTCTATTACCACAAAAAGTGTAAAAAAGAAAGCTCCAGCAGAAGATATCGCAAAAAACCATAACATGTAATAAGAACCCAAAGCATCCAGGAATGGATATATAAAGGTGACCACGAAACCGGTAATAAAACAACAAGTTGAAACAATTGATCCCGCAATAGACTTAACATTACTGGGGAACATTTCACCCATAATAACCCAAGGTAACGAACCAAAACTAATATTATACAATATCATGTAGATCACTAAAGCAGGCATAGGTATCCATAAAAGGTTTGATGCATCCCCCACAACAAGTTGAAAATAGAAAAATGTACCCAAAGCAGCTAAAGTAATACTCAAACCCACGGCTGAAAATAGCAGGATTACCTTACGTCCCAAACGATCAACTATCAGAGGCGTTATACAGGAAGCAGCCACTTGAACTAAGCCAATAATAATTGTTTCAATGGCCGGATCGAAACCAGTATTCGCAGTTTCAAATATCGTTTGCAGATTAAAGAGTACGGCTGTGTTGCCCGTAAGTTGTTGAAAGCACAGCAGAGTGGTTGTTATAATCAAGGCCTTACGATTGCCTGGATTTGTGAAAACTTCAGATATAGTTCCTTTATTGGCTTTAGATTTAATAATTGCTGATTGTATGTTCGCCAACTCATCTTTTACTCCATCTGCGGATTGTCCTCTTAGGAATTGTAAAGATTTTACGGCCTCCTCTTGACTACCCCGGGCTACATAAAAGTAGGGACTTTCGGGCATAAAAACGAAGATCGTAGCAAAAACTATAGGTGTTGCAATGCAAAACCACTGTAAAGTCTGATAGGACACAAACGGACCAATAGCATAACTATATAAAGCTCCGGCTGTGAAAAGTGTTAAATAGAATAAAACAACAATAACAAACAACACAAAATCAATGTTATACTTACACACCAAAAACAATTGCGTGAGAGAACTCGTAGCACCTCTTACTTTGTCGGTGGATATTTCTGCCAAGTACATCGGCTGGGAGGACAGAACGATACCGGAACTAATGCCTTGAAAAAAACGTGCCAACACTATAACCCAAACTTGCCGGGCAATCATCATGAGTACGTAAGACAACCCCGTCAATATGGAACTGCTAAGTAAAATGGACTTACGACCAAAATTTTCAGCCAGCGGAGCCATTGAAGCGGTAGCTGCAAGTGCGATTAAAAATATTTAAAAAAAAAAAACTTTGTTGATATAAAATTTGTTTTACAGGATACAGTTGTTCCGATTATGAAAAATTTTATATGAAAACATTTCGTTGGATTCTGATAACTTTAAATAGTGGACAAACAATTTAAGATAGTATTATAGGTACAAATGTATTTTCTTGGATAAAAGTTAGTTGTTGGATTCGTATCTTAAAAGTGTTTTCATTCCGCAGAGACTCATTGGGAACCTGACCATCCATCCCCCGCATTTGCCTACTTTAAGAAGGTTTATCTTGCTATTTATACCAAAATCCAGACTTTAGTTTTTAGGAACTTCTTTCCAACATTTCATATGCTTTGACTGCTGCTAGTTTTTTGGAGAATACAAGGAACTTTCTTTGGGAGTTTTAAAATAAAAAAAACAGAAAAAGCTTTCCTGCCCAAAATGTCGGAGTTTCTTATTCTAGCGTAAACTGGAAATGATCTTAGCATTTAAGTATATATTAAAAGGAAGCATATGCTTTTCTTGACAAAAAAAAAGTTGGCTTAAATGTCTGAGTATTGATTAGCTGAAAAACTTGGAAACTTGCCAAAATATTACAACACAGCTAAAGATCTCCTGATTGGAAAAAAAATTTAGTTTTCAGGAATTTTTGGGCCGACAGATTAAATAAACAGATTTATCTCTAAACTCCAAAATTTCAAATTTGGATTTTAAATTTTAAGTTTAACATTTTAAATTTTAGATGTTCAATTTTAGATTAAAAATTTTAGATTTCAAAATTTTATATTTAATTAAAATTTAAAGTTTAATATTTATTTTTTATATTTTATTTTTTATACTTTAAAATTTTAAATTTTAAATGAAAATTGTTAATTAAACTTTCAAATCTATAATATAAATAGTCTAGGCGATCTCTTGTGACCGATGTTTTGTTCTACCGTTTTATCCCGATTTTGACCAAAAGTATATTATTTGAAAGGTATTTCTTTTTAATCGTTTTGCAGATTGACAGATTTTTAAATTGTTTCCCTTATTTTGAGTAAATTGCATATAAAGTTGCACATACATAAAATTATACATATGCTATGTGTGTTTTATTAAATTTGTCAATGTGTTTTTTAATGAGTTTGTTATCTTCATTCACAATAATAATAAACCATAAAAGTGTTGGTTTGTGAATTGGCTAAGTTGAAAAATAAAGCTGCCTGGAAATTTCACTCGAATTTCGAGCGCTGAAATCTGCTAGTTTTAAATTAATTTTTAATATTTTAAATTTAAAAATTTTAAATAAATTTTTTTTAAATTAAAGTTCAAAATGTAAGTTTTTTGGGAGTTTGTTTTCCTAGTAATTGTGAGCATGATCAGAGGATACTCTTCCACATTCCATTGTCTTCCGACATGCTTCTTGTAATTAGCTAATACCTAGAGAAATCCAACAATTTTCAGCCCTGTTCTTGAAACGTTGTTATTTGAATAAGAGTGAATTTATAATCACATGAAATTGAAATTTAGGTTTCTTGAAACCACTTTTTTATTTATTTAATGGAAACATATGTTTGAGTTAAGAACCATATGTTTGAGTTAAGAACATATGTTATCTAGAAACCGAGGTGCCATATGATTCTTTATTCAGTTTCACAAAAAACTTTTAAGTATTTTGTGCATGTTTTTTCTTAAGTTTATAGAAAAAGTACAAAGAAAAATATTTTCTTTTAAAATAACAACTTATTTGTTCATTTAATTGTTTTTGTTCTTCAATTTCATTCAATTAAAAATGACTTCTCTATTTTTAAAAAGTTAGGCATCACCAAAAAAAAATTCGATATTCAAATAAATTGGATTTGACTGGCATCACTATTGTTTCGAACATATGCAAAAAAATAAAAATATGTGATTTGATTAAAAAAATTTTTTTTTAATTCCTTTATTTGCAATAATTAGTGCATAAAGAATCTATGTTATAATTGAAAAAATTATAATGGAAAATAGATTGTGTGGAACAGCACCATCGCAAAAAGTGTGTTTTATTAACATCGACCACTTATTACGAGTTTTTTTTTTAAATCAGCGCAAAATGTAGACGTTTTTTAAAATCGTTTTTTTTTTTCATAAAATTAATGTCTAATTTTTTAAAATAATGACAAGGTTCAATAAAAAACATGTTAGAGTTTAAATATCAATTTGTTTTTTTATCTCTTAAGACCTGCTTAGTAGAAAAAAAAGGGCATTTGTTTTGAATTAAAACGAGAAAAAATATTCTTATTGAAATTAGAGAACAGCAAAAAACTCGTAGATTTAAGAATTTTTTCATTTACGAGTTTTTTTTTGTGATAGTGGTTTCAAGAACAGGGGTGAATCATTAAAATTCCAAAAGAAAAAACTAACAAGCTTCCAAACTTTTTTCAACGTTAATATATTATATTAAATCTTGTCACTCCTATGAGGAGCATAGGGCCACAACAAAATGTTTCCATCTCCATCTGTCTGACGCTAGTCCTTTGACTTCACTCCAACTCAATCGCGTAGATTCGATGTCTTTGATGCGCTGTCCTTTCCACGTATGCGCCGGACGTCCTCTTCTACGAGATCCTTGTGGGTTCCACTCAATTGCTTTTCCGGTTATGTCAGAAGGAGGTTTCCTCAGCGTGTGGCCAATCCAGTTCCATTTGCGTTGGGATATTTCTCTACCAATAGGCGTTTGGCTGCATATTGTCCATAACCGTTCGTTGGTAATTACCTCACGTCACCTTTTTCTGAGCAGACGGCGAAGACATCGGTTCACAAAAACTTGGAGAAGATGTACGAGCCTGGGAGACGCTTTCCACGTTTCGCAACCGTAGAGCAAACTGGATTTGACATTCGTGTTGAAGATTCTAATTTTTTTCGGCGGGATAGTACTGTCGAGTTTCAAATATTTTTAAGAGCGCCCAATGCCTGACCAGCCTTTTTTACTCGGTTTAGGGTGTCATCTTAGCTGACTCCAGTGATTGTTATTACGCTACCCAGATAGCAGAAAGACTGTACGTTTTCGAGTGAGTTGTTGTTAATCTCAAACGGTGTATCGATGTGTGTATATACGAAGAGTTTTAGTTCTCTGGATGTTAATTTTGAGCCCAGCCCTGGAACCGAGCATTCTTAACGCATTAAGCTTTGCTTTCATATCTTCGTATTTGTGTGCTAGAAGACAGACGTCGTCTGCATAGTACAGACCATCTAGCTTTCCTTGGAGCCCCCATTGTATGCCTTTTTGGTTTGGTTGCTCACCGACGACTAGGTTGAACAAAATGGCTGAAAGAACGCAGCCTTGTCGAGTGCCGGTTTTGAGCTGATTTTGATGAAGCACGCTGCAAGTTGCATTTATGTACAGATTTTTTATTAATGTAACGGTACGCTTTTGCGACGCAAGGCCTCCCATATGTTCTCATGTCGTGGCATATCAAAGGCATTGGTGAAGTCGATATATGCTATATAAAGAGGCGAGTGGTATTTGACGATAATTCGTAGGCTATTGATGTGAGAAACACATAATTTGTTCGCTCTGAAGCCAGCTTGTTCTTCACGAAAATGCGATGATAATGTGTTGAGACGTTAAGCACTACCTGTACGTTTTTTCATCAGCTAATTCAATTTTATAAAGGATGTAATATTCCCACATAGAAAGAAGTCTTAGATTGAAGCGATTGAGTTGTAGTGCGTATCCGTTCCTCTTTTTATTATCCGATATGAATTTTGCAGATAATTTGAGTGGTATTTTTTTGTTCCAAAGCTCCATTGATTTTTATTTTATCCTGTTATTAACTTCTCTTAATGATTCCTTACTTGGTCAAAATAAAATATTTGATCTTTTATGTATCTGCCTTGGAATCTTCAAGGAGTTTAAATTTTAGCCACATAGCCAAGTTTCCTATAGTCACTTTTATTATAAGATGTAAAATCTTTATTTATTCTTCCACATTAATCCCATTGTCTTCAAAGCAATGCAGAGTGAGGTGCTCATAATTCTGGGCTCTTTTTGCGTATAGCTTTACGCAAAGCAAGTATAGCACTCAAATAATATTCCTCGTTAACCCAGTGGAAGGCATTCGTAATGGAACACACCACGTTAATCAAAGAAAACTATTAACCTGATCCTGATTTTTGAACGACTTTGGCGGAATTTTTTCGCTTCATCTTTTCAAGAATATTCACTTTATTGGTTGATTGTTTCGAGATCGTAGCCGCAAATCCAAGTCTCACGATCATTTCGCTCTGAAAGCATTATTTTAGAGTTACTAATGCAACGCTCTTTCTCCAAGAAATTTAGTGTTATTGGAACCAATTGAGTTTTGAAATAATGTTGAATGAAATAATGTTGAATGATCCTTTTGAAATGCAGCCTCGTTTGCAGATTAAAGAGTACGGCTGTGTTGCCTGTGAGTTGTTGAAAGCAAAGCGGTGTACTCGGCATGGGGCAGAGTGGCTATTATAATCAAAGCCTTACGATTGCTCGGATTTGTGAAAACTTCAGATATAGTTCTTTTATTGGCTTTAGATTTCACAATTGCTGATTGTATGTTGGCCAACTCATCTTTTACTCCATCTGCCGATTTTCCTTTTAGGAATTGTAAAGATTTTATGGCCTTCTCTTGACGACCCCAGGCTGCATAAAAGTAGGGACTTTCGGGTGTAAAAACGAAGATTTGTCGCGTTTTAAATGTCAACAGCATTATCAAAATCTCTTATTGTCCATTGATGATTTTTCAGCATCATATCTTTGATTTCGTTGACATGAAGTGGATCAGTTGGTGTTTTTTTTTTCGGGTCCGGCTGACTCTTTCTCTGCAATGCTTACTCGGTCTTCTTGGAACTGTTTGTACCACTTGGAAATATTTTTTTCGGTCTGTCCTACTTACCGAAAACCTCTCTTTAACATTTTACAGCAGAATATCATTCCGCAAATATAATTTAATGGAACTTCTTTGTTGAATAAAATCAATCATTTCTAAAATCGTCAAATTCACTTATACTAGTTTACAAAAACGAATCGTCACCATTAAGCCCATGAAGATATTGACATAAAATTTGCCACAGATATCAAAAAGAGCAGTACCAAGTTGAACAAAAAATTTTTTGCCCAAATCGATAACACAGTAGTATGTCTTTGTTCGCAGAAGTGACAAAGGTTCATATCTGAAAGAGGCCTTTTTCTTATGTTATACCTAAGACTCAAAGTAGTCGTTTAGAGTGATCATTGAATAAATAATTAATTTATTGGCCTGACGTTGATCGATATATCCAGTTGCTATCAAATTCAATTTACCTTTAAGCTCTAAGTATTTCAGGGGCAATTAAGCTATGCCGGCCTTCGCTGTGTGTCCTTTCATTATTCTGGTGATCCGGAACCCAACGTGATCTTGACTCCAACCTAGAGATAGTTTGTAGTACCTCCATTAAAGATAATTAATTATGCATGTTTAATTGTATATTTCATTAATATGTATATTTTAATAAATGTGTGTTTGTATGTACATCAATTAACATTAAACTTAGGAATCATTATGTAATCATTATTGTTTACTTAAAAATAAATTATCGACTAATTTTATTATTTTCAAGAATACTATTAATTTATTTTGTGTAAATATTTTTACATACAACTGATGAAATGTTGTATATTAATCCTCCCCTTCTTAAATTGAAAACAGGCCAACTCGTGTTTCAACCTTTTTTGCCATTGAGTCTGTCTTGGATTTCTTGCAGACTTAAACCTTTCGTCTCCATAACAACAAATAGCACGAAGAAGAAAGCAGCAATACAGAATATGCCAAACAGCCAGAAAGCATAATAAGAACCCAAAGCATCCAATGATGGATAGAAATAGGTGACTAGGAAACCCAAGAACCAACACGTCGAAGCCGTCAATGAAGAAGCAATAGACTTGACATTAGACGGGAACATTTCACCCAAAATAGCCCAAGGCAATGGACCGAAGCCAACGCAGTACACAATATTATAGATCACCAGTGCTGGGACCGGTAGCCAAGTAACATTCGAAATGTCACCTACAACTAACTGTATATAGAAGAAGGCACCCAAAGCAAACAAGCCAATGCTCATAACCGAGGCTGAGGTGAGCAAAATGACCTTGCGTCCCAAACGGTCAGCAATAATGGGTGTTAAACCGGATGATACTACTTGAACGGCGCCAATAATTATGGAAGCAACGGCAGGATCTAAACCGGTATTAGCACTTTCGAAAATGGACTGAGAATTAAAGAGTACCACATTGATACCCGATAACTGCTGGAAAGCTATTAGGCCACATGATATTATTAAAGCTTTGCGATTACCAACATTTTTAAAAATATCCATTATAGTTCCTTTATTGGCCATAGACTCTTCGACCTGTGCCTGTATAACAGTCATTTCATCTTGTACCGTCTCGGCCGATTGACCTCTCAAAAATTGCAGAGCTTTCAAAGCTTCGCCTTTACGTCCCTTGCCAGCATAATAATAGGGACTTTCAGGCATAAAGAAGAAAACAACATCGAAAACTATCGGCACTGCCAAACAACACCATTGTAAGGCTTGATACGTCACATACGGACCAATGGCATAAACATACAGAATGCCAGCTAAAGAGAAAAATTAAAAACCAATTTGTAAATTAACAATTTCAAATACAATTCGCCCAAGTACTTACACACAATAAACAGTTGCATAAGAGATCCCGTAGCACCCCGTACACTATCAGTGGCTATTTCGCCCACATACATTGGTTGAACTGTCATGACAAAGCCAACACCGAAACCTTGAATCAAACGGGCCAACAACATAATCCATACCTCACTAGCAAACATCATGAGTATATAGGCAATCACAAAGAATATCGAGCTGGATAGTAAGACCCATTTACGACCGATTTTATCAGCTAAAGGACCAGCCACAAATGGAGCTAGAATAAAAATTGTTAAACATTAAAAGTATATAACGGCAGTGATACACTGAAAGCATTTTCTTGGGTTAAATCAAACGAATTTAATTCAATCAAATTGTTCAGTTGCAGCAACTTAATTTGTTATTATTTTTTTTTTTTAAATATGATAAATAAATTGCAACATCTGGTTAATTCGCTTTGAATGCAATTCAGCTTAGACAACCTAATTTTTCTGTCAGTCTAGTGTTAGTAAAAATATTAGTACATACGAGTTAATTGTAGAGATGTTATTATTTATAAATAATCGCAAATAATTTTTTATAATGAATTATGTTACACAATTTGTCAATAATTCGAACAACACAACATTTAGATACAACATTTTACGTCAAGCAACAATTTATGCTTTAAATCGTAATAGAAAAAGATCTGATGCAAAGATGAATTTTATTTCAGATTGCATTAGTACAACGGAACAGATAGAAAAAGAACCGGTTCTAACAGAGATTGGCAACCTAACACACCACTATACGGTGATGGTATTATGAGTTTGTGCTGATGTTTAAAACTACCAAATATATTTTACCTAGACCCACTTTTTTATCAAATCAATCGACTCAGGATCATTTTTTGAGTAAACTTAGCAATGTCCATCCGTCTGTCCGTTCGTCCGTCCGTTCGTCCGTCCGTTTGAGTATACATTTGAACATTGTAAATAAACTACAAGTGGCAAATATGAATATATGTATTTCGATGAAATTTAGTATATAATTTTGTAGACCATATAACGAACGCTATTAAAAATGTTGAAATGTTGATGTGTGCATGTTGAGATCTAGCCCCTGTACTAATAACCCTTATTAGGCTGACTAAAATGGTGGCAAGATCCAGAATTGTCATCCATATTTATCGATAACATTTGATATATGTGTGTATACACTAATCAGTAATCCAAAAAAAGACCCATTAGGGCCATTTTTTAGTCATAGTCCCCATATAAAGCCGATTTCCGATCTTTACTTAAATCTATCCAAAAACCAAGGTTCAGAAAATACACACATAAAACCCACAATGTTCTGTACTAAAGCAGCCAACACACATTTTTATTTTCATGTCAATTATGTGTGTTTCAAATTTTTTGTACGGTGCGCAACACAATCATGACTGTGTTTCGTTTTAATATTTCATTATCTACACGAACATATTTCTATCACGTATTTTTTGTTTCGAACACACATAAACCACACAGATTCGAGTGTAACTTTATTTTAAGTTCGTTTTCTTGCACGTGTACTGCTAAAAAAAAAAAACAGAACATGTTCTTCAACGCGTACATCTAAAAATTAAAAGATCCACTCGCGAACGAAAAAAAAAGAAATTAAGTCATAAACAACATATAAAATTTCTCTGTTTTATATTTTATTACTCTCTTTTTATTTTTTATACCCTATACCACTATGTAGTTTGGGTATAATGACTTTGTGCTGCTGTTTGTAACTAGCAAAAATATTTGACCTAGACCCATCTTTTATTATACCGATCGAATCAGAATCACTACCTGATTCGATTTAACGATGTCCATCCGTCCGTCCGTCTGTGTGTCCATTTAAACCTTGTAATCAAACTACAGGTCGCAAATATGAATATATTTTCATAAATATATTTTCATATGAATATATTTTGTATGTACATATATATATATATATATATGGTGAGAATCGGTCCATGTTCGGACCTAGCCCCCATACAAATGACCCCTATGAAATCGACATAAATTATCATAACATCCAAATTGTCATACAGATCTTAGTCAAATTGGGTTTGTATGCATTTATTACATCTATTAATGAGTATCCAAATATGATCCCTATGGGAAAACTCTTAGTCATAAGCCACATATAGAGCTGCTTCCCGATCTTCACTTAAATCTGTCAAAAAACAAAAATATTGCACTGAGTCTTCTCAAATTTTGTTTGTATATATTTTTTTAAAATACAAGAGACTTTACCAAACATGGTCTGGATCGGTCCATTTTTTCATATCTGCAGCCGAAAAAATTAATAAAAATCCCACTCAAATTTGGTATATGCTTATTTGTTCCAAAAAAACATATAAAAACAAATTTTAGTAAAATAAATGTGTTTGTTTTTATACAGATTTTAGTGAGTATCGAGAGTACGATTTATATAGGAATTAGGGCTAAAATTGGTCCTACGCTCTTAAATTTTGGAATGATTATACTGGGTAATGTGAAAAAAGTACGTGCGTGCAATTCGAGTTTTCGTCCTATTTTGGGGGCCTAGAAGCCGAATTAGATTTTCGAGTTATCAAGATGGTTTCATAGAAAAAAATTTCGTTTAAGTTTTTCACCTGGAGATTTTTGCGGAACTAACTAGGTTTTTGACTGTCTCTATCTTGTACGGTGTTGGTTTTTTCGGTAAACTTTCTTCTGGCGTTAATCATCTTATATATAACAAGTAAGAAAATTATAGTCGGTCTAGAACGACTATACGATACCCTATACCATGCGTTTGGATATCCTATCTCTCAGTCCCAACTAACTGGACATAGAAAATAAGCATAAACCATTTTGAGTGGGATTTTTATTAATTTTTTCGGCTGCAGATATGAAAAAGTACATATCGGATGCAATATCTATATTGGGACTAGGCCCAAAAATGGATCGATCCTGACCATGTTTGGTAAAGTCACTTGTATTTTGTAAAAATATATACAAACAAAATTTGAGAAGAATCAGTGCAATATTTTTGTTAGATTTAAGTGAAAATCGGGAAGCAGCTCTATATGTGGCCTATGACTAAGAGTTGTCCAATAGGGATCATTTTCGGACTACTGATTAATGGATGTAATATATACACACAAACCCAATTTGACTAAGATTTGTATGATAATTTGGATCTTATGGCAATATATGTTGATTTCATAGGGGTCATTTGTATGGGGGCTAGG
This sequence comes from Cordilura impudica, assembly GCA_963682025.1. Taxonomy (NCBI): domain Eukaryota; kingdom Metazoa; phylum Arthropoda; class Insecta; order Diptera; family Scathophagidae; genus Cordilura; species Cordilura impudica. Next base: position 25,461,371 of record OY821517.1, read on the forward strand.
TCTGAACATGGACCGATTCTCACCAGTTTCAACAGTGTTCATCCCATGGCCGATAAAAGATTAAATACCAAATTTCATCAAAACATATTCATATTTGCGACCTGCAGTTTGATTACAAGCTTTACATGGACACACAAAAGGACGGACGGACGGACGGACGGACATCGTTAAATCGAATCAGAATCACTATCTGATTCGATCGGTATAATTAAAGATGGGTGTAGGTCAAATATTTTTGGTTGTTACAAACAGCAGCACAAAGTCATTATACCCAAACCACATAGTGGTATAGGGTATAAAAATGGATGGATGTTTGTACGTATGGATGTTTGCTTGTCCCTTATAGGAGACTAAACCATCGTCTTGAAATTTTTACAGTAGATAACTGCTTATCCGGAAGGCAAAATAGGCTATATATTTTTTGGATTTTTCAAGCAGGCGTGGCACCTCTCATATATAAAAAATTAGTATGAAATTAGTATTGAAAATGGGCGGGATTTGGTTAGTGGGCATGGCACCTCCCATACAAAAAATATTATCTGGAGTACTATAAACCCGACAGTCTGGAAACCAGGTGTGAGTTCACGAATGATGAGTGTGAGAAGGTATGTGAAAAATGGGCTGGATCAAACCAGTGGGCGTGGTACCTCCCATATATGGTATACACATATAATCATTGCACGTCAATCGGTTGTAAATGTGAGTAGTCGTTGCAAAAATGGGCAGGATTGGTTTAGTGGGCGTGGTACCTCCCATACAAAAAAATATCTGGAGTACTATAAGCCCGACAGTCTTGAAACGAAGTGTGAGTTCACGAATGATGAGTGTGAGAAGTTATGTGAAAAATGGGCGGGATGAAACCAGTGGGCGTGGCACCTCCCATACAGAGATGCATAGATGCATATATGATGCATATATGGCAAAACCACGTTTGCCGGGTCAGTTAAATGAAATAAAAAATTTCTATTCATTTCCGTATGGGATTTTTTTTAATAACAGATTTTATCATCATGAACTATATTTTTGGATAAGTAAATACGAAATATGCGCGAAAAATTCGCGTGGAATCTACACTTGTATTTATTGTGCAAAAAAAAAAAATATATTATAAACACACACACACACACCAAATTTGATTAAAATATGATCTCTGGCAATTTAAGTTGATATCGTAGGGAATATTTGTATGGGGGCTAAGTGTGAACTTGAAACGATTTTCTACAAATTCAATAGTTATCGTCCTGCCTAAAGCTTATATACCAAATATATAAGAATACATTCTGCCAAGAAAGTGTTTTCACAAGATAAAAATTCTGTTGTTTTGACATTTATGTACGATTAAAAATATAGTTCTCCTTTTTTGTTTTTAATATTTTTTTATATATTCCACACTAAGTCAGCAAAATTTTTAACAATATTAAAAAAAGAGTTTAAAATGTTATAGTCAAGCAAATGTTTTAATTTGCATGTTTATACGAAAAATATTAAAGTGAAAAAATAAAGTAAAATATTTTGTTTTATCGTACTTTTTCGTGGGAGACTACGTCACCAAATCCTACTTTAAGTGAACCTACAATTTCCTTAGTAGAAACCATCAAGTTTTCATCTACTTTTCTTCGTAAAATGAATTCTACACTCTGCGAAATCTTATGTGGGCTTCCACTTAAAGGTTTGTCATCGACTCTACCTCTGCTTTCTGCAATATAGTTTAAACCGTCCGTCAAGTTGAAAAAAAATATTTCGTATAATTCTTGCGCTATTTCCCGAGATCGTGATTGCAATAAAACAACGTTCATTAACCAGGCATTTTAATTTTAATAAAAATCGCCTTTTTATGACCAAATCAAAAATAATTTGTACTAATGTTTGATTATAAGTTATAACATAAGAAGTTACTATGATCAAAGCTAAAAAATAATGCTGATGACAGTAAATGCATATTGAAGGTATATCTATAATATTAAGAGGCTAGACGATTTCTTGTGACCGATGTTTTGTTGTACCGTTTTATCCCGATTTTGACAAAGCGTATATTTTTTGAAAAGTATTTCTTTTTAGCTGTTCACCGGAATTACAGATTTTTAAATTTTTTCCTTTATTTTGAGTAAATTGCATTTAAAGTTGCTACTAACACATAATTTGTTAATGTATTTGTAAGTTTGTTTTCTTCATTCACAATAAATGATTCTGAGTGAGCGGCATAAAAAATGGTGAAACTAGTTCAATTATTTTGTGGTAAAATCGAAAACACAGACTAACTTTTCAATGTACATAGATCTTACAATTTTTTTTTAGCTTTCGTAAATTTCCATACACTGTCAATATTTGGAACTTATGCTATATCTTATATAAATTTTATTATTTCAAACTTACCAACTAAAGCACCCAAGGCTACAACCGAGGATATCCAAGCATCATCGCTGGAAGTTATTTTATGATCTAGTGGTGAATCAGATAAATCATCTGCTTTCAATTTAGGTGCAACCGGTGAGGTCCAGCCTAAACAAGTGCCCACAGCAAAGGCAGATAAATTAGCTGAAAACAATAATTATTATAAAAATATTTTAAAAGAAAAATATATAATTTGAAACTCACCGGCTACAGCAGCCAAAAAAATACGTCCAGTTTTAACTGGTTCCATTGTAGGACTACGCGGAGTTGTAAATCCTTCACTTATTTGAAAGGCACTTACTTCTTGATATTTTAAATGTGGTTCGTCTGAATTCATTAAGTTTACAGGCATATGGCGTTTGAGTGACCTACAAGGATAAAAAAAACCAATAAAAAAACAATTAAATTGACTGAGTAAAAATTTTTAATATTATCGTATAGAATCCGAAAGTTGTTGGCTCAAAATGTATCACCCAAAATATATAATTGTGTACTATTTTATATGATTGTATTAAATATCATCTAAAAAATGGGTCAAACTAATTTGTTTAACTGTACACAGTAATAATGCACAGTGTAATGCAATTTTACAAATATACTCGTATGTATAAGGTACGTTTCATAATTATAAGACACTTTAATTAAGTTGTGTTTCTGCGAGAAAAAAGGGCTTAGAACGACAGTAAAATGTCATTTCCTTTCTGCTGCTGTTTTATCGTTTCATAATTAAAAGATAATAGTCATTCCACGAAGAAAATATACAATGCTCTAATTCACGTTACCAGGGAAACGCAGCGCTACTTTTTGGAGTGTTCGGTTGAAACAATGAAGTGACCAGCAAGTTCTTCGGATTTAAATCCGATTGAAAATATCTGGGGACTCTTATTAAAAAGAGTTTATGTGAATAATCGCCAATATGCCACTGCTAAGGAGATGAAGGCTGCAATTAGAATTCCGTGGGCTAATCTTCCTTATTACAATCAATGGAAAAGCGATTGCTTTGCGTAGCAAAAGCCAATAATCATTTTTATTCCCTTTTTATTAACTCGAGGTGTCTACTTGTGTGCTTGCCTATAAAACTTTGGATCTATTTTTAACCCTTTTCCCGTGATCCAATCGAGCTGAACAAAAAAATTTTTAAATTTTTGACATAGATATTTTCAGTCAATCAATTATTTAATTAAATGATGGTAAATTAATTTACAAATAAAGGGAGTATAATAAAAACTTGGTTTTTATGGGTTGGTTCTTAATATCAAAAAGTTCCTTTAAAAACAGTATGTCTTATAGTTATCAAACGCTCGAAGATGCGTATTTCTTAAATATTATTAGTTTTTAATTAAATGGAATTCATAATTTTTGGAAATTGTGTCTTTTATCATTGAGAATATCGAGTACAAATTTGAACCCACTACAAATATTTATAACAAAAATATTGAACAAGTGTCTTATAATTATGAAACGTACCTTATGAGCTTATATCTGAGTTCGTATTAAAAGTCTTTGAGAGACTTAAATTATTGACCTTCATATTTTCCATTTAAGTCTTTTTTGCTAGATACCGAATACAGAAAATAAAAATGAAGTCAATCTAACAGACTCTCATTTTCTTTGCTTCCGAAGAAGAATTCTTTGGATTTCATCTTAGACAAATTTCAAAGCTGAAATTTGTCTATATTGGGAATTACAATTATATTGGGAATTACAAATTTATGTAGAGAAATCCAAAAAAAATAAAATCCAAATGTTTATAACACTGACAAGGAAACTATAGTCGGTTTAGACCGACTATACGATACCCTATAACATGCGTTTAGAGAAAGGGTCTTAGGTCGAAGTAAGTGGATATAGAAAATCAGCATAAACCAAAATTGTGTGCTAGTGTTATTTATTTCTGGCGTACAGATATGAAAAAGTTCATGTCGGATGCTATTTATATATGGATATTAGGTCGAAAAATAGACCTATAATGAGCATATATATAAACCAAATTTGAGTAAAATCTGTGCAATATTATTTTTTTTTTTACTAGCAGAGCCCAGCCCTCAAAGTTCGAGTACAAATTCTAGGAAATATTATTTTTTCATTCAATTTATAACTTTCAATGTTTTTTTAATCTATTTAATTCATTAAATTTATTTCATTATAAATATTTATTGGACACACAGAAATAAGAAAATAAAGGCAGTTGAACCACCTTGTATGCCACCTAAAGTTATGCTTATTTTAGGCAAATCACAATTCAATACAGGGCGCATGATATGCAATTATTATAATGAAATTCTATTGCGTTATTGTCGTTATTTTCATATAAAATTTTTGCAAACACATTAATAAACACACACACAGCATTATATAATTTTATGTATGTGTGAGTAGCCACTTTAAATGAGCATTACTGCAAAAAAATGTTCCAGACGGTGCAAATCTGTAAATCTAGTGGACAGCTAAAAATAAATACCTTTCAAATGAGGGATGTTTGGTCAAAATAGGATTTAAACTGACAAAGTTACATCGGTCACAAGAAATCGCCTTGCCTATTAATATTATAGAAATAGAACTGGCTGTAACCCGATTCGTTTCACTACTCCCACTGTAATGAAATAGAAAACGGAATTCATTTTGTAGAAAACTATTTTATTTATTTTTGGTGATTTTTGATTTAGTCGATTTTTGTTTTTGCGATTTTAAATATTGGAGATTTCTGATTTTGGCGATTTTTGTTATTCGTGTTTTTCGGTTTTCGCAATTTTTGATTTTGACAATTCCGCCCATATTTTTCACGACTACTCACATTGGTTATTAATGTGCTATAAAAGTGTTCAAACTCTCGGTCTCACCCCCCTAGAAATATGCGAATAGCAAAACAAGCTGAGGAATACAAAGTTTTGGGTCAATCAAAAAAAAATTTAGAGGTGCCTCAACGCGACTGAAAATTTTAAGTGTGTTTATATGGGGAAAATATGACTTTTTTCAGATTTTACGAAAATTTCGTTCTATGGTTTAATTTTTTCGACAAATTGTTATAGGAATCGATATCAATGCTAAATTATCTTTCCAAAAAGCTATATAACTTCAAAATCATATAAAAATTCGCCAAGAAATGACAAATGGCCCAGACCACTTTTGTGCCAAAAAATCTAGGTCAAGAAATGTGATGAAAATTATTTCAACTTTAACAAATTGATTAAAACTATAATTTTTTTTGTGTCTCTATGCCTATAAATACTCAGATATGAAGTATTGTGTTATTTCCACGTTGTTAACCTATTGCGAAATGAGACCGAAAATGGAAAGTTTTTTTTGATAAAATTTTGAAAATTCCTTTTTTAAGTTTTAAAAAATTGCCTTAAACAAAATTTCAAAAAATAGATCTGGCACCTTACAGTTTTATTAAATATATATTAGAGATTAATTGTGTGGAGTTTTAAGTAAATTCTTCTGCCGATTTTTTTTTTACAAAGAATTTTTTTTGCGGATTTCGAGAAAAATTAGTTTTTTGTGAAATATTCAGTAAATGTACTCTCTCTAAATACTTTGTATCAAAAATTTATTAGTTTTCTACTTTTAAATGTTATATTTCATCTTAATAGCCTAGGGTTTCTGTAACGCATAAAATATAATAACCAAATGTGCAAGTCTTCCATGCTAAAAAATTGGAATAAATCGAACAACGTTAACTCATTCCTTGCCTAGGCCAAACTATGAATTTTGGCATACTTAAAAAAATTAATTGTTCTAGTAAACTAGAAGAAACCCTTACTATGGGTTGGGAAATAAAATTGTGCTATTTCGGGAATATGAATAACAATAGTACTACAAGGTTTATATTTAAAGTGCTAATAAATGAGTGTATGTATTCTTTATTTAATTAAGTAACATAAATAAAGATAGGTAATTAATAACAATGACATAAAGTCGTCTGTTATATATATATATATATATATTTTAACAAATTGTGTAAATTTTGAGGTTAATTCATAAAAATTCTTCTAATATAAATTTTCTGTAATTTAAAGCAGTGTGTACGTAGTTATATAATTTTCTCCATCCGTTTGGTCCTTCGTTTAAAATATTTATTAATTCATTTTCGCTAAGATAGTTTTTTCCTAAATACCTTCTTCTGAATTCCCTGAGTATGGGACATTTTGCCATAAAGTGGATCAAAGTTTCATCTTCTCTCGTGTTGCAAAGGCTGCATGCTCTATTTTCCGAACTATCAAATTTATTTCCGTTTAGAGGTAGGATATCACACCTGGTTTTAAAAATTGTTGAGATTTGTGTTAAATTGTTTTCACTATTTATATAATTGACACCTTTACTAAGGTTTAAATATTTGTAGAATCGTGATCTGCTGTTTAAAGCTTTTTCGTGCATTTGTAAATTACTGTTCGTTTTCAGTTGTAGCAATGAGGTACCTCGGCTAAGCCATTCTTTTGCCGAAACTTCATTTTCGAATCTTATGTCGAAATCGGTTCCAAGATCATTCATCCGTTCTGCCCAAAAAATGTTATGTCTTAGCGTGATTAAAGATAATTTGTGTGGCAGTCTGTTTTGATTATATCGATAAATAGTTTTAAATATGGAATTCATATGTAGGTTTAGAGTGTAGAAATAACTAACTTCAGCATTTGTTTTCAGTATTAGGGCATAATTTGGTGTAAAATCAGGTAGTTTCAAGATTCTTTTTAAAAAATACTTCTGCAGGGCATCTACTTCATCAAAAAACCAGCAACCCCAAATCTGGGCCGCATACGATTGTATAGATCGACAAACTGATTGAAAAAGTTTCCATTTTGTTTCTAGCGTAATATATTTTTTACTGAGAAAACTACTCCAAGTGGCATTAGTGCTATTTTTTGCAGAATTGTTTCTCTTTTCGATGTGTTTTCTGAAAATCATTCTGGGGGTAAGGATTACCCCTAAGTAGTTATACTCATTTACTATATCAATATATTGGTCTTTATATTTTATTCTTTCGTGTCTAGAAAGCTGGCCACCCTTTCTAAAGATCATCATCTGGGACTTCATCATATTGATTTCACAGTATACTTCTAAATTTTTTACCATACTTTGCATAATTCGTATGTCATCTGCCAACAGCACAATGTCATCTGCATATAATAACAGGCGCACATTTAAATCATCTATGGTTAAGCCACCGCCTAAATTCTCATGAAGGTCATTCAGATACAGAGTAAACAACAGTGAAGATAGCAGACAACCTTGCTTAACACCGGTTTAAGTTTCGAAATATTCCGATAATTTGCTACCAGTCCAAACTGCAGATTTGGTGTTTTTATATACATTCTTAATCAAATTGACCACTTTTGTAGAAATCCCTAGTGCTTGCAGCTTGTATATTAGGGCACCCCTTGGAACTCTATCAAATGCAGCTTTGAAGTCTACAAAGAAGGCATATGTTTTTTTCTTTTCCTTAAAATTCCAATGAACTATAGACGCTAGATAAAATATGTTGTCGACTGTAGAATACTGTGGTCTGAATACAGCTTGAAATTCATTTAGAATATTATATTTTTCAACCCATTTAATTAATCTTGAATGCAATGTTCCCATTAACACCTTTGCTGCACAATTCATAAACGAAATACCCCTGTAGTTACATGGATTGTTTAAATCTCCTTTTTTATGTATTGGAAATATTATGCTTTCCGCAAACTCTTCTCCAACATTACCTGTTTCGAAAATAACGTTATAACTCTTCACCAGCTCGTCTAGAAATTCTACAGATGCATTTTTAAACAATTCATAAGGCACTCTATCAGCCCCCGGTGCTTTGTTGGGTTTGGTTAGTTGCATAACTTTTCTAATTTCTTCTACTGTTATATCTCTGTCTAAATCATCATCTATGCACCACATTGTAGCATACTGTATATCCTCAGTAATTTGTTGTTGATTTAAAAGATTTTGAAAATATTGTTTAAGCTCTGTTGCTGCTATATTTGTGCCCACTTTAAAGCAGTCTCCTCTAATTTCCTTCGCAATCTTCCACCAATTTTTTGAATCATTTACATTATTAATTTTGTTGTTTAGCTGTATGTAATATTTCTGCTTTTGATTTTTACATTCAATGATATAACGATGTTTTGCTTGATGATATTTTTCCTTGTCCTGAATATTTTTTGTTCTTCTGAATATGTTCAGGCGATCAAATGAGAGTTTTCGCTCTTTCAGGCATTTATAGTTAAACCACCTTATTTTAAAAATAGATTGGTTTGTGTTTTGTTGTTGATTCGGTAATGATATCTTCATAATATTAACCAATTACACAAGGGAACAATGGTTCTGTTGATTAAGAACTGAATATTGTTTTTAAGGTTATTTGGGACGCTGAATCCAAATCTGCACTTGGTTTTCTTCTATCAGCTCGACTTTTCGAGATATACCGTTATGTTCACAATTAAGGCACTTCCGCTACATATATTGGAATAACTTGAAAACGGTTCACCATATTAAATTAAAAAAAAATCCGAAACTCGCAAACAATATTCTCTTAAAGCCGTGCTTACTTTGTTTTTAAATTTTCCAAGTAGTTTTAGAGATATCGTTCAAGTTTTGAAAAAAAAATTAAAATTTTTTAAAAAAAAACATTTTTTTTTGTTCTTTAAAAATTCCTAAAAAATAAAAATGGGACAAAATCACAGTTTTGGTCTACAAACAGTTAGTTAAATATATTTCGAATAAAATGAGCTTTATTTCATTGCAATCGGTGCACAACTTTTGATTTTGTTCACGATTTACTGAATTGATATAAATCGCGATTTCCATACAAAAATAACATTTTCTAATGTGTAAGTGTTTGTATGTAATAAGTTAGTTTTTTATGATTCTAAGAATTAAAAAAATTAAGTAATAAAAAAAGATTATTTCATTTTTATGGTTGCGGTAGCAAACTCATAGCGCCTATAAATTTTATTGTCCCTTTATGACACCTAGTCAGTTCACAGTCAATTAAAGAGAAAAAAGAAAAGTCCACTTGTTTTTATTGATGTGTGGTTTACCGTTGGTAACGGATGATTTTTTAAAGGAATTCCCCTGAACACATGTGTTCATACATAAGTGACTGTCAATAAAATTGTGGATATAATTTTTTTTGGTACTTCAGTAAAAAACTACTAAGTATTTATATGGGTTCATTCAACCAATTTTTCTCATTCAACAAGTGTTTACGAAAGCGAAAAGTATAACGACAAAAAATATAAATCATTTTACATTGAACATTTAATCAGTCAACACAAAAAAGTTCAATTTTGTTCCCGTGTGTTATTTATTGAAAATTGTGTTACTTTGATATATACTTCAAAATTGTGCAATGGCTACGTCAAGAAACACCTGTAAAATCAATCCCAACTATTTTTGTAACATATGTGGCGAATACACGTTTATAAAAAATAGAAAAAGTGTGTCAGATTTTATTAAAAAAATTTATTTTGACTACTTCGGATTTACCATGGAAACCCGTTACAAGTACTGGATTCCTAATACTGTATGTAAAAACTGTGTAGATTATTTAAGGTTTTGGGCAAACAAGCAACGGACCCACTTCAAGTATAAAACACCAATGATCTGGCGGGAACCTTCGAATCATTATGATGATTGTTATTTTTGCGCTGTCAACATAACAGGCATTAATAAAACAAACCGGTCTAAATGGATTTATCCTAACGTGTTGTCTATTACCCAACCAGTCCCGTACTCTAGTGAGGATTCAGAACCACAACCATCTACATCTACACACAATTTCCACGACTTACGACAAAATGTTCCTTCACCAATTTCTGAATTTGGATCAGATGACTTGCATTTAGTTATTTCTTCTTATAAAAGAAAATTTTTCGATGAGTTGTAATTACATTGTAATATTTGTGTATTAAAATTTTTTATTTTTCTTTAAAATTCTCTTTTTGTGTTAAATTAAAAAGTATAGCTGACCATAAAAATGAAATAATCTTTTTTTATTACTTAATTTTTTTAATTCTTAGAATCATAAAAAACTAACTTATTACATACAAACACTTACACATTAGAAAATGTTATTTTTGTATGGAAATCGCGATTTATATCAATTCAGTAAATCGTGAACAAAATCAAAAGTTGTGCACCGATTGCAATGAAATAAAGCTCATTTTATTCGAAATATATTTAACTAACTGCTTGTAGACCAAAACTGTGATTTTTGTCCCATTTTTATTTTTTAGGAATTTTTAAAGAACAAAAAAAATGTTTTTTTTTTAAAAATTTTAATTTTTTTTTCAAAACTTGAACGATATCTCTAAAGCACGGCTTTAAGAGAATATTGTTTGCGAGTTTCGGATTTTTTTTTTAATTTAATATGGTGAACCGTTTTCAAGTTATTCCAATATATGTAGCGGAAGTGCCTTAATTTTGAACATAACGGTATATCTCGAAAAGTCGAGCTGATAGAAAAAAACCAAGTGCAGATTTGAAATCAGCGACCTCAAATTAGTAAAAATTTGCTATAAATTTCAAATCAACACAAAAAAAGTTCAATTTTGTTCCCTTGTGTTATTCTAGGTTGAAAAAATTTCCTTGACCCCTTTGTAACCTTAGGTTTTTATTTAGATTTTTGTTGTATTTTTCCTTTTCAGATTCTTTCCATTTTAATTTTGGTAACAAGTTCATAGTATCTACACCTTCACATGGACCTTTTACACTTAACATTAACCTTAGCGGCATATGGTCTGACCAACCTTTGTTTCTATTTGAAATTGTTGAACAAACTGCAAAGCTTCTTGAGATATAGCGCAAATGTCGTTTACAGAATTTCCCAGTGTACTAATGTACGTACTGTGGCTCAGAAAAAAGGTGGGTCTTGGGCAGAAAGTTTTGGTAGTTACAAACTTCAGTTCAAACTTATTATACTCTTACCATAGAGTGGTATAAAGTGATGCGTAACCTCATTATACGATAAAATAAAAAATTTCAGCGCCCTCAAATCTGAAAAAATTCTCAAAAATCTTTTGGGCTATAAGAGTTCCAAAAATCAAAAAACTAAAGATCGATTAGGTGATAGTGGATTATTTACACTATGTGTGCATTCCTGAAATCAAAAATTTGTCAATTCATTTGATAGACTTTAAAATAAACGCGATCTATTTAAAAACTCGTAAGATAATATGGCCTAATAATCGTTACAAAAAATCTTGATCACTTCGAATCGTATTTAGTATACTAAACCAAGGTCAAGAATGTTTTTATTGAATAAATATTTCAAATACAAAAAACAAATAAGAAAATAATAGTCGGTCTAGGTCGACTATATGATACTCTCTCTATACCATTTGTTTCGAGAGAGGGTTTTGGATCCAACTTTGCTGAGGCTATAACTGAATATGTAAAATAAGCACAAAACAAACTTTAGCCGAAATTATATATAAATATATTTGCGACCTGTAGTTTTATTACAAGGTTTAAATGGACACACAGACAGACGGACGGACGGACATATCTCAATCGACTGAGAAAGTGATTTTGAGTCGATCGCTTTAATAACAGGTGGATCTATCTCAAATATTTTTGTTATTTACAAATATCAGCACAAAATCATTATACCCTGACTACATAGTGGTATAGGGTGTACATATATAAATTGTACATAAAACAAATAATTATAAAATAATGCAAAGCACGTCAAATGACAATAACTAAAAATCATCTCCATCAGTAAAAATTATAAATTATTTTGTTGTAACTAAAATTACTGAACAAAAACAAAAGTAAACAGCAAAATACATCGTAACATTACAACAATAACATTAATCACTATGTACTTCCGATTTAGAAATATCAATAAAATGTGTTGTTTTTTTAATGTTGTTAGTTAACAAACATTCAATGTCACACGTTTAAAAATTTATCAAATTGTGGAAGTGGGAAATATTTTTAGAAACGTTTTTTTTATATAGGCAACAACTTAGATTTGAAAGAGAAAATAATGATAAAGATTAAAAAAGGTATAATTAAATATTTAAGATTTGATTTGAAACTGTAGATCATCATAAAGCAGACTTATAAGGGAAGTTTGATTTGATTCTCCTTTAATAATCTGCTTATAGAAGCCGATTTATGACCTTTGTTCGCAATGTCACACTTGTTAGGTATTTCTTCTCACCAACATCTGAAATCAACGCCCAAGTGATGTCTTTTACATGTTTTTAAAAGAAATAAAAAAACAGAACTTAAAATTAAAATAAATATTCAGAAGTCATAAATGCAGTATTTACAGTTACTTTCTAATCACATTGTAACATGCCCAACGCAATTTTGAAATTGGTCGATCTGTTTTCCGGTTATCGATTAAATAAAATATTTTTTTAAGCTTCAGGTAAATGGAGCTATATTGCAGGGATGTTTAAAATAATTCTCTTTACAGCGTCTACACCACTAAGCTGGAGATCATAACGAGCCCTTATATTCAAAATGTGCTAACTCAAAAAATATATTTTTCAGCGGAGTAGAAGAACTGTGTAACTCATGATTTATTATATATGTATATGTACTAATTTCTAAATATACAAAAAAAAATTATATGAGTCCGATCACAGGGGAGATGTGTAAACATCTAGTAATTAAAGATTTTTTAAGTCACTTTTTTAAAATCAAACGGAAAGCGACATCTACGTATCACTTATAGCAAACAACTGCAGGTACTCTGGTTATACTTCTGGGGTTGTTGAATTATGTACATATATGTTATACGGTTATATTGTGAAATTTTTTTAGTTTTACAGCAAAGGGTTTTTGAATTAGCTGAAACAATTTTATATCATAATTTTTTCACCAATACAATCATAATACACACCGATTTGTCTTACGGCTAACAGCGTAACATATGAGCTCACATGTTACGCTGTTTTTCTAGGAAAACACAAATAAATTGGGAAAAAGTTTTCTTATTTCAACACAATCTCCTTTTAGCTCGATATACTTTTCCCAGCTATATTCTATATCTTCGATAACCTGTTTATAGTAAGAATTTTGTAGCTCCTGTTGGCAAATCTTTAACCACTGAGCCATTTTTTCAGGCTTTGAAATAAAAAAATAACCCGAGGGATCTAAATCAGGCAAATAAGGTGCGTGAGGATAAAATTTGAACTTTAATTTATGGATTTCGGCCATCGCAATAGTGGATGTGTAAACTGCAAACTGCAAACAAATTCGGCCTATTTCTTTTAATTTCATCACTTAAACGGACCTTTTTTCGTTGCCATCTCAATTGTTCGACCAATATGGCGTTCGTCTACGGCCTCGTTTAAACTCTGACACCTAATATTTTATAGTCGAAAACGAAGGAGCAGACTCAACCAGAGTAGAATCTAGCTCGGCTTTAATTTGAAATGACAGTACTTAATTACATAACGTTGATCAATTTTTTCTATGTTAACAAATTCACTGAGACCATTTACTTTTGATGGCTCCAAACAAAATACTGAACGAAACACTGTGGTATTTTTCTGACAAAAAGTCAGTTTTTCGAGTGTGAAATATCAAAAATATAATGATGCTTTATTATTGTGTTATTTGGCTAATATCCTTTTGTTTCTCTTATGCAGTTTTGTAGAGAATTGTTTAATTAAGAGAAATGTATCATAATTTTTTTTTTTTAAATATTGTTTTTTTTTTGTCCAAAATAACGCGACTGAAACGAAACTCTGCAGTAACTGCCTCACATTTCATGCATTTCAATGGTTCGGGTAGATAATTTCTTTTTGTCATATCTATTTCAAAAAAATATAGTATTTTAACATTAATTTTGAAAAAAAAAGTAATTGGGTAACAATAATAGTTTAAAAAATATTCAGATTTTTATGATGGCACTCAAAAATTCAGTGTTTTTATTTTTTTTTTTTGGCAAAAAAAAGGTGAGGTTTATCGACCTTTGTGCTCTGGTTGCAAAAAAAAATTAAAGGTGGGAGTATATTCTGTTGATTTAATAAATAAAATTCGGATAATATTTTATACTGTTGAACAAAGTTATAAATTTTATAAAAAAAAGCACACGAAATTTCATTTCATTAATTCAATGAAACACGATATAAAATGGTGAATACTTTTAGGCACATGTGTTTTTAAAAGCTGAAGAAGCTCAAAATAAGGACTATAGACTAATGTTCTCCAGAAAGTGCAACAGAGTCGCAACAAATGCTGATGTTTGCCATCGCATTCTTGTATCGTCAGATCCTTACATTATTAGGATAAGACGTCATAAACATGTTTTGGAACTGGATGATGTCGTTAAAGAAATGATAGAAAATGAATAACAGTCGATATTTGCATACACACAGAGAGTTTGAGTTAAAAGAAAGAGTATAAAAAGAGAAAATATTCTGAAATATATAAATATTCTGAAAATGTCAAAATCTTTTTTTTATCATTTTGATAAAGATTCCAAACAACAAAAATCGCTGATATGCAACTTTGGATGAAAAAGGTTAAATAGCCACAATTTTCCTTTTATCTTTTAATATCTAACTTTAACACTACATTTTTCTCACTATTACGTTTTAAGGTTCCACAGTGCAAAATGATTTCTTGAGCACTTTTGATGAAAAAGTTCCTCTTCAGAAAACTTCCACAAAACAGATATTTTATGTTCTATCTAATCCCACTATTTATACCCTATAACACTATGCGGTTTGGGTATAATGACTTTGTGCTGCTGTTTGTAACTACCAAAAATATTTGAACTTGACCGACGAATCGACAGAATCACTTTCTGAGTCGTTTTAGCGATGTCCCTCCATCCGTGCATCCGTCTGTCCTCCGTCTGTGCGTCCATGTAAACCTTGTAATCAAACTACAGGTCGCAAATATATATATATATTTTGATCAACTTTGGTATATAAGCTTTTATCGCTATTGAAGTTGGTGAAATTCAGTCCATGTTCAAACCTAGTCCCCATACGTATGAAATCGACACAAATTGCCATAAGATCCAAATTATCATATAGATTTCAGTGAAATTGGGTTTGTATATGTTTTTATTATATCCATTTATCAGTAGTCCAAAAGTAATTCCTATAGGACAATCCTTAGTCATAGGCCCCATATAGAGCTACTTCCCGATCTTCACTTCACTCAATCAAAAAAGAAAAATATTGCACAGATTTTTCTCAAATTTGGTTTGTATATATTTTTTCAAAATATAAGTGACTTTACCGAATATGGTCAGGATCGGTCCATTTTTCGACCTAGTCTCCATATAGATTTAGCACATGATATGAACTTTTTCATATCTGCAGCCAACAAATTAATAGCAATGCCACTCAAATTTGGTTTATGCTGATTTTCTATATCCAATGAGTTTGACCGAAGAGATAAACCATGGTAGAGGGTATCGCATATTCGATCTAGACCGACTATAATTTTCTTACTTGTTTTCTTTTCTTTTTTTTTTAGATTCCAAGTTCTAACCACTTTGAATAAAAAATTCCTTTTCCGAATTCTTCCAAAATTTTTTTTTATTGAATATTCTGAAACCGACAAAATCTTCCTTCCATCGATTAATAATTATAACTAGTGGATTCCAGCCCTCGAAATTCGAGTGCGAATTCTAGGAAGTTTTATTTTTTCATTAAATAAAGACCCTTAAGTAATGCTAATCAATTATAGCCAATTCACAAATCAACACAAAATACAAACTCATTTGTATTTCAAACACAGTTACAGTTACTTAAACTTAGTTAATTGTTTTTCTTTATTGACCAGTATTTATTATAACTAGCAGACTCCAGCCCTCGAAATTCGAGTGCAAATTCTAGGAAATTTTATTTTTTCATTAAATAAAGACCTTAAAGTTATGCTAATCAATTATAGCCAATTCACAAATCAACACAAAAAACAAACTCATTTGTATTTCAAACACATTAGCAAATTTAATAAACACACACATAGCATTGTAAAATTTTATGTATGTGTTAGTAGCAAATTTAAATGCAGTTTACTCAAAATAAAGGAAAAAAATTTAAAAATCTGTAAATCTGCAAAACGGCTAAAAAGAAATACCTTTCAAATAATATACGTTAGATCAAAATCGGGACAAAACGGTAGAATAAAACATCGGTCACAAGAAAACGCCTAGCCTATTAATATTTTAGATAACATTATTCTCCCTATTTTGTTTGAAGGTTCTATAACGAAAATCATTGATTGAAAAATTTCCTGTTCTTAAAATTTCCAGAAAAACAGCTATCTAACTTTGTTATTACAATTTTCACATTAAAATGATTTCATGACCACTTTAGATAGTAAAGTCCCTCTTCAAAAAAAGCTATTTAATTTTCTAAAAGCTAAAAAATTTCTCTTTATCTTATCCCAACATATTTTTTTTAAGTTCCAAAGTCTAAATGGATAACCACTCTGTATAAAAAAGTTAATTTTTTGGATCCTTCCAGAAAAAATATTTATTGAAAATTCTGCAAACGCCAAAATCATCTCTTTATCATTTAAAATAAATAACTTTCTTTCTATATTGCTTGAAGGTTCCACAGTCCAAAATGGTTGTTTTGCAACTTTGAATGAAAAATTTCCCGTTCTGAAAACTTCCAGTAGAAATATTCTTAAATAGCCAAATTGGTTCTGTTATCGTTTGCTATCTACTTTGTTATTACATTTTTTTTCACCATTATGTTTGAGGGTCAGTGGGCAAAATGATTTCATGACCACTTTAGATAGAAAATTTACTCTTCAGAAAACGTCCACAAAAGCAAATCCACAAAAGCACAATTTAATATTCTGAAATATATCCTGAATATTCCTTTATTATTTACTATCTCATCTCACAATTTTTTTTAGGTTCCAAGGTCTACACAGATGACCACTTTATATACAAAAAGTTCCTTTTCCATCCAAAATGCTTGCCTGCTCACTTTAGTTGAAAAAATTTCCTGTTCTGAAAAGTTCCAGAATGAATATTCTCAAATATCCAGCTTATTCATTTTATCTTTAATTTACTTTATCATAAAGTTTTTCTCAATATTATGTTTGAAGGTTCACAGTCCAAAATGTTTGCATGACCACTTTAGATAGAAATGTTCTAAAAATCAAAATGTTTCTCATCTATATTTAATTTTTTTAATTATATTATAATTTATATCATATTTAACATATTAATATTATTCGATAACTTAATATTTGTTAAAAGTATTTTCATATGATTTGATCACAAAATAAAGATTTGTTATGATCTTTAATGATTTTTCATGTACAATTCTTATTTTATTTATTAAAACTATTTTTTTATATTTTTTTCCCCCAAATTTAAACATGTTGATTTTAATAGGGTTTTTTTCTAAACTAGTTTTTCAGTAATTTATTCCATTATTAGGAGATTTTTAAAGGACTTCTCATAAAATTTAAATATTTAAATCAGTTATTATATGTTACAATTTAATTTGAAAGTAATATACTTTTTCAATATCATTTTTATAGAGCCTTTAACACTTGCAACTTACACGAATATATTTTAGCCACAAAAATTATTTTTACTCTTATTTTTATTTCGTTTAAATGAAAATTTTATTTTTTTTTAATCCTTTAATTAAATATATTTTTGTTGTTACGTATTTGACACTTGTTTTTTATTTAATTTTTAAATATTTTGTTTATTTTACACCTTTAAGTAAGGTAAAACTTATCGTTACAGAACTTTATATTTTATTTTATTTACTAAATTTGTATCCTTATCTAGTTAAAATTATTTCACACCAACCAACCTTTAATTGCTCAAATTCAAAACCTAATTAAACGTATTTTACGAAATACACTCGAATTTAAAGATTCCGTTTAATGAAATAGTTTAAACAGAAAACCTCCTTATAATCAACGATCAGACATTCATACATATACACATACATATGTGTGTACATCGGCAGAATACACTTGAGTTTATCTGTTTGTAATCAAATTCAAATACACATGTAAATGCACTTGTTAAATATTTTAAAATCAAATAATTCAAACAACAACTAAATCAAAATCTATCTTATCAATTTGATTGCAAATTTACAATTGACGAAGACGCGTCGTTAATTGGAAAGTAATAAGCACAATTCAACCAATCATTAACAAGTTTTTTTTTTGGCGATAGTGTTAAAAATATACTGGTAAAAATTCTAAAAAAAATTATTTTAAATAAGGCGTTTAGATTGTCTTAAAGCAAAGGAAAAAAAGTTGCATTATATACATACATAAGTTAAGATGTGCATTGGAATCACAATAATTTAAATAATTTAATAATAATCACCATAGTTAAAGGCTGCAGCCAAATATGCCACCTCTTTGACCTCTTTTATTTGGAATTTTTAATAAAAGTTGCAATTAATCTAAAATAAATAATTGAATATATTGCTTCAATAGTAATTTAGCAATATGTTTTATATTCCTGTTGAATTTATTTATTTTGTTTTTAGATTTTCTATATTTATTATGGCTCAGCATCAGGTGGTAAACAATTTAAAAAATTTTCCAATTTTTGCTTTATACGAGTATGTACTTATACTTTGGGCAAATTTTTGTATACGCTATAGCACTCTGTGGTCGGGGTATTATGAGTTTGTGATGATTTTAGTAACTGCCAAAAATATCTGACCCACCTTTTATATTACCGATCGACAAAGAATAACACTGGTCTACAAATTTAAAAACTGCAGCATGTTTTTAACTAATCTGCGTGCGCTGAATTCGAATCTGGCATAAAAATTGTGCTATCACGTCTTGTTCATTTTTTATCGCATGCTGGCAATACTGTAAAACAGTGAATACTGACACTACAATTTCACAATTATTAATTTGACAGACGCCCACATTCATTCTAAATCTTCATAATATTAACATTTAACCATGTCAGGGATGAATATTTGGTTGGGCAAAAATGATATGCAATATCAAAATCATTCAAATATGCATATCTATAATATTAATAGGCTAGGCGATTTCTTGTGACCGATGTTTTGTTCTACCGTTTTATCCCGATTATTTGAAAGGTATTTCTTTTGGGCCGTTTTGCAGATTTACAGAGTTTTAAATTTATTCCTTTATTTTGAATAAATTGCATTTAAATTTGCAAATACAATGCTATTTTTTTATTTTTTATTTATTTATTTATTAGGTCAATGGAATAAATCCTTACAAACCTCTATAAATGATACAATTACATATGTACATATATTGAAACAAATGATTTACAAATAAAAACAAATAGTTATGAATTTAAGAAAATAATGATATTATGCTTAATTACATCAGTGTTCAACGAAAAATCAATTAATTGATAAAGATTATTATGATCACAACAAATTCTTCTAAAAGGATCAGCTAGAGCATAGTTGGTTTGAAAAGATTTAACAAAGAGTCGTTGGAATTGGCGTGATACTTGTTGAGGAACATTAAAAGTTATATTGTTGACAAGAAAGTCAGAACAGATTTCACCATTAGTTATGTTGATCATAAATGTTACTTTTAGCATAGTCCTACGGCTTTCCAAAGTAGGTAATTTTATTAATTTAAGTCGATCAACGTATGAAGGTAGATTAATTGCAGAATTCCAAGGTAAGCCACGTAAGCAAAAGAGTAGAAATTGTTTCTGTACAGACTCGATTCATTGAATATGAATATTATAGAAGGGATCCCATATTATTGACCCATATTCTAAAATAGGTCTTACAAGAGATGTAAAAAGTTGTTTGGTTATGTAAGGATCAATAAATTCTTTTGGCCATCTTTTAATAAAGGCGAGTGTACCTCTAGCTTTATTAACTGTCATGGTGACGTGAGATACAAAGTTTAATTTAGGATCAAGTAGAATCCCTAAATCCAGAAAAGTATCAACAAGTTCAAGCTGATATCCGCCCAAAAAGTAGTTAGCAGGAAAAACATTTCTAGAAAAACGCATACATTTACATTTTTTCAAATTTAGTTCCATTAGGTTACGGTTACACCACGAAAAGAAATTGTTGAGATCTGATTGAAAATGAATATGATCATTATGTTGACAGTAACTTAGAAAAATGTTAACATCATCAGCGTATATTAAAACATTGCAAAAATTTATCACTTGGAAGATCATTGATGAAAAGGGAGAAAAGAATTGGTCCAAGATGGCTGCCTTGAGGAACACCAGAAGTCACAGTAATATCTTTAGATGACATATTATTATATATTACACGTTGTGTTCTCTCAGAAAGATATGATTTTTCCATTTAAGACTTAATGGTGTTAAACCTAATAAATCCAATTTTATCAGTAGAAGGTTATGGTTTACTTTATCGAAAGCCTTACTAAAATCGGTTATACTGCATCTGTTTGTTTTTTCTTGATACAACCATCGTTAATTGTTGTCGTAAAATGAAGCACATTTGTAAAGCATCCTTTCCGAAATCCGTGTTGAAATGGTGACAAAATTGACGATGAATGATAGCACAAAAAATCTGTAATAAATTTCTCGAAAAGCTTAGGAATTTCACTAAGTTTATGTGTGTTTATTAAATTTGTTAATGTGGTTGTAATAAAAATGAGTTTGACTTTTATGTCGATTTGCAAGTATAATTGATAAGTATACCTTTAGGGTGTTTATATAATGAAAAAATAAAATTTCCTAGAATTTGCACTCTAATTTCGAGGGCTGGAATATGCTAGTTTACATTACTTTGGTTTTGCTGTCAGATACTCGGACAAACCGTGGACACAGACAATGTTTTGCAGTTGCAGAACTGTTTTATACAAGTGGTCAAATGGCAAGAAGATCTATTTTGATTTTTCAATTCCAGTACTTTGGAGAGAGTCAACTAACCACCAATCCGATTGTTATTCCTGTTTAACAGAAGTTGGTGGACTCAATATGAAAAATCGAAAAAATATTACTAACACGAATGTCCCATCGGTTTCCAAACCAGTGCAACGTCCACCAAATGATCCATTGCAAGTCATTCCCAGTGCTACGAATAGTGATTCCGAAACATCTTTCACCAGCAGTGGTAGTTTGTATGAGTCTGATAATGAACGCCATTTAGTGACTCAAGCTGAGCTGAATAATCTAATTTACATTTACATTCAACGAAGCAAGACGCAGAATTACTAGCTTCACGCATGCAGCAGTGGAAACATCTTGCAGTTGGGACAAAAGTAACAATCTATAGAGATAGAAGCTTGGAACTGGCTGCATATTTAAAAAAAACTCTATTCTATACTGTACTGATGTTGATGGTTTATTTCAAAAAATGAACCAGCCATATGCAAAAATTTTGTTGTGGCCCTATGTTCCACATAGGAGCTTGGATAATAATAATAATTAGCAGATTCCAGCCCTCGAAATTTGAGTGCAAATCTAGGAAATTTTATTTTTTCATAAAATAAAGACCCTAAAGGTATGCTAATCAATTATAGCCAATTCACAAATCAACACAAGAAAACAAACTCATTTTTATTACGAAAACATTAACAAATTTAATAAACACACACATAGCATTGTATAACATAATGTATGTGTTAGTAGCAATTTTAAATGCAATTTACTCAAAATAAAGGAAAAAATTAAAAAATCTGTAAATCTGCGAATCCGCTAAAAATAAATACCTTTCAAATAATATACACTTGGTCATAATCGGGATAAAATGGTAGAACAAAACATTGGTCACAAGAAATCGCCTAGCCTGTTAATATTATAGATATGACAAAACTGAATGGAGATTATTTATTGATGGCTCTAAGTACAGTTTAAAGGCTCTTCTTTTGCACAGTGGGAATGAAAAATTATCCATACTAATTGCTCATGCCATTAATACAAAGGAAATTTTCGAATCAATGACTGAAATTTTGACATTACTCAAATACAACGATCATAAATGGAAGATCTGTGGTGACCTTAAGGTATGTGATTTAAATTTCTTTGCATATATACTCGTAGTATAGACCATCGTAAATAACTGTAAATTAATCTGTTTCAGGTCATTGGTTTGTTGACTGGTATGCAAGGAGGTTTCACAAATTATTGTTGTTTCCTTTGTCTATGGGATAGTCGCGCTACATGTCATCATTATGTCAGAACAGAGTGGCCAAAAAGAACTGAGTATTCACCAGGAAAGAAAAACCATTAATTCATCCAAATAACGTTCTTCTTCTGCCACTGCACATAAAATTGGGCCTTTTTAAGAACTTTGTCAAGGCTCTGGAAAAAGATGGTGCAGCAATTAAATATTTGTTAGCGGTTTTTCCTAAAATTTCGTATGCTAAAATCAAGGAAGGCATATTTGTAGGCCCTCAGATCAGGAAGCAATTGAATGATGACAATTTTTCATAATGTTTATTGGAGAAAGAATATGCAGCCTGAAAATCTTTCAAGAGCCTTGTGGACAGTTTTCTTGGAAACAATAAGAGTGAAAACGACAGACAAATTGTTGCTGAATTAATGAAAAATTATCCCGAATTAGGTGCACGAATGTCACTCAAAATGCATTTTCTTCATTCGCATTTAGATTTTTTTCCACAAAACCTAGGAGCGGTGAGCGACGAACAAGGGGAACGTGCTCACCAAGATTTAATGAAAACTGAAAGAAATGATCAATGATTTTGGGACAAAACCATGCTGGGAGACTATGGCTGGACTCTAATACGTGAAACCGAACCAACAAAATACAAACGACGTTCAAATAACCACATTCACTTTTGAAAATTCATTTATTTTTAAATAAACTAATGATTTTTTATGTAAAAAACGAATAAAAATTTTTTTGTGTCTCGAAAACCTGACGTGATAGAGAAAAACCAATTACAGATTCAAATTCAGCCCACCCTAAGAAAGATATTTGGTTGCTCTAGTCCAAAACCTTGTTGGCTAGTGTAATTTGCAGAGTCGATTTAGCTATGTGCGTCCGTTCGTCCGTCCGTCTGTCCGTCGGTCTTTTTATCCATGTAAACTTTTTAATGGAACTAAATATAGGTCGGAAACATAAATACGCGGTAGCATAGTATGAACGGTATTAAAATTTTTGAAAATCGGCGCATGTTCAGACCTAGTCGCCATACATATGACTCCAATGAGATCTACTTAAATTATCCCAAGATCCAAGATATCACATATGCCGTTTTCTTTTCTGACAAAAAATGTCGCCCTTTTTTTGCCCTCTTTTGGAAAAGTGTATTTTTTTATATATTCTGAATTAAGAGCAACCTTGTATTATATATCAATCGAAAGTTCTCAAAGTGCTGTGTTCATAAATACAAAAAAAAATTTTGATTATTACCCTCTTGGAAGTCATAGGGTGAAAATATTCAAAATAGGGGAACAATGGGGAAATATTCTCCCACTATGACCTGAAAGAAGTCAATGGCTCGAATTTTTTGTGATTTATGAGGGCTCGACTTTGAGACCTTTCGATTGATTTATAAGATAAGGTTGCTCTTAATTCAGAATATATAAAAAAAATACACTTTTCGAAACAAGGGCAAAAAAATGGCGACATTTTTTGTCAGAAAAGAAAACGGCAATAGATTCCGATCAAATTTGGTTTAATTAAGGTTATTACAACCATGATTTGTATATGTTTTTGTGAAAAATGAATGACTTTACCAAATATGATCAGGATCGGTCCATTTTTTTACCTAGTCCCCATGTAAATATTGCATCCGATATAAACTTTTTCTTATCAACAGACATAAAAAGTTAATAGCAATGCCACTTAAATTTGGTTTATGCTTATTTTATGTAACGAATTAATCCTTTCTCTAAACTCATGGTGTAGGGTATCGTATAGTCTGTCTTTTTTCTTATTTGTTTCTCTTTTCAGTTGTGTCAGTAATTTATATCAACTATTTGCAATAGAATAATTGTTTACAAATTACCAATTGAGATTACGTTTGTGAATTCCGTTTGTGTTTAATTTACTTATGAGTATTTATTGAGCAATATTAAGTTTAAGTGCAACTTACTAAGAGCATAATTCTATCAATTATATTGATATTTCTAATAATTGGAATTTCTAATGAGAGAATATTTTTTTATATGGTAATAAACAGAAATAAAAAAAAATGCTTTTAATTGTACAGATTATCCTTATATGATATGGCATAATGGGTATAAGCATTTTTTTTATACTCTTTGAAAATTAAAAATCCTCTTAAATGAACAAAATACAAGAAATTGAACAATTAACAAAATTTTATATCGACTATACGATACCTTTTACAATGCGTTTCGAAAGAAGATCTTGGATGCAACTTTGCTGATATAGAAAATAAGCTTAAACCAAATTTTAGTGAAATCTATAATATTAATAGGCTAGGCGCTTTCTTGTGACTGATGTTTTGTTCTACCGTTTTATACCGATTTTAACCAAACGTATATTATTTGAAAGATATTTCCTTTTAGCCGATTTGCAGTTTTACAGATTTTTAATTTTTTTTCCTATATTTTGAGTAAGTTGCATTTAAAGTTGCTACTAACACATACATAACATTATACAATGCTATGAGTGTGTTTATTAAATTTGTTAATGTGTTTGTAATAAAAATCAGGGCTGGAATCTGCTACTTATTATTAATTTATGTTATTAATTTTAGCCGGTCCGATAGGGGTTATTTTTATAGGGGCTAGTTCCGTTCAGTTCTAACCAATTTCAATACCATTCGTCCTATGGTCGATAAAAGCATATATACTGAAAATTATCAAAAATATACTCATATTTGCGACCTGTAGTTTGATCACAAGGTTAACATGGATACACCGATGGATGGACAGACAGAAAAATAGATAAATATTTTAGGTGGTTACAAACATCAGCACAAACTCATTATGCCCTCAACCCAGTTTTATTACATTTCATTAGTGAGTCTTCTTTTAAAGCATCCTTGAAAACATAATTTCTGTAAAATAGATAATGAACAGCTTTAAGCAGTTTAAGTTCTAAATTCCACTGGCCTAATCTTTTTTACACTCTACTACTATAGCAATCTTATATTATTTCCAACAAAGAACATATTTTTTTGAAAACCGAATAGGAAAATCTAAAATAAAAAATAATAAAATCTAACCAATAAAAACAAAGTTTTTATTAAACCTTTTTCTTTCCTTATGCATTTGAATCTCTCCGTGACTGTGCGTGACTTTGCGTGACTATTTTAAAATTAATCTTTGGTCACAACAAATCTATGGACTAAGTTTCAGTTTGATTGGATGAGTGCAAATGGAATTTAAATCACTCGGTGACTGGGCGCGATTATGCGTGACTGTATGTGACTATCTTTAAATTAATCTTTGGCCACAACAAGACTATGGACAAAGTTTCAGATCAATCGGATGAGGGGAAATGGGGTTTAAATCACTCCGTGACTGTGCGTGACTAAAATGTCAAAATATTTTTCTTTCAAATTTCTTCATATAAATTTTGAGCGTTTCGTTGTGTTTCGCTTTATAGAGCTAGCCCATTTATTTTAACTAGCAGATTAGAGCGCTCGAAATTCGCCAATTCACAAACCAACACGTTTTTGGTTTATTATTATTGTGAATGAAGATAACAAACTCATTAACAAACACATTAACAAATTTAATTAAACACACATAGCATATGTATAATTTTATGTATGTGTTAGTAGCAATTTTAAATGCAATTTACTCAAAATAAAGGAAAAATTTAAAAATCTGGAAATCTGCGAAACGGCTCTAAAGAAATACTTTTCAAATAATAGTTTGGTCAAAATCGGAATAAAACGGTAGAACAAAACATCAGTCACAAGAAATCGCCTAGCCTATTAATATTATAGATACCCAAATGAATCCTCATCTTTCAGGCATTATGGAGTCCTTGCACAAAAAACCGCTCAATTTTTCGGCCATTATCTGGGGGTTGTGAAATTCAAAGTCAGGGTTAAAGTACTAGGCGAGTAAAACCTTGGCGTTTATTTATTTATTTTATTTTTATTATTTTTTCAGCTATAACTCAACAACCATTGTTGATTTCTCATTTCATTCTTTAGCAAAATTGCAGCTAAGTCTTAAATAAATGTGTTCTATTAATATTAAAAATATCACTCTACTAATAAATAATAAATAACATACGCCCTGAATATGTAATGTTATCCAAAAAATTTATTAAGAAATGGGAACAAATTTTTTAAGATTTCATTCCATAACATTATTCCAACTAGGTTTGCTGAAGCTATTTGCTGAAGAATGAAATGAGAAATCGTCAATGATTTTTGAGTTATAGCTGTCCTGCCCCAGCCCTTTGGAGGTTTTACTGTACTTTGTGTAATTGATACCTTCAATTGAAGTGAAGGATATTACAATTAATGGCATTCTGCATCGATCGAAACAACCCGGTTTTAACAGCTAAGAACATACCACACATTTATGATACCAGCAAATACAGAGCGTTAACTCGGTACCATGTTTATTTGCCTTTGGCGTTGCTGTTCCTGGTTAACCAGGCTTCCTGCAATTTCTTGGACTTTTGGGTGACGTAATGAAGCCACTTTTCATCACCATTAAAAATTTCGAAAACTTAACTTCCTTTGGAACCTTTGAAGCACCATTTAAGAAACGCAGAATCATATTTGTATAGGCGACATGTCCGAACATATCTTAATAAATCACTTTGCTTACAATACAATCACAGAAAGTGATTGCGAGTGTAAAGAAAGTAATTGAGGTGTCAATGTCTATAAATCAACAGTAAATCAATTGGCGGTAGCAGATGGAATCTAAGCAGCACGAATATTCGAATTTTCAGCCGTAATCTTAAATTTTTTTTTTAATTTCAATTTATGTATTTATGCCCACTGATAATTTGGGCCAAAGTGAAGTATGGATCAGTGAGGGTTAATTTGGATTAATTTTTAATTTATTAACTTAACAACTTTGAAGAACTCCTTTGATGAACTCCATAAAAAACTTAGTTTTCTATGCAAAAAAAAATTTTTTTATATAAAACAAGTAAGAAAATTATAGTCGGTCTAGACAGACTATACGATACCCTACACCACGCGTTAAGAGACCCTTTCTCTTAGGTCCAACTAATTGGATATAGAAAATAAGCAAAAACCAAACTTCAGTAGCAATGTCAATAATTTTTTATGTGTAAACATCTATACGCTCAGGGGGGTAAAAATCTATTTCACAATACAATCACGAAAACAGAGTAAGACAAAAACGATGTGAGGTACGATTGTATTGGTGAAAAGATAACGAAGTGTTTAGAGATAAAATAAAGGCACGTTGTCATTTGGAAGTGTTGAGAGATAAAATAAGGGAGCGAATAGCATTATAACAACGTTTTCAAAAATTAAAAATGAAAAATGAAAAATAAAAAATAAAAAATTAAAATGAAAAATGAGAAATGAAAATCGAAAAATGAAAAATGAAAAATTAAAAATGAGAAATCAAAAATAAAAAATGAAAAATGAAATATGAAAAATTAAAAATGATAAATGAAAAATGAAAAATGAAAAATCAAAAATCAAAAATGAAAAATGAAAAATGAAAAACTAAAAACGAAAAATGAAAAATTAAAAATGAAAAATGAAAAATGAAAAATTAAAAATGAAAAATTAGAAATAAAAAAATAAAAATGAAAAATTAAACTAGAAAAATGAAAAATTGAAAATTAGCATTTTAAATAGCATTATAAGAAAGTTTTGAGAAATGGAAAATTAAAAAAGAAAAATGAAAAATTAAAAATGAAAAATGAGAAATGAAAAATTAAAAATGAAAAATGAAAAATGAAAAATGAAAAATGAAAAATGAAAAATGAAAAATGAAAAATGAAAAATGAAAAATGAAAAATGAAAAATGAAAAATTAAAAATTAAAAATGAAAAATGAAAAATTAAAAATTAAAAATTAAAAATGAAAAATGAAAAATGAAAAATGAAAAATGAAAAATGAAAAATGAAAAATGAAAAATGAAAAATGAAAAATGAAAAATGAAAAATGAAAAATGAAAAATGAAAAATGAAAAATGAAAAATGAAAAATGAAAAATGAAAAATGAAAAATGAAAAATGAAAAATGAAAAATGAAAAATGAAAAATGAAAAATGAAAAATGAAAAATGAAAAATGAAAAATTAAAAATTAAAAATGAAAAATGAAAAATTAAAAATTAAAAATTAAAAATGAAAAATGAAAAATGAAAAATGAAAAATGAAAAATGAAAAATGAAAAATGAAAAATGAAAAATGAAAAATGAAAAATGAAAAATGAAAAATGAAAAATGAAAAATGAAAAATGAAAAATGAAAAATGAAAAATGAAAAATGAAAAATGAAAAATGAAAAATGAAAAATGAAGAATGAAAAATTAAAAATGAAAAATTAAAAATCAAAAATAAAAAAAGAAAAATTACAAATAAAAAATGGAAAATAAAAACTGAAAAATAAAAAATTAAAAATTAACAAGTAAGAAAATTATAGTCGGTCTAGACCGACTATATGATACCCTATACCATGCGTTTAGAGACCCTATCTCTCAGGCCCAACTAACTGGATATAGAAAATAAGCATCAACCAAATTTAAGTGGGATTTTTATTAATTTTTTCGGCTGCAGATATGAAAAAGTTCATATCGAATGCTATATCTCTATGGGCACTAGACCCAAAAATGGGCCGATCCTGACCATATTTGGTAAAGTCTCTTGTATTTTGCAAAAATATATACAAACAAAATTTGAGAAGAATCAGTGCAATATTTTTGTTTTTTGATAGATTTAAGTGAAGATCGGGAAGCAGGGGCCTATGACTAAGAGTTGTCCAATAGGGATCATTTTTGGACTATTGATTAATGGATGTAATATATACATACAAACCCAATTTGACTAAGATTTGTATGATAATTTGGATCTTATGGCAATATATGTTGATTTCATAGGGGTCATTTGTATGGGGCTAGGTCTGAACATGGACCGATTCTCACCAATTTCAATAGCGTTCATCCCATGGCCGATAAAAGATTAAATACCAAATTTCATCAAAATATATTCATATTTGCGACCTGCAGTTTGATTACAAGCTTTACATGGACACACAGACGGACGGACGGACGGACATCGTTAAATCGAATCAAATAGTGATTCTGATTCGATCGGTATAATTAAAGATGGGTGTAGGTCAAAAATTTTTGGTTGTTACAAACAGCAGCACAAAGTCATTATACCCAAACCACATAGTGGTATAGGGTATAAAAATGGAAAATGAAAAATGAGAAATGAAAATTAACCAGTTGAAATAATTAATATTTTTATATATTTTTATATTAGCAGAGCCCCTGTATTTGTTTGGTATGATACAAAGATGACGCATAGTGTTTGATTTTAAAAAAGTGCCATAAAAAGTTCTTTAATTACTAGATGTTTACACATCTCCCCTGTGATCGGACCCACATGATTTTTATACCCTATACCACTATGTGGTTTGGGTATAATGACTTTGTGCTGCTGTTTGTAACAACCAAAAATATTTGACCTAGACCCATCTTTAATTATACCGATCGAATCAGAATCACTTTCTGAGTTGATTTAACAATGTCCGTCCGTCCGTCCGTCCGTCCGTCCGTCCGTCTGTGTGTCCATGTAAAGCTTGTAATCAAACTGCAGGTCGCAATTATGAATATATTTTGGTGAAATTTTGTATATAAGCTTTTATCGGCCATGGGATGAACGCTATTGAAATTGGTGAGAATCGGTCCATGTTCAGACCTAGCCCCCATACAAATTACCCATATGAAATCGACATAAATTGCCATAAGATCCAAATTGTCATATAGATCTTACTCAAATTGGGTTTGTATGCGTTCATTACATCCACTAATGAGTAGTCCAAAAATGATCCCTTTGACCCCATATAGAGCTGCTTCCCGATCTTCACTTAAATTTATTAAAAAACAAAAATATTGAACTGATTCTTCTCAAATTTTGTTTGTACATAGTTTTGCAAAATACAAGAGACTTTACCAAACATGATCAGGATCGGTCCATTTTTGGACCTAGTCCCTTTATAGATATAGCATCCGATATGAACTTTTTCATATCTGCAGAAAAAAAAATTAATAAAAATCCCACTCAAATTTGGTTTTTGCTTATTTTCAATGTCCAGTTAGTTGGGCCTAAGAGATAGGGTTTCTAAACGCATGGTATAGGGTATCGTATAGTCGGTCTAGACCGACTATAATTTTCTTACTTGTTTTTTTTGCCTTCGGACACAAAAAGTTCATATCGGATATTATATTTATATGGGGACTAGGCCGAAAAAGTTACCGATCCTGATCATATATGTTGGGGCTATAACTAAGAATTGTCCTACGGGGTTTATTATATTTGATGTAATAAATACACACAAATCTATATGATAATTTGGATCATGCAACGGTTTTCACCAATTTCAATAGCGTTTGTCCTATGATAAACCATACATACCAAATTTCGGCAAAATATATTCATAACCTGTTGTTAGATCACAAGGTTTACATGAACACAAAGGCGGACGGACGGACGGACAGACGGAAAGACCTTGTACTTAGATTACAAGGTTTACATGGACACACAGACGGACAGACAGACAAATGAACATCAGCAAAAACTCATTATACCCTGGTATAGAGTATAGAAACATAAATATTGAGTTTTTAAGTCAAATTTTCCGTCAGTATGTGTTCCTTTAAGAAACTTTTCATTGGCATTGAAATTTCATTAGAACTAGGTATTACTAATGCAAATGTCAAAATTTTTTGTACCATTAATAGTAACTAGCAGATTCCTGCCCTCGAAATTCGAGTGCAAATTCTAGGAAATGTTATTTTTTTATTAAATAAAGACCCTAAGGATATGCTAATCAATTATAGCCAATTCGCAAATCAACACAAAAAACAAACTCATTATATTACAAACACATTAACAAATTTAATATGTATGTGTTAGTAGCAACTTTAAATGCAATTTACTCAAAATAATGGAAAAAATTTAAAAATCTGTAAATCTGCAAAACTGCTAAAAAGAAATACTTTTCAAATAATATACGTTTGGTCAAAATCGGTATAAAACGTAGAACAAAACATCGGTCACAAGAAATCGCCTAACCTATTAATATTATAGATTATTTTTTAATTGGCATTATTTCAACCAATTTTTATGAAATAGAACTAATTTCTGCAAATACTAATTACAATTGAGGAAAAATTAATTTATTAGCAAAATACGTTTATTACAATTGTTCATGTTATGCTTTTCAAAACAAATAAAAGGTAGTAAGAACAACAACAACAACATATCGAGCCTTGGCAGTGAAAATAGCTTAACCACTTCAGTGCAAAAAAAATATTTATTTACCTTTGATTTATTTTTCAGCTAAAATTGCTTTTGCTGTAAATTCGTAACAGTATACTGAAATTTTGACAATCATGTTACTTAAGCTATGGCTTGAAATATAAGCCCGTTTTTTAAAGCAAATATAATTTGTTATTAATGACAATTAAATTTTATATAATTTATTAGAAACCATTGACATTAATAAAAGTAATGGTAATGTCCAAAATGTAATTGGCATTAACATCAATTAGATTTCATTGAAAAACAATGTAATCGTCAAATAATTAGCCCCCTAATAAATTAGTCCCTTGTATATAAACAGATAATACAAACATATGATAAAGGTGATAGAAATTTTATATCACTTACCCATTTTGCCTGATTTTTTTTTAATTTGTTTCTTATTCAATCAAATAAAATGTCCTTTGATAAAATTTATTGCACAAAAAACACACAATTTTACACTCAATTGAAGATTAAGTATATTAAAAAAACAAAAAAAAAAAACGAATTCATTCAACTTTCAATATGAACTCAAGATAATTGCACTTTTATTAATGCTAGAAGTTACGAGTATTTATGGATCAACACTAGACTGATTAAAAAATTTAAATAAGCTTTAAATGTTTTCTTTCTTGATGCAGATACTAGTATATTTTTCAGTTGTTGTTTTTTTTCGTGGCCGTTTAATATCAATTGTAGTGTAATGTTCTTAGTACAATATATAGTTAAGTACTGAATACAATAAAGAAATATGTCGTTTCTTTTGTACGACTGAGATTATGTTCAAGTGAAATGTTCAAGTGTTTATTTTAATGCGTTCAAAATTAAACTAAAGCTTTACAAAAATGTCATACAAATAAAGTTTTTTTTTTGTTTTGTGTTAATATCAGTAATAACACTAGACAACAACCAAAGTGTGCTTAAAGTGCGACAATATTTTTTTTAAATGTATAGTGGCCTGCTAAAATCGGAAATCGAACCATCTTTGGTTGTAGCCCCATATAGAAATCATATTTGATGTGAAGTTTATTATATGGGATAACTAGGATCAAAAATGGTCCAAAAACAAATTCAAGCCAAAGTTGAGTAGAAAATGATGTTATACTTGAGTAGAATATGTCATTAGGTAAATTTAAGTAAATATTGGGGACTATGACTAAAATTAGTCCCTTGCCCTTTTTTGAAGTGACGATGATTTATGGATATAATAAAATCTCACAAAACAAATTTTATAACGATATATATCATAATCTGGATCTTAGGGAATCCATAGCCTATTATCCTGAAATCAACACTATGTGTTGCATTTGTAAGGGGCATTCCCAGAGAGTTGGTTAATAATATGGAGACTTGGTCTGAACATCCATCCATTTTCTCTAATTTCAGTAGCTACTAAAAGTTTGTATATAAAAATTTTATCAAAATTTAATTATATATTTCGACCTAAAAACTAAAATAAAAATTGGAATTTGGGCACTTTTATTTAATTGCTAATTACTTCGGAATGTTGCCTAAGATTTTTTTGTATAAGCTTTTGGTTTCTTTGTAGATATATAGGATTAGCGTGTTAATTAAAAAAATATTTGATTTTTCTCAATTTATATTTTCCCGATTATTTCCGCATTTTTCAAATGTGAATTTTAGTGGGACAAAACAATTTTTTATCCATATTTCTGCCCATTGTTACATATCCCGAGTGCACCAAGGTAAGTTAGATCAACTTTGGGTTCATTCCTGGGGTGTGAATCACTCTTATCACCTTCGCCTCAGGGCACTTCGAAGTATAAGGATCAAGAATATATATACTTTATGGGGTCGCAAATGCATTTTTCGATGCGTTACAAACGGAATGACAAACTGATATATATCCTCTGCACAGTGGTGTGGAAAACATGAGGTAAGTGTAATTTATTTTTGGTGTCTTATGTTTTTCGTATTTTGATTATTTTATCTTTTCCAAATCGCTTGGGTTGTATGTTTGCTGTAGTACTTAGACTTCATTAAACATGCAAACGGGTAAGTTTGTTGTTCCTCCCATTTTTATATTTTAACACAGTAACAATTAGAGTATTCAAAAGGGTGTCTTAACTGTTTTTTGAGTCGTATGTACTAAAATTGTGCAACCTTTGTATAATTGAGGCTATGAGCGCAAAAGTGGTGTAACCCCAAACTATTTAATTTGGAGATTATAGGGATTTTAAATTTGGTAAAAATTTTTCTGAATTTAATTTCTTTTATGAACATAATTTTAATTGTTTTATTTTTAATTTGTAATAGAAAAAGAATTTCAAAATTTAATATAGCCGTATATTTTTGTATTTATTAAGTTAATACTAGCAGAGCCCAGCCCTCGAAATTCGAGTGCAAATTCTAGGAAATTTTATTTTATCATTCAATTTATTTCTTTCAATGTTTTTTAATCTATTTAATTCATTAAGTTTATTTCATTAGAAATATTTGTTGAACACACAGAAATAAAGGCCAGCTTGTATATCACCTGAAGGTATTAAAATTTTTATCAATTCAGAATTCAACACAGGGTATGTGTTATGTAATTATTGTACTGAAATCTGTAAGTTAACTTTCGTGTTGCATAATGTAAAGTTGATTGTGCACGCATAACTTTCCTCAAACTCAATGAATTTAAACAGTTAATAACTCAAAGGAATGAGCTTGATCCACTGAGTGTTATGAGAGTGAAACGGTCAAGATCCATTAATTAGAAGAGGAGCTATGAGAATTCGAATTGCTTGAGTGAATGTCCCTTAAAAAATGTACGGGGAAGAATCGCGTTTGAGTATAACTTGAGTAAGGTGGGAGTTGAGTAAATTTCAATGATTGATGACATATCTGTAACCAAATACCTTTCTTAAAAAAAAAAATGAAGGAAATCGGCCGAATAGATCGGCCAGACGGCCTCGCTTTAGTTTTCATAAATTTTTGCTGTGTAAACATCTATACGCGCAGGGGGGTAAATTTCTAATTCACAATACAATCACAAAAACAGCGTAATATGTGAGCGTAAGATCGTACGCGTAACATGTAAGCATTAAGACAAATCGGTGTGACATGATTGTTTGGTGAAAAAATTATGATATGTAATAACCTTTTTGTCGCTATTTTCTGCATTTTATTTATTACTGTTATTATCCACTGTGATCGGACTCACATGATTTTTTTTTAATACATAAGACTAGCAGAGCCCAGCCCTCGAAATTCGATTGCAAATTCTAGGAAATTTATTTTATCATTCAATTTATTTCTTTCAATGTTTTTTAATCTATTTAATTCATTAAGTTTATTTCATTATAAATTTTTTTTGAACACACAGAAATAAAGGCCACCTTGTATGCCACCTAAAGGTATTAAAATTTTGGGCAATTCACAATTCAACACAGGGTATGTGTTATGCAATTATTGTAATGAAATCTGTACGTTAACTTTCGTGTTGCATAATGTAAATTTGATTGTGCACTCATAACTTTCCTCAAACTCAACGAATTTAAACAGTTAATAGCTCAAAAGAGCTTGAGCTTGATCCGCTGAGTGTTGTTAGACGTGTGTCAACAGCCTACGTTAATTAGAACTCTAGTTATAGGAGTGAAGGAAAATATTGAAAAAATCTTGAAAAAATTGAATGTAAAGTTTATTGTGCAAACTCAACGAATTTAAACAGTTAATCGGTACGTTAACTCGCGTGTTGCATAATGTAAAGTTGATTGTGCATGCATAACTTTCTTCAAACTCAACGAATTTAAACAGTAGCTCAAAGGAAAGAGCTTGATCCACTAAGTGTTCTGAGAATGAAACGATCAAGATCCATTTATTAGAAGACGAGCTATGAGAATTCGAATCGCTTGAGTGAATGTGTCCCACAAAAAATGTACAGGGAAGAATCGGAAGGAAGAATAACTTGAGTAAGGTGGGAGTTGAGTAAATTTCAATGATTGATGACATATCTGTGTCTAAATACCTTTCATAAAAAAAATGAAGGAAATCGGCCGGATAGAACGGCCAGACGGACTCGCTTTAGTTTTCATAAATTTTTTTAATAAATATGATTATAGCAAAAAAAAATGTGGGTTACACCACTTCTGCATATATTATATTTTGGTCTAATTTAAAATAATGAACAAGCTATACCACTTTAGGACAAGTCTATTGAGAAATCAAACAATCTGTCATTTGTCTCATAATAAGACACTTTCATCCCTAACACTGTTGGGTCAATCCAGGTTGTTATAAAAGGTATGAAGTACAACAATTCAAGAAGATCCTTTTTCTTTTTTTCAGCTATGGTAAGTTTTTCCAATGTTTTTTTCATTGTTAGAATACTTGAACAAATTTAAAATTTATGGATTTTATGTAATCTTAGCCACAAAACTTTCAAACACTCCACTGTTTATATGTTTTTCCAGCGATTTCGTATTATCTTGAATGTTTGACTCTTTCGAGCCGTTTTAATTACTTCGAGCCAGTTTTCTGGAACATATATTTCTTTAAAGAATTTCTTTTTTTTTTTTTTAACCAAATTCTTGGTCAGATGGTAAATATGTGTGTCCATTGACCAAAAATTAATCATCTATTTCTTCAATAGTAAAGTCCGGGTAAGATACAACATACTGACAGAACAACGTCATCTTTAAGTATCTTTTCTGTCTCTTCCATTGGTCAAAAAACATGACTTCTTTTTAGTGGTCAGACTCGTCCCAAACATGCAGGCACCATCTGTCCCCATGTTGTGAATTCCAAAGCAAAAAGTACAAAGCTGTCTCTTGTAATACACTACTGCAGTACTTAAAACAGTGGTAGGTAGGGTTTGCATTAAGTCAAAGGTGATTACATGATTTATTTCTATATAATTCGTTTATTTAAATTCTTGGGATTTGGTTTAAGATTTTCAATAAAAATTCGTATTTAACCTGTCAATTTGTACAATCTGTGACACTGACAAGACGGAATTTTGACGTCAGCTACACACAAACATAGTGTTGTCATAATGCAAAAATAGTATATTCAGCCTTGTTTTTGTTTTTTTTTTTTTATTTTAGTCTATAATATCTATAATATTAGTAGGCTATGCGATTTCTTGTGACCGATGTTTTGTTCTATCATTTAATCCCGATTTTGACCAAACGTATATTATTTGAAAGGTATTTCTTTTTAGCTGTTTTCCAGATTTACAGATTTTTAAATTTGTTCCTCTATTTTGAGTAAATTGCATTTAAAGTTGCTACTAACACATACATAAAATTATACATATGCTATGTGTGTGATTATTAAATTTGTTAATGTGTTTGTTAATGAGTTTGTTAATGAGTTTGTTTTCTTCATCCACAATAATAATAAACCAGAAAAGTGTTGGTTTGTGAATTAGATAAGTTGAAATATGAAGTTGCCTAGAAATTGCACTCCAATTTCGAGCGCTGGAATCTGCTAGTAAATATATAATATACATACATAAAAATTTACAATAGTATTTGCAACTAGGTATCATTTAAAAATAAAATTATATTACGTTTAACAACATTAATATTTAAAGAATAATCTATGAAATTATAAAGATCATTAAAATTCTCAGATAATCTTCAGAAAGGATCAGCATTTGCGTAACTTGAGTGGAAATACTGGGTGGACAAAGGATTAAAGTAGCGGGTCGGACGTTGAGGAACATTAAAAGCTATATTATTCAGCAGCAACTCAGAGCATACGTCGCCATTTATAAGTTTCATTACAAATGTCACATTTAGCATTTTTATTCGGCTTTTCAAGGAAGGCAATTAAATTTGAACTAACCTTGAACTATACGATGGAAGATTAAAAGAAGGATTTGGATATAGATTTCGCAAGCAGAACAGTAAAAATTGTTTTTGAACAAAGAACACAACCGTATTCCAAAATCGGTCTGACAAGTGATGTATACAATTGTTTTGTTATAATGTACTC
Source organism: Cordilura impudica (assembly GCA_963682025.1). Taxonomy (NCBI): domain Eukaryota; kingdom Metazoa; phylum Arthropoda; class Insecta; order Diptera; family Scathophagidae; genus Cordilura; species Cordilura impudica. The sequence continues at coordinate 25,499,033 of OY821517.1, forward strand.
CTCGAGCTTATTAGTAATATGTTGAGAAAATGTTAGTTTTGTATCTAACAAAACTCCAAGATCAAAAATAACGTTCACATACTCCAACTGATAACCGCCAAGACAATATTTTCCCAAAAACCTTATTTCTTGCAAAACGCATTTATTTACATTTTTTAAATTTAAATCCAAAAAATTGAAGTTGCACCACTTTTGCTCTATTACTTTGCTATATTATCTGTGCAAAAACGATTTTTTCAGATCCATCTGCTTTTGAATATAAGGAATGTATGTAACACCAGAACAGCAACCAACAAAAATTTTGGTTTACACCATTTTTGCTCTGATAACCTGAATTGTAGTTGATATTGTCCATACAAAAAAATTATACGACAATACAACGTTTTTAGATATGTAAGTTTTTGTGGTGTACTATGTGATCAGCTGTTATTTGTTTACTACTTTTTAACGTTTCTTGTAGCTATTAGCTCTGTTCGTTTACTTTCCCAGTAAAAACCATATTGTAGATATCGAAATAAAGTCAAGGGTTTTATAAGGAAGTTTAAAAGACGGGAGGGTGTGAGAATATTTAATTTTGTGGGTAGTTCAGAAGTTGTTACGGAGGTTTTTGATTTTGATTATATAGATAATTACCCGTGTTTTTCATTTGATGGAGTTTCTGAGTTGAAACTTTTAGAGGCTTTTAAGAAAATAAAATCGAATGCAGTCGGTGTGGATTGTAGTCCTTTAAGGTTTATTAAGCTGATTTTTCCTGGTATAAGTAGATACATATTGCATATTGTAAATGGCATATTTACAACATCTGTTTATCCTTCCTCCTGGAAGATTTCTAGGGTAGTTCCGATTCCTAAATCTGGTACTGAATTTTCTTTTGGGAATTTAAGACCTGTAGCTATACTGCCTGTTGTCTCTAAAGTTGTTGAGCACTTAAGTCAACAATGGTTCAATATTTAAGCAGGGAGAATCTAATTTGTGACAGCCAGTATGCCTACAGAAAGGGATATAGCACTACGTCTCTTTTAGTTGAAATGATTGATTTCATTAGAAATCTTTTAGTTTTTCTTGATCTATCCAGAGCGTTTGACTGCATTGATCATTGTAGACTTATTTCTAAACTTCTTGAAAAATTTAAATTTTCGATACCAGCTTGTAGCCTTATGTTTTCCTATTTAAATAATCATTCACAATTTGTTGAGCTTCGAGGCAGAGTGAGTGACATCCGCAGGGTTACATGTGGTGTGCCGCACGGTTCGGTTATTGGTCCTCTATTATTTGTGTTATACTTAAATGATTTGAACGACGTTCTGATTGATACTCAAGGATGTAGACCTTATATTTTTGCGAATGATGTTCAATTGCTCTTAAACTACGATAAACAATTCTTAGATGTTCTTGAATCTGTAACGCATTTCAGCCTTCGGAACGTATCAACATGGATGTTGACAAATCATTTTGATAATAATTTGGCAAAGACCAAGTGTATGGTTTTTGGAAATATTTAATTTCATACTTAATTCGTTGATAATCTGAGGTGACTGGGAGTCATAATTGATGAAAAACTCAGTTTTGAGAAACATATTAATGTATTAACACCAAAAAATTATTACTACTATACGTAGGTTATTTAATGTAGATGTTTATATACCCCTTCATATTAAGGGAGATGTGGCTTTGGCGCCTCCTATCATCACAATTGTGTTAATATGATTGCTTGTTTTGTTTTTAATGTAAGAAGAAGGGAGCATATAACTCCTTATATTATACGATTTTCGTGTTTTACATTCAAGAAATTTGTGGACTTCAGATTGTTATGGTTCTTTTACAGACTTATTATTGATTCCTCACCAGTTAACTTGCGTAACACCTTTAGTTTTTCGAGATCGAGAAGAAATATCCAAATTATAATACCTCGTATATTAACTTCTTTGTATGAATGGTCATTTCTAGTTAGAGTGTTCCGTCTTTGGAATAAGCTACCTAGCCATGTGAGGGTTTTGCAGATTCTAAAAATGTTTCATGAACAAAATTTTCTCACATATTTGTGAATCCATATGATACTTATTTAGTACGTAAATTGATAGAATTAATTAAAGGGAACTATATGTGGTAAACAGTTTTTTCGCTAACATGGAGTCTTTGTTTTTGTTTTTGTAAATATTTTATTTTATTTCTTTTTTTTTTTTTTGGCTGGGGAGCCATAGTGGTAAGTTTTAATTGTTAGACTTTATTAATAACTTTTGAATTATGTACATATATGATATACTCCGTAATATTAGTATTAGTATTAATATTCATATATTAGTATTAGTATCATTGGCCAATTCCAATTCCGAAATTTCAGAGAGTAAGAAAACATAAATATCCAAAATAGTAAACGAACAGCAATTTGTAATAATTTGCAAGTTCATAGAAACAGCTGATTGTAAATACATTTGAAAGTGAAGACGAAGTGAAACTCTTAATTAAAAAAGGAAATATACCTTAATTAGAAGAATTTATTTTATTTAACATGTAAAAATTTTCATTGAAACTAATATGATTACCTATGGCTTTTGAAAATAAACATTTATTATGAAAGAAATTGGCGGATACACATATTTTTTTGGCAGGAGCCGGTTTTAGAAGACCAAAATTAATGAAACCTGGTTATGTGAATATTTACTTACTTCTTCAATCGTTAATTTTCTCACAATTATTATTTAAAATTTTTGCACAAAAATAGAATTGTATTATTTTTGCTTTATTTACCACAAAACTCAAGCATATGTTTTTCAAACATATGTTTTGATCTATACGCGCTGGGGGGTAAAATTCTATTTCACAATACAATCACAAAAACAGCGTTACATGTGAGACGTAAGATAAAGTCGGTGTGACTTATGAAAATGTTTGAAAATGAAAAATGAAAAATGAAAAATGAAAAATTAAAAATAAATAATGAAAAATGAAAAATAAAAAATGAAAAATGAAATATAAAAAATGAAAAATGAAATATAAAATATGAATTATTAAAAATAAAAAATTTAAAAATATAAATAAAAAATGAAAAATAAAAAATTCAAAATGAAAAATAAAAACTGAAATATTAAAAACAAAAATGAAAAATGAATAAAAAAGTATGAAAAATGAAAAATAAAAAAAGACAAATGAAAAATAAAAAATAAAAAATAAAAAATTAAAAATATAAAATGAAAAATATAACATGAACAGTAAGAAAATTATAGTCGGTCTAGACCGACTATATGATACCCTATACCATGCGTTTAGAGACCCTATCTCATAGGCCCAACTAACTGGACATAGAAAATAAGCATAAACCAAATTTGAGTGGGATTTTTATTAATTTTTTTGGCTGCAGATATGAAAAAGTTCATATCGGATGCTATATCTATATGGGGACTAGGCCCAAAAATGGACCGATCCTGACTATGTTTGGTAAAGTCTCTTGTATTTTGCAAAAATATATACAAACAAAATTTGAGAAGAATCAGTGCAATATTTTTGCTTTTTGATAGATTTAAGTGAAGATCGGGAAGCAGCTCTATATGGGGCATATGAATAAGAGTTGTCCCATAGGGATCAATTTTGAACTACTCCTTAATGGATGTAATATGCATACAAACTCAATTTGACTAAGATCTATATGACAATTTGGATCTTATGGCAATTTATGTTGATTTCATAGGGATCATTTGTATGGGGGCTAGGTCTGAACATGGACCGATTCTCACCAATTTCAATAGCATTTATCCGATGGAAGCTTATATACCAAATTTCATCAAAATATATTCATATTTGCGACCTGCAGTTTGATTAAAAAGTTTACATGGACACACAGACGGACGGACGGACGGACGGACGGACGGACATCGTTAAATCGAATCAGATAGTGATTCTGATTCGATCGGTATAATTAAAGATGGGTCTAGGTCAAATATTTTTGGTAGTTACAAACAGCAGCACAAAGTCAATATACCCAAACCACATAGTGGTATAGGATATAAAAAAGGAAAAATTAAAAGTGAAAAATGAAAAATAAAAAATGAAAAATAAAAAATAAAATATGAAAAACGAAAAACGAAAAATAAAAATAAAAAATTAAAAGTGAAAAACGGGAAATGAAATATTAAAAATGAAAACTGAAAAATAAAAATGAAAAACGAAAAATTAAAAATTAACCAGTTGAAATAATAAATAATAAAAAATATTTTTATATTTGCAGAGATAGATGACGCTTTATGTTTGATTTTAAAAAAAGTGCCATAAAAAAATCTTTAATTACTAGATGTTTACACATCTCCCCTGTGATCGGACTCACATGATTTTTTTCTTGCTTGCTAATTCTTACTGGCAAAAATATATCCAGTAAAAACCAGCAAGTTTTGAAAAAATTAACTGTCACTTTACTCCCTCATTTGTTTTCTTTTACTGGGTTTATGAAGTAAACGAACAAGATCCAGTAAATTTTGTGATAATTTGTACAAATTATTAAAAATTACCACGTAAACGAACAGAGCTATTGTGGTAAACTTGTAGAAATAAATTAAAATGGAATACAGTAATTACGTTCAGGTAATTATTTGTGTAAAAGAACATATATTTTGCTTTTATTCGGTTTTTTGCAGATTTTTGTTTATGTCTCTACGACAGGGTATTCACATATAAACCATTTGGCGTCTTGTATTTCTTTACAACTTACAACTTTACTATACCTTATGAATTCCCTAAATTATTGTATTTCAGAGCGAAACAAACAACAACAAAAATGTCCCACCAGAACCCCACCGCAACACCATTGTACTTAGAGTGGTAATTCGATTTGAAAATAATATATGTGTGATTTGTGGTATTTTTTATTACCTATATATTATATTCCAAATAATTTCATTATATATGCATATATATATATATATATATATCGGAAAAAAATATAGAAAAAATTATAAAGAATATTTTTCAACAAAAAAAATTGTTTTCTTAATTGCTAAAATCTAGACATCAATTAATTTTTTGTTGTATAGTGTAATGAGTAGCAGAACATGGCACTTCAAATTGTTGTTTAATACATACTGATATTATTTTGTGTATTTATAAAAAAAGAAAGCACATATTATATAATTTTGTATAATTATCTATTGCTGCTAAATAAAAGCTTCAAAAAACCTGCCCAAAACTGGCAGTGGGGTATACTTTATTCCACTCTGGCTATAATGAGTTTGTGCGAATATTTGTTACTAAAACAAACATTTGACCTGTTATTGCATTGATCGACTCAAGGTCTTTTTTGGAGGCACAATATATATGCAATATTTTATCATGAAACGGATCAGAGAAGATCTCTATTATAAGTCGCAAAAAATTTGTTTATATTTAGACCTAGCTGCTGGACAAAAGCTCCCTTCAAGTTCGACCCCAAATATAAAGACATACATAATAGATCTAATACTAAATAATGTCTATCTGAAGACATACAAATAAGATAATGTTCAATCGAAATTACTTTTTAAACTCTTTCTTTTAACTCATACTCTCTGTCTGTCTGTCTTTCTGCCAAGGGGCAACCCCATTCCCCCTCTTCCAATTGATCTGAAACTTGGCCCATAGTCTTGTTGTAACTATAGATTAATTTTGGGGTAGTCATGCACACATGTCACGGACTGCTTTAAAACTCATTTCCCCTTATCCGATTGATCTGAATCTTGGTCGATAGACTTGCCGTGAAAAAAGATTAACTTTGACTTAGTCACGCACAGTGACGGAGAGATTAAAAACTCACTTCCCCTATCTGATCGATCTGAAACTTTGTCCATAGACTTGTTGTGGCCAAAAATAAATTTTAAGATAGTCACACATAGTCACGCATAGTCACGCGCGATCACGGAGTGACTTAAACCCCATTTCCCTTATCCGATCGATCTGAAACTTTGTCCATAGACTTTTTGTGGCCAAAGATAAATTTTAAAATAGTAGGTCACGCAAAGTCACGTCACGGCGAGATTCAAAACTCATTTGCATAAGGAAAGAAAGAGTTTTAATAAAAACTTTGTTTTTATGGGTTAGATTATTATATGTATTCAGAACATATAAGCGATGTCTCAAAAGTAAAAATTGTAGATCTAGTCCCCATATAATCCTATATTATATTTCAGCCAAATTTTGTTAATATTTATTTTCCATATTCTTTAATAATCTCGTCCAGTACGGTTGAAGCCATTATTTTGAATTCGATTTTCATGCTGTAGAGTACCGCATGTTCGGCCTAGTTCAAGCATAATTTTCTTATTTGTTTGATTTTGTAATTGTTTTTATTTTTTGTTTCTCTTACTATCAATATAACGTAACATATGCAAAACGTCACAGTTTTTTGTTTTAACGCCCGAAGAGGAAGTTGAAATTAAATGTGTTGTTGAAAGTTTATATGATGTGTTTAGAAATAACTGTTGTAAACATGTGTTACATTTTATAATATTTTATAGTTTTAATTTTACGGCATATTATTATACTCTGTAGTTTGATTTTTATACCCTTCACACCACTGTGCAGAGGGTATATAGCAGTTTGTCATACCGTTTGTAAAGCATCGAATAATGCATTTGCGACCCCATAGTGTATATATATTTTTGATCCTTATAACAACTCGAGTATATATAGCGATGTCCGTCCATCCGCCTGTCTGTTGAAACTACGCTTATTCACAAAATAAACCACCTAGCTGAGTAAAGTTATAATAATATTGTTTGCCCTTATTTCGACTAGTTCGGTATTGAAAATGGGGTAAATCGGGCATCACTGTGCCAAAATATGTCCAAAAATATGAAGACACCTCTAAAAAGAATTAAAAATTAGATGTGTTTATTGTAACTAGTATAGCCCAGCACTCGAAATGCGAGTGCAAATTCTAGGAAATATTATTTTTTCATTCAATTGTTGTCTCGCAATGTTTCTTTAATCTATACATATATAAAAAAATTTATGAATATTCAAAGGTATGTTAACCAATTTCAGCAATTCACAATTCAACACAGAGCGTCTGATATATAATTTAAATCATTCGCATTAACAGGATGGAAACGAATTATTATAAATAATTTTTTTTTAATTTAATATATTTTTAAGACAGATTAAATATAAATTTTATCATTCTCAGCTTCTCCTCCTTATGAACTATAGCTATGCCAATTTTCACACTCCTCCGTGCCCGCATATTTCTTAAAAAGGGAACTAAACATTTACCTTCTCGTATTAATACTCGTATATAGATAATTTATTATTTAGTTTATCAAATTGTTTACTTTTTCAAATATTTTGTTTGTATTTCTTATAAATTGTGCAACCCAGGTGGAGGGTATCAAAAATTCGACATAACCGAATTTAACACTCTTCCTTGTTTTATTCTTTTGTCTTTACCCGCCCCCTATATTTAGAAATTTTATCTACTTTTATTCATAAATTTCGTATATTTACTATGACAAACTGAAACTTTTGGTCATCAATATTAACACTAAAACTACCGGAACAGTCATTTTGACAACTTTCCTTGCAAATAATAGGTTATTGTTTTAACTTCCTTTCAATATAATGTAATAGTATTTAGAGGAAGAGGTCGGGCAATTTATTTCGATTTATTAAGTTTGCGTGACAAATTTGGCCAGTCAAAATGATTGATCATTTTTAAAAACTCACCAAAAATACAGTTAGTGTTTGTTGTACAAACGTGATTTTTATACCATATGTCACTATGTCGTCAGGATCATTTCTGGATCGATTTAGCGATGTCCGTCCGTCCGTCTGTGTGTCCATGTGAACATTTTAATACCAATATACCCATGTAATAAGAAAATTGTGTAGATATAATTAGAAATAAAATCTGCACCCCATAATTATATATATTTTTGATCCTTATAAGAAGTGGAATACAAATCACGATCACACCCTTAGGTCATCGTGCAAATTTTTAGTGAAATGATTGCTGTTAAAATTCATCAACGAAAACTTAAAAGAACTCTTGAAAAAAATATGACTTTTCTATTTTAAATTTTATTTATTGTGTTTAATAGCGCTGTAATTTTTCTTGTTAATGTGGTCGTTGTGTTTGTAGCATTTGCGTCATTAGTGTGTATATTTGGTTATACGCTACATGTACACAATACCAAATCGTGCGGCTAAGTTCCGGCATTGCGCCGCCGCACACGCGAAGAGAAAATATATTTAAATTAAAGCATTGAAATTCCAAATACTGGTGATAAAAAAACTTGCGTTTTTCTAAAGCTCTTTATGGCACAACCATCTTAAAGTTGTCATATTTTCATTCTCTTTTCTAACAATAGAAAAATAAAGCAATTCTTCATATAGAAGTTAATTCTTTCTCTGAAAAAAGCTATTATTGCCTTGATACAAAACAAAATCAATAAGAATTTATAATAAATACTGGTCAAAAAAGGGACACAATTGACTATAAATTAAAATGGTATTGAAATGGCAACAGTACCAAACATTGGCTTTAATAATATATATAATATTAAGACACAGGTGGATCATATCAAAGATTCGGCACAGCCGAATTTGACACTCTTGCTTGTTTTGACTAGTTTCGGTAGAGTAATAGTGCGTTTACATCTAAGCAAAATCCAGTATATACGGGATTTCGAGCGAAATTTAGCTCATTTTTACAAGATTTCCCATACAAAACAAAATCTATCTCGTTACTAGATTTGTGCAAAATCTTGTCAATGGGCACTACCAAATGATACTACTGTGTTTTTTAATATTGTAGTAGAAAATTACAACGCAGTGACTGAAAAATTTACATTTAAAAACAAAAACAAAAGCAAACAAGTTGAATAAAAAGGAAATAAAATATTAATTATTAATAAAAATTTGTCTATAATGAAAAAATATTTAGTAATTGAAAAGTTATAACTTTTATACTTATATGTGCCCATTCCCATCTCCTATATAATAATTGTGCAAAATGCTTTTGTTTTTGTTGTTCAAACAATGCAATTAAAAAATACTGATCTTTTTTTCGCAAAATTTCTATTTCAGTTTGTGTGTTTTTTTTTTTTCAAATCTGATGCATAATATAATTATAAAATCTGTTCCCTTTTAGAATTTTCCATATATCCATTTTCCTATTGTTTTGTTTATTTTTGGTATTTCTAGTTTATATGTTTTATTTTAATCAGCTGTTTATTGTTGTGGAAACAAAATCTCACAAAATGTCAAAAAAATTAGATGTAAACGGTATAGATTTTGAAATAGGTTTCAGCTAAAATCTACTCGATTTTCCTCAGATGTAAACGCACAGTAAACAGTTTACAAAAATCTTGGATATCTAGTGTTAATTAAAATTGTGAATGATTGTTCAAGTTCATATGCATTTACACGATTTGGTTCATTTAATTGTTGTAGAGTTATTATATTTTTGAAGTGAATAAATTTAATTTCTAACCAACAAATTAGTATTTTTAAATAAATAAACAATGTAATATTCGGTGAATTTTTAAATTTTCAGAAACAGGTTTAAGTTGAATTGATAGATTTGATATTTTTTTTTTTTTTCATTTGATCAGTGTCTTATTTTTGCAAACCTAGCTTTTATTTTAATATAAAATTTTTTATTCGGGTGAAAATTTTTTTACAAAAATATAATTAAAAATGAAAAAAAATTTTGTTTTTAATATTCAGATAAAGTGTGTAGCAATCATATATGTATGTCATATTAGTTCATGCCAGAAATCAGCAATGAATCTGTTTTTCGCAATTCATAGTCACTCATTAAATTTTAAGTATAATGGAGTAGATTTCATTGAAATTCAACTACTCTGATGTATTACGAGTACAACATCTTTCATTTACAAGTATAAGTAGCATTAAATATAAATCCAACGTCGACATCATATTCATGCCATCCCATATCTGTGTGATTCATAACTCACATCTGTTTGATTTATAACTTTAGGAAAATACTTATAATACTTACAATTGATTCAACTCATTCAACTCATCCATGTACAAATACATGTATATTATACAGGAATACAGGTATATTTACCATAGTAATGTACAATCTCACAAAGAGTATTTTAAAGTTCATATTCGAATCATACTTATTATGCATATTGAGTGGAGGACAGTCTAAATTACAGCATCATAAATATTGTTAAGTAGGAGTATTATGAGTACCTCAAAATTAATGCCGTTTTCGATTTTAACAAAAAATGTCGCACTTTATTTGCACTTTTTTCGAAAAGTGTATTTTTTTATATATTCTAAATTAAGTATAACCTAATTTTATACATCAATCGAAAGGTCTCAAAGTGCTGTATTCATAAAATGCAAAAAAAATTTATTAATTTCCTCTTTGAAGTCATGGGGTGAAAATATTCAAAAAAGGGGAACAATGTGGAAATATTCTCACACTATGACCTGAAAGAAGTCAATGGCTATAATTTTTTGTGATATACGAACGCCCGATTTTGAGACCTTTCGATTGATGTATAAAATAAGATTGCTCTTAATTTAGAATATATAAAAAAATACACTTTTCGAAAAAAGTGCAAATAAAGTGCCACATTTTTTGTTAGAATCGAAAACGGCATAAGAGTGAGTTTTGACATTATTTCAATAAGTATGAATTGGTATAAGTACAAGAAATTATTAATCATGATTCAACTCTACTCACTTTTTCAGTACTTATTGCAGATCTCTGTTTCAGACACACACGGCCATTTCTGTAATTATCATCCCCAAGGAAGTTAATTTGTTATGTAATGGAAATAGATTTCAACGTCAAATAGATTTTAAATCGGCAGACATGTTACGGAACTAAACTCTGTTCGAAAGAGGAATCGAAGATGTATTTTACTACTTCAAAATGACTTTTATCGATTTCAGACCCTATTTCGTTCTGTTATTTATTTAATTTTTAAAATTATTCATTCTTATTGCCAATCTTTTGAGTTGTATACCCGACTTGTATTTTGATATACAAATAAGATGGTCTTAAAATTGAAATTCATTGCAGCTTCGTATAATTGAAATTTCGATTCTCTTTTGAAATCGAGGATAATCTCACATACCTGATTGTATTTCTGATAATTAACTTATGTGATATGAAAAATCCATTACTGAAAATATTAAATTTTTTAAAATAATTTATACAAGAAACACTTAGGTAATTTATAATTTTTTGAATGTGATCAGAATTAAATGTAAGACAAGTAAGAAAGCATTTGATGTTTTCTAAAATACATTTGGTATTTTCTGAAATACATTTGATAATTTTTGAAATACATTTCATGTTTTCTGAAATACATTTGACACTTTCTGAAATACATTTGATGTTTTCTGAAATACATTTGATACTTTGAATACACAAGAAACACTTAGGTAATTTATAATTTTTTGAATGTGATCAGAATTGAATGTAAGACATGTAAGAAAGCATTTGATGTTTTCTGAAATTCATTTGGTATTTTCTGAAATACATTTTACACTTTCTGAAATACATTTGATGTTTTCTGAAATACATTTGATATTTTCTGAAATACATTTGATATTTTCTGAAATTCAATTGATGTTTTCTGAAATACAATTCATATTTTCTAAAATACAATTGATACTTTCTGAAAATCAATTGATGTTTTCTGAAATACAATTGATTATTTCTGATAACGAATTAATGTGTTCTGAAATACAATTGTTACTTTCTAAAATTCAATTGATGTTTTTTTTCTTTTTGATTAATTGTTTTATTCAGTTATAATCATACAAAAAATATATTAACGCCTCAGCGCCTCGAAGGCTTTATAGAGACTAATAGGCAACAATGCATCTTACATATTAAAGTTTTTTAAAAAATTAAATAATTTCATTAATTAATATATTTAAATATATATGTACATAATTGAGAGAAAAAAAAGAAGAAACAGAGAAAACAAATTAAATTTAAATTTAAATTAAATTTAACAGAGAAAACAAACAAAATTTTCTACTTTAGAAGTGTTTCTATATTTTCAAGTAAAAAATTATTTACTATTCTTTTTATACCCTATACCACTATGTGGTTTGGGTATAATGACTTTGTGCTGCTGTTTGTAACAACCAAAAATATTTGACCCAGACCCATCTTTAATTATACCGATCGAATCAGAATCACTTTTTGAGTTGATTTAACAATGTCCGTCCGTCCGTCCGTCCGTCCGTCTGTGTGTCCATGTAAACCTTGTAATCAAACTGCAGGTCGCAAATATGAATATATTTTGATGAAATTTGGTATATAAGCTTTTATCGGCCATGGGATGAACGCTATTGAAATTGGTGAAATTCGGTCCATGTTCAGACCTAGCCCCCATACAAATTACCCCTATGAAATCGACATAAATTGCCATAAGATCGAAATTGTCATATAGATCTTCCTCAAATTGGGTTTGTATGCGTTCATTACATCCATTAATGAGTAGTCCAAAAATGATCCCTTTGGCTCCTTATAGAGCTGCTTCCCGATATTCACTTAAATCTATTAAAAAACAAAAATATTGCACTGATTCTTCTCAAATTTTGTTTGTATATGTTTTTGCAAAATACAATAAACGTTACCAACCATGGTCAGGATCGGTCCATTTTTGGACCTAGTCCTCATATAGATATAGCATCCGATATGAACTTTTTCATATCTGCAGCCAAAAAAATTAATAAAAATCCCACTCAAATTTGGTTTTTGCTTATTTTTTATGTCCAGTTAGTTGGGCCTAAGGGATAGGGTTTCCAAACGAATGGTATAGGGTATCGTATAGTCGGTCTAGACCGACTATAATTTTTTTACTTGTTAAATATTGAAATAACATGTAGGTACATACATACATTACGTATATTGTTTGGTAACTGATTGTATTCAAGAGGCCCAACATAAACAATGCGTTGTTTTGTTAGATCTAGTCGACATCTTACGGAACTCAAATTCAAAGCCTGTCTAGTGTGTCTCTGTGTATGCAGTACATTCTGAGTAAATCGCATGGGGCCTCCACTATTTCCCCTTATTATTTCAAAAACATACGTTAAAACTTTTTGTTTGTAAATGCCATGTATGAGTAAAACATTTTTGGCATAATTCTTAAATAAATCCAACGTTGAAAATCTCAATGGAAGATTAAATACAAAGCTTCAAAGGTTTATTTTGGGCAGATGGCAGAGACTTTAAGGAACTATTAACTTCACAGCCATAGATAGTAGGAAGATAAGCCAAGTAAAAATGAACTAGCGATTGATAATTTAACATCTTAACATCAGAGTTAAACTTTTTTTTTAAATTTATATAAAATGCCAATCCCAATTTTAGACTTTAACAAATTGATATGTTCATCCCATAACAAATTGTGATTTAGATGAATACCTAAGTAGTTCACCATATCATATTCTGTTACTACGTTACCATCAATATGAACCACCATATTTTCCTCATCTCTCGAACGGTATGGTACAAATCATACAAATTTAGTTTTAGTTGGGTTTAGAACAAGTCGATTGCATCGTGAAAATTCAGATAATGTAGCTGCATCGTATTAAATTTGAGTTTGTAAAACTTGCGTGTACGGATAAAATAGGCATACATCATCTGCTTACTTAAATAACTCCCCATTGAAGTGTATATTTTTAATATCATTTATAAAAATTTTGAATAATAATGGTCCAAGGACACTTCCTTGTGGAACTCCACAATTAACTGGCAGCGTGGATCTTCTATCTTGACCAATTTAAACAAAATTTGCAGAGTTTTACCAACTACTCCTATTACTTCAAGCTTTTTAATTCAAATATTATGATTTACCAGATCAAATGCCTTTAAGTAATCAAAAAATACACCCACAACCCCACTAAATCCTGCATCAAGCTGTCCACAAATATAATCAAGAACACTCACTCACACACGGTCGGAAGTAAAGTTCAGTTCAAAAAAATGACGACAAAAAGTCACTATGCCGTCTTTTTGTGGACGATCTGCACTTTCAGAAACCGTATCTCATGAAATCCTAGCTGATCCTGTTTCAGAAATATCAACATTTCAATTAAAAAAAAAAATAGGCAATATTATTTGATTTGAAAAAATTTCATTTCCACACCATCCTTGGTGGTGGTATCTCCAATAGACCTAATCCACTAATAAACAATGTTTTTTATAAATGCTGAGAAGAAAAAGTAACTACCGCTTTTTTAATCGTGCCGAACAAAATTGGATCATCGATAATATATATCTTGAATCTATCCCAAAATTTGAGAAATTCTCTATGAATAGATTCGCCAGCTTGTTCGGACCATAACCCCAAACCATCATAATTGAAATGTATAAGACACTGCTCTAAATGATCAATTACATGAATTTTAAGAGTTTGGGAAACATTCGTACTTTGAAAAGATCTAAGGAGTTCAGTCAAGTGCTGATTTATGTTAGTAATATTGACCATGTTCGTTGTGAAGTACTTGTCAACAATAGTATTCATAGCTTTAAATGATGCAATGAAACGCTGAATTTTAAATATACCAACTTCATCATAGATTTCTGGATCCTCCAATTTATCCGCTTCTCTTAGAAATTTTCTGCAAGTGTGTTGGTTTTTCGGAATTTGCTTCAACTTCTTTGGCCATAATAAAGCTTTTTCCCATCCCACAAGGGGAATTATGCTATTCCAAAAGAGCTGATTGACAAATCCGTATAAAAGATGGAGTTAAGGCAAAATACATTTCTCAATTACATGGATGTTATCATCTTCGTCGTCATCTTCTTTCACAAATAGAGGGTGATTAACTACACTATGGCATTGTGGAGCATTCTTTTTATCTTTACCAGAAGATTTAAATTTTGTATAATCCTGTTTCATGTGTTTAAAGGTCTTTAGATCTATACTTTTAGATCATAGTTCTGTAATTCATTTAACTTTATACAGCAATAAGGACATGGGTATGTTGCAGTTGTAGTCTGTTGGCCAATAGCAATTAATAAAAGTTTGAAATCCGAAACAAATTTAAATAGTATGTCATTGAGTTGTGTTCAATCCACAATTTTTTTACATTTTCGCCAGTTTCTTTTATATTTGGTACTATACATAATAGTATTAATCTATAAACACTATTTCCTCTTTTTTGCAAAACTTCCTCCGTCAGAGTACGGCATTTTTTTATTCTCACTACTATCTATTTGAATTGGATCATCTTCTTCTAAAATAGAAATAGAAAATTTTAAGAATTTTTTAACACCGGCAGCCATAATTTTAATCTTAACTCTTTCGATATGTTCCATAGAGCGTTGATAAAAAATATATTTCAGAATCTCTGCGGCATTTGCATAAATAACTGGGTGTATTTGCTATTTTATTTGATTCAATTTCAAACTGATAAATGCCCTTTTTGTAAATATGGCTCATTTTGTTCGATCTTGAGTGCATATGATCGACGTAATTTGCTAGTACTGATTGTCTTCCAGCAGAAGTACGAATGAAATTAGTTATATATCAATTTTTTTCAATTTTCTTATTTAATGCTACTCTAACTTTCGGATCCAAGGTATCTAACATAATTTCATTTTTCTGGTCACTCTCATTAATTTTTGTTTTTAGTTGAGAATAGATTAGTTAGTTTTGCTGTTCTTCAGGTAATTTTTCTACAATATTCTAAATATTTTCACGGGCCTGAGATGATGATGGCTTACTATCGCAAGAATGTCGATAACCTTTACCTATTTCCTGAAAACACATCTTACAAAGTTTAATAGAAGCTTTCGAGTTCTTCCCATTTTGTGCAATATTTTCAGTTTCGTCAATGCCTGACGCAAATGTGCGAATCTTTCCTCTACCTTTTTTCAAAGGCAAATAGCCTTTGAAAGAGGTTGTCACATAAATGTAGCAACTACAAAATGGGCTGCTTCTTGTTTCCTTGGATACGTTGAAATCAGTGTAAAACTAGGCATGGGGGTAGAGGTCTTTTAACAAATTTACTTCGGAAATTTGGCATTATTTATATCAAAGTTATTGTTTATGAACCTTTTGGTTTTTTACCAAATTTTGATTTTGATGATAATGATGATGTTTGTTATTCTCATTTGTTATACTTTTTTATTTTTTAAAAGCTAATCAAATAATATTTCCCAATTTTTTCTCTTTTTTATAAATTGAAATGTTGATAATTCTGAAACAGGATCAGCTAGGATTTCATGGGATACGGTTTCTGGAAGGGCAGATCGCCCACAAAAAGACGTAGTCACTTTCGGCATAGTCACTTTTTGTCGTCTTTTTTTCGAACTGAACTTTGCTTCTGGCCGTGTGTGCACTACTGCTTCCTCAGTTCCAACTCCTTTTTTAATGCCGAACTGTTTTTGAAATCTATAATATTAATAGGCTAGGTGATTCCTTGCGGCCAATATTTTGTTCCACCGTTTTATCCCGATTTTTACCAATCGTATATTATTTGAAAGGTATTTCTTTTAAGCCGATTTGCAGATTTACAGATTTTTAAATTTTGTCCTCTAATTTGAGTAAATTGCATTTAAAGTTGCTACTAACACATACATAAAATTTTACAATGCTATGAGTGTGTTTATTAAATTTGTTAATGTGTTTGTAATAAAAATGAGTTCGTTGATTTGTGAATTGGCTATAATTGATAAGCATATCTTTAGGGTCTTTATTTAATGAAAAATAAAATTTCCTAGAATTTGCACTCGAATTTCGAGGGCTGTAATCTGCTAGTAATATATTATTATTCTCAAGATATTTAGAGAATTGTTCAAAAAGTATCTTTTTAAAAATTTTGTCCACAATTGATAAAATAGATATTGGTCTAAAACTTTCAATGTTATTCGATCCAATAAGTTTAGGTATAGGTATAATCTTATGTATTTTAAGAACATCAGGATAACTTCCTTCATCCAATATTTTATTAAAATGCAAGCCACCATCTCAACAACAAAAATTTTTTTTTAATAACAACATTTTAGATGTAATGCCATCATAGCCTGGGCTTTTATCATTTCTTAAAATATTTAAAATATCATCAACCTTCTGTTTATTAATCCTCTGTAAATTAAGAGTCGTTCTTTCTGGTACCAAAGTACGAAACATATTTATATTATCACTTGGACATAATACAATATTTTCCTGCATACTACTCACAGTATCAATAAAATATTCGTTAAAAGCTTTATCTATACTAGCAGATTCCAACCCTCGAAATTCGAGCGCAAATTCTAGGAAATTTTATTTTTTCACTAAATAAAGAGCCTAAAAGTATGCTAATCAATTATAGCTAATTCACAAACCACACAAAAAACAAACTCATTTTTATTACAAACACATTAACAAATTTAATAAACACACACATAGCATTGTATAGTTTTATGTATGTGTTAGTAGCAACTTTAAATACAATTTACTCAAAATAAAGGAAAAAATTTTAAAATTTGTAAATCTGCAAATCGGCTAAAAAGAAGTACCTTTCAAATAATATACATTGGGTTAGAATCGGGATAAAACGGTAAAACAAAGCATCAGTCACAAGAAATCGCCTAGCCTATTAATATTATAGAGCTGAAATTAGAATACTTCTTTCTGTCCTTCTTTAAAACAAATTTTACGCCAGTTCTTTCTCTACCTAACTCTTGATTTAAAAATTGCCATGTTTTCTTTGGATCACCACAAAAGGATTTTATATTGTGTTTGTAACAGTCATTCATTAGCTTGTTGTTAGATATTTTCTGAAATACAATTCATATTTTCTGAAATAAAATTTACCGATCATGACCATATTTAGTAATGTCATTTCATTTTTTCAAAAACATATATAAACCAAATTTGACAAAAAAAATTGATGCACTTTTTGATAGATTTAAGTAAAGATCGGAATTCACCTTTATATGGGGACTATGACTCAAAATTGTCCTCCAAGGTTAATTTTTAGACTACTGATTAGAAGGTATAATAAACAAACATATACAAATTTTTATCGATATGTATATGATAATCTCGATCTTACGACGACCTTCGTCGATCTGATTATTTGTATGGGGGCTAGGCATGCATGATTCGAATTTCACCAGTTTCAATAACGTTCGTTCTATATTCATATTTAAGACCTTTAATTTGATTACAAAGTTTACACGGATACCCACACAGACAGACAGATTCTGAGTCGATCGGTATAATAAGAACTGCTTCTAGGTCAAATAGTTCTGGTAGTTACAAACATCAGCACAAACTCATTATACCCTGACCAAAGAGTGGTGTAGGGTATAATAAACATAGATGCACAGAGTTTAGATTGCCTTTTGTACCTGTGTTAATGCTAAGTATTTCTCGAAACAAAAAATACTCAAATTTATAAATCGTTCTTATCAGATTCGATTCTTTTTAATTTATTTATTTTTTTTTTGTTTGAAAGCTGGCAAAATATTCTTCACTATAAAAAATTGTTTGGCAATAAATAAATATAAATAAATATAAAATTCTAGATTATTATAATTGATAGAATTTTACCCGCTTGACTCTTACTAGATCTTAGTAAAATAAAAAAAATCGTTAACAGAAGTTCAAATTGGATATATTTACATTTTATTTCTTAAGTTTAATCATATAGTTTTTATTAACTTAAACGCGCAGAGCAGACTTTGTATCACTGTTTCAAAACAACCGGCCTTCAATAAACGATTCGACGGTTAACCAAATACTGATCATAAAAAAAAGTAGATTTCGGTAACTCGGGTCTTTCTTTCACTTACTGTTAAAATAAACCTAAAGAAAATCATTTAAATTAATTTCATCAATTTCGTATTGTAGAATTTGGATTCATAGCATACTTGGGAATTTTTCACTGGCATTTGAAATTTCATTAGCATTAGAAGTTAAACAATTCAAACAATTTCATTACCATTGAATGGAAATTATTTTTTTCTAAGTTAACATTATTTCAACCAATTGTAATGAGATGGAAGAGATCTCTAAATGAAACTTTTGCAATTGAGCAAAAATATTTTGTTTACAAATTTTGTTCTTAAAAATAAAACAAATATGTTAACCCACTTTTAGAAGCAAACAATATTCATGGCTATTTCTGAAATTAATGTCACCATAATTACGGCACATAAATTCGTTTATTAATTCTATTTTATGCTAGAAATATATGCCAATTTTGATTTCCGAAAATCGAATTATCTTTTTCAATTAAGGCATTAGTTATTATTAATAGTAATTAAATTTTAATTAAGTTATTAAAAAGCATTGGCAGCAATAAGAGAAATGTTTCAGCTCAAAAATTTAATTGGCATTAACATCAATGAATTAGTACATCTAATGAATAAGTCCCATGTATGATTGATAGTGAAATTTAAAAATTTTTATATTTAAAATTGCTTCGGCTTCGAACAAGGTCACTGTATCACTAGAAAATTTGTTTATTGCTTGCTGATTACTTACACAGTCCGACATTGTTTAGACCCTGGAATGAGGGTATACATTTCTAAAAATATATGACATACTAAATGCGAATATTAACTTAGAATTTCTCCATGAGATTTTCGCGCCATCGTAAGTCATCTGAAAATAGTACACTTCTCCTACAAAACAATTTGTAAATTTTTTTCCAATATGTTATATCTTATCGGTCAAATCGTGACTAGTTATTTGGGCGGTTACAAAACAACCCAACCGGAAGTATAGATGGCGGCAGTAGTTGGAAAAAATTACTTTGGTGAAAAGTAATTTTTTTCGGAGCCATCATAATTAAACGACCTCTGTGAATTTGTAAAAATTAAAAAATTGGTCACCGTTATGAAATTTAAAACTTTAATTTGAAAGCTCACAGTCCAACCAATATTAAAACCGAGCTAGATTCTACTTTGGGGGAGTCTACTTCTTCGTTTAAGACTATAAAATATTGGGTGAGGCAGAGTTTACACGACGCCACACAAGCAGGTCGACCCATTGAGGTTCAGAAAATCCACAAAGTGGTATTAGTTGAACGTCGGTTAAAGGTGCGAGAGCTGATCGCATATTGACCGAAAATTTGGAAATCAGGAAGCAAAATGTTTCAATAGAGTGTATGGCGATGTTTATTTTATTTATTTTATTTATTTTATTTATTTTATTTATTTTATTTATTTTATTTATTTTATTTATTTTATTTATTTTATTTATTTTATTTATTTTATTTATTTTATTTATTTTATTTATTTTATTTATTTTATTTATTTTATTTATTTTATTTATTTTATTTATTTTATTTATTTTATTTATTTTATTTATTTTATTTATTTTATTTATTTTATTTATTTTATTTATTTTATTTATTTTATTTATTTTATTTATTTTAGTTATTTTATTTATTTTATTTACTTTATTTATTTTATTTATTTTATTTATTTTAGTTAGTTTATTAATTTATTTTATTTATTTATTTATTTATTTATTTATTTATTTATTTATTTATTTATTTATTTATTTATTTATTTATTTATTTTATTTGGTAACATCTACAACAAAACATGAGTCTTAAATTAGTAGAAGTACAAATATTCTTAAATGTACATTATTTTGAGGTAAAATTAATCTTCGGTCACAACAAGTCTATGGACCAAGTTTCAGATTGATTGTATGAGGGGAAATGGGATTTATATCACTCCCTGACTGTGCGTGACAAAGTTAAGTTTAAATTTGGTGACAACAAGTCTGTGGACCAAGTTCCAGATTGATTGGATGAGGGGAAATGGGGTTTATATGACTCCGTGTGTGTGACTATCTTAAAATAATCTTTGGCTACAATAAGTCTATGGACAAAGTATCAGATCGATCGGATGAGGGGAAGTGAGATTCTAATCTCTCCGTGATTATGCGTGAGTGTGCGTGACTATGTCAAAGTTAATCTTTTTTCACAGCAAGTCTAACGACCAAGTTTCAGATCGATCGGATAAGGGGAAATGGTTTTTAAATCAGTCCGTGACTGATGGGCCAAGCTTCAAATCAATTGGATGAAGGAGAATAGGGTTGCCCCATGGTAGACAGGCAGACGAACAGAGAGTATGAGTTAAAAGAAAGAGTTTAAAAACAAAAAGAAAAGAGAAAAATAATGCTATAAGATAATTTTAAACATATGTTTCACTGCAATAAAGCAGAGGTTTTGCGTTGATTTGTAACCATGGATGAGGCATGGGTCCACCACTACACATCTGAAATGAAGGAACAGTCAAAACAGTTGACATAAATGAGAGAATCTTGTCCAAAGAAGGCGAAAACAATTCTAAAGAAAAAAGGACGCATTTGACGGAAAGAAAATGTATTTTCATTAAGACAATGCACCAGTTTACACATCCACTATTGCGATGGCCAAGTTCATGAATTAAAGTTCGAATTGCTTTGCCAGATTTAGCTCTCTCGCACTATTTTCTATATCCAAACTTGCAAAAATGACTTGGTGGTATATGAGGTGGTAAGGAGCTACAGTAGAGAGTTCTTACTATATGGGTTATTCCATTTAAATCGACGAAAAAAAAACGCCATTTTCGACCTTACCCTCTTTGAATTGTATAAAAATTGGCATGAATGTTCTACAGTACCAAACTAATATAAATTCAACAAGTAAGAAAATTATAGTCGGTCTAGACCGACTATACGATACCCTATACCATGCGTTTAGAAACCCTATCTCTTAGGCCCAACTAACTGGACATAGAAAATAAGCAAAAACCAAATTTGAGTGGGATTTTTATTAATTTTTTTGGCTGCAGATATGAAAAAGTTCATATCGGATGCTATATCTATATAGGGACTAGGTCCAAAAATGGACCGATCCTTATCATGTTTGGTAAAGTCTCTTGTATTTTGCAAAAATATATACAAACAAAATTTGAGAAGAATTAGTGCAATATTTATGTTTTTTAATAGATTTAAGTGAAGATCGGGAAGCAGCTCTATATGGGCTCAAAGGGCTCATTTTTGGACTACTCATTAATGGATGTAATGAACGCATACAAACCCAATTTGAGTAAGATCTATATGACAATTTGGGTCTTATGGCAATTTATGTCGATTTCATATGGGTAATTTGTATGGGGGCTAGGTCTGAACATAGACCGATTCTCACCAATTTCCATAGCGTTCATACCATGGCCGATAGAAGCTTATATACCAAATTTCATCAAAATATATTCATATTTGCGACCTACAGTTTGATTACATGGTTTACATGGACACACAGACGGACGGACGGACGGACGGACATTGTTAAATCAACTCAGAAAGTGATTCTGATTCGGTCGGTATAATTAAAGATGGGTCTAGGTCAAACATTTTTGGTTGTTACAAACAGCAGCACAGCAGCACAGGGTATAAAAATTGTCTAGCTTTCATGGTTCCCGAAATATGGCGCTTCGAAAAGTAGAAAATTCATTAAAAACACACATAAGTGGTCTGCCATTATTGCTTATATCTTCAAACATTTTAAAGGTAGAGGGTCGAAATTGGTCTCATTTAATAGGTATTGAAAAAGGCTTTAAAATTAAGTTAAGCGATTTTTTTTCGAAAGGTCAAAGGTCACTATCACACGATTTAAAATTTGAGAAGCTATATCTAAAAAAATTAAATCTTTAAAATTCTAAAAAAATATATATATTCATCCTGATAGTCCCCTCTGCATTTTGTGCCAAGAAATTTGAGTGAGCTCTTATTAGTTCCTGAGATATTGATAAAATGTGAAATTATTAAAAAAAAAATGCATTCTATTTTTTAATTATTTTTATACCCTATACCACTATGTGGTTTTGGTATAATGACTTTGTGTTGCTGTTTGTAACTACCAAAAATATTTGACCTAAAACCATCTTTATTATACCGATCGTTTCAGAATCACTTTCTTAGTCGATTTAGCGATGTCCGTCCATCCGTCTGCCCGTCCATCTGTCCGTCCGTCTGTGTGTTCATGTAAACCTTGTAATCACACTACATGTCGCAACTATGAATATATTTTAATGAAATTTGATGATGAAATAGGATGAACGCTATTGAAATTGATGAAATTCGGTCAATGGTTAGACCTAGTCCCCATACAAATGACCCCTATGAAATCGACTTAAATTGCCATAAGATCCAAATTATCATAAAGATCTCGGTCAATTTGGGTTTTTGTGTGTTTATTACATCCATTTGTCAATTATCCAAAAATAAACCCCATATGACAATTCTTTGTCATAGCCCCCATATAAAGCTGCTTCCCGATTTCACTCAAATCAAAAAACAAATATATTGCACAGTTTCTTCTCAAATTTTTTCTAAATATAAGTGACTTTTCCAAATAAGGTCAGGGTCGGTCCATTTTTTGACCTAGCCCCCATAAATAATGAACTTTTTCATATCTACAGCCAAAAAAATTAATAAAAATGCCACTCAAATTTGGTTTATGCGTATTTTCTATATCCACTTTGTTGGATATATTTATTATTGGATATATTTATTATTTTATTATTTGTTTTTCATTTTTCAGTGTTCTTTTTCCACTTTTTCATTTTTTATTTTTTCTTTCTCATTTATTATTTTTTTTTTTCATTTCTTATTTTTAATTTTTTTCTATAATTTTTCATACTTTATTTTTCAGTTTTCTTTTTTCATTTTTGTTTTTCATTTTTCATTTTTTTCTTTTTATTTTTCATTTTTCGTTTTTATTTTTGATTCTTTATTTTTAATTTTTTATTTCTCATTTTTCTTTTTTCATTTTTAATTTTTTTTATTTTTAATTTTTCGTTTTTTGTTTTTCTGTATTTATTTTTAATTTTTTAATTTTCATTTTTCATTTATTTTTATTTTTCATTTTTTATTTTTCATTTTTTATTTGTCATTTTTTAATTTTTATACATATTTAATTTTTTAATTTTAATTTTTATTTTTAATTTTTATTTGTAATTTTTTATTTTTCATATTTCATTTTTCATTTTTTATTTTTAATTTTTTTAAATTTTTATTTTTCGTTTTTAATTTTTCATTTTTTATTTTTCATCTTTATATTTCATTTTTTATTTTTCGTGTTTCAGTTTTCATTTTTTATTTTTAATTTTTTATTTTCTATTTTTCGTTTTTCATTTTTGATTTCTCATTTTTTATTTTTCACTTTTCATTTTTCATTTTTATTTTTCATTTTTTATTTTTCAGTTTTCATTTTTTATTTTTCATTTTTCATTTTTCGTTTTCCGTTTTTCATTTTTTTTTTTCCTTCTTAATTTTTAATTTTTTTTTTTTTCATTTTTTATTTTTCAGTTTTCATTTTTTATTTTTCATTTTTCGTTTTTCGTTTTTATTTTTAATGTTTTATTTTTCATTTTTCATTTTTCATTTTTTATTTTTAATTTTTTATTTGTCATTTTTCATTTTTTATTTTTCATTTTTTATTTTTCATTTTTTATTTTTCATTTTTCATTTTTTATTTTTCATTTTTTATTTTTAATTTTTTTTTTCATTTTTTATTTTTCATTATTTATTTTTCAGTTCTCATTTTTTATTTTTCATTTTCATTTTTCATTTTTCATTTTTCATTATACCCTATACCACTATGTGGTTTGGGTATAATGACTTTGTGCTGCTGTTTGTAAAAACCAAAAATATTTGACCTAGACCCATCTTTAATTATACCGATCGAATCAAAATCACTTTCTGAGTTGATTTAACAATGTCCGTCCGTCCGTCCGTCTGTCCGTCCGTCTGTGTGTCCATGTAAACCTTGTAATTAAACTGCTGGTCGCAAATATGAATATATTTTGACGAAATTTGGTATGTAAGCTTTTATCGGCCATGGGATGAACGCTATTGAAATTGGTGAGAATCGGTCCATGTTCAGACCTAACCCACATACAAATTACCCCTATGAAATCGACATAAATTGCCATAAGATCCAAATTGTCATATAGATCTTACTCAAATTGGGTTTGTATGCGTTCATTACATCCATCCATGAGTAGTCCAAAAATGATCCCTTTGGCGCCATATAGAGCTGCTTCCCGATCTTCATTTAAATCTATTAAAAAACAAAAATATTGCACTGATTCTTCTCAAATTTTGTTTGTATATATTTTTGCAAAATACAAGAGACTTTACCAAATATGATCAGGATCGGTCCATTTTTGGACCTAGTCCCCATATGGATATAGCATCCGATATGAACTTTTTCATATCTGCAGCCAAAAAGATTAATAAAAATCCCACACAAATTTGGTTTTTGCTTATTTTTTATGTCCAGTTAGTTGGGCCTAAGAGATAGGGTTTCTAAACGCATGGTATAGGGTATCATATAGACGGTCTAGACCGACTATAATTTTCTTACTTGTTTTCATTTTTCGTTTTTTATTTTTCTTTTTTCGTTTTTTATTTTTAATTTTTTAATTTTCATTTTTTATTTTTCATTTTTCATTATTTATTTTTCAGTTTTCATTTTTTATTTTTCATTTTCATTTTTCGTTTTTTATTTTTCATTTTTAATTTTTTATTTCTATTTTTAGTTTTCCATTTTTTATTTTTCATTTTTCATTTTTTATTTTTTATTTTTTTTTTTTCATTTTTATTTTTCAGATTTAATTTTTTATTTTTCATTTTTTATTTTTCATTTTTTTTTTTTTCATTTTTATTTTTCAGTTTTCATTTTTTATTTTTTATTTTTCATTTTTTTTTATTTTCATTTTTCATTTTTAATTTTTCGTTTTTAATTTTTTATTTTTCTTTTTTTCGTTTTTTATTTTTAATTTTTTATTTTTAATTTTTCATTTTCAAACAAGCTATTGCATATAATTTTGTCACCAATACAATCATAAGTCACACCGATTTTGTCTTACGGCAAACGTGTTACGCTGATTTTTTGATTGTATTGTGAAATAGAAATTTACCTCCCTGCGCGTTTAGATGTCTACACATCAAAAATTCCCAAATTTGTTGTGTTTTCTTTGTTAGGTCGGGTTGTTCTAGGACCGGCCGTATGTTTATGAAATATTCGTTTTTCAAGCATAAAAAATCGTCTAAGTTCGGCTTCGGATTATGGTAAAGTAATGCAAAACATATTAGTATGCGATCTTAAATATAATAAAAACCGCACAACCGAGACAAAACCCATTCAGTTCACTAATTACCGCATATTCATAGCAGAGAATAAAATTTTAAATCATAAAATTATTAACCTTAAATAAAAAATACAAATTATAGTTTTTACTTATGCAAATTTTTACCTTATACCACTATGTGGTCAGGGTATAATGCGTTTGAGGTAATGTTTGTAACAGACAAAAGTATTTGACCCAGACCCACCTTCTATTAAACCGATTGACTTAATATAATTTTCTAAGTCTGTCTATCTGCCTGTATGTCTGTCCGTCTGTCTATGTATTCATGTAAACCATTTAGTCAAACTAAAGTCGGCCAAAGGAAATTGGTAAAAATAGGCGCATGACTAAAATTATCGTAAAATTCAGATTGTCATATATATATATATAGAATTTGGTGTATCTATGTGTATTAACTCACTAATCAGTAGTCCATAAATAAACCCTATAGGGAAATTTTTAACCATTTAAAACACTGATCTCCGACCTATTAAAAAAACAAAAATTCATTTTTTTAAAATTTGATTTATATATTTTTGAGCAAAGTGCCTTTACTAAATATAGTGATGATCGATCCATTTTTTGACCTAGTCCACATATAAAAAACATCAGATATTAACTTTTAACAATAGCATTAAAATTTTGTTTATGCTTATTTTCTATATCATTATTACATTTGCAAAGTTGGGTCCAAGACTTTCTCTCGAAGCGCATGGTATAGGGTATTGAATACTCAGTCTAGACCGACTATAATTTTCTTATATGTTTTAATTTAATATATTTCCAACTTGTTTTAAATTAAACTCATACAATTTGAATAATTTTTCATTATCAAGTTCATTACTGAAAAGCGTCATAATAAATATGTGCAATTAAATATGCAGCGTAAACAATTTTTGAATGACACGCACTATTGAAACTGTGCCAAAATTTACAACAACAAACAGTCTCATAAATAAATGACTATGATTAAAATAAACTAACTATGCCTATAAATGTTTCTATAAATTGCACTCTTTTTATATTTTAAATTTGTAATGTGTTGTTTTGGAATGCAAATTTAATCATTATTATTGTTCAATATTTATAAATAAGTAAAAGTTAACAGAACAAACCATCCCCTATAGAATTGTATGCCACATACAGCTGATAAGCCTAATGGGTCACGTTTGAAATTACATTTAAAACAAATACGATTTTAAATAACACAGGCCAACATTTTTTTGACAGTGAGACCAAACTATATATTCTCAAAGGTCTTTACCACTGAAGTTAAATTTAAGAATTCCTCTATAACATCAGGTTTTCGAGAAATTCCAACTATTCAGATTTGGAAAATGCAAAATCGTTGAGGAAAATATATATTTTGTTTTGAGGGTTTGATGTTTTATCAAAATGTTGTTGGCCTGTGTAATTAATTTTAAGGGGCGTTGATTATCATAATCGCCAAATGTACACGTAAATTACAGACGATACAAGTTATGAAAAATAATCATTTCATTAGTAGGTGAGTTTATTCGGATTGTCATTAACCAGTTTAAGGGGTTATCATTTGGTAGCGATAAGACATATTAGACCAAGATTTATAGTCCTAATAACGATAAGTACTGAAGTAAAACAAAAAGTTTTGGATAACCGATAACATCACTTATTATTAGTTATGGGCGGTTTTATTAAATAGTTAACTTAAAAAAACTAAAACTATTAAACAGATGGCCAGGAAGTCTAATATAAAGCTTGATAAAAGAAAAGTCGGTTGTAATGTGGTCTTTGAAAGGTTCTTGGCAATTTTTATTTTACCACTGTCTAGACGAAATTATCAACTGTGTGAGTCTGTTAAAATTCCAATGCCATTCACAATTGTTGGTCGCCAAAGCTGGTTTTTAGTCAATATATTTGTTGTTAATCTGAGATTGAAGAACATGTTAAGGAAGAGACCCTAAAAATCTATAAAAGGCGCTAAATTTGAATGAATTTTATTTTGCTAAAAAAAAATCATTGCAGTAAACACTCTTTGGACTTCAGGGTTTGAGAATGGAAAGGTCAAAATATCTACAGCAAAACTTGATCATTTCAAAAACTGTTATGCAAAATATCAGTTCTGTGTCTGTTTTTCATTTGACGTAGTTTTATCAGTTCATCTCACGGATTGGAAATCTGCTTGCCAGCAGGCAGATACGTCTAAATTGGGAACGACTCTAATATCCCGATTCGTGAACAGGGGAACGCCATAAGGAGGCGTTCTGTCACCACTTCTATGGAACTTAGCGCTGAACTCAATGCTACTTTCGTTGGAGAGACAAGGCTGCAACGTGGTCGCCTATGCTGATGACGTGGCCATAGCCGTAAATGGGAAGTTTCTATCCAAACTTAGAGACATTCTACAGAGGGCTCTCACTATGCTATCTAGCTGGACAAGTAGTTGCGGTCTGGGGTAAATCCGACCAAAACGAAACTACTCCGGGGAGTGTATTCGAACGACACTACAAAACTCTGATACCGACCAGGGATCCTCGTCACGGAGGATTCCAGGTAGCAGGCTTTCGATAAATTTCTATACTGACGGATCGAAATTGTGTGGTCAAGTTTGTTTCGGAGTCTATTCAAAGGAGCTTGGACTAAATCTGGCTCGCAGGCTGCCAGACCACTGCAGTGTTTATCAGGCAGAGGTACTGACAATAAAGGAAGCTGCTGACTGGTTGGGTCGCAATATTCTGTCTACAACTGCAGTCAACATCTACTCTGATAGTCAGGCCGCGGTAAAATCCTTGGAATCAATGTTCCTGAAAACAAGAACCACCCTTAGCTGCCGCACGTCTTTAAATGAGATGGCCAAGAAGTTCGACATCAGACTCATATGGGTCCCAGGGCACAGGAATATACCGGGAAACTGTAAAGCTGACGAGTTGGCAAGACAGGGCACTACCTTACGGGTTCCAGCGGACTTGGAATGTGTTGGTATACCCCTGGAATCTTGCAAGCTGGAACTTCGGCTTCACACCGCCGGCATGACCGACAACAGATGGTCTAATGGATCAACGTGCAGGATCACAAGACAGATCTGGCCGGCTCTAAATCATAAGCGCACTAGCGCGCTACTATCACTCCCCCGTGGGGAGATATCAACAGTAGTTGCTATTATCACTGGGCACTGCCTCATAGGGAGACACGCTGAACGCCTCAGGGTCTCGTCAAATGACTTCTGTCGTAGCTGCATGGATGTGGAGGAGGTGGAGAGCATAGAACACTTCCTTTGCTATTACCCGGCGCTCTCCAGAACGAGACTTCGAACATTGGGATCGCCGTTTCTTCACGATTTCTCTGATCTCTCAAATGTGGACATTTCACATATCAGGGGCTTCATCAGGAGCTCAAACTGGTTCTACGGTGGGGACTGAGGGGAGCACCTATTCGTCCCGTGGTATCACAATGGACCCCAGAGTCTAAGTGTGCTTTTCCTTTGGTTTAGCAGCCACTTTCAACCTAACCTAACCTAACCTAGTTTTAAATTGTCGAGATAACGTGGGAACTCTCCGATTTCTTTCCATCTTTTACAATCTATATATATATATATAAAACAAAGTCGGGCTGTTCACACCACTTATAACTCAGGAACGGCTAGACCGAATAGAAGAATAACTATGAAAATATCTGCAAAATTCGCGGAAGTGGCTGTGCCACCTCCAATATAAGGTAAATTTTCAACATCCTATATCTTGAGTAATATAAAAGGGAGTGTAACGATACTTTGTGTGATTTCACAGGTCATTAAACTAAATAGACTTGCTATAAATGGGCGCAAGCAGATTACTAGGCGTTGCACCTCCCATACAAAGTAAATATTCAATATCACGTATCTCGAATACTATAAAAGGAAGAGCTTTGCAAATTTATATGACTTGATACGTTATTAATATTAATAGCCGTGCTGTAACTGGACTGGAAAGATAAATGGGCGTAAACCTCCGTTACAAAGATATTATTGAATATCACATAATTCCAAGACTATGATAGGGAGAAGTTAGCATATTTGTGTGACGCCACTACTTAGTATAGAAGAAAATGTAGGAATGAATTTTCGAATTGAGTTTTTCTATTCATTTGATTTACCACCACATAAATTACACTTGAAAGTTGGATCACCGATTATGCTTCGAACGCGGTTCATTATCAAGAAAATATTGGGTAACATTATTGAATCGCCAATTCAAACGAGAGCATATTATATTGGCAAGATTAACGATGATTCCATCAGATTTCAACTCAAGCCACATATCCAGAATTGCTTTAATGTTACTTTTTTAGAAAGCCATCTGTTTGGTGCTACCATCGGAATTTTTCTTAGCATAGAGGAATCTTTGTTAATCAACTTATTTATCTTGTTATATAATTTTTGTCTTACTGACGAATTAGGTAATCAATTATGTTTATATTTAGAGGCAAGTTCTACCATTTAAAATGAGCTAAATGCATTGCAAAAGAACGTCATTTTTTTGCAATTCCTCAACAAAGTTTTTAATTTCATAAAATTTATTTATATTAAAAGTTTTATAAAGTAAAACCCATTAAAGATTTAAAAAGTAATACTCTTTAAACTTGAAATTTATGAAATATGCCTCCAAAAACCCGTCGTAGCATTTTAAATAAGAAGAAGATGACTCTATCGAATGTGATAAATGTAACAAAAGCTTCCATATAGTTTGTACTACATTAGACAAACGTAGATACGAATCCTTACTTAAACATGAGAGCGAAGAATATGTGTGTCATAAGTGTGACGATAACAGTGGTACCATTAAAAAAGAACTAAGCGAAATTAAAACTGATCTGAAAAAGCTCGATCAGCTGACAGAGACCATGAATTTTATGTATGAGCAATACGATGCAATTTTGAAAGGTGTTGCTGAGAATAAAAAAAAATTGGAAATTGTTCAGAAGGAAAACAAAATATTAAAATCTGAGGTGAAAGATCTTAAGAACTCTATCAAATTCCTAAATGATCAAAGAGCCAAACACGATTGTGTAATAAGAGGTGTGGTGGTCGAGAAGGAGACTTCTGCTATTGACACTGTTTTGAATCTTTCAAGTGATGTTGGAGTGAAGTTGGAGCTGGATAGTATTGAGGATGCATATATCGTTAATGCGAAGAACAAACCTAATGAGAAGAAAACTATAATTGTTAAATTTAACTCAAAAAAATCGAAAGAGAAACTGATGTCTATTAAACCAAAGTTGAACAAAATCCATTTTTGTCAATGACTATCTGAGTCGAGAAACGCTGAGTTTGTTCAATTTTGCTAAAACTTTGAAAACTGTGGGATATTCATCTGTTTATGTTACCGGTGGAAAAATCTTTTGTAAGGAAAGTGAGCTCTCGAAACCGAAATTCATTGGCACTGAGGATGTTGTCGATCAGCTATTAATGGAAGCAACAACTAATAGGCCAAAGAAGCATATATTGCCCAATGCTGTAGTCGATGATGAAGATGAGGTTTATGTATCCCCATAAGGAAAATTATTTATTTTTATTAGATTTTTGTTATATTATCTTATTTTTTTTCTTTTAATGATTTCTAATCAATATTTCTATAATTTAAGATCATTTGAAAATCATTGTAACAGTATATCGAGTTCATTCTTTAACATTATAACAATTAACATCAGAAGTATTTCTGCGATTGGAAAATTTTATAAATTCAAAAGTTCAATTGCTAAATTGTCACGATTACCTAGCATAATTGCGGTTCAGGAAACCTGGTTTCAGCGGGACCTTGTTCAAATTTATAATATTTCTGGTTACACTGCTGTTCATTGTTGTAGATCCGATTTCTATGGCGGTACTTCAGTATTTGTCCATAATCATTTGAAGTATACAATCGATGCTTTTAAAAGCAAAAATTTTGTCAATTCAATAGTAATAGCTCTGGAAAATCCTAGACTAAAGTGAAAAACTATAAATTTTGCAACTTTTATCATTCTTGGAAAATCTCTTTCTTCGGTATGGTCGTAATCCATGTATTTTTGCTGGTGATACCAACATAGATTGTTTAGACATTGTTTCGTCAGAAGAAGTTTTAAATTTGTTATCAAATTATGATTTTAGAAATTGCCATTCATTGATAACACGCCCTGCAAGTGGAACATCCATCGATCAAATTTACAGCAACATTTATATGCCAATGTATATAGACTCAGTGGAATGTAAACTATCAGATCATAACATAATTTCATATCTAATTGGAATTAAGACTCAAAACCAAGAATATACAGATGAAACTCGTTTATTTTGTGATTTCGATCGTATTGAAAATTTTATTCATGTTCATTTGCCCTCAATAAATGAAACAGGAGACCCGTCAATTGATACATCTGCCTTTATTTCATGTGTGGGCAATGCAATTGAAAATTCTACTATTGAGAAAAAGTTTAGAAGGAGCCATAAACAAGAAATCACCCCATGGATTAACGGAAACCTGCAAAAACTTATTCTATTCAAAAAAAAAGCTTCTGAGAATGCGTAGAAAAAACCCTGATAAGCAAGATATCGAAACAAAGTTGAAAGCAATTAGCAGTGTAATCAAAAGAGCGTGTCGAGAATCTATAAATAACTATTATAAAAACAATCTGAATGATATTAAAGATGATCCTAAAAAAAGTTGGACATTTTTGAACGAAACCCTTGGAAGAAAAACTAAAAAATCAATTAATATCAATGATGCCAATGGAATTGCTATTTTAGATGATTCGCAAAAAGCTACGGTTTTAAACGAATACTTCGTTCAATCAATTAAAGCTTTAAGACTGCAAATTCAATGTTTTCCATTAGATAATTGCAATTCTTTACGAACGCTTACTCATAACAATGTCAGGTTTAACTTTGGGGTGTACCACTCATGCAGAAATAATAAATTTGATAACAAATTTATCATCGAGTAAGAGCTGTGGTTATGATAATGTTTCCTCGAAATATTGTACAAATGAGTTCACACCACATCTTATAAATATTTCCAATGGAATGATAAGCCTGAGCATATTTCCAAATATCTTAAAATTTCATAAGGTAGTACCTATTCCGAAAGTGAATAATGCTACAACAACGGAAAAGTATAGACCTATTGCTGTATTATCTGTAATCGATAACATATTCGAACGGATTTTATTTAATCAGATTTCAAATTTTATGCAGAACAATAACCTACTTCATGACTTTCAATATGGATTTCGAAAAGGATGTGGAACAGAGGAAGCGGTTGTTAATATTGTTAATAATATTTGTAAAGGATTAGATGACGGTTATAGCGGTGTAGCCGGTATTTTTTATGATTTAACTAAAGCTTTCGATCTCATTGACCATGATATTTTGCTACAAAAATTTAAATACTATGGTTTCTTTGGAAGTGATCTATTGCTTATGCAAAGTTATCTAACTAATCGCAAACAATTTGTTCAAATAGGCAACCTTAGAAGTTCGTTTCATACGATTGAGTGCGGCGTACCCCAGGGCAGTGTACTGGGGCCTTTATTATTTACAATTTTTATAAATGATTTAAAAAACCTTGGTTTGTCCGGAAAGCTGCTGATGACATAAGTATTTTTTATCCATACAAGCACGAAACAGCAGTCAAAGTATATGGAACGAGACGCAGCTTTAATCTGTGACTATATGAGGATAAACAAACTCGTACTGAATTCAAATAAAACACAATTACTAAGATTTAAGCTGAGTTGTCGTAACAATGATAGTTTTACGGTTTCGGTTGATGGCAAGGAAATTGTCGAAGTTTGTTCTATTAAGTACTTAGGTATTAATCTACAGAACAATCTTGGATGGAATAGTCAAATACAACATCTAAAGATGAAAACAGCCCTAGGTATTGGCTTATTATATAGATTTAAAAATAAACTTGATACAGATACCAAAATTATAATCTATAATTCTTTGATTCAGACCCACTTGAATTAATTAGCCATTTTATACGGATATATAAAAAGTAACGACCTGAAGTCTCTTCAACGGATACAAAATAAAGCTTTGAAAACTATTTGCAATCTTCCTATGACGTATCCAACTATTTCACTCTATGTTGATAAATTCAAATCCATTTTACCAATATATGGTATTTACAAAAAACAACTATTATTATATGTCTTCAAATGTTTTCACAATATTGGACATCACACAATAAAGTTTACACCGATTCAACACTCAATCAATACCAGAAGCAATGGAAATTTAGCAGTATCCCCATGTAGGTTGGAAACAACCAAGCAACGTGTGGAGTTTATGGGTAGTCGTGAATACAATAATTTACCACAAAATCTTAAAACAGTTAATAGAATTTCAACTTTTAAAATATCGTTAAAGCAGTATTTATTAGCCAATATAGAAGAACTACTGATGTAAGCACACTTTAACCCATGTAAGCACCCTGATCTCAAAATGTTCAATTATTATTATACATAATTTTAAATACTTTTTATAATATCTGCATACACTTATAATAAATAATGTTAATGATTGGCGCTGAGGCTTTATTATTCATATTATAGTTAATTATATTGAATTATTTGTGAAATAAAAAAATAAAAAAACGAAAAGTGCGAATTTAGCGCTTTTTTTTTAAGGCACTGAGTAAATTTTTATGGCAACTTCATTAGTAGGTGTCATATTGCTTTTAAAAAACGTCATAAAATGTATTTAATTCAATTAAAATAGTTTTTCATTAAAAAATTTATTTTGTCCTCAACAAACTTGTCCTCAAAAAAAACTTAAAGTAATATTTTCTGTTTGGGATCTTGACAAATAAAAATGGTTTAGATGTAAAGAATTCCAAAAATAATTTCAGTTAAATACGTTAATTTGCAACCCATTCATAACAGCCACTTGGTAGCTTGCTGATCTCGCAAGTCATGCTTTGCATTTTTTGATTGGTGAAAATTTGTTTACCTTTCAGAAGTTAGCCCATTTTTTTAGACAAAAACTAAATTAACGATAATTATATCATCAACAACTTTAGCTCACACTATTTTCAAATCTGCTCAGTAGTTCAGGTGCAGTCAATGGAAATATAAGATATTATATGCGTTTATGCTCCAAAATTTAAATCGAATATTGACAAGATCATTCGGGTAATATAGAAATCATAAAATAAATAAATACGAATTTATGAACAGTTTTAAGACTCTCACTTTCATAGTACTCCAGATATTTTACGTTTTATGAAAGGTGATACAATTTTTTTGTAAACCTAGCGAAGATATGGTATGTACTAGGATCCAATCAATAAGTAGCTCAAAAGTTTTTAGAATAGTTACTTACTTCTTATTTATATATTTGTAAGATAACATATCGAGGGCTTATATTCAAAAATTGCTATCTGCATTAATAATTTAATTATAAGATCTAATTTATTAATAAGATCTGAAAGTATTTGTCAATTGATTTGCCACAATATCTAATCATGAATTATATCAAAATTAATATTATATTTGACAGTTATATCGGAGAACAGTTTGAAATCAAAAATTAGTATTGCTGTCAAATGTAGATAGCGCTTTTTGAATATAAGCCGTCGATATAATAAATTAAAAAAGAAAATAAATTATTAAACAGAAACATAACAAATTATCGCTTTAATTATACTATGTATTGAAAAATATTTCGCATTAAATATAACAATTCTGTGGTGAAAAGGAAAAAGTGCTTAAGTCGACTTAAGTAAAAATTGAGATAAGAACACTACGCTGATCTCCGTATTGTAAAGTACCCCCATGCAAAATTTGATTTATTTTTTATAATTTTTCAAGAAGTTATAGCCCAGCGTATTTTTACTTATCTCAATTAGGCGTACAATTTCAATGGGAATAATAACTTAAGTTCATTAACGATTTGCTGTGTGCTAAGGGAAAGAGCCTAAAATAACAAATCAAATCAAAAAAGTTGTTTTCATGCTCGTCAATAGGAAACGTCAAAACCTCTTATGTTGACATAAACAGTTTTTCCAAGCCATCCAATTCATTCTCAAGTTTATTGTTTATAGATAAGTTGTTTTTCCAAAAGACTTGCGCTGCTTTGTTAATTCATATTTAAGATAAGCAGTTTTTCCACGCAACCATTTGGGTAAGTACCGTTACTAGTTGCATTTAAGTTGTTTGCAAGATTTGAGAATCAATTAATAGATAAGCAATTATTCAGTGAGTGACAGGCAGTGGAAGCGTTCTCAATCCTTTAATATTTCTACTGGAGAAAAAAATACTTGAACTTATTTTTTCGGTTTTGTTTTCCAAAAATGTTCTCCTTTCAATTCTTATCAAAAAAGAAAATACTATTTTTCATTCTTCTCTAAAATTTTCTCTTAAACAAACACATTATTGGAAATTAACTTTTTTAAATAAAATAAAAATGTTCTTCTGGTATTACACCAAAACACATCTTAGAACTTCCTTTTTTATTATTTTAATAATAAAGTAATAGATTAGAACGAAGCGCAAGGAAGTGTAGGATTCCCACGGGAAATTTTGGACACATCGCATCAGTGCTAAGATTTCAATAGTGACGATTCAGTGCTTGACCCAGACTTTAGGTTGCCATTAAGTGAGTGTGACGTTGAACCTGACGAAATGTCAATTGAAAGTTATTCAATTTCACGCAATTGCTATACGAAAAAAGAAATTAAAAATAAGCGCAAAAAGGTGAAGGTTACGTAACCCGGAAATGTATTGTTGTACTAGGAAAGAAGTTGGTACCACTCTGCATGAAATGTAAAGACAACATTACACTTACCACGCAAAAAGAACTGTTTGATAATTGCTGGGCATTGGGTTCTTACATTCAACGCATCCTTTTCATTAAAGGACTTACAGAAATCCTGGACACAAGTTATTCAAGAGTAAATAAGCCTAAAATCTGTGACCGTAAATATCACTTGCGTTATTATATGAATTCAGACGCTAAAAGAATAAACGTTTGCAAAAAATGCTTCCAGCAATGTTTTGTTTTATTAAAAACGTAGTAAAGAAAAAACTAGAACGTCCGTACCTTCAATTCCCCACCATCGTGGATTATCTTCTCCGCCAAATAAATTATCGTCAACATAGTTCAATTTAATAAGGGAAAGTCACTATAGTAGGCGCGACACTTCCTGGTAATACCTACAATCGGATCTCACACTTTCATCCATGTATAGGCTTTATTGCGAACAAACTGAAGGAAATCCCGTCAGTCTTAAAACTTATTCGGATATATTCAAAAGTAAAATAAATTCTTTTATTTTTCAAAAGTAATAAAATAATAATTTAGTAATGAATATCAAGTTCAAAAAACCGAAAGTTGATACCTGCAGTAAATGCGATGAATTAAGGTGCCTATTATAAGCAACTTTCGATTTTCAATTGTGGTCGAATAAACTGATCGAACGAATTTTCATTTGGTATTATGGCGCACATTCGATAAAATAGCGCTATTGTGAATTTCACTCAATTGGATTATTCACAATAGTACATATTTATCAGCTGGCACTATAAATAAACATTGTTTGTTTACAAATTTATTAAAGAAAAAAAAAAATTATTTATTAACATGGAATTATGGTTCTATGATCGTCTGATGAAGAAGAATGCTTCGTCATGATAGATGTTTCGTCATGAGAGATGCTTCCATTTTGGAAATGGATTCCACTACGTAAGTATGCGAGGTTTTAACAAGGGTACCATTTGTTTGCAGATTTATAGCAAATTTTCGACTGCAAGAAAGCGTTTATGGAATTGCTGTCTGCTACAGATGAACTGCTGCGGCAATGCACACAAGGCAGATCAATCTCATGAAATTAAAATAATTTACAACTAATGGATGGATGGCAGTTTGTAATCCAGCATCGAAAGCAAAATTGTGTTCGATTGAAAATTCGTTGTACAACGAAATTTTCGTCCGTGTTGCCAGCTCATAATACGAATTTGACATGTTCGATAGCCAGCGAAGATCGAAGATCGAATGCTACTCATAATAAGGGCCTAAAATTTCGAATTGACATTTCTAAGAAAATTAATCTCATTGAAGCATTAATTTAACGGTACACGATGGTGAATCCAACAATCCATGTTGTTTCACTTGGCTGGTTGGCTTCTATTTTGTCGCAAAGCTAACCGGCACTCATCTACCAATTATTTATTTATCGTACAGATAAATTATTCTCCCAATTTTCATATTAATTTTGAGAGGCATTGCCAGTTGAAAATAATTCTCCCAACTTTCATACGTATTTTGGGAGGCATTGCCAACTGAAAATAATGTTTTTGTCGGTACATTGAGAAAACCAAAATTTTTAACCGGCAGTTTATCGGTCCAATAAATTTATGTCCTGGTTAAGTAACAGGCAGTTTGACGATACATTGATAAAACCGGCATTAGAGGAAGAATATAATCAAATAAAAACAGTCATTTGTTATAGCGATTCTTGTGTGGGACAAAACAAAAATTCGTACCTAAACACTTTGTTCATGACATTTCTCCAAAATAGCAATACAATCGAAACCATTGATCATAAATTTTTAATTGTAGGACCACGCATTGATTGAACGAAAAAAGAAAAAAACTAATGTCAAAATACACGACATGGTATAATTTCGTTAGAAGTGTTGGTGTAAGAAAGAAATTCACAGTAATTCTATTCTTACGACTTCAAGAATTTTTCATTTTATTCTTCGACCAAGTTTTTATGGAGAAAAAGGGACTCAAACTCTGAAAATTTTACTTGGAAAGATGCAAAGTGGTTACGATATGCTAAGTTGGATTTTGGATAAAGTTCAAAAACTCTTTAGATCAAGAGGAAAGTTTTAAAGTGCTGAATGTTAGCAAAAGAGGTATGAGTACTGGAAAATTTAATGAAATTCGTAATCTACCAACAGATATTAGGATTACCGTAAAAAAGAAAAATGATCGTATTGCTCTTCTTGCACTCTTTTAGGAAAAGGTACTTTTTAAAGAAAATTTACTTTTTACAAATTTATTTTTTTAGAAAATTTATTTTGTAAGGTACTACTATCTTAAGAAAATATACTTTTTTTAAGAAGAGGACTTTTAAAAGAACTGATTCTTTTTTAAGAAAACTTTTTTTTTTTAAGAAATTGTTCTTTTTTTGGAAAATATATCTTTTTAAGAAAAATATTTTGTTTAGAATTGGTATTTTTTAAAAAAAGGTTCTGTTTTCAGAAGAGGTACGTTTTTATGACTTTTTAAGTAATAATTTTATGAAGAGGAACTTTTTTGAGAAAGGATACTTTTTAAGAATTGTACTTTTTTAAGAAAATGTATTTTTTTAAGAAAACGTACTTTTTTAGAAAAGGTACTTTTTTTAAC
The DNA here is from genome assembly GCA_963682025.1 of Cordilura impudica. Classification (NCBI taxonomy): domain Eukaryota; kingdom Metazoa; phylum Arthropoda; class Insecta; order Diptera; family Scathophagidae; genus Cordilura; species Cordilura impudica. The sequence continues at coordinate 25,538,494 of OY821517.1, forward strand.
AAAAATGAGTTTTGTTTTTAATACAGTACTTTTTTAAGAAAAAGTGCTTTTTAAATAAAGGCACATTTTTTAGAAAATGTACTTTTTTGTCAGAAAATTTATTTTTTTAAGAAAAGGTATTTTATCAAGAAAAGAGATTTTTTTGGAAGAAAATTTACTTTTTCAAGAAAAGGTACTTTTTTAGAAAGGGCACTTTTTAGAAAAGGTACTTTTTTTAGAGTAGGTACTTTTTTTAGAATAGGTACTTTTTTCGAAAAGGTACTTTTTTAAGACAAGGTACTTCATAAGAAAATATACTTTTTTAAGAAAATTTATATTTTTTGAGAAAATGTACTGTTTGAAGAAAATGTACTTTTTTATGAAAACGTGCTTTTAAGAAAAGGTACTTTTTAAGAAAAATTTCTATTTTTAAATACAGCACTTTTTAAGAAACGGTGCTTTTTGAAGTAAAGGAACTTTTTTTAGAAAAGGTACTTTTTAAAGAAAAGCTATTTTTTGTTAGAAATTTTATTTTTACAAGAAAAGGTACTTCATCAAGAAAAGAGACTTTTTGACGAGAATTTACTTTTTCAAGAAAAGGTACTTTTTTAGAAAAGGTACTTTTTAGAAAAGAGACTTTTTTTAGAAAAGGTACTTTTTATCATAGGTACTTTTTTCGAAGAGGTACTTTTTTAAGACAGGGAACTTTTTTAAGAAAATTTACTTTTTTGAGAAAATGTACTGTTTGAAGAAAATTTACTTTTTTATGAAAACGTACTTTTTAGAAAAGGTATTTTTTAACAAAAATTTCTTTTTTTAAATACAGCCCTTTTTAAGAAACGTTGCTTTTTTAAGTAAAGGAACTTTTTTAGAATAGGTACTTTTTAAGGAAAAGGTATTTTATGTTAGAAATTTTATTTTTATAAGAAAAGGTACTTCATCAAGAAAAGAGATTTTTTGACGAGAATTTACTTTTTCAAGGAAAGGTACTTTTTTAGAAAAGGTACTTTTTAGAAAAGACACTTTTTTTAGAAAAGGTACTTTTTTTCATAGGCACTTTTTTCGAAGAGGAACTTTTTTAAGACAGGGAACTTTTTTAAGAAAATATATTTTTTTAAGAAAATTTACTTTTTTGAGAAAAGGTACTGTTTGAAGAAAATTTACTTTTTAAGAAAACGTACTTTTTTAGAAAAGGTACCATTTAACAAAAATTAGTTTTTTTAATAAGATACTATTTTAAGAAAAGGTAATTTTTGTTAGAATATTTAATTTTATAAGAAAAAGTAACTTTATCAAGAAAAGATACTTTTTGAAAAGAATTTACTTTTTCATGAAAAGGTACTTTTTAGAAAAGGTACTTTTTAGAAAAATTACATTTTTTAGAATAGGTACTTTTTTTTAGGTACTTTTTTCGAAAAGGTACTTTTTTAAGACAGGGAACTTTTTTAAGAAAATATACTTTTTTAAAAAAATTTACTTTTTTGAGAAAAGGTACTGTTTGAAGAAAATGCACTTTTTTAAGAAAATTTACTTTTTTGAGAAAATGTGCTTTTTTACGAAAAGGTAAATTTTTAAAAAAGTTACTTTTTTACGAAACTAAATATGAGTGCAGCGTTACAGAGTCAATCAAATTTTGTATCTTTAATTTGTGATATAGCTCTCATTTGAAAATTAGCTCGAGTCAGAACTGGAGCTAAACCAATATTACACCAGCTCCTTAGCCCTGATCGGAACAACAGATAATCTCACATTTTTTCATTATTACAAAATAATTTATTTCTCTTAAAGAATACCAGAATAACTTTCCATTAAAATCCAAAAATAAATATATATATACGAGTATATATCTCATCAGGGAAACTCAGCTGTTGGTAAGGTTGTCAAAAAGGTTTCCCAGGTTTCTCCAACACAGACCATAAACCTTTCGTATATTAGTTATTTCTCACTCAACATTTAAAAATTTTTTAAACTGTCACACTACTAAGTAGTGTTCTTTTTCAAATTGTTTGCTTTTGTAATCTTAAGTTTTTTGAAATTGTTTTTTTTTTTTTTTTTTTTTTTTAATTATAATCAAGGTTTTCATTATTTCTATATTGATCGATAATACATTTCAAGTTTAGTTAGATTTTTACGTGCTATTTGGGAACTTGTTGAACTTAAATAAATATTTATTATTGTAATACGAGTATTGAGTGACTCAAGATAAATCACTTTGGCAAGGTAGGAAATTTATAAAGTTCCAAGAAAGTAAAAAAAAAAATGAAAATCGAAAAAAAAACTAAGTTTATAAATAACACACATATGTACTTACAGTATGCGAAACTATTTAAATTAGAAGAGCTTTTGGAAAAATTCGTACATATATTAGAAATTTAGGGAAAGGATTTTATACAGAAGCATAAAAATATTAAGAATTAAACCATTCTGTCCAAACGCTGGACCAACAGACCACCTCTGAACACCGTAAAAACATAATAGTTATACAAGCCTGTGTATAATTTAGTATATGTGTTTGTTATAAGTGTTGAAGGCAAATCATATATTTTTTTCGGTGTCCAAATGTGTTCGGTGTTGGATACAAATACCTAATAATATTTTTTTTCTTTTGGTCTGACATGAAAAAATCAAAAAAAAAAAATTTTAGTTTTTTGGCTCTGGTGCTTTGTGTAGAACGGCTTCTATCTGCTTGACGGAAATTACGGAAATTCCAGTAATATTTTTTAATATTGATTCAGCCTTTCCAAGTTTCTATTTCTTGGAATGAATCCGACGCCAAATAGTTTTTTGACTTTTTAAGATTACAAATAAATATGCGGTTAATAAACACTTCAAATTGTAATGAATCATTGCAAACGTAAATCATAATTGCGCGTTGCATGTGTTTCATAAGAATTGTTGAAAGATACTATAATTTGAAGTGGTCTCACAGCTACGCAAGTATCATAAAAACAGTTATTCAACGCGTGGCCAGTCTTTAAAAAGTTTATTCAATAATAGCAGAGCCTTGAACAAATAAATACAAATTTCAATAATATTAATAAAAATTTTAATCAGCTTTTGAAAATATTATATTTTACAATTCTGCCTCTACTCTTTCCCTAAAATTAATTAAAAATCCAAATTTTCTAAGTTTTTAATAGAATTTCATTAATTCTTAGTAATTCCTTTGAATGATTTAATAAAATTTCTTTTTTCCTATTTGGTATAGAAAAAAAAATAAATATAGAAAAGTATTCACGGAATGAATTAAAATAAATCTTTATCATTCAATTCTCAAAAGATGTGAATTGAAACAAAATTAAACGATTCAAAAATTTAATGGAGCACAAAAAAAGGTTTTTCTACAATTTAAAGTTTTAGGAATTAAATATTTTAAAAAAGAATTTCCATATTAAACAATAAATATAAATTAAATTTAATTCAAATTTCAAATTGAATTGTTTTAAGTAATAAGTTATAAACAAATATTTTAATATCTTGAACAATTAACATATTAATGAATACTAGCAGATTCCAGCGCTCGAAATTCGAATGCTTTTTCTAGGCAATTTTATTTTTCAACTTAGCCAATTCGCAAACCAACAGTTTTTTGATTTATTATTATTGTGAATGGAGATAACAAACTCATTAACAAACACATTCACAAAAATTTAATAAAACACACATAGCATATGTATAATTTTATGTATGTGTTAGTAGCAATTTTAAATGCAATTTACTCAAAATAAAGGAAAAAATTTAAAAATCTGTAAATCTGCAAAATAGCTAAAAAGAAATACCTTTCAAATAATATACGTTTGGTCAAAATCGGGATAAAACGGTAGAACAAAACATCGGTCACAAGAAATCGCCTAGCCTATTAATATTATAGATAATCGGTAAAAAAAAAAATTCCATAAAAATACATTTTTAAAAATGGAATGATTAGAAGCAATAATAAAAAGAATATTAAATAAAATTCAGGTTCTAAAAATTAATTAAACTATTTACACCTTTTCCAATTGTATTTCAGAAAAATCAATTGATTTTCAGAAAATCAATCAATTGCATTACAGAAAATATCAATTGATTTAAAGAAATAGTCAATTGTATTACAAAAAACAATTGATTCTCTGACATTATCAAATGCATTTCAAAAATTATCAAATATATTTCAGAAATTATCAAACGAATTTCAGAAAATATCAAATGTGTTTTAGAAAAATAGCGAGAACTCTTTCACAATAAACGTGTTTTTCCAAAATTCATATCATAAAAATCGACTGCCACAATGCAGCCAAAACTTCATACCCGTGTACTGTCCTGGTTTTTATTTTGTAGCTGTTTAAAAAATGTAGTCCTCTTTTTCTTCCCGTGAAGAGTCCAGTCCGCCTTTGTTAGTTTAATTTCCAGTACATAAAAAGTAAGTCGAAATATTTGGTAAACATTTTCTGTGACTGCAAATCAGCAATAGAAACAATAATAACTTTTCGGTATTGTAGGGTAAACTGCTTATTCATTCTGAAATTCAATTCATATTTTCTGAAATTCAATTGATATTTTCTGGAATACATTTAATAATTTCTGAAAATCAATTGATGGTTTCTGAAATATAATTATACTTTCTAATAATCGATTGATTCTCTCTGAAAATCAATTCATATTTTCTGAAATACAAATGAAAAAACCGTGTTAAAAATTGATTACTACATTTTACCGAGAAATTACGAGAGAATATGTTTTAAAAATGATTTATATAAGAATTATGGGGGGGGGGGGGGGGGGGTTTAAAAGCAAAAAAAGGCATATTTTCATAATTTGTTTTTTTTTTTTTAATACAAATAATGTTGGGGTATTGATTTCATATACGCGTTATTTGTTTCAAATACATTTGAAGTAACTTCGGAAATAATTTCAATTACAAATTTTAAGAACTAAGTCCGTGGCAGCGAATCTCCGGAGGCGCCTCGCAAAAAGGTTGTTTTGCGATGAACATCATAGCTCGAGATAAATAATGATAAAAAGATCGAAATGCGTTTGTAAGGTGACATGTTTTCTGAGGTAATCACGAAGAGTTTTTTTAATTTTTTTTTTTATTTTTGGTAGCATTTTGAAGTGGAAAACATGATTTTTGCTATAAAATTTCGGTGAATTTGTTGTCAAAAAGTGGTGAGTAAAATAGAAAATAAAAAAAACTCTTCGTGGTTACCTGGTGATTTATGTGCAGAAATAGTGTGTAAAATTTAAAAAGAATCAGTGAAATAGATTAGTAAATACCAGTGGAGTTCGGGAGCCAAAAAATTGCGACTCTATTTCAACTATATCACAGCGAACAGGGTCTTCGAAAATGGACTTTCTCAGTATTTTGCTAGAATTAAAAATTTCTTTGTAAATTTTAATTTTTAAATGACTGTAACTTTTTTGTTTAAAAAGATTTTAAAGTAAAATAAATTTTGTATAATTTTGTAACTTCCAAGCTATTAAAGTGAGAAATATAAAGTCACTGAGTCGTTCAAAAATTAAAAAAAATTTGTTGAAAAAGGTAAAAATTTCCCGAAAATCACCTACTTAATAAAGCATAACACGTGCCCATCAAAAGCCATCAAATACAATCTTGCACTATTCTGTAGTCCGAACCTTCCCCTACACTTACATACCTCATTATATACCCGCCAGTTTCCGCCCGCACCAGAACAAATTTTCTGACCAAAGGTCAGATATTTTGTGCAAAATTTATGAATACAAAAGTTTTCCACTATGTGGTTAGGGTATAATGAGTTTGCCCTGATGTTTGTAACTACCAAAAATATTGGACCTATACCCATCTTTTATTATAGGAATCTACTCAAAATCACTTTCTGAATCGATTTTACGATGTCCATCCGTCCGTCTGTGTGTTATGAATACAAAAGTTGGCCGTAATGGTGTATTTTTTTTGCGTGAGTTTATTTGTTTTTTATACTGACAGAAAAAGGAAACGGTAGAGTTGACACAAAAAATGGCAGCATTTCTTTAATTTCTAAATGGAGATGTGATGGATCCTCTGGTCAGAAACACTACAAGCAATTTAATGCCGAAAATTCATCAGATGCTAATTTATTTATGGTATCTTTCGTTCCATTACGCTTAACAAAAATTTATAGCGGCTTAGAGCCGTCAACTAGTAGAGCAATAGAAATTGATGAATGGAAAAATGAAATTCTTTCTTCAACAAAGTATTCCAGACCAATAAAATTTGCATTTAATAAGGAAACCAAAGATGTCATAACTAAAGAAGTTAAAAAAATTAAAGATCAAATTTAAGAACTTGAACCAGTAATATTTAAATTTGATGACCAAGACATTGAAGTAAATTTTAAAATGTGTCTCACAAAGATGGAAAAGTTGCACAAGCTTTAACCGAAACAAAGTCATCGTCAAGCTGCATTATATGCCAAAAGATATCAAGTCAATTAAGCCAACCCCCACCACAAGGCGATAGTTTTAAGGAAGCCTACGATTTAGAATACGTTTTATGGAGCATATTCTTAAATTGGGTAATGATTTGGAATTTGGTCCGTTAGGCGAAATAGTGAGAAAAAATTATGAAAAAAGAAAGCAAAAAAAAACAAATTCAAGAAAAATATCTACAAAACAAGGAGAAGGAGACTCCAATGATGGAAATACTGCAAGGAAATTTTTTTCGATCCAGAAACTGCAGCATCTATCATGAATTAATAAGACGATTCAAAATCATATTACAAGTTCCAGCATGCAGCAGAAAGATAAATGCAAAAAAATTTGGAGAGTACGCCAATAAAACAGCTATACTTTATAACGAAAAATACTCTTGGTGATGTATGCCATCCACATTGCATAAAATTTTGCACCATTGGGAACAAATAATTTAAAACAGTATGCTACCAATAGGAGTTCTATATGAAGAAGCGCAAGAAAAAAGGAGCAAAGACTACAGATTCTTTCGCGAGCACAACACAAGAAAATTGTCCAGATATTGCACTAATGCAGACCTTATCACTATTTTGTTGTGCACTCCAGATCCATATCCGATGAAAATCAAGGCTATTTAGAAGAAATATTTACCAAAATTGTTTACAGTTGTTTTTCTTTTTTTATATAGTTAACAATTTTTCTTGATTTAAAAATTTATGTGTTTTAAAAACTTACAAAAAAAAAAATGATATAGAAATATTTAAAACGACAATAAAAAAATGTTTAACTAAAGTAAAAACATACAACTTTTTTAATGAAACTTCCCTATCTTGAACCAATATCAGGTAACTTTTACATTCACTGCTTAATAAAAAGTTTACGGGGAACAAGGTCTGGCATTTTCTTACAAAATTTAACTTAATTTAGCAAAATTTTTAAGAAGTATTAGTTGTAAAATAAACTGAAAAAATAATATTAATAGGCGAGGCGATTTATTGTGACCGATTTTTTGTTCTACCGTTTTATCCCGATTTTGACCAAACGTATATTATTTGAAAGGTATTTCCTTTTAGCTGTTTTGCAGATTTACAGATTTTGAAATTTTTCTCTTTATTTTGAGTAAATTGCATTTAAATTTGCTACAAACACATACATAAAATTATACATATGCTATGTGTGTTTTATTAAATTTGTTAAGCCCTAAACACATAACGGCGAGTTGCGAGTGCGAGTAAAAACTAAGCTTTTTGTTTTTGCATGCGAGAATTTGTGCTTTTGTGCTTTTACAAAATCATCAAAATGCTTTTTTTGCATGCGAGAATTTGTGCTTTTGTGCTTTTACAAAATCATCAAAATGCTTTCGAGCACCTGATTGTCCTACTGTCAAACATAATTCAATTGTCAATTGTATATTGTATCTTCATATAATAAACAATAAATATAACACAATGAATAATATCAAAATTATTAACTTGTCAAATAAAGAAATTACAATAGAAGGCATCGCGTTTAGTGCCTATCAGTTAATTCTTCTATCATCTGATTTAGAAAATAGAATCAATTCTATTTCCCTTGCGAGTGTTTTTACAACCTAAGTTGGCAACGCCACACAAAAAGCTTTACTATCGATCTCGCTTCCACATATAGAAAAAATCGTGCTGCCTCATTCTCGTTTTTTCTGGCACTCGCAGTTATGTGTTTAGGGCCTTAATGTGTTTGTTAATGAGTTTATTATCTATTCACAATAATAATAAACATAAAAGTGTTGGTTTGTGAATTGGCTAAGTTGAAAAATAAAGCTGCCTAGAAATTGCACTCGAATTTCGAGCGCTGGAATCTGCTAGTATAAAAAAAACATTTTTTAACCTTTTAACACTTTACTTTTGTACTACAATTCATGGTAAAAATGAAAATGTATTTAAAACCCTACGTAACTTTTTTTAATATCAATGGATATTAACATTTTACAGCAAAAATTATAGGCTAAAGTCCCACCTACCAAACAAAAAAAAACCGCATATCAAAATTCCAATCCAATCAAAAGTTATGGATTTTTGAACGTCTTCTCGTGAAATGGTCCACTGTGAGCTGTATCTTCTTTAGTTTTGCTCCGATTTTCTTGAAATTTTACCAAGGAACCACTGCAACTGTGTTGTTTTGAGTTTAGGTTGCGTGGATTTTAATTTATGTATGTTATCGAATTTCAATTCTAAACGAATGAATTCTTTTAATTCTCTAATATCATACGCTGTTAATGTTTTGTTTTACATAAATATTTATACCCTATACCACTCCACTATGTGGTGAGTGCACAATGAGTTTGTTGCTAATGTTTGTAACTACCAAAAATATCTGACCCAGACCTACCTTTTTTAAACCGTTCGACTCAGAATCACTTTCTGAATTATTTTAGCGCTGTCCGTTCGTTCGTTCTTCTGTCTGTTTCTCTATCTGTCCGTCCGTCCGTCCATCCATTTGTCCGTCTGTCTGTCTGCCCATCCATCCATCGTCTGTCTATCTGTCCGTCTGTCTGTGTGTTCGTGTAAACTTTGTACTCAAACTACGCAAATATGAATATATTTTGATGAAATTTAGTATGTGAACTTTTATTGGCCATAGGACGGACGCTACTGAAAATCTGTGCATTTTAGGGCCTATCCCCTAAACAAATAACCCCTACCAGACCAACTAAAATTATGGTAACATCCATTATCATATACATTTCGATAAAATTTAGTGTATTCCAAGAATAAACTCTATAGGACCATTATTTTCATAATTGTCTGCATGTGAAGCTGATTCCAATCTTCACTCAAATCTATAAAAAAAAAATTGGCATAAATTTTTTTTTAATTTGGTTTATATATGTTTTTGTGAAATGTGACTGGCTTTACTATATATGAGCACTATCGGTTCATTTTTGAGCTAGTCCCAATTAAACATGTCAGATATTCACTTTTGCATCTCTGCATGCCACAATTAATAAAATAATAAAAAAAAATACCACTAAAATTTAGTTTACGCTTATTTTCTATATCCACTAATGGCCTCAGCAAGTTAAATCAAAAATCCTCTTTCGAAACGCTTGGCATAGAGTAACATATTGTCGGTCTAGATTCACTATAATTTTCTTACTTATTTAAATTAAATTTTTCACAATGTCAAATACTTTAAAAGTTATTTTATATAATATTTATAAATCTAAACAAAACTCTTATCTGGCTGTATAGTTTTTTAATATTAAAGAGTGCGTCCTTAGTGAGCTAATAAATATTTATAAAAAATCAAAATGTTTGTTAACTCAATATCAAGTTAACAATCTTTCAAACAACAATCACATGAACATGGAAACGTGATACGTTAATGCTTGAAAATAAATAAAAAATATATATATAAATATCTAAACAAACACTTGAATGGGATTTAGAAATATCAATTTCTAATACTCCGTTTATGATAGTTTATAAAACATTAAAATTATTGGTTTAATGTCAATTGTAATTGCGATCCGTCGACGCATCAGTGGAATTTTTTGCTGTATTATTACTGGCTGGCGTGGTTGCACTTATTTGTGGTAATACTGGTGATGTCCAGGCTGGAGCTGTACCTGCTCCTAAGGACCCAAAACAAACTGGAAAAACAAATTTGAAAACTGAATTAATTTGTGGTTCTTCACGATTTATTTACAATGAACATTTACCACCGATAGCGGCAATATATTGCATTGTCTTTTATGTCTTAACCACTCCATATTGTAGTGGATCGAGCACCATCTTTTTGGCTCATATTCTTTAAGGAAACAGAAAATTAATCAATACTTTTAAAAGGGTTATAAATCAATGTAGGCATCAATTTAAAATAATTTATGTGAAAATATATAGAATAAATAAAACAAAGATTCAAAAAAATAGAAATATAAATGACATTAGGATTTATTGAATCTTTAAGGTCGAGTTTGTGGGATGCCAGTTAATCTTATATTAGTTAAATATGCATTTTGAGGCCCTTCTTATGAGTTGCATTCGATCTTCGATCTTCGCTGGCTATCGAACATCGACTATCGAATGTCAAATTCGTATTATGAGTTGGCAGCACGGCCGAAAATATCGTTGTCGAACGAATTTTCAATCGAACACAATTTTGCTTTCGATGCTGGATGGCAGTTTGTAAAACTTATTGAAAATAAAAGTTGTAAATTATTTTAATTTCATGAGATTGATCTGCCTTGTGTGCATTGCCGCAGCAGTTCATCTGTAGTAGACAGCAATTCCATTAACGCTTCCTTGCAGTCGAAAATTTGCTATAAATCTGTAAACAAATTGTACCCTTGTTAAAACATCGCATACTTACGTAGTGGAATCCATTTCCAAAATGTTGAAAGCATCTCTCATGACGAAGCATCTCTCATGACGAAGCATTCATATTCATCAGACGATCATAAAACCATAATTCCATGTTAAAAAATAATAAATTTTTTTTTTTTTCTTTAATAAATTTGTAAACAATGTTTATTTTTAATGCCAGCTGATAAATATGTACTATTGTGAATAATCCAATTGAGTGAAATTTACAATAGCGCTATTTTGCCGAATGTACGCCATAATACCAAATGAAAATTCGTTCGAACAGTTAATTCGACCACAAACGAAAATTGAAAGTTGCTCATAATAGGCACCTGAAACATTAACAACTTTTAAACTATTTGACTTAGGACGAAATTTTAGACTGACAGTTAAACTTGACATGAAAAACGTTTCTAAGTTTTTAATATTCTCGTAAAGTGGTAAAGTAGTTTAATTAAACTAAGTTTTATTCGTTTTATGACCAGCAATTTTTTGAAGTCTTTGTATTTGTATTTTATTAATCGAGCTTACTGGTCGTTTTTTCCAAATCAAATAAAATTCTATTTTACGAGTATCTTCATTGTTCTACTCTGTGATTTTGTAAACAGCTGTGATATAGATTTTAAGTAGTGCATGTTTCTTGTTTTTTGATTAAAAAATTTTTTAATGTTTTAGTAAATTTGCTTACTTCCTTAAACCTCTTGAAGATGTCGACAACAAATCGACGAAACGTCGGGTAGAACAATGAAGATAAAATAGAATTTTATTTGATATGGAAAAAACGACCAGTAAGCTCGATTAATAAAATACATAAACTAATCTTAGTTTAATTCAAATAGTTTGTAAATTACACGAGCCAACAAGGTTTAGGACTGGTCGGGTAATTTGGTGGACTGAATTTGAATCTGTAATTGGCTTTTCTCTATAACGTCAGGTTTCGAGATACAAAAAAAATGTTTTCATTCGTTTTTTACATAAAAAATCATTAGTTTATTTGAAAATCAATGAATTTTCAAAAGTGAATAGCATTATTTGAACGTCGTTTGTATTTTGTTGATTCGGTTTCACGTATTAGAGTCCAGCAATAGTCTCCCAGCATGCTTTTGTCCCAAAATGCTTGATAATTCTTTCCATTTTCATTACATCTTGGTGAGCGCGCTTGTTCGTCGCTCACCGCACCTAGGTTTTGTGGAAAAAAATTTAAATGCGAATGAAGAAAATGCATTTTGAGTGACATTCGTGTACCTAATTTGTGATAGTTTTTCAATAAATCAGCAACAATTTGTTTGTAGTTTTAACTCTTATTGTTTCCAAAAAAACTGTCCACGATGCTCTTGAAAGATTTCCAGGCTGCATGTTCTTTCTCCATTACACATTATGAAAAATTGTCATCATTCAATAGCTTCCTGATCTGAGGGCCAACAAATATGCCTTTTTTGATTTTAGTAAATGAAATTTTAAGAAAAAACGCCAACAAATATTTAAATGCTGCACCATCTATGTCCAAAGCCTTGACAAGTTCTTAAAAAGGTCCAATTTTATATGCAGTGGCGGAAGAAGAACGTCATTTGGATCAATTAATGGTTTATTTGAAATGTTTTTTTTTTCCTGGTGAATACTCAGTGCTTTTTGACCACTCTTTTTTGACGTAATGATGACATGTAATGCGACTATCCCATAGACAAAGGAAACAGCAATATTTTGTGAAACCTTCTTGCATGCCAGTCAACAAACCAATGACCTGAAACAGATTAATTTACAGTTATTTACGATGGTCTATACAATATATACAAAGAAATTTAAGTCACAAACCTTAAAATCACCACAAATCTTCCATTTATGATTGTATTTGAGCAATGTCAAAATGTCAGCCATTGATTCGAAATTTTCCTTTGTATTAATGGCATGAGCAATTGGTATGGATGATTTTTCATTCCCATTATGCAAAAGAAGAGCCTTTAAACTGTACTTAGAGCCATCAATAAATAATCTCTATTCAGTTTTGTCATATGGCTGGTTCATTTTTTGAAATAAACCATCAACATCAGTAGTGGTTCTTTTCAAATGTGCAGATAATTCTAAGCTTCAATCTCTATAGATTGTTATTTTTGTCCCAAATGCAAGATGTTTCCACTGCTGCATGCGTGAAGCTAGTAATTCTGCGTCTTGCTTCGTTAAATGTAAATGCCGAATTAGATCATTCAGCTCAGCTTGAGTCACTAAATGGTGTTCATCATCAGTCTCATACAAACTACCACTGCTGGTGAAAGATGTTTCGGACTCACTGCTCGTAGCACTGGGAATGACTGGTAATGGATCATTTGGTGGACGTTGAACTGGTTTGGAAACCGATGGGACATTCGCGTAAGTAATATTTTTTCGATTTTTCATATTGAATCCAGCAACTTTTCTTTAACAGAAATAACAATCGGTTTGATGGTTACTTGACTCTCTCCAAAGTACTGGAATTAAAAAATCGAAATAGATCTTCTTGCCATTTGACCACTTGTATAAAATAGTTATGCAATTATTGCAAAACATTGTCGGTGTCCACGGTTTGTCCAAGTTTCTGACAGCAAAACCAAAATAATATAAACTAGCAGATTCCATCCCTCGAAATTCGAGTGCACATTCTAGGAAATTGTATTTTTTCATTAAATAAAGACCCTAAAAGTATGATAATCAATTATAGCCAATTCACAAATCAACAAAAAAAAACAAACTCATTTTTATTACAAACACATTAACAAATTTAATGAACCCACACATAGCATTGTATAATTTTATGTATGTGTTAGTAGCAACTTTAAATGCAATTTACTGAAAATAAAGGAAAAACTTTTAAAATCTGTAAATCTACAAATCGGCTAAAAAAAATAACTTCAAATAATATATGTTTCTTCAAAACCGGGATAAAACGGTAGAACAAAACATCGATCACAAGAAATCGATATGCATATTTTAATGATTCTGATATTGCATATCCTTTTTTTTCCAACCAAATATTCACCACACACAAAACAAAAATAGTTTGAATCAGTAACATACGATCTCCCTGGCATGCTTAAACGCTACTATTGTGAAGATTTAGAATGAATGTGGGCTTCTGTCAAATTAATAATTGTTAAATTGTAGTGCAGTATTGACTGTTTTACAGTATTGCCAGCATGCGATAAAAAATTAACAAGAAGTGATAGCCCAATTTTTATGCCAGATTCGAATTCAGCGCACCCAGATCAGTTAAAAAACATGCTTCGTTTTTGCAGTCAATTTTTTTTTTATATGTAGACCAGTGCAATAGTTTTTGTCATAGAAAAGATTAATTTCCATTAGAGTACGCTTTTCATACCTGGGTCATGCGTAAATGAGAAAAGAAAATTTTAAATTGGTTGAGCTATTAAAAGCTACAGAAAAGACGCAATATTTTATTTTTCATTATTAGCAGTATTTATAATTTAAATGCTTTAATTTAAATTTATTTTCCAACCTTTTTTTACATTAATAATAAAAATTAAAAATTGAGTTAATTCGGCCTATTTCGGTGGCGGCCCCAGCACTAATAAGAGTCAGCGGTGGTGTCAAGCCGGCTTTAAGCGGCGCGACATGGAACATGTGGAGTATAACCACACATGTACACTAGGGTGTCCCAAAAAAAATTTTGTTTTTCGATTTTCATGGGTCCCCCAGCTTTTTTTTGAGAGCTTATAGGGTAAAGTATTTTCGTGATTTTTTTCAGATTTTTCGGTAATTTTTTGCTCATTTGGGTACCCTTAATGAAACTTTTTCGTAAATTTTGCATAAATTATGAAAGTAATGCTTTGTACCTTTTAAAATTTCTATCAAAGTTAAAAAAAAAACTAATGACACAGTTCAAAAGGTGGATAAAAACTGAGTCATTAAAAAAAAAATTATTGAATATGCTCTTACCGTTTCAAAGTAATTTCCCTTTTACGCTTTGTACCCATTTTGTGAAATTAAAAATATTCTAAGGTGTTTGCCAGTTATGCATCGGATTTGTTTTAATGTTAGTTTTTATTTTTTTCTCTTCAAATATTAAATACGGGTGGTTTTTTGTTCTGTTGCAATGAGAGTCATTATGAGAGTCATGCCCAAAATAAATTAAAAAAATATTGTGTAACTAAAGTTTAATTCGTTTTAAATAAAACAAAAAAATTTTCTAAATATTCAATAAAAATCTGAATTTGATCCATTGACAGAAATCTTGTTTTATTGAAAACGAATTAAGCTTTAGTTTCACAATTGAATTTGCTGGATCAGTGGTTTGATAGGTACTTATCGTATCACATTACAATATTAAAAAAATATTTTTCTTGCTTTGCAATTATTTATTAGAGCTTTTACGATGTAGTTCTATGCCCTGAAATAAATTGTGAAAGTCTGTTTCAGAAGATGTTACAATAATATAAGAATGCAATTGCTGAACTTTCTTTGCTTCACTAAAAGAGCAGGAATTCACTACAAGTGCGGCTTTGCGGCAACTAATTCCGGTTCTGTCCAGACTTGCACAAAGCTGTTGCTTATTTGAGGAAGTAACAAATTTTCTTGGACTAGTTTTGTTGCTGGCTCATATTCTGAATCATTATCATTTATCATCGCTATCAATGCTGCAGCTACCTATGTTTGCAACAGATTCCAATTTTATCTTCCGGAGCTGGTTTGAACTTGGAGATTTTGCGAAAGGTTGAACTATTTTGCTGAATACGCACCTTAAGTAACTTACCAGTTAAGTAACTTACCGGTTCAATAATGGTTCAGATTTATAAGACTAGCCGAAACTCGGCGTGTACTACTACGCTATTTTCACTATTTTAAAAATTACACTATAACTTTTCACTATCACTTGTTAAAACCCAAATTTATATATTCATTTTTGATGTGTAAACATCTATACGCGCAGGGGGGTAAATTTCAAAAACAGCGTAACATGTAAGAGTAACATGTGAGCGTAAGATGTGAGTGGTAAGACATAATGTGATTGTATTGGTGAAAAAATTATGATATTATGATAACCTGTTTGAATATTAAAAATGAAAAATAAAAAATGAAAAAAAAAAATGAAAAATAAAAAATTAAAAATTAAAAATTAAAAATTAAAAATGAAAAATAAAAAATGAAAAACAAAAAATTGAAAATTAAAAATAAAAAATTAAAAATAAAAAATTAAAAATAAAAAATGAAACATGAAAAATGAAAAAATAAAAAATCAAAAATTAAAAACGAAATATTAAAAATGAAAAATGAAAAATCAAAAATGAAAAATAAAAAATGAAAAATAAAAAATAAAAAATTAAAAATAAATTAAAAATGAAAAATGAAAAACGAAAAATGAAAAATTAAAAATGATAAATGAAAAATAAAAAATGAAAAATGAAAAATAAAAAACGAAAAATGAAAAATAAATTAAAAATAAATATGAAAAACTAAAAATAAAAAATGAAAAATAAAAAACGAAAAACGAAAAATGAAAGAGGAAGAATTAAAAATAAAAAATAAAAAACGAAATATTAAAAATTAACCGGTTAAAATAATAAATAATAATAAATATTTTTATATTAACAGAGCCCCTGCAGTTGATTGCTATAAGCGATACGCTTTCTGTTTGGTTTTAAGAAAGTGCTATAAAAAAATCTTTAATTACTAGAAGTTTACACATCTCCCCTACGATCGGACTGGCATGATTTTTTTTTTTAAATTTGCCTGATGCAGCAATAAAATTATTGAAAAATTTACAATGATTTTTTTTTAATTATATAAAAAAAACTATCTGTGTCATTAAGAACGCCTTCTTCACTCTTAGGGGTGGGGGGAATCCCAATAACATTTTAAGAAGGAAATCAGTTGAATAAAATATACCTGATCCATTCCACTTTTTAGTTCTATGATGGCTTGTATATACCTAAAGTACTTCACTTGTTAAATTCTGTAATGATGTAAATTAAACCGCATGTGGTTACTACAACAATAAAACCTCTTTTTTATGTTTAGTGTACCTGTTAAACATGAATTGTTACTTATCACTTTTACTATCATAAAATGTATTGTTCACTTGTTTACATTTTTTTATTTCTTCTAGGAGGAACGCCTCGCAAAAAGTAGTTTCCGACAAAGAAACATTGTTCTATTTTATATATATAGATTTATAAATATTCGCGCAATTTGTTATAAATCTTAGAAAAACTTTTTGTACATAGAAACCGTTTTTGCTTTTTGTTTTCTCTGATCGAAAGAGCTAGTTTACTCAAAGCATGTTTGCACAATATTTTTCCGATGCATAACTGGCAAACACCTTAGAATATTTTCAAATCGTAAAAAGGAAATTACGTTGGAACGGTAAGAGCAATTTCAATAATTTTTTTTTTATCCATGTTTTAAACTGCGTCATTAGTTTTTTAGTTTTGATAGAAATTTTAAAAGTTACAGAGCATTATTTGCAAAATTTATGTGAAATTTATGAAAAAATTTCATTAAGGGTACCCAAATGAGCAAAAAAATTACCGAAACTTATGATTTCTACACAGAAAAGTAAAGTTTGAACATTTCTCTTTTAAAATATTGATGTCGTAACAAAGTAATAAGTAAAACTCAAAAAATGTCCGGAAACCCGATTTTTCGGTAAAATTTGACTTTAGCGACCTCTAAACCTCTTCCGAAAAATATGAAAAAAATCACAAAAATATTTCAATCTATAAACTTTTAAAAAAGTTGGGGGACAATTTTTTTTTTCTTTTGGGACACACTAATGTACACTCATGAAGCAGATGCTACAAACACGACGACCACAACAAATCACAATAATTTCAGTTATCAAAAAAATGGTTAATAACAATAGCAGGAACAACATAGAGACATCATATTATTTTTCAAGAGTTTTTTTTTACATTTTCATTGCAATCTCGGGACGATTTTGATAATTTTAAACAGCAATCTGCTCAGGATGTCAATAAATCATTTTCACTAATAACAAGTAACCCAGCTGATCTATTGCGGGACAGACAGATATCGCTACAGCAACTCCGCTTGTAATAAGGATCAAGAACATGTACATTTTATGGGGTCCAGATATTTATCTAACTATTTCAAATGGAATAGAAATTTAAAAATATTCCGGAAAATTTTTAATATTAAAAAATAAAAAATTCAAATCCACACAAATAAACATTTTTTTTATTATTATCAAAATGGAAATTTCAAAGCCGGTGACTTTGTAAACTAAAATTAAAAGAGTTTTCTCTAAATGAAAGATTATAGAAACAAAAACTAAAAATCGCTGAAAAGAAGAAAAAAATAAATTACATTTTATTTTTAACAGATTATTTTTCAAATTCAAACTAATTTGTATATTTAACTAGCTGAACCCGGTGTGCTTCGCTACCCCTCATCGTTATAAAATAAAATAAAATAAAATAAAAAAAAATATTTATACATTAATAAAATATAATTTAGTTAATTTAGAATTAATTATTGCACTAACTTTATATAGTCAAGGGCTTAATAGAAGTTATTATGGATTTTAAATTTTCTAAAAAGGGCGTGGTCCCGCCCAGTTTTTTGTGGTACTATTTCTATTAATTTCAATACGATATATACCAAATATCATCGCCGTAGGTTAAAAAATGGTCGAGATATGACGATTTTAAATTTTGGGTTATATGGGCGGGACCACGCCCCTTTGCCCACTAACAACTTTATATAGTTAAGGACTTATTATTTCGCAAAAATATCCTTCTGTGAAAATTTCAGATTTTAAGATTTTTTATTTTTCTAAGAAGGGGCGTGGTACGGCCCACTTTTCCTCTGGCATGTATTTCTGTTCATTTCAATACCATATGTACCAAAATGACCACCGTAGATCAAAAAATTCTCGAGATATGACGATGTCAAATTTTGGGTTATATTGGCGTGGCACCGCCCCTTTGTCCAATCAAAAATTGTATGGCTAACCTTACCTGTAGATAAAAAGTGTATAAAACTTTAGGTAAATACATATTACAAAAAAGTATTTTGTATAGTAAACATTGTTAGTGGTATAAGTAAGTATCTGAATTAAAAAAAGGGGGCGGTGAAGTGGGCTTGGTTCATAGTTATATGGCGACGTTAACAGTATTACCAAATAAAAAAATCCGTTGGAAGGAACAAATTTGTACAGAGAACAAAAATTTTAAAACTTTCAAACAAAATTTGGCGTGAAAAGGGGCGTGAAAGTGGGCGTGGCGTAAGAAATGTTTATTTCTACCTCGTCTGGAGTATAATGTGTATACAATTTTAAGTAAATCTGTTAAAAACTATATAAGACCAATTACATAATTTTAAAAAAGTGGGCGTAAAGTGGGCGTGGTCGAAAAAAATTGTTGTACCCTATTAATCATGCCAGAGTCCCAGTTAAATGCTGTGAAAATTTCAGGAAGATCGGTCCAGAGGTTTGGTCTCCTATTAGGTACAAACAAACAAATAAACAAACACACATTCCATTTTATATATATAGATATTTAATTGCTTATAACTCTTCCGGTATTTTCTTTCTCATTTTTAAATCAAAAAAAAAAAAAAATCTGAATTAATTTTTTTTTTTTTTTTTCTTTTCAGCGATTTTTCAATTGGAGAAATCTCTTTCAAAATTTTTCTGAGTATACCATGCAATCTGCTTTGTGATAAATCAAATTATGTAATAAGTGTTACCGTTTGTTCCACTGATTTTATATAAGTTGATTATTTTTTAGAAATAAAACTTTTTTTTTAATCGTATTTAAAAATTATTTGATTTATTCGATAAATCGACAAAAATTTTTGGTCGAATTTTTCTTCTATTTGATCGATTAATCCAATAATTTTTAATAGAATATTACAACCCAGCTACGACGTTTTACAGTTGGCTAAACAAAACAATTCATATTTTATATAAAAGGTGATTTTAATTCCTTTCAGACAACATCTCAATTGAATTTTAAAAATTATAAAAATTGTGTTTTCCCACTTTCGGGAACAATAAATTTTTTAATTAGTCTTTAACATTAAAAATTTCTGAAAAAAGCTAAATAAAGATATTTTAAGTTACACACTCTCAAACACTTTTCGACTCTTATTGGTATACTGAATTTATAACACTGTGGAACATTTTCGGGCTCATTGCCTGGGGGTGAGAAATTCCAAGTCAGGGTGAAAGTACTACACCTGTATAGTAACAATTCCAGGGGTTTGGCGTTCAAATATAAAATAAAAAATACAATAAAAAAATTCTGATGTATGTTTGATTTAATATTAAAAATATCACTAATACGTAATAATCTCTTCTACTCTACTAATAAATAATAATCATACGCCATGATTTTAATAAGTTATTCAAAAAATTGATTTAAAAAGGGGAAAAAATTACAATTTTTTAAGATTTCATCGATAAAATTAGTCCAACTTGATTTGCTGAAGCTATTTGCTTAAAAATGAAATGAAAAATCATTAATGGTCCTTGAGTTATAGCTGAAAAACTAAGGAAACAAACATCAAGATAAGGAAAAAATTTAAAAGCTCATAAAGGCCTGAGAACGCTAAATCCTCTTGAGGTTTTACTACACTGGCCTAGTATTTTCAGCCTGATTTGGAATTTAACAGCCCCCAGTATAACTGTTGTACAGTTAATATAAAAAGAAAAACAAAGAAATAGAACATTTACAAAAAAAACATTTTATTTTACAATTCAAAATACATTTATTTTAGCTAATAATTTTTAAATATTTCTAAATTAAATGAGAACTTAAGTTGTGTAGTATTAAAATATTTGAACATAACAGTTTTTGTAATAAGATATCAATACTATATAATTATAAAACAATAGTAAATAACTTAATATTACGAGTAAACAAACATAAGATAATCTCAATTTATTTAAAAAAAAATAATAATGATATGACCACTTATTAAACTAACGATTTAATCAAGCTAAAGGAAATTACTCCGAATGAAAATTTTTGGCTTCGAGCTGTTGATATAATGAGTACAAATTATAAATTAAAAAATTACTATACTACAGACTACAATAAATTTAAAAACAATTTTTTACAAATAAATTCGAAATAAAATAGCTCTTCCTTATTAGCCTGTTTATTTGTTACCACCCAACCACATTTGTATTTGAGCTGAACTTTTACCTTTTGTCTCCAAAACACACAATGCCACATAGACACTGGCCGCAAACATACAAAAAGCAAAAAACCAAAATGTCATATCTGAACCCCAAGCTTCGATCATTGTACCAAAAGTTTTTGTAACACAAAATACTGAAAACCAATTCGACATGACCGTCAAGGCAACAGCGTTGGCCTTAACATCGGGTAAGAAAAGTTCACCCATCATCAGCCACGGTATGGGACCGTAGCCCACAGAAAATGTAACCATAAACATAACTACACATACCAGAGGCAACCATCCGATGGCGGTCACATCTTTACCACTATCTTTCATATCGAAATAAGCACCTAAAATGGCTAAACAAATGGTCATTATGGTACTACTGAAGAGCAGTAGAGATTTACGGCCAGCCCTCTCAATTAATATCGACGATGTTAAGGTCATAGTCACTTGTACAAAACCGACGATGATCGAACATATTGAGGGATCCAGGGTACTACCAGCTGATTTAAAAATTGGTACCGTATAGAAGATGACGGCATTAACACCGGAGAATTGCTGGAAGAACATCAGCAGCATGGAAATGATAAGACCTTTGCGAGCTGCTGGTATACAAAATAGATCCATGAAAGAAGCATTACTACTCGTCTGATCCAATTCAGTTTGTATTTGTTGTATGGCCGAACGAGAATCACAATAACGACCCCAGAGCCATTTCAAAGATAAAGCAGCATCACCGCGTCGACCCTGCAATGATTGAAAAAGCCAAAAAAAAATTAGAATTATACAAAAAATCTTCATACGCGAATTACTCTGCGCTTTCTAGGGGGGTGAAAAATTCCAAGTCAGGGTGAGAGTACTAGGCCAGTGTAGTAAAACCTCCAAAGGGTTTGACCTTGTCAGGTCAAACTCAAGCAAACGTCCTTATCTAGATTTTTGCTTGAGTTATAGCTAAGAACGCAAACCCTTATGAGGTTTTACTTTCTCCCTCTCACCCCCCAGACAATATCCCCAATAATGTCACACAGTATTATTTAAAATTTTCTCACCTTTTTCAATAAATATGTAGGAGTTTCCGGTAGAAAGATCATACCAATAAACAAAGCCACCGGTACCGTCAAACAAAACACACTAAGTGTCGTCCAAGAGACAACAGCACCAATTAAATACACCAATAGTATACCAATAGTTAATAGCAATTGAAATAGAGTGCCCAATGAGCCTCTTATGCTATCTTCAGCAATTTCCGAAATATACATGGGAGCTACAACACAAAAACTGCCAGTGGCGAAACCTATAATGAAGGAAGAACTATAAAAAAACTGCTCTTAAAAGTAGATAAATTTCATGAAATACCAATTGTAAAACGTGCAAAATATAACATGGCGGCAGATTTGGCAAAGATAATGCAAATCCAGGCCACAATGAAAGGAACATCCATAACCAAAGCGGTATAACGTCTGCCAATGGCATCGGCAATGTAACCTAATTAAAGAAGAAAAAGCGTAAATAAGTTAACGAAAAAGATAAATTCGTAATAAATATCTTTGTAAATCTTATTGTTAATTGAAATATTTAGTTATCATAGCCCACTTTCTGTTGTGATAATCAAATATTTTGGTTGTAGAAAACAAATGATTCGAATTTGAATATAAAATGTTTAAATATTTTTAATCCAATTCTTTATTTTTAATGCAAAGGCATTCAGTAGAAGTCGAAGATTATTCTGTCTTTAATACAAAGTATTCCAGTCTTTCTTAACATTTACCTGAGCTCAGAAAAAATTATGTGAGGTCCAGCTTCTCTTAAGAAACAGCAGAATAACCTTTCACTGAAATCCTAGTGGCTTGTTTTATTTATAACAAACCAGGAAAATAAACTATTTTGAACCTTACCCCTTTCGAATTTGGCACAAATGTTGCGTCTGACATAATATCATTCAGTTGTTTGTTGACACTCTCAACATACGGTCGTGTTATTAAAAATTCAACTTTTCTCACGTGTTAAATTTTTGTAAACAAACAATTTATTTTTTAATTTCAATTATTTGCAATAATTGAGAATGGTCCCCACACAAAAACGCAAAAAATTCTGGGGTAACAACCCTAGATTTAAAGTTCCCAAACCTCTAGAAAATAACAGATTCCAAGTGCTATCTGACATGGATGACGACACCAGCGAAGAAGAAGGTGAAGTAAGTGGAGATGCAAACAATATTCCTCCAATTATTGTTGATAGTGGTCATAAGTTCACTGATATCATAAAGATATTGGGCTCGAACTCCAAGTATAAGAGAATGTCGATAGGTACAAAAGTGATGCCAGCCAACCACTTTGATTGACTTCAATGAAGCTTTAAAAAAACTTAAACACGAAGAAATTAAATTCTTTACGCATCCAGTTAAAGACAACAAGAAATTAAACTTATGCTTTTTGGTCTACCACAATTTGAACTAAAAACGATTCTTGAGGAGTTCAAAAATACGTACAATATAGAACCAACAAACATAAATGAAATTAAAACCACACGATCCACATCTGACGATGCTTTGTATATGGTAGAATTTAACAGAAGTCAGATTTCTAAAAGAGAAGTATTTAAGATAAAATACTTTTATGGTATAGTGGTCCACTGGAGAAATCCCCGGCGTCATGCAAGAGGACCGACACAGTGTTCAAAATGTGCGTTATATGGTCATGGCTCATCAAATTGTTTTAGAAAAAATATATGTCTAGGTTGTGGATGTCCACATGACTATTCATGTTGCCAGTTAAATAAAGTTGCAAGTGACGGCCCTGTGATATATAAATGTTTTAATTGTATTAAGAATAACTTGAAAAATGTTAATCATCGAGCAGATGACATAAACTGTCCATCGCGCCGCGAGTACCTAGAAATACGACAAAGAGTTTCCAGAAAACAACACATTCGTAAAATGCCACAACATTCGGAACCTGATCCTTTCATCTGGGATGACGATATCCCAAATAACCGTGATATATCAACTAATATGGTGCGTATTTTTCCTCTCACCGATGAAATTCCATCAATTAGTAGAGCACATAATACTCTCAATAAAGTTTCCAAAGCAGCAAAAGCTAAAGCAGCTCAAATAATAGATCATGATAACGATGATCTCTCTAATGAAAAGCTATTAGAAATTTTCTTTGATGCAGTCGATGCTCTAGAAAAATGTAAAAGCAAATATAACAAGCTGCGAGTACTTGGAAATATGCTTAAACATGTCATATAAAGAAACAACAATGTATAGAATCAATGTTATGCTTTGGAATGCCCAAGGCATAACTAATCCAACAGCTATATATCAATTGGAACACTTATTAAATGAAAAAAAAGTCGATGTAGTTTTTATTAATGAAACTTTTTTAAAACAAAAACACAAATTCAAATTGCTTAATTATAAAATCTACCGTCAAGATCGATTAACCCATGGAGGAGGTGTATTAATAGCGATTAAAAATACAATTCAACACCAATATATATCAATAATGTCAACAACAATTATTGAAAATGTTTCCATTGTAATAAATATTAATAACCGGCCAATTAGATTTACAGCTGCATACTGCCCACGATACACTAACAGCTTCATTGAAGATTTAAACAAAATCACCACAACAACGTCTGAATTTTTTATTTTCGGCGATTTTAACGCTCACCACACTAGTTGGAACTGCCAAGGAAACAACACTGCTGGTAGAAAACTATATAACCATCTAATGAATTCCAATTATTACATCCACTCGTCCAACACATCTACTCGATTTGGGCAGCGTTCAACACCCACACAAGCATCAGTTATTGACCTTCTTCTTACAAACTCGAACTTAAATATTTCGGCAATAGAAACTCATCCAGCTATGTTAAACTCTGATCACGTTCCAGTTACATGTCAAATTTATGGTTCCATTATTGAAAGAAAAATACTTATTCCACTGTATCAGATGGCAAATTGGAATGAAATCAATCAATGGGTAGACCAAGAGATTCGAAGAAATAATTTACTATCTGCAATTATAACCGAGTCAAACATTGAACAAATTATAATTAAAATTACTCACATAATCCAAGAGGCTTCCAAAAGAATTCTAGTTAAGGAGAAACAAATTTGCCAGAAAAAAATTTCTCAATTAACTTTTACTTAATTGGCCAAAGAAAAAGGTTTGTATGTAAATTACAAAGAGCAACCAACATTTCGGAGAGACATTACTTATCATCTGTTGCTAAACAGCTGAATATTTTAATCAACTTTCACGTATCAAATGACAAATGACAACTGGAATAATTTTATTAAAAAATTGCCACCTGGCAACAAAAAGTTCTGGCAGCTGAACAGAGCAATAAGAGGGAATTAAACAACTGTAGAAAATTTGACAATAGATGGCGCTGATGTATTCAATAATGAAAGAAAGGAAAATATTATAGCGGATGTTTTTGAAAATTCACACCAAATAACAGTTGAACGTATGGTATCGAAACACATTCAATGGTTAGACTTACAATCTGTGCCTAACAATGTAACTGATAACGTTGATAACCGTGGACGAAGTAAAATTTTTCATTTTTAAGCAAAAAAATTCAAAAGCACCTGGTATAGATGGAATAAAACCAATAGTTTTAAAACGGATGTCAAATGTATTTTTCAATTTTGTTACTAAAATTTTCAATTGGTGCTTAAAAAACTGTTATTTCCCGAAGCAATTCAAAATTGCCAAGATAATACCAATACTTAAACCAGGAAAAGATAAAAAATCACCCAAAAGCTATCGTCCCATAAGTATGTTGAATGGTTTAGACAAAATTTTTGAAAAAATCATACTAACGCGACTAAATGAATTTACAGAACAAAACAATATTTTGAGTAATGAGCAGTTTGGTTTTAGAAGAGAACATTCAACGATACATCAGGTGAAGAGAATTGTAAATTTAATAAATAGCAACAAAAATCAACGTAAAAGCACAGGAATAGCTATTCTTGATATTGAGAAAGCTTTTGACTCCATATGGCACAATGGAATTTTTTTTAAGCTCAATAAATTTGGTTACCCTATATATTTACAAAAAATTATAAAAAGTTTTTTATCAGACAGATACTTTGCAGTCAATTTGGATAACGAAAAATCTACACAAAGGCACATTCCTGCAGGAGTTCCGCAAGGATCAATCTTATCACCAACACTGTACTCTATATATACTTCAGACTTTAAAGCCCTAAGAAACCAAACAGCGGCCTTCTATGCAGATGACACCGCATTAATAACGAGTGGAAAACTTTCAAATGCAAAAGTGAAGAACATGAAAAAAGCTTTAAGCCATGCTCAAAAATACGTCAACAAATGAAAAATAAAGATAAATCATGGGAAAACACAAGCAATTATTTTCCCGTTTAACAAGTCACCAAAAAGAATTCCGCAAATAACACTTTGTATGCAAGGGACTGAAATTCCAATACTTGATTCAGTCAAATATTTGGGAGTTGTTTTCGATAAAAAACTAACATTCAAAAATCATGTAACACAAGCGGGTGATAAGGCACTAAAGTGCGGAAGAGCGCTTTTCCCTCTGCTTAACCGAAAATCTAAACTAAATTGCAAAAATAAGCTGTTATTATATAATATGTGTATACGACCAATAATGACATATGGCTGCCAGGTATGGTCAACGAGATGTGCCAACACTTATCTTAAAAAGCTACAAACTATCCAAAATAAAAACTTGAAGATTACATACAACCTGCCTAGAAGATACTCAACTGCACTGCTACACAGAAATTCTAAACAAGATCTGTTTGAAACTGTCATTAGTAAAATAACAACAAGATTCGAAGACAGAAACAGGTCTTCAAGTTTTGATTTAATAAGAAATTTGTAAAATTAACTTTTTCCTTAACTTCTGAATAGAAGATGCAAGAAGGGGTTAAAGACAGAATTTCTTAGAAAACTTAAAGGTTTTTTCCCTATCTTTTTACCTACATGTAAATATTTCCAAATGTTTTTTCACTTATTAAAAAAAAAGTAAATTATTTGTTGCAATACTTTCAGTAAAATCTCAAAAACTGTAGATATTAAATATATGTATAAATTAAATTAATTGTAATGATGATAGTTTTTTAAATAAAAAAAAAAGAAACATAATATCATTGACGTAAAATTTTAACGTACCGTAGCTCCTGTTACGCGAATAGGAAATTTCAGAAATCCCAAAAAATCAGAGTTCAGAAAAAAAACACACTGAATAAAAAACTCGTAAGTACATATATGTAAACAAACATAGCTCAGACCAATAAACACAAATTTTGATTTTCAAATCAATTATGTGTGTTTCTAAATTTTGTACGGTGCACTGTGGTCAATATTTTGAGATACCGGCCAAAACTCCTTTTGGTTTTTGTTCTCCGATTTTAAAGTTATTAGACTCATATGAAAGTAGACAGTAGTAAACCTCGGGAGTCAAAAAATTAGAACTCTCTTTCAACTATTTCACTGAGAACCGGGTTGTCCAAAATGGGCTTTTTCAGAATTTAGTAAATTTATGATATTTTTAGTTAATTTTTAAAGTTTAAATTATCATAACTTTTTTGTGTTTCAAGATTTTTGGACGAAATAAATTTTGTGTTGTAACTTAACTTATTTCGTATTACTGGTAAAAAAAAATTGAAGCTCTACTGTTTTCAGAACAATTTAAATTTTTTTTTTAAAAAAGGTCAAATTTCTCGGAAAGTTCCTACTTCAAAGAGCACAACTCCTGTGAGGCAAGCTGAGTCAAAACACAAATTTACTGTTTTGTAGTCCTAACTCTCCCCTACATTCTTATATATACATGTCCATGCATCGGGACTGCACTTTTTGAGCTACAGCAATTTTTCTGACCCAAGGTAAGATATTCGGTACAAATGCACGTCATATTTTTTGAGAAGTTATTTGTATGTGAAAGTGGCTATTATGCATATATTTTGATGAAATTTTGTACAAGAGTTCTTATTGACCCAAAAAATAATTCTGTGGAAATTAGGAGAAGTTGGCCCATATTTGGACCTAGTCCACATAGAAGGGTGTATCAAAATTTTGACAAAAATGACAATAGAACTCTCAAATTATGTGGTACCTGGCAATTCATTTGGAAAAGGTAAAAAAGATTTTATTGCCATCTAATATTACACAACTTAAATACGTGAAAATTGCAAATAAATTTAAAACCAATGGAAATAACTGGTAAAACCAAGTACCTTTTATATTATTGCCAGTACCTGTTAACTCTCAAATTATGTGGTATCTAGCAATTCATTTGGAAAAGCTAAAAAATATTTTATTGCCATCTAATATTACACAACTTAAATACGTGAAAATTGCAAACAAATTTAAAACCAATGGAAATAACTGGTAAAACCAACTACCTGTTATATTATGTTTCAAAGAGGTAAAAAAGATCATGTTGAAACTTCGAGCAATAGTATATTAATCCATGCATTCATTTTTTTTTCTTCATTATTGTTTAAACAATGGCTAAATTCAGTTATAGTGTTCTATCTGATATATATTTTGAACGGAAAGATAAAAACGACATTATTTTACATATAATGAATAATCCATTCTTCAAAATATGCGACAAACAAGAAATTAAAATTCATAACTTAAAAATAAAAAACTTTTTAAATACTTTAAGAAATCGGTACAATCAATGTTCCAGAAACAAGAAATTGTTTTACTCACGCAACCAAGAATGGCTAAGAAATAAACTTTTTTTTAAAAAGCCATCAGTAACTACCACGGAAACTGGAAAAGGTGGTCGACCAGCAAAGCCAATTGATAATTGTAGTGAAAGATCACGAAGACGCAAGCTTAAACATATCAATGAAGAAGTTTCTTGTAGCATCATAAAGGATTCATTTCTGCATCAAATTCAACCATCGAAAACTAAAAAGGGTAAAATTGCTATCATTGAAAAAATAGTGGAAGCAAGCCCCAGACGCACAAAAAGGATTTTAAAAAGTATGCCGACACCAACTGAAGAAAATAAATTTACTCCAGAAGAAGCATTTGCACTATTTTTGGATTTGAAAATGACTAAAAACCAATATACAGAATTGCGGAAGCGAACCAATGAAAAAAATTGTGGAATTTTTCTTCAAGTTCAGCAGAAATAAAATTGCAGGATCTTCTTGAACACACTGCAGAACGATTATTAAAGACATTTGATGCTGACTATTTAAAGAAGTTTAAAAATTGCAGCATGACTTTAATTTCTAAATGGGGATGTGATGGGTCCTCTGGCCAGAAACAATACAAACAATGTAATGCGGAGAATTCATCAGATGCCAATTTATTCATGATTTCTTTCGTTCCATTACGTTTAACAAAAACTTATATTGGTTCAGAGCCGTCAACTAGTAGAGCTGCAGAGATAGATGTATGGAAGAATGACATTCCCTCGTCAACAAAATTTTGTAGACCAATAAATTTTGCTTACAAAAAGGAGACTCAAGTTGTCATAGATGAAGAAGTTCGAAAAATAAATGATCAAATTAAAGAACTTCAACCAGTAACATTTAAATTTGATGACCAAGACATTGAAGTAAATTTTAAAATGTGTCTCACAATGATTGATGGAAAAGTTGCACAAGCTTTAACCAAAACAAAGTCATCGTCAAGCTGCACCATATGCCAAAAACATCAAGTCAATTGAGCCAACCACCAACACAAGACGATAGTTTTAATGAAGCATATGAATTTGGAATGTCACCTCTTCATGCTAGAATTCGTTTTATGGAGCATATTCTTAAATTGGGATACGATTTGGAATTTGGCCCGTTAGGCGAAACAGTGAGAAACAACAAAGAAAATTTGGAAAAAAGAAAGCAAAAATAAAAGATATTCAAGAAAAATACCGTGAGATAGGCCTTATAATTGACCAGCCAAAGCAAGGAGAAGGAAATTCTAATGATGGAAACACAGCAAGGAGATTTTTTTCCGATCCAGAAACTGCAGCTTCTATAACTGGAGTAGATTATGATTTAATACGACGATTCCAAATCATATTACAAGTTATAGCATGTAGCAAAAAGATAGATGCAAAAAAATTTGGTCAGTATGCTAATGAGACAGCAACCCTTTATAACCAAAAATATTCTTGCAGACATATGCCAACCACAGTTCACAAAATTTTGTTCCATGGGGAACAAATAATTCAGCACAATATGCTGGAGATCTCTCAGAAGAAGCCCAAGAAAAAAGGAACAAAGACTACAGATTCTTTCGCGAGCACAATACAAGAAAAATTTCCAGATATTGTACTAATGAAGATCTTATTAATATTTTGTTGTGCACATCAGATCCATATATGTCCAGTATTCGACAAAAATGGAAATCAACCTCATTAGAGTTAGATGAAGAAGCTAAACAACTACTGCAAAATGAAAATCAAAGCTATTTGGAAGAAATTTTTACTAATATTGTTTAATTAATACTAGTTTAAAGATTATAATTTGTTTCTAATTTTAGTAGAAATTTTTATTAATACATTTAAATAAAATATATGTGCACTTTAAATCAATAGTAAAAGTTTACTTAAAATTTTATCGATGTTGTGTTCTGTATATAATATATCCAAATGGTATTGATATTGTTGGGAATTTCAGTGTTATTTTTCAGTTTAATCCTCACAAGAATTAGCTTTCTTCCAAAAAAACCAACCTTTGGCCCCTGTGAATATTGAGACTAAATAAATGTCAGGGGCCAAATGTTGGCATTTTCTGACCAAAAATAAGTTTAGGAATAATAAATAAGTATTGGTTGTAAAATACGATTGAAGAAAATAAGAAATTATAAAAAAAATACTTATTTAAAATGTCAAAATATTCAACTTTTACATGGAAACTCAACAAAAAATTAAAATGCATTTTTAACTCCAAATTACTTACGTTCCTATCAGTCGATTTTTACGTTTGAACACGCAAATTGAAGCTTAAAGTCCCTCCTATTGAACAAAACAAATTGCGTAAACAAATACCAATCCGGTCAAAAGTTATAGAGTTTTGACCGCTATCTCGCGAAATTGACCACTGTGCGGTGCCCAACACAATCATGACTGTGTTTCGTTTTAATATTTCGTTATCTACACGAACATTTTTCTATCACGTATTTTTTGTTTCGAACACACATAAACCACACAGATTCGAGTGTAGCTTTATTTTATGTTCGTTCTCTTGCTAAGAAAAAAACAGAACATGTTCTTCAACGCGTACATCTAAAAATGAAAACATTATCCACTCGCGGTCGGAAAAAAAACGAAATTTAGTCATAAACAACATATAAAATCAAATGGAACCAAAATGTTTGAAATTTTATCAGGCTTTTATTTTTTTTAATTTTTTTGGAACGAGTTTCCCATCTGTGCGACAAATTAAATAACGCACATTAGTTAAACTTAAAAATCCTTTTATTTCCTTAAAAAAAAACATAGTGAATTTTGGTGGATAACCTTAAATTTTAATAGCGGAATTTTTCTAGAAATCCATGAATTTGGATTTCTTCCCATAATATATTTAAATTTGTAGCTTTAGAGCGGTAAATTCATATTTTTACGTCGCTCGAAACTCTCTCAATAAGATCCAGAGCGGGCCATTGTACAAGATCGATTTTGCTGTCACTGAGCCATTTTTATACAGATTTTGCAGTATTTTATCTTGTACCAAATTCCAATTTAAAGGCATTCTTGCTCTACATAAGGCATAATAACGTCAGCTAAAATGTTTTTGTATACTATTTCATCCCCAGTGTCCTCTACACTCATAACTGGACTAACTCCGTACCAGGAGAAGCTGCCGCAGACTATTACACATCCTCCCCCAAGTTTCACCGTTTTTCATGTGTGTATAGGATCAACTTCTGTATTTGGATTACGTCTCACATTCCTTTTTCCATCTGATTCGAAGCGATTGAACTTCATCCGTAAAAAGATTATTATACCACATATTTTCAGGTTTTTTTTAATGACCCGTGCGGTTTTTTCTGGCAATGCAACCAAACAAATTGTTTTCACGCAGTCTGTTTTTCATTGTGCTTGTGGTTAAATTTATGTTAAATGTTTCCTCAATTTATTCTGGGTGCAGTTAAACTATAGCATGGTCGTCTTTCTAATCCTTTTTTTTTAATAATTTTGTCTGTGTTGTTAGTTTTTCATAGTGGCTGATAGCATTATGCGCTTTCTTATTTGCAATTTTTAATTTTGTGGGCTATTTTGGTAAACGTTAGCTTGTCTTTGAAATATTTAAGGACAAATCTTCGAACTTCACGGCTTGAAAGCCTTTTCGTCGCATCCTTGAAAAAATATATTGACTTTTTAGTTAATTTAAATTTTTAAATCAAAAATTTTACCGAAATGTGCTATTTTAAATGTCCGCTTTACAATTGAGCTAAATTTAATATATTTCTAAATAAAGCCTCTCTTTTTCTTTTTATAACTATAAAAAAAATACAACTACAATTATATGAAAAAATAGCTCTAAAAAGAATTACATGATAAAAAACAAAATAAGAAATTTTTGTTCTTTAGTAAATGGGCTATTTAATATGTCGCCACTGTATATACATATAAAATTTTTTGTTTTGCTACATGATTCGTTGGGGTCTTGTTGTAAAGGTAATAAATCAAGTTCATAACGATGCCAGTATATTCCTATTTTCTATAACATATTATGATCAAGCAATGCTGAACTAAATATATACCAGAAATTCGGCTACAGGTACTATGCTTATATTCCAAAAGCAGAGATTCTGATTCCTTCCACCTAAAAATGTTTGTATACATATAAAAAAAAAATTCGTGAAAATTCACTTTAAAGTGGCTCTATCAAAAAAAAAAAAATATCACACCTCGAAAATCAAATTTAACCATTGACATCAGCATGGCTGAAGTATTTATAATATTAATAGGCAAGGCGATTTCTTGTGACCTCTTCTACGTTTTTAGTTATCAACCGATTTTGACAAAAAATATACCACTTGAAAGGTATTACTTTGCAGATGTGCACCATCTTAACAGATGTGCACCATCTGGTATATTTTTTTGGAGTAATAATCATTTAAAGATGCTACTAACATATAAATAAAACACATAAAACTTTACAGCTGCGTCCGTGTTTATTAAATTTGTTAATGTCTTTGCAAAAATTGTATATAAAAAGCCCTGTTTTTAATTGTGAATTAGCTAAAATTGATTAGTGTACCTTTAGGCTCTTATAAAATTATTAGGCTCTTATTAAAATTATTATTATTATTATTATAATGAAATTTAATAAATTTTATTTCAAAATTCAAAATTTAATGAATTTTATTTAAATATTCATAAATTTTACATATATATATATAGATTTAAAAAAACATTGAAAGAAAAAAAATTAAGGAAAAAATAAAATTTCCTAGAATTTGCACTCGAATTTCGAGTACTGGACTCTGCTAGTATAGAATTGATGGTTAAAACTTAAAAAAGCTTTATTATAACACAGAGCTTGTAATGTACATAATGAATAGTTGGTAACCTTTCTTTATAATCTGTCATTTCTCAATTCTTTATATACTTATCCTTCTTAATTTTATGTATCAGCTAATCAATCATTAACTAGCGTGCATTCAATCATCTACTTGATATCCCAACTGAATTAATAAATCTTTTATAATTAGTTATATTTTAAACCTCAAACAAAATGGAGGCCCAGGTGGAGCAATTGTTACGAGCAATAACAGCCATGACTACGACAATGCAACAGCAACAGCAGCAAATACAAGCAATTCAACAGCCAACTAGCAGAAGTGTCAATATCATTTCTAATTTTGATGCATTCGTTCCAAGAACAGAATCGTTTCGGATATACAAAGAGCGTTTGGAAATTCATTTTCAAATTAAGAAAATTTTTGATGATAAGGACATGTGTGCCAAACTTTTGTTGCAGTACATAGGGTCAGAGACATATTCACTGCTGACGATATTAGCTGCCCCTAAAAATATAAACCAAATTTCTTTCTGAAATTCAGAACAGTGAGCAATCTCTTTCAGATTTTGTAGCTGTTTTACAACGAAGGGCAACGGAGTGTGATTTTGTTTGTGAATGTGGGAAGTCTGTTTCCGAAATTTTTCTTAGATCGCAGTTAATTAGAGGATTGCGTGATGGTTACATCAGAGAACAGCTACTACAAGATACAATGTCAACTTTTACACAGATTGTCGAAAAGGCAAAAACACTGGAAGCCGCTAAAATAAACAATAAAGTAATTGCAAACAATGCAACTGGTTCTACAGGTGATATTCATCAAGTCCGTCATCAACATGGCAATAATGATCGTGGCGGTAGAAATCGTAATCGGAGTATTTCAAGAAATCGAACATCAAAGTCATCAACAAGGGTTAACTACAGCGAATTGGGCATAGAAGGTTTGTGTTTAAGATGTGGCCGCAGTAATCACTTATCGAAAGAGTGCAAAACGAATAAAAACAAATTAAAATGCAACTCATGTGGTAAAACTGGTCATGTGCAAAAGGTTTGTATTCAGGATAGAATGAAACAAAAGAAATCGAAAAATACCAACAACGACAACAACGCATCAAATTCTATCGAATCATTCACAACAACAACAGATGATTTTTTTGGCGTTAATCAAGTAATCGACATCTACAGCAAAACAGCTGTGTCACATATAGATGCACAAAAATTTTTTACAAAAGTGTTTATTGAAGGCAAAGAGCAGCAATTTGAAGTAGATTCTGGTGCAGGGTATACTTTAATTCCCGAAAATGATTTTAACAAATTAAACATAAACACGAAAATAGAAAAAACTAATATTGCTTTTCGATCCTACACGGGAGATATTTTCATACCGTTGGGTGTCGTGAACGTAAATGTGAAATACAACAGCAAGTCACCAAAAGAGCAAATGTATGTGGTGTCAAAAGAGCAGTCAGCTTTGTTGGGACGTGTATGGATTCGCCATTTGAAAATTAATTTAGCGGAAATTGATCAACAAAGTGGCAATAAAAATCGCACTAGTGAAAATATGAAAATAAATTCGATTTCTCAAGTACGACAAAAATTTCCACACTTGGTGTGTAGTTTAAAGCTGCAAGAAGGAGCGAAACCCGTGTTCTTAAAGGAAAGGCAAGTACCCTTTGCTCTTCGTGAGAAAGTGGAACGGGAACTTGATAGTCTGGAAAGAGATGGTATAATTTCTAAAGTGAATACAAGCAATTGGGGGTCACCGTTGGTGGTGATTCCGAAGCCTGATGGGAATGTGCGGTTGCGCGTAGATTATAAGGTCGCTGTAAACCCTCAACTAGAATCAGCCCATTACCCAATTAAGAGAATCGACGAATTATTTAACAGCTTAAAAAACTCTAAATTCTTCTGTAAATTAGATTTATACAAAGCGTATCTCCACGTGATTGTTGACGAAGAAAGTAAACAGGTACAAACAATTTCGACACACCGAGGTACGTACCAAATGAATCGCTTATCTTTTGGAATCAAAACTGCTCCTAGCGAATTTAACCGCATTTTAGATCAAATTTTCCAAGGACTACATGGTACTATCTCATATTTCGATGACATCATTATTCATGGTGCAACGTTAGAAGAGTGTGAAGAGCGTCTAATCAATTGTTTTGAAAGATTGAGCAAATATCAACTACATGTAAATAAAAACAAATGTGAGTATTTTAAAGAGCAAATTAGATATCTCGGGTATGTTATTAGCCACAACAAAATATCGAAATGTCCAACCAAAGTACAAGCGATCGTAAACCTCCCAAGGCCTGAAAGCGCGGATGATACTAGGAGATTCCTCGGAATGATAACATATTACTCCAAATTCATTCCAGATGTTTCTACACTCACATTTCCATTACGTCAACTTTTAGAAAAAAATCGAAAATTTACTTGGTCCACAAAATGTGAAGAAGCATTCAAAAAATTAAAACGTGAAATATTGCAAGATAGAGTTTTGGTGCCTTATAATCAACAATTGCCAGTAACGCTAGCTTGTGATGCAAGTCCAACGGGGATAGCAGCTGTGTTATCTCACATAATGGATGGGGAAGAACGCCCTGTAGCGTTTATATCGAGAGCATTAACAAGAGTAGAACAAAACTACAGCCAGCTAGACAGAGAAGCATTAGCCATTATTTTTGCCGTAGATAAATTCTTCATGTATTTACATGGTAGAGAATTCACCTTGCTAAGGATAACCGACCACTTTCTAGAATTTTCCATCAAAATACAAAAACATCAGCCATAACATCAGCCAGACTGCTTCGGTATGCGTCATTCCTTCAAGGATTCAACTACAAAATCGAACACCGAAAAGCCGAAGACAACGTAAATGCAGATTGTTTATCAAGAGCACATATAAATGAAGCATCAAATTTCAAACATTTTTTAGATGAAGAGGTACGTGTTATTCAAGATAAAACTATTAACGCGAAATTTCTACTTTTTCAATTACTGCCACTACCATAGCTAATAAAACAGGAACCGATCCTGAACTTTGTAAATTAAAGAAAGATTTAATAGAAGGAAACAACTTTGATACCGAATATTCTATTCAAGATGGCGTGATATTCAAATGTGATCGTGTGGTTGTTCCTACAGGGTTGCGAGAAGAAATCTTAAAAGAATTGCATCATACACATGTTGGCATCGTTAAAAAGAAGCAACTAGCAAGAAAATATTGTTTCTGGAAAGGCATAGATTCCGACATTGAACGTTTGGTAAGAGCATGTGCCAGTTGTGCAAAAGAAAAAAAAAGTCCACCCAAAGTGGGAACTCATCATTGGGAAGACCCAAATGAAAATTGTCAGCGGGTCCACATTGATTATGCCGGTCCATTCCAGAATCATCATTTTTTCGTATTGGTTGACGCTAAGTCAAAATGGCCGGAAATTCGAATAATTAAAGATGATCCTACGTCCGAAAAATCTATAACGTTATTACAGGACATTTTTGCTACGCATGGTCTACCTCAAGTCATTGTCTCAGACAACGCTACGATTTTTCAAAGTTCAATTTTTAGAAATTATTGTACCGGTAACGGTATGATTCAAAAGTTACGTGCAGATTTTAAAGTCGAAGTTGAAGGCTATGGAAGACGATAAATTGGCGTTAAACATCAGAGTGCAGGAGATCTTTTTCGTTATAGAGCAACCCCGTTAGCCAATGGTCAAAGTCCCGAACAAAGATATATTGGTCGTGAAATTAGAACAAAACTAGATGCAATGCGTCCAGTAAAACAAACTACATCAGCAATAATCACACCAGGAGTCCGCCAAATTAGCGTGGGAGATAGGGTGCAGGTACGGTGGTACGAAAAAATAAATCAACTTGGAAATTTGGAACTGTTAAAATGAAGTTTGGTCGTCTTCATTATCAGATAAAGCTCGACAATGGGTACGAGTTAAAACGCCACATAAACCATTTATATCAGTCAGGAGTAGCAAAGCCGAAAACATCGGTAACGTTTGCTGATCCAGCAGTACAAGAAAAACCGAGAATTGAAGAAGTTCAAATAGAACGCAGGGTTGCCACCCCATCTATTGGGCAAGCTCATGAAACAACTCTGCAATCGCCGTTTACAAGAATACAAGAGGATGCTGTGAGAAGATCCGGTCGTATTAGAAGACAACCAGCTTACCTCAATGACCACGTCCAGCATTAGCGTGGGAGATTGTAATGTACATAATGAATAGTTGGTAACCTTTATAATCTGTCATATCTCAATTCTTTATATACTTATCCTTCTTAATTTTATGTATCAGCTAATCAATCATTAACTAGCGTGCATTCAATCATCTACTTGATATCCCAACTGAATTAATAAGTCTATTATAATTAGTTATATTTTAAATAGTAACTAAAGAACGTTTTATTTCAATAATACACAACAGAGCTATAGGTCAATATGTTAAGGTAATAAAATTTTGATTAAAAAAAACTTTTAATTAAAAATTTTATTACCTTCAAAATGAGACCCCCACGAATCACGTAGCAAAAATACTCTTAGATACATATATATATATATATGTATATATCTATATATATAAAATGGAATGTGTGTTTGTTTATTTGTTTGTTTGTTTGTTTGTTTGTTTGTACCTTATAGGAGACCAAACCTCTGGACCGATCTTCCTGAAATTTTTACAGCATTTAACTGGGACTCTGGCATGATTAATAGGTTACTTTTTTTGATCACGCCCACTTTGACGCCCACTATTTTAAAATTATGTAATTGCTCCCATATAGTTTTTAACAGATTTACTTCAAATTGTATACACATTATACTCCAGGCGAGGTAGAAATAAACATTTCTTTCGCCACGCCTCCTTCCACGCCCCTTTTCACGCCAAATTTTATTTGAAAGTTTTGAACTTTTTGTTCTCTGTACAAATTTGTTCTTTCCAACGGATTTTTTTTATTCGCCCCCTTTTTTTTAATTCAGATACTTACTTATACCACTAACAATGGTTGCTATACAAAATACTTTTTTTGTAATATGTATCTACCCAAAGTTTTATCCACTTTTTATCTACAGGTAAGGTAGCCATACATTTTTTTATTACCAAATCCCCATTTTTCGCCCCATTTCACCTTAAATTATAATTAATCTGCTTTCAATCTATCTATATATATAAAAATGAATGTGTGTTTGTTTGTGCTTTATAGGAGGCCAAGCCCCTGAACCGAACTTCCTGAAATTTTCAGAGCGTGTTACCGTGACTCTGAAAGGAATAATAGGCTATATAAATTTTGGATTGGACACGCCCACGCCACGCCCATATAACCCAAAATTTTAAATTGTCATATCTCGGAAATTTTTTGACCTACAGCGGTCATATTTGGTACATATGTTATAGCCATGAATATAAATACGTACCAGAAGAAAAGTGGGCGGGACTACGGCCCTTTTTAGAAAAATAAAAAATCGTAATATCTTCTAAACTACTGGAAGGATCGTCATAAAATTTTCACAAAAGGATATTTTTGTGAAATAATAAGTCCTTAACTATATAAAGTTGTTAGTGGGCAAAGGAGCGTGGTCCCGCCCATACAACCCAAAATTAAAAATCTTCATATCTCGGCCATTTTTTAACCTACGGTAATGATATTTGGTATATATCATATTGAAATTAATAGAAATAGTACTACAAGAAAACTGGGCGAGACCACGCCCTTTTCAGAAAAATTAAAATCCATAATAACTTCTATTAAGCCCTTGACTATATAAAGTTTTCAGTGCAATAATTAATTCTAAATTAAATAAATAATATTTTGTTAATGTATAAATATTTTCTTTTTTATTTTATTTTATAACGATGGGGGGTAGCGAAGCTCACCGGGTTCAGCTAGTATATATATAAAGCCATTTCAGTACACTTTTTCGTATTTTTCAATTTTCAAGTCATTATATTTCGCGAACCAGGTGGTATAGTGAGTTAAAATTTTCAGTCAATATTAGTTATGCCAGAGACAAGGAGTAAAGAAAATCATTAGGATGGTTTTATATGCTTTCAGCCTAAATATAAATTTATATGTATAAATATGGAAAACTCACCTGTTGGTAAGGCTCCCAAAAAGGCTCCTATAGCCAGCAAGGAACTAACCCATGTTTCTGTAAAACATAATAAATATTAATTTCTTATATTAATTATTTCTCACTCATCATCAAAACTGTTATTAAAGGCCAGTTTACACTATTACACTTTGTAATACGATCTGTCAGAAATTCGAGTATTATGAAAAAGTCGTATAATGTAAAAAGCTTTTGTTATGAAATTGACAGTCTGTAGGATTTCATTTTCGAAGTCCGATGGTTTTTGAAACATTTCTAAAAACTTGCCATTTTCATCGGACCAGAGTTGTTTTTTTTTTGGTAATATTAAAAAAATGGTAAACAAAAACAAAGAAAGTGAAAATAAAATATAAATTTAAAAATAAATTTGCTTATTATTCTAAACAGCTGTTTTCATAAGACTTGAGTGTTATGGTGTAAATGGCCTAAGTATGCAGAAATAATGTCGGTACGACTTTATGACAGTCCGATGAATTTCATCGGATTTTTATTTCGAAAAATCATACGACTGAGTGGTATCATGTAAATGGGCCTTAAATTATCAGACCATTATGTAGTGTTTTTTCGAAATTGCTTGTTTTTGTAATCTCGAAAGTTTTTTTGATTGATTGATTAATCGACTAAAAAAATTCAAGTTTAGTTTGATTTTTAAGTGCTCTTTAGAAACTTGTCAAAGTTAAACTATTTATAACTTAAATAGTGAATGCCTTAAGAATGGCATTGATTTCAAAATTAATCAAGGAAGTTCTACAAAAGTTGGAAAACTTATCAATTCCAACAAACAACTCGTATCATAATATTTGTATAGGGTAAAAACATATGAAATCAACCGAAAATATTAACATTTGTGACCTCATCACCTCCAAATTTGATAAGATTTTGTACACATGATCTATGGATCGGCACAATAATATCTGCCAACTTTCAGACATATAGCCTTCGAACTTTCAGAATTATGGCCATTCCAAGTTGGCAAAAATCAATAAAAATGCACTCAGATGCCTTAACACAATTTTTAATATCTCGAAAAGTATTCATTGCACGTTAATAATCAAGGGCTCATTTTACAGACTAAAACATGCGCCATTCCAAAAAAATCTTTTTTTCAAATTTTCGATCAAGGATAATGTAAATAAAAAAGGACTAAAATTTCTAAAGGATATTTCTCGAAAATCAATATTTTTAAAAATTTCAAAAAAATATATGTTAATTCTTATTATGTTTTGTACAAGTCTGTCAAATTTCAATGTGGAGTCTTTATTACAACATGAGTTATTAAGAAAAAAGCAGGCGAAGGTTTATGTATTTCATGAAATGTACCAAAATACAAAAAGGTGACAAATTACAAAAAGAAGGACAAATCAAATGTAACGGAACTTTTTCGACTTTTCTTTGCTTAAACTCTTTTTCTCCATTGCTAAACCTTTAATAAAAAGTACAACATAATGTATTATCATTATTAAACACTTTATTACAGCATATTTATTTATTTCTGAAGGATTTCAATTAAAAAATCTGCATCTGCCGCGTATCGCTTGACTTTAATTTTTTTTTTATCTACAGGTTCAATAGAATGCAGCTTTTGAGTTCCAGGAATAGTACGCAAATCTTTAAAACGAATTTGAAGGAACCGTGCTTCTTCTTCGTGGTCTTCTAGAGTTAAAAACTCGAAATTACAGTTCAAAAGATTTTGCAGGCACCATTCATATAATTGTTTTGGAGTAGTTATTTGACCTTGTAATGGACGCTGTAAACTAGCTCGACGTGCCTCTCTCTTTACGGTACCTCCAAGACCGTCACTTGGGCCTTTTCCATGGCTTGTTGCAAAAAAATGCCACTCAACATTACATCCAAAATCTTCCATATGATAACATAAATTGATAAAGTTCTTTTTATTTTTAAACTGGGCAGCACTACCGTCTGAAAAATACGTGATTTTCTTCGGGGTTGTTTTAAACTTTTTTCTCAAAAATACATTCAGGTGGCGATGGAACAGGTGAACAGCTACAGAATCGTGTACAAGACAATCAGATATTATTATGAAGTTTGTATGTTGTGTTTTTCCATCTGATTTAAAATAAATAGCAATTGGGTATAAAGTGGCCTAAGAGTTGTTCCAGTGAAATCCCTGGACTGCATCCTGAATAGTAAAAGAAGCATTTTCTGAAAAATCGCAAACTGCTATATACTCATTTTCTTCCAAATGTGATTTTCTTTCGCTCAGATATGCTGCCTGCTGTTTTGCAATAAATGAATGAGGTAATAGAAT
This sequence comes from Cordilura impudica, assembly GCA_963682025.1. Taxonomy (NCBI): domain Eukaryota; kingdom Metazoa; phylum Arthropoda; class Insecta; order Diptera; family Scathophagidae; genus Cordilura; species Cordilura impudica. Next base: position 25,580,265 of record OY821517.1, read on the forward strand.
TTCAAGTTTTTCACATAGGGAATCCACAAAAACGTCGGCTTGGCCAATCATGGTCAATGGAATGGCATATTTTTTTTTTTTAAATACCACAACCGAATGAATTGTGCACGACTTTTTTGTATTGACAATAATTATAATTTATTTAAATATTTAGTCTCTTTTTTTTTGTTTTTTCAAACGATCAAGTCACTTTAACACTATAACACTTTGACGTTTAGCACTTATGAAATCTAGTATTCAACTGAAGTTTGACTTACAGTCTCTGAACGATTTATACTGTTTTTTTTTTGGTACAAAAAATAGATTACAGGTAAAAAAATACACGCCTTGCTTTTCTTGAATTGGAAAATTTGCGTGAACTACGGGTCATAAAATGTTTTTTAAATAGGGACTGAATTTGCTACTGCCAATAAGCCGACCACAGGTCATAAAATATTTGTAAATTTTTTGTGTGAACAGGCAATAAATATTTCGTCTAGGTTGTAAAGTCGAAAAAGTTCCGTTACATTTGATATGTCCTTCTTTTTGTAATTTGTCACCTTTTTGTATTTTGGTACATTTCATGAAATACATAAACCTTCGTCTGCTTTTTTCTTAATAACTCATGTTGTAATAAAGACTCCACATTGAAATTTGACAGACTTGTACAAAACATAATAAGAATTAACATATATTTTTTTGAAATTTTTAAAAATATTAATTTTCGAGAAATATCCTTTGGAAATTTTAGTCCTTTTTTATTTACATTATCCTTGATCGAAAATTTGAAAAAAAATTTTTCTTGGAATGGCGCATGTTTTAGTCTGTAAAATGAGCCCTTGATTATTAACGTACAGTGAATACTTTTCGAGATATTAAAAATTGTGTTAAGGTATCTGAGTGCATTTTTATTGATTTTTGCCAACTTGGAATGGCCATAATTCTGAAAATACGAGAGCTACGACACTGAAAGTTGGCAAACGCTATTATTATGTTTAACTTTCCCTTCGTACCAAAATTCATCCAATTCGAAATAGGTGCGGTCAACTCATTGGTTGATTTCATATGTTTTTACTATATAGTAAGAAAATATTTTTATTAGTTCTAAAAGCTTTTAGAAATTTAGCAAATGGCATTCATCCATTTGTAAAATAATATTAGGAGTTAAACGCATTTCGCAAACTATTGAAATACCAGACAATATTAGAGCGTTTCAAGGAAAGATTTTTGAATATTTTTCAGATTTTTTAAAGGTCGGTACGGGGTCGGTGTTTGCCTTCGGATATGAAAAAGTTTATATCGGATGCTATATTTATATGGGGACTAGGTCGAAAATTGGACCGATCCTAAGTCGAAAAAAATTTGTGTGTAAAGTTAAAGCCATACGATATGACTTTAAAATATCTATAATTTTAAAAAGTTAAAAAAAAATAAAACTCTACGTATACAAATTTCATAATGGGGTTCAAATGAAATTGAGATTGAACTGGAACTTGAATACTTAATGTTTTATTTAAAGTCTTCAAAGTTCTCCTTAAAATAATAATTTGTATTGCAGACAGTTTTTATTAGTAGTATTTTATTTTATAAAAATAAAACATTAAAGCAAAAGTTTGTGTTTCATAACCTAATTTTTTTTTTTTTTTTTTTTTTTTTTTTTGGATAAAATCAATTTCAGCGGCTTGCTAAAAACCTGCAAAAAATCTGAAATAATACTCAAAAATCTTTTGAGCCATAAGAATTCATATTTTGCTTTAAGAATTGCAAAAATAAAAAAAACTATTTGAATAAAGCAGTAACTAAAGTAAATTTAATTGACATCACAAAAAAACTCGGACTTATAACTTTAAACAATTTTGACTACAGAGTTAAAGACTTGAGTTTAATTAAACTAAGTATAACTTATATCCTAAATCTCGATATAAAACTGTATTTGGAATACTTTAAATTCAATCTTAAGATTGCCATAGCTTTTCTCTACTTACGTTGGCTTAATGTCAGTTGTAATTGCGATGAGTCGGTATCAGTGGAGTTTTGTGCTGTATTATTACTGCCTGGCTCGGGTGCGCTTATTTGTGGTAGTACTGGTGATGTCCACGCTAAAGCTGTGCCTGCTGATACGGCACCAAGACAAACTGGAAACATAAAGTTTAAAATTCAATTAGTTAGTGTTGTTAAATAATTTATTCGCATTGATCACTTACCAACCATAGCGGCAAAATATTGCATTTTCTTTGATGTCTTAACCACTCCATCATGCAGAGGATCATATAGCATGGGATTATAAGCATTTTGATCGCCATCTTCTTGGCTCACAGTCTTGAACAAAGAAAATACATTGAAAGTTTTATTTATAGAACAATTTTGATATAAATTTAATACCATTTTATGAAAATAATAAATACCGATCGAGACCATATTTAGGAAAAATAATTTTTGAGTTATTTGGATCATATACGAGTACATTTTTTAGCAAATAATTACCAGCCAAACTTTAATAAAACTATATACATTTTTTGTGTTTTTGAAGATTTAAGTGAAGATCAGGAATTAGGGTAAAAATCTATTTCACAATACAATCACAAAAATCACAGAGTAAGAGAAGAAAGCGGTGTGAGGTATGAGTGTATTGGTGTTAAGATTGCCGCAGCTAATTCAACAACCCTCAACAACCCTCACAATATAACTAATCAACAACCAAAAAGTATGCCACAATCACAAATATGACAATAACAACTAACTAAACTGGGCTAAATGTATAACAACTCTTAATTGAAAAAAATATACTGAAAGCATAAGTACTTCCTACTTAAAAAAATCTTTAAATACTAGATGTTTACACATCTCCCCTGTGGTCGGACTCACATTTTTATACTACTATGTGGTTTGGGTATAATGACTTTGTGCTTCTGTTTGTAACTACCAAAAATATTTGACCTAGACCCATCTTTTATTACACCGATCAACTCAGAATCACTTTCTGAGTCGATTTAGTTATGTCCGTCCGTCCGTCGTCTGTCCGTCTGTGAGTCCATGTAAGCCTTTTAATCAAACTACAGGTCGCAAATATGAATATATTTTCATTAAATTTGGTACATAAGCTTTCGTCGGTCATAGGATGAAAGCTATTGAAATTGGTGAAATTCGGTTCATGGTCAGAACTAGTCCCCAAACAAATCACCCCTATGAAATCGACATAAATTGCCATAAGATTCAAATTATCATATAGATCTCAGTCAAATTGGGTTTGTATGTGCTTATTATATCCATTAATCAGTAGTATAAAAATAATCCCTATAGGATAATTCTTCGTCATAGGCTCCATATAGAGCTGCTTTCCGATCTTCACTTAAATCTATCAAAAATCAAAAATGTTGCACAGATTTTTTTAAAATTTGGTTTGTATATAAGTGACTTTACCAAATATGGTCAGGATCGGTCCATTTTTCGACCTAGTCCCCATATAAATATAGCACCCGATATGAACTTTTCCATATCTGCAGCCAAAAAAAAAAAATTTGTATATGTTTATTTTCTATATCCAATTAGTTGGACCGAAGAGATAGGGGCTCTTAACCATGGTATATGGTATCGTGTAGTCGGTCTAGACCGACTTTAATTTTCTTACATTTTGGTCAAGATTATAAAATAACTCACCATGAACCGATTTTCACAAATTTTAATATAGATTGTGCTATAGCCGATAAATGAATATATACCAAATTTTATCCTAAATATGTTTTGATTTACGATCGCAGGAGTTTCGTCGATCGCTTTAATAAAAGGTCTATCTCAGATATTGGTATAGGGAAGAACAATGTTCGTCTGGCATAAGTGGACAAAAAATTGTTAAAACTTATTCACAATAATGATCAAATTTAAAGAAAATTATTAAATATATCGCCTCAATCGCGTTTTAATTTCTAAATGAAATAATGTATTCTTATTGAAATCTTAACACAACAAAAAATTCTTAAATTTTCAATTAAGATTTTGTTATTTTAAAGTAACATGGGTTAATAACACAGAGCAACAGCCATTTTGTGTGGGGTGAGCAATTCCAAATCATGGTGAAAGTACTAGGCCAGTTTAGTGGAACCTCTAAAAGGTTTGGCCTTCTCAGGTCTTTATGACCTTTTATATTTATACCCTATACCACTATGTGGTTTGGGTATAATGACTTTGTGCTGCTGTTTGTAACAATCAAAAATATTTGACCAAGACCCATCTTTAATTATACCGATCGAATCAGAATCACTTTCTGAGTTGATTTAACATTGTCCGTCCGTCCGTCCGTCCGTCCGTCCGTCTGTGTGTCCATGTTAACCTTGTAATCAAACTGCAGGTCGCAAATATGAATATATTTTGATGAAATTTGGTATGTAGGCCTTTGTCGGCCATGGCCTATGAAATCGACATAAATTGCCATAAGATCCAAATTGTCATATAGATCTTACTCAAATTGGGTTTGTATGCGTTCATTACATCCATTAATGAGTAGTCCAAAAATGATCCCCTTGGCGCCATATAGAGCTGTTTCCCGATCTTCACTTAAATCTATTAAAAAACAAATATATTGCACTGATTCTTCTCAAATTTTGTTTGTATATATTTTTGCAAAATACAAGAGACTTTACCAAACACGATCAGGATCGGTCCATTTTTGGACCTAGTCCCCATATAGATATGGCATCCGATATAAACTTTTTCATATCTGCAGCCAAAAAAATTATTAAAAATCCTACTCAAATTTGGTTTTTGCTTATTTTCTATATCCAGTTAGTTGGGCCTAAGACATAGGGTTTCTAAACGCATGGTATAGGGTATCGTATAGTCGGTCTAGACCGACTATAATTTTCTTACTTGTTTTTCTTTATTTTGGTGTTAATTTGCATAGTTTTTCAGCTATAACTCAGGAACCATTGATGGTTTCTCATTTCATTCTTCAACAAAATTTTAGCTTAGTTTTAAGGTTTTAAAAGTTAAAAAAAGGTTTTAAAAGTTAAAAAAAGTCGTATTTTCAAAATTAATTTTTGAAGATACGAATAATACTGGATTATTTATTTTATACTACATTATAGCATAACATTTGAAGAATCTTTGAAAAAAATTTCAATTAAAAATTTTAATAAATAAGTCCGTGACAGCGAATCTCCGGAGGCATTGTTGTTTGCGGTGAACGTCATCGCTCGTTACCGGATCATGTGAAATAAAAAAATCAAAATGCGTTTAAAAGGTGACATGTTTTTTTTTTGCAGCATTTTGAAATAAAAAACATGATTTTTGCTATAAAATTTCGGGACTTTGTTGTTAAAAAATGGGGAAGGGAATGGAAAAATAAAAAAACTCTTTGTGGTTACCTGATGATTTATTCGTAGATATAGTGTGTAAAATTTCAAAAGTATCGGTCAAGTAGATTTAGACTTATGATGTTCACGGACTTCGAACATTTATTTGCAAGAAAATCGATTTAAAGTTCTTTAAAAACTGATTTATGTACGATATACCGTATGAGGCCGGCCGCTGGAAACGATGTATCTTCTTAAGTTTTGTTCCGATTTACTTGAAATTTTGAAACAACACTCTCGACATGTTGTACATTCAGAAAGAGAAATGTAAAAAAAAGGTTGTAAGACCTTACCACCAATTTTATTATTAAAAATATCTTTTAATATCAGGATTATAATATCTCTACATTCTTTTACAAATTTAGGCGAAATACCATCAAAGCCTGGACTTTTATTATCTTCCAAATTTTGAATTATTTCAAACATATCAATATCATTAACATTACAAAGTGTAAAACGATGAGGTGACTGTGAAAGAGTCCTTTAAGAATTGAACCCATCACCAGGATAAATTTCAATTTCCCTTTTAAGATTTTCCACACTCGTAATAAAATAATTATTAAGGCAATTCACTTTCTCTTGGTCACATATTATTGGTTGCCCTTGAGAATCCTTAAGGTTAATGACGTTACTCTTTGTTCGACCAAGAGTACTATTTATAAATTTCCAGCGTAATAATCATCTCTATACTTTTTTGTAGAAATTTTTATAACTTTGCTGATTCGCTTTAAAATATAATTAACGTTCTGTTTGTTTTTCGATTTATGTCTTTTCCTTAAAAGTTTTTCTTTAAATAAAATTAAATCTTGAAGATTCTTGTTAATCCATGGAGTTAGCTCAAAACGTAACGGTTTTTTACATTTAGTTACTACAGTTGAATTATTTATAGCACCTTTAATACAATGCACCAAGACGTTAGTTAATTCAGAAGAATTAAATGATTCATAGTTGTCAGGTAAATTATTAAGCAAGTATTCACTAGCATTTTCATAGTCACAGTGTGTCTTTTCAATCTCAACATATTCATTTTTCATTACCTCTTTCTTAATTTTACAGCAAATTGTATTGTGATCAGATAAATTACATTCAACTGAATCAACATAAATTTCTTCCGGAAAATTGCTAAAAACATGATCAATTCACGTTGTACTTACAGGTCTAGTTATTAAATTATGAGCACTGTCACAATCATAATTTTGAAAAACGGTAAACAAATCGATAAAATGAGGATTTTGAATGAGATCAATGTTAGAATCTCCAACAATAATTATTGGACTCCGAGCATGTTCGCTTAAAATACTGTCAAAAATAATAATAAAGTCATTTACGCTACACTTCTGCGATCGATAAAATGACACTATCTTCAAAGGTTTGCTTTCAACTTTAACACTGTTCAAAGTCAAAACTATAAGCTCAACAAAATTACTACTCTTGCACACTTCAACACTAAATTGTATGTTTTTATTAATATAGATAGTCGTACCACCATAAGCATCTTCTCTACAACAATGTATATTATTAAAACCTGGAAGTTTGTAAATTTGTGTAATGTCCTTCTGAAACCAGGTTTCTTGGACAGCTATTATATCCGGTAACTTGGGAAAGTTTGCTATCAACGATTTAAATTTATTAAATTTATCAACAATTTATCAATTCATTTGGTAAAAAGTAATTGGAGTTTCCTTCGGTGTTGCCACAATATCAAAAATATTAATTTTATTTTACTTGGAAGTTTTAATAACGAAAAGAAGTTAAATGTAACTTTATTACTCACTTTAGCTAAAGCTACTTTTAACTAACATTTACTTTAAAGGCAAGTTGAAATAATGGTTCTAAGAGTGTTAAATTCCTTTTATACCCTCCACATGAATTTTACATTTACATTAATATCTGGACTAATTTCACTATTTATAACAAATGTGAACAAAATATTTAAAAAAGTAAACAAACCCACTAAATTTTTAGCAATTTTTTGAGGTGTCTCCGTAATGTAGGCCATATATTGACAAAATGATGTCCGGTAATAAGTTTACCCAGGTAAATGGTTTATTTTGTGATTGAGAATGATTGTAACAGACAGACAGCTAGACAGACAAACGAACAGTCGGACATCGCTATATCGACTCCAGTTCTTATAAGAATTAAGAAAAATAAATGATCGAAAATTCATTTTTCGATGCGTTACAAACGGAATAACAAACTAATATATTGCCTTCTGCACAGTGTATTGCAAGGTAAAAAAATGGGTAAACAAATTTTGGTAAACTAAATTTATTATGTTTTAGTCCCAATATTATTTAATATCAATAGCCGAAATGAAAAACCACGTAACTAAGAAAAAAATAAATAAAATCGGGTTTTGATTTATTACGCTACACTGCATTAAAAGCTTTGTCTCCATATTTTTTTACACCCATATAATCAATAATGACTTTATTTAAGAAAATCAAAAGGACTTAACAATTTTTTCTTCCCCTCTAAAAAAAATATAAAAATGTTGGTTACATGGTTTTGCATTAAAACTAACAATATACAATTTAAATATATCCATTTACCTACACATACGTAACTTCCTTAAATTATTTTCCAACACATTACTTAAACCATTTAGACTTTGTACTCATACTGAAGTTCAAGTATATTCGTAATTAAAAAAAAAAGAAAACTAAAGAAAAGGCAACAACATTTATAGATAATGTATTTTTACATTTTTCTTAGGTATGCACTACAAAAGCAACAAATGTGCAATACTAAAAAAAACTATGACAACAACTTATTTTAGCCAAATTGTTGGCGTACCGCACGTGCTTTACAACCTAACGTTAGTGACTAAATGGCGCCAAAGTGCAAACAATTTAAAAATAACTGTATTTTTTGTAACAATTTCAAATGGAAAGTTTTCGGTTTTAAAATAAAGAACCATTTTACATAATAAATTTACATTTTGGTAAATATTTTAAAATTTTAGCGATGTTCGGCATAACAATAATTTTATATTAAAAATATATACATACATATGTATACTCGTATTTGGGGACAAGCAATATTTTCATACCGTGATTGCAAAATCACCAGTAACTAAAGTATTCAAATATGTCCTCTTCAATTTTTTATTTCTCAGCATTTTTAGAATATATGGAATTTTTTTCAATGTTTAGCTTTTTATTTAAAAAAACATAAAAATATTTTCTTGATTTGTTGTGTGAATTTAACTTCAAAAAAGAACTACGAGCCCTAACTAAATACTATTATTTCGTACACCAAACATTTTTTGACACCACAACATTCTAGACTACACATTTTACAAAATATTATCGACTACACCACAAACGTAGTATTTTTCAGAAAAGTTGTTTTTATCTATAATATTAATGGGCAAAGCGATTTCTTGTGACCGATGTAATTTTGTCAGTTTTAAACAGATTTTGACCAAGCATACCTCATTTGAAAGGTATTTCTTTTTAGCAGCCCACCTGATTTATAGATTAGCACCGTCTATAACATTTTTTTTTTCTTTTGAGTAAAATTTGTTTGCTACTAATGCATAAAACATGTAAGAAAATTATAGTCGATCTAGACCGACTATACGATACCATATACCATGCGTTTAGAAAATAAGCATAAACCAAATTTGAGTGGCATTATTATTATTTTTTTCCTTTTAATATGAAAAAGTTCATATCGGATGCTATATTTATACGGTGCTAGTCGAAAAATGGACCGATCCTGACCATATTTGATAAGACCACTTATTTTTTGCAAAAACATATACAAACCAAATTTGAGAAAAATCTGTGCAATATTTTTGTTTTTTGATAGATTTAAGTGAAGATCGGGAAGCAGCTTTATATGGGGGCTATGACTAAGAATTGTCCTATAGGGTTTTTTTGTACTACTGATTAATGGGTGTAATAAACAGACACAAACCCGAAATCTAAATGATAGTTTGGATCATATGGCAATTTAAGTCGATTTCATAGGCGTCATTTGTATTTGTCTGAACATGCACCAATTCCAATAGCGTTCATGCTATGGCTGATAGAGGCTTACATACCAAATTTCATCAAAATATGTTTACATTTTCGACCTGTAGTTTGATTACAAGGTTAACATGGACACACAGACGGACGGACGATCGGACGGACATCGCTAAATCGACTCAGAAAGTGATTCTGAGTCGATCGGTATAAAAAAAGGTGAGTCTAGGTCAAATATTTTTGGTAGTTACAAACAGCAGCACAAAAAATTATCATACATACATAAATTTATACATATGCTATGTGTTTGAAATTTGTTAATGTGTTTGTTAATGAGTTTGTTATCTTTATTCGCAATAATAATAAACCATAAAAGTGTTGGTTTGTGAATTTGCTAAGTTGATAAAAAAAAAAAAGCTGCCTAGAAATTGCACTCGAATTTCGAGCGATGGAATCTGCTAGTAGGGTATAATTATACAATGCTGTGTGAGTGTTTATTAAATTTGTTAATGTATTTGTAAAAATTATATATGAAAAGCCCTGTGTTGATTTGAAAAATAATGTTGGAAATAAATCAATAATGGCAATAACAACAATAATTTATTTGTTTGATTTATTTTATTTATTTTATTTATTTTATTTATTTTATTTATTTTATTTATTTTATTTATTTTATTTATTTTATTTATTTTATTTATTTTATTTATTTTATTTATTTTATTTATTTTATTTATTTTATTTATTTTATTTATTTTATTTATTTTATTTATATTAATTATTTTATTTATTTTATTTATTTTATTTATTTAATTTATTTTATTTATTTTATTTATTTTATTTATTTTATTTATTTTATTTATTTTATTTATTTTATTTATTTTATTTATTTTATTTATTTAATTTATTTTATTTATTTAATTTGGTATCCCACCCAACAAGACATGTGATCTTCAAACAGAGCGGGTTCTAATATATGTTAAATTGATTTATGATGTACAATGGAACTTAAAGCTATTATTTCAATATTTAAATTTAATTAAAAAAGAATTAAAATAAAAAGATATAAAAAATAAATAAAAATAACTGACTTTAAATAGGAATATTAAGCATTAAGAATAAAAACATCCATATAAGTAAGAAAAAAATTAAAGTAAAATTGATAAATTAATAATAAAAAAAAGGAGAAAATATAAAAACAAATATAAAATAAAGAATGGAATCAAAAACTAACAATGCAATTTTGATGTATAAAATATAGAGAAATTACAATACTACTTAGAATAAAAGAAATAAAAGAAAAAGAGGAGAAAAAAAAATATTTATATATTAACTTAAAAGCTATTTTGACAATTGTTAATTTCGAATTTCATTATAATAATTGCATATCACACGCCCTGTGTTGAATTGTAAATAGAATATCTTTAGGTGGCATATAAAGTGGTTCAAATACCTTTAGGCTCTTATTTCTGTGTGTTCAACAAATATTTATAATGAAATACACTTTATGAATTAAATAGATTAACAAAATATTTAAAGAAATAAACTTGATTTTGAATTTCGAGGGCTGGGCTCTGCTGGTTATCTTTAAATTCATAAAATTATGTGCATATATTATGACTCAATGTTTTAAAAAAATCTAATTAACCGTTAGTTCATTATATTTTATAAAAATAATTTGACCAACGCCGATAGCCTAAGTTGCTAGTGCTTTAACTTTAAGATTTATTATAATTTGAATTGTAATAAATATCTAATAAATAAATAAATAAATAATAATTTGACCACCATTATTTCGTACAGTGTAACGCATTGTATTTGTCAATTTTTTACACTCTTATAGAGTCTGAAGGTTCCTGAATTGTGGCTTTCAAACCGCTAAGGGGACACTGTTTGTCACTTCACAATTTCTTTTTCAGGTTTTTAATTGGGTTGATGTCTGAGCTACATGATTGTTAATCCACAACATTAATTTGTTTTTTTACTGTATAGCAAGATCCACCATTTAATTGGTATACATATTCACCGCAGTCAGCTAGCTTTGGTACTGAAAATTTCGTTGTGATAAATTGGTTGTGATTATCAACTATTTAGTTCTGATAAATGAAATCTGTAAATGATGCCATAGAGTATATGTGTGGAAAAAATTTACTTGATTTAAATGACCCCAGGTCAGATTTTGGCAGTTCTCTCATTGAATGACTGATATTTATTATTGCATGGATTTATACAAACAAGATTATTTTCACTACAACTTATACAATATGTGGAATTCAGATAGATCAGATTTACTTTGAATGAAAGGGGACATGCCCACTGTAGTATCCTTGTGAAGTCACACAAACGAAAATCTGTTTTTTATTGTAGTAGGGCTTAACCGATTTCTTTTCTCGTTTACGCATGTCCCAGCAATGAAATGTCTACTCCAATATTAGAGAAATAATGCAATTTTTCAGATAGAAGTTAATTTTTCTATAAAAGAAACTATACTTGTCTTTATAAAAAAAACAATAAATAAAAAATTTTAATAAATACTTGTCGGTGGCTGCGATGGCAGTTTTGTAAGGCCGAATTTAACAATAAATTATTCCCAATAAAACAATTAAATTAATGAGGAATAACGTGTGACGTTTATTTATAAGAAAATAAAATTATAAAGTAAAAGGGGTACATTAATATAGTACTAGCATATTCCAGCGCTCGAAATTCGAGTGCAATTTCTAGGCAGCTTTATTTTTCAACTTAGCCAATTCACAAACCAAAACAAATATTGTGTATGAAATATCAAGTAAAGGCAGTAATGATCAACAATGTAATCAAATTTACATAGGAACGACAAAGAGAGCATTAACTACAAGAATGGGAGAACATAGAATGGATATCGCGAAACGCAAAGAATCGACAGCACTTGTACAACTGGCACAGCTGATCTCGAACAAGTGAGGATAATAGATAAAGAAAGAATGGAAAGCAAACGATTTACTAAAGAAAGCGTACACGTCCAAAAGCAAATAAACAGAACCATGAACTTAAAGGAAGATACTGACAAAACTTTTTTGGTTTATTATTATTGAGAATGAAGATAACAAACAAACAAATACATTAATAAATTTAATAAAACACACATAGCATATGCATAATTTTATGTATGTGTTAGTAGCAACTTTAAGTGCAATTTACGTAAAATAAAGGAAAAAATTTAAAAATATATAAATCTGCAAAACGGCTTAAAAGAAATAGCTTTCAAATAATATACGTTTGGTCAAAATCGGGATAAAACGGTAGAACAAAACATCGGTCACAAGAAATCGCCTAGCCTATTAATATTATAGATATGTCTTACCGCAGTGTTGCCTCCTTACAAACTGACCAAACTAACAATATTAAAAATAAAAAGAAGCATTGTTTGTTATGTGTATAACACATTTAACATACCGGGCTATATTAATAACTAACTTGACGAGACGTAAAAAATACTGCAGTAATAGGGTACACACACGACACCACCGTGCTGGCACCATCAAGTGATTGTACAATTAAGATCGAAGCACTACCACACCAGCATGCTGGTACAATCATCATTTTAAACAAAATAAATGAATAACTAAATTTGAGCCATTAAGCGGCAATACTGGTCAGAAAAGAAAAACAATTAACTATAAATGTAAATGTTATTAGTAACTTTATTAAAATGGTGACCGTACCCATCATTGTCTATCATATTGAGTTTAAGGCACATGTGGAGGGCATCAAACATTCGGCAAAGCCGATTTTAACACTCTCACTTGTTTATTTTTAAAAATCAATTTCTGTTATCCCCGTTTGTAAATACATTGAGAAGAATTATGTACGTACATTGATATTTGAGATAATTTATTTGGGTTTACCTTTCAACGATGGCTTTTGATTTAAAGATAAAGAAAACATGGAAAATTTGACAGTTTTTCGAGTTGATAGATGATTTTTATGCTTAATGATGAAACCATGATTTACACTGAGAACGGTGTTCTTCAAAATTCACTAGATCTCTAGTACATGCACATAACTTTAATAAACAAATTTATTATTTCTAATATTTATACTACATACATAATATTATGTCGTATTTTTTCCTATTTAGATTAGCTTATCAGGATTTTACTGTATTGTATTTTTCACTCTATTTTTAATTTTATTAAATTAAAATTGTATGAAATCTAGCGTATCTCTTGTTATTTTGTCACATTTTGGCTTTTATCCATATACGCAATAATAAAATAGCTAACACTTAAATAGTACCAACAAATTTATATGTTTGGTTATTTTAACAATACAAATTAACACAATATAAACCGGGACCTGACAAATGTACTCTAGAAGTCTTATAAAATTATGAGTTTCTCGATGCAGCAATTTTATCGTTTATTTTGTAGTTTTACTTTTTGAATTTTTATACCCTATACCACTATGTGGTCAGGGTACAATGAGTATGTGGTGATGTTTATAACTACCAAAAATGGTATGTGTAGGACCATCTTTTATTATACCGCTCGACTTAGAATCGTTTTCTGAGCCATCCGTCCGTCCATCAGTCTGTGTGTCCATGTTAACCTTGTAATCATAATATGAATATATTTTGACGAAATTTAGTATATAAGCTTTTATCGACCATAGAATGAACGCTATTAAAATTGTTGAGAATCGATGCATGTTCAGACCTAGTCCTATACAAAAAACCCCTATGAGATCGATTTAAATTGCCATAAAATCCAAACTATCATTTGATTTATTTGTGTTTAATCAGTAGTCCAAAACTAAAACCTGTAGCACAATTATTAGTCATAGCGCCCATATAAAGCTGTTTCCCGATCTTCACCTTATTCTATTAAAAAACAAAAATATTACACAGATTTTTCTCAAATTTGATTTGTATATGTTTTGCAAAAAAATAACTGCCTTTACCAAATATGGTCCTGATCGGGCCAGTTTCCGACCTAGTCCCCATATACGATATGAACTCCTTCATATTCGAAGGCAAAAAAAAATGAATAAAAATGCCACTCAAATGTTTATTTCCCATACCCAATTAGTTGGATATAGGAATAATGGTATAGGGTATCATATAGTCGGTTATGACCGACTATAATTTCCTTATTTGTTTGTTTTTTTAAACTACCAGATCCCAGCCCTCGAAATTCGAGTGAAAATTTTAGGAAATTTTAGTTATTCATTTAATAAAGACCCTAAAGGTATACTCATCAATTTTAGTCAATTCACAATTCAACACTTTTTAAATATCGATTGCGTTATTGGTTGATGTCCAAAATTTTTGTCATTGTAATTGGTTTATATCCAAAATTATATTACAATGCAACACAATGATTATTGTGAATGAAAAAAACAAATTCACAAACACACTAACAAATTTAATAAACACATACACATATCATTGTATAATTTTATGTATGTGTTAGTAGCAACTTTAAATGTAGGGTACTCCAAAAAAATTAAAAAATTAAGAAATCTGTAAATCTGGAGGACAGCCTGGTGAATACCTTTCAAATAAGATACGTTTGGTCAAAATCGGGAGAAAAATGTGGAACAAATCATCGGTCACATGAAATCGACTAAACTATTATATTATAGATTTCTAAATATTTTGTGAAACCTTCAAGTTTGATTTTAAAAATATTTCAATAAAAACAAACAGTGACTTTTGGAGGATGTAACGGCGTCTCAACAATGGCCTGTGGATTATCATCACTCCAAATGCGACAATTTTGTTTATTAACGTACCCATTTAACCATTATTTTTTTTATTTTGTTTGTAATAAAAATGAGTTTATTTTTTGTGTTGATTTGTGAATTGGCTATAATTAATTAGCATACCTTTAGGGTCTTTATTTAATGAAAAAATAAAATTTCCTAGAATTTGCACTCGAATTTCTAGGGCTGGAATCTGCTAGTCTTTATAATAAAGCTTAGTTCTTGGCCATAGCATTAATTAATATGCGTTTTATTTCTTCTTGAAAACCACAAGTCTAAAAAAGCACCCTTTATATATGTACATAAGTATATGCTAGAAAATTGTTTAACATTTGTTAAAAATTGGCTGAAGTGGCTGATAAAACAAAATTGAAGAATTTATGAAAATATTATTTTAAATAAATAAAACAATAATAAAGACAAAAGATGAAGAAAAGAGATTAGATAAAAAAAATCATGTTAACACAAATATATGTATGATCATATACGGTCATATGACTACATATGTATATAATCATATAGTCCATCAAATAATAATTAACAGAGTCGACATACATACTTTTATATTTAAAACCAACTCTTTAATAAAAAAAAATTAAAAAAATTGGAACTCTAGTCTTACTAGTGCTAATTCAAATAACGCAATGCTAAATTAAAAATATTGCAATATTAATACCGCACAAAAAATTTCACACATTTAGGAAATGGTGTTTTTTTTGCAACTGAAAATTTTCTTTTTTAAGATTATATTATGTTTAACACAGCTGTTGTTGTAAATTAAAGAAAATATTTGCTTTTTAAAGAAAAAAAAAATTAAATAGCCCAGCAAAATTTTTAACAACCGGTTTCCAACTATTCTAGAATTTTTTCTTGGTACTTGTACGGAACTTGTTCCTACGATCTGAAAGATTTATAAGTTCTAGCACTATTTGTTTTACATACCAAAAAAAAACTATTGATAATGTAACAAGTCTTAACGAAAGTCATTCGAGTAGTAGCATAAAGTACGAGTATATTAAGAGGATCATTAAAAGATCATAGCCCTTATTAGAAATAGAAAACTTTGCTGGGTCGTGTCTTTTTAAAGAGGTGTGTTTGCCTCATAAAAATAAAAGTAGGAGTGTATTAGGGGGTCTGTTATGTACGAAAAAATTTACAAAATTGTCAAAATTTCTAATAAACAAAGTGATTTTGTTGCTTACCTGCCACCAACGCGCCATAGCGCGTACAACTTTATCAGAATCCATTGTCTTTATTTGTATTTTATTGTATTAGTATATATTTATATATATTTTAAATATATTATATATTTAAATATATTATAAAAAAAATTGTCTTAAACAATTATTTCAGTTATGTAAAATATATTTTTTTAATAAAATATTATCTAAAAACGTTTCGTTGTATCCAGTAAACTTTTTAGCACAATATGTTTTTTTTTCTTATAATATTTCTTATTTTTCCTTAAACATTTTAAAAACTTTTTTTTATAAATTAATTGACAATATTTTGGTTTATATTTTTCAATTTTTCAGTTTTTAAATTTTCGTGCTATTGCCTTAATATCTGTTTTAAGACTAAATGCTCTTCGAAATTTAGTTTGCAAAAATTCTTTACAATTTATTTTCGAATCTTGTTTTTTTTGCATATTCTTCAGTTTGTCTCTATATTTATATATATATATGCATATATATATATATTATTTTCTTTCTTTATTATTGCACTAAAAGAAAAATCTCGGCAAAACAAACGTTTTAATTTATATAAATTTTAACTCAATAGTATTTTGATTTAATTGGTCTTTGTTTTTATTTATTTGTATGTTGTTATACAAAATAAAATAAAATGCTTCATAACATACACAATTTTAATTGCTGCTGACATTTATTTGCATATGATAATTTATGCTGTGATTTGTTTAGGTTCAAACCAATTTTGAAAAAAAAGCAAACTATTTGATGAACTACTTATTCATTATTAGAAGATGTCATTTAGGTTTACTTCAGACCGAAGCAAGATTGTGTCTAGGCCGACTATACGATACCCTATAATATGAGTTTCAGGTTATTATTGATTACACTAGCCAACAAGATTTTGGACTGGAGCAACCAAATATCTTTCCTAGGGTAATTTGGTGAGCTGAATTCGAATCTGTAAAGGGTTTTTCTCTAGCACGTCTGGTTTTGGAGGCACAAAAAAATGTTTTTATTCGTTTTTTACATATTAAATCATTAATTTATTTAAAAATCAATGAATTTTCAAAATTGAATGGCGTTATTTAAACGTCGTTTGTATTTTGTTGGTTCGGAATAACGTTTTAGAGTCCAGCAATAGTTTCTCAGCATGCCTTTGCCCCAAAACCCCTGATAATTTCTTTAAATTTTCATTAAATCTTGGTGAGCACGATCACCTTGTTCGTCGCTCACCGCACCTAGGTTTTGAAGAAAAAAAATCCAAATGCGAATGAATAAAATGCATTTTGAGTGACATTCGTGCACCCAATTCATGCTAATTTTTCAATAATTCAGCAACAATTTGTTTGCAGTTATCACTCTTATTGTTTCCAAGAAAAATGTCCACGGTGCTCTTGAAAGATTTCCAGGCTGCATATTCTTTCTACAATAAACATTATGAAAAATTGTCATCATTCAATAGCTTCCTGATCTGATGGCCTACAAATATGCCTTCTTTGTTTTTAGCATATGCAATTTTAGGAAAAACCGCTAACAAATATTTAAATGCTGCACCATTTTTGTCCAGAGCCTTGACAAAGTTCTTAAAAAGGCCCAATTTTATGTGCAGCGGCGGAAGAAGAACGTCATTTGGATCAATTAATGGTTTATATGAAATGTTTGTTTTCCTGGTGAATACACAGTTTTCTTTGGCCACTCTGTTCTGAGGAAATGATGACATGTAGTGCCACTATCCCATAGACAAAGGAAACAACAATATTTTGTGAAACCTTCTTGCATACCAATCAACAAACCAATGACCTGAAACAGATTAATTTACAGTTATTTACGATGGTCTATACCATATATACAAGGAAATTTAAGTCACACACCTTAAGGTCACCACAGATCTTCCACTTATGATCGTTGTATTTGAGTAATGTCAAAATTTCAGTCATTGATTCGTTATTTTCCTTTGTATTAATGGCATGAGCAATTGGTATGGATGGTTTTTCATTCCTATTGTGCAAAAGAAGAGCATTTAAACTGTACTTAGATCCATCAATAAATAATCTTCATTCAGTTTTGTCATATGGCTGGTTCATTTTTGAAATAAACCATCAACATCAGTAGTGTTTCTTTTAAAAATATGCAGCCAATTCCAAGCTTCTATCTCTATAGATTGTTACTTTTGTCCCAACTGCAAGATGTTTCCACTGCTCATACAAACTACCACTGCTGGTGAAAGATGTTTCGGACTCACTGCTCGTGGCACTGGGAATGACTGGTAATGGATCATTTGGTGGACGTTGAACTGGTTTGGAAACTGATGGGGCATTCGCGTTAGTAATATTTTTTCGATTTTGGAAATTGAATCTGCAACTTTTGTTAAACATAAATTACAATCGACTTGATTCTCTCCAAAGTACGGGAATTGAAATATCGAAATAGATCTTCTTACCATTTGACCACTTGTATAAAACAGTTCTGCAACTATTGCAAAACATTGTCGGTGTCCACGGTTTTTCCAAGTTTCCGACAGCAAAACCAAATTCCAGCCCTCGAAATTCGAGTGCAAATTCTAGGAAATTTTATTTTTTCACTAAATATAGACCCTATATTAACAAATTTAATACATAGCATTGTATAATTTTATGTATGTATTAGTAGCAACTTTAAATGCAATTTACTCAAAATAAAGGAAAAACTTTTAAAATCTGTAAATCTACAAAACGGCTAAAAAGAAATACCTTTCAAATAATATATGTTTCGTCAAAACCGGTATAAAATGGTAGAACAAAACATCGATCACAAGAAATCGCCTAGCCTATTAATATCATAGATATGCATATTTTAATTATTCTGATATTGCATATCCTTTTTTTTCCAACCAAATATTCACCACACACAAAGCAAAAATAGCTTGAATCAGTAACACACACACGATCTCCCTGACATGCTTAAATGCTACTGTTATGAAGATTTAGAATGAATGTGGGCTTCTGTCAAACTAATAATTGTGAAATTGTAGTGTCAGTATTGAATGTTTTACAGTATTGCCAACATGCGGTAAAAAATTAACAAGAAGTGATAGCCCAATTCGAATTCAGCGCATCCAGATTATTTAAAAAACATTTTTCGTTTCTGCAGTCAATTTTTTTTTTAAATTTGTAGACCAGTGTTATATATATATAAATGAAAATTTGTTTGTGGGTTTGACATTAATAGGTTGCTAAACCACAGAACCGATCTTCTTGAAATTTTCACGGTGTATAAGTTTGTATCGGAAAAGTAAAATATGCTATATTTTTTTAATATATGAAGTGGGCGTGGCACCTCCCGTTTATAAAAAATTTTAATTATTAGAACTATTCGCAAACAGATTTTAGATAAAACTCGAATAATCGATCATCATAGTGCAGGGACAAAATTTTTTTATGTAGAGACTTTTTTTATAGAAAATTTTTTGAGAAAAATTTCGAATTACTCGAGTAATTTTAAATGCGAAATTCCAATAATGAAGAGGTGTATTGGACAAAATTAGATTCATATTGCTTAGATTTATAGTAATTTTTCAGACATATTGCATTTAATACTGTAATTAAATGCAAATTTTAATTTTGTCTCAATGGTGCGTGGTAAAGAAGAAGAAGAAAGCATATATTTCAAAAATTCATAACTACACTGTATTCTTAATTGGACCGGTTTCTGGCATTTCAGCCTTCATCAGCGATGTATTGAACATTGTGATAATTGTTATGTTTTAATTGAATATATTATTTCTATATGAAATATTTCTACTTAGGGCGGCCGTGAGGTTTGAACCATGAACCTTCACATACACTCGTACTTGCACTTTTTGGTGAGCGCTTTAACACACTCACCTAAAGTCAGGCCTACGAGCAGTGTGGTTAGAATCAGTTTTCGTACCATACAGCTTTTACTTCGTATTAATTTCAGAAGATACAATTCTGTCCAAACAAACAATCGTTATTTTTGAATTATTTTAATATTTTTTGCATTTATACCTCTAATTTCCACTATTCTCAGTCTTCGTAAGAGTTGTCATATGTGATGTACAGTTTTGTACATACTACATATGCACTGTACATATATTTGAGACGACGCTTTGAAGATTAGATTTATATATTTGTAACATAATTTTGTGATTAACTTTACTGGAACTGGAACTGGAAGACCTCATTGTCAACATAAAATTAATTTAAAAATCTTCACAAAATACATATTTTTTCCAAAAGTTATATATAAACAAGTAGGAAATTATAGTCGGTCTAGACCGACTATACGATACCCTATACATTGGTTTAGAGACCCTATCGCTTCGGTCAAACTAATTGGATATAGAAAATAAGCATAAGCGCCCCGGTAGGTGAGTAGGTAGCGTGTTCGCCTATCATGCGGGGGTCGTGGGTTCGATTCCCACCAGAGGCTTTGGTCTGTCGCTGCAATAAAAAACAAAAAAAAGTAGCCAAATTAGAATCTGCAGACAAGCCACTACTCGGCTTCGCGGAACTAGGCTTAAAAAAAAAAAAAAAAAATTATTAATCAAAAAAAAAAATAAACCAAATTTGAGGGGAATTGGTTTTAATTTTTTTGGCTGCAGATATGAAAAAGTTCATATCGGGTGCTATATTTATATGTGAACTAGGTCGGAAAATGGACCGAACCTGACCATATAAGGCAAAGTCACTTATATTTTGAAAAAATATATACAAACCAAATTTGAGAAAAATCTGTGCAATATTTTTGTTTTTTTAATAAATTTAAGTGAAGATCGGGAAGCAGCTCTATATAATAATTCTAGGTCATGAAATGTGATGAACATTTTTTCAACTTTAACAAATTGATTAAAGCCATAATTTTTTTTTTTTTTGGTCTCTATACCTATAAGTACTCAGATGTGAAGTATTGTTTTATTAACACGTTGTTAACCAATTGCGAAATGAGACCAAAGATGGAAATTTTTTTTGATAAAACTTTGAAAACTCCTTTTTTAAGTTTTAAAAAATTTTCTTAAACAAAATTGCAAAAAATGGATCTGGCACTTTAACGTTTTGTTAAATGTATGTTAGAGAATAACTGTGTGAATTTTTAAGTAAATTTTTGTGCAAGGAATTTTTTTGCGGATTTCGAGAAAAATTAGTTTTTTGTGAAATATTCAGTAAATGTACTCTATCTAAATACTTTGTATGAAAAATATATTAGTTTTCTACTTTGAAATGTTATATTTTATCATAATAGCCTAGGGGTTCGGAAAAAACTATGTGAGCCCATTATCCCTTTTGGACTTGGGGTCACATATAACCCCAAGCTAATAAAAGACAATTTATTCAAAAAATTCAAATATTTTGTAAGTGCTGTTGAATGGTTAGATCTGACGCCTAAAATAAAATAACCAAATGTGCAAGTCTTCCATTCTAAAAATTTAGAATAAATCAAACAACGTTAACCCATTCCATGCCCAGGCTAAAATATGAATTTTGGCATGTTTAATAAAATAATTGTTCAAGTAGACTAGATGAAACCCTTACTGGGGGTTGAGAAATAAAATTGTGCTATATTTTACCAATTTTTATGATTTGATGATTATGATGATTTTATAATTTGGACTTGGCGCCACAAATGACCCCAAGGACGATTAAGTCAAAAAATTCAAATATTTTGCAAATACTGCTGAATTTTGGATCATTTTAACCCTAGGAGCACATAAGGGTAAGTTTTCGTAAAATATAGCACAATTTTATTTCCCAACTCATAGTAGGGGTTTCTTCTAGTTGGCCTCGGCAAATAATGAGTTAACGTTGTTCGATTTTTTCCAAATTTTTATCATGGAAGACTTGCACATTTGGTTATTATATTTTAAGCTTCACATCTAAAAATTCAACATCACTTACAAAATAGTTGAATTTTTTTAATAAATTGCCTTTTATTAGCTTGGGTCATATGTGACCACAAGTCCAAAAGGGATAATGGGGTCATATAATCTTTTTTCGGAAACCCTAGGCTATTAAGATAAAATGTAATATTTAAAAGTAGTAAACAAATAAATTTTTTACACAGAGTATTTAGAAAGAGTACATTTACTGAATATTTAAA
Source organism: Cordilura impudica (assembly GCA_963682025.1). NCBI lineage: Eukaryota > Metazoa > Arthropoda > Insecta > Diptera > Scathophagidae > Cordilura > Cordilura impudica. The sequence goes on from OY821517.1 coordinate 25,602,600, forward strand.
AAAAAATCTAATTTTTCTCGAAATTCGCAAAAAAATCCTTATAAAAAAATTCTGGAAGAGGAATTTACTTAAAAATTCACACAGTTAATCTCATAAGCACATATTTAACAAAACCTTAAAATTCCAGATCCATTTCTTGCAATTTTGTTTAAGAATATTTTTTATAACTTAAAAAAGGAGTTTTCAAAATGTTATCAAAAAAATTTTCCATTTTTGGTTTCATTGCGCAATAGGTTAACCACGTGGTAATAAAACAATACTTCATGTCTGAGTACATATAGGTATAGAGACCAAAAAAAAATTATTGCTTTAATTAATTTCTTAAAGTTGAAGTCCGTCAAATTTCACAACGTAGTGTTTTTTGGCACAAAAGCGGTCGGAGACATTTGCTATTTCTTGGCGAGTTTTTATTCGATTTTGATGCCATATAGATTTTGGAAATTATAATTTAGTAGTGATATCGATTCATATAACAACTTGTCGAAAGAATTTAACTGTAGAACGAAATGTTCTAAAATACAAAAAAAAGTCATATTTTCCCCATATAAACACACTTCGGGTACTTTGGACCCCACTAGGCACCAGAAGGCACCGTCGCATCGGCTAAAAAGTGAAGACCGCATTTATGACAGCAAACCTCACATTTTAGACAACGCATATATATTTAGAATATAAAAATAAATTCCATGCAAGATGCGACCAGTCTAATGTTCATATCGAAAAGTATCAGCGATGCATACCCACACATTTTTGTCTGCTTCTTGTTTTTATTTATTTTATTGTTATGTTTTTTTTTGTAAATGTGATTGTTTTATCGATGAGAGTAAGAGAATAACCAAGATGGTTAATTTTATGTATTTACAGTCATGCTTATTGCACGTAAGGCCCGTTTACACGATACCACTCAGTCGTATGATTTTTCGAAATAAAAATCCAATGAAATTCATCGGACTATCATAAAGTCGTACCGGCATTATTTCTGCATACTTAGACCATTTACACCATCACACTCAAGTCTTATGGAAACAGCTGTTTAGAATAACAAGCAAATTTATTTTGAAATTTTTTATATTATTTCCACTTTCTTTGTCGTGGTCCGATGAAAATGGCAAGTTTTTAGAATTGTGTCTAAAAGCATCGGATTTCGAAAATAAAATCCTACAGACTGTCAATTTCATAACATAGGCTTTATATGATAGGAATTTTTAATAATACTCGATTTTTTGACAGGTGGTATTGCAAAGTGTGATAGTGTAAACTGAGCTTTAATAATTGCTTCAATTAAAGAATACATGAAAATCCCTCAAATATTTGTTAATTATGTTATTAATTTTAAACATTATTGGAAAAAATTTAGCCATTATAATGTGGAATCTAGCTTTCTTGTCTGTTAGTGTTGACAACCATGGTTTTGAATACGGCTGGATGGTATCAAATATTCGGCACAGCCGAATTTAAAACTCTTGTTAAACTATAAAAATTTTTTTTTTCAATGTCTTAAATAATTGGACTTACTCGATATATTGACAAAATTGAAATTAAACAAGCAAGTTTAGACAAGCACAACCAAGAATAGCAAATCTTCCAAAGCTGTGATCACAAGAAATTTTATTCCAACAGTAATAGGGCGATTGGCCCGATTTTTTAAAACCGGTTGACAACTTTTTTGTCATTTTAAAACAAAGGTTTTTTTAACTCATCTGGGTTGCTGAAGATCTTTAAGAAATAATTGAAAATTAAAGAACTCATTTTAAAAAAATATTCACATTTAGACAAATGTTACTGAAGCTTAACAAGTTTTTTAATCAAAGATAATTTGCAATATAGATTATTATAGAAATTCACCGGTTGAGCGGTTATTGCAAATTGTAACTATTCGCACTATTCGCAAACTGATTTTTGAGAAAACTCGAATAATCGATCAGCACAGTGGATGAACAAAATTTCGAATTAGTCGAGTAATTTTAATATCGAAATTTCGATCACGAAGAGGTGTTTTGGACAAAATTAGATTCATATATTTGTAACACAATTTTGTGATTAACTTTACTGAAAAAACCAGACCTCATAGTCAACATAAAATTAATTTAAAAATCTTCACAAAATATATATTTTTTCCAAAAGTTATATATAAAAAACTAACCCATAAAAATCAAGTATATATTATACTCCCTTTCCTTGAAAATTAAGTTTACCATCATGTAATTAAATAATTGATTGGCTGAAAATGAAACATGTATAGAAAAATATCTATGTCAAAAATCTCAAAAATATCTCTTTATCTCCATTTGAGTTTTCTTTTCGTTTTATTTCCTCTTACATTTGTGTCGGAGAATGAAAATTTTCATTCATGACATCACAGCCATTTTAAACTATTATTTTACATCGTATCGCTTCAGTCTTACTCAATCATCGTAAAACCAAAATTATACTATAATTAAATTTTTTAAACCAGAATTTGTTATATCATTTTTATCATCGCCGTAAGTCTGCCTGCAAGGTTACAGCTCGATTGGATCACGGGAAAAAGGTTAAGAATTGTTTCAAAGTTTATTCGGCAGACAAATAGGAAGTAAAAATAAAATCAATAATATTAATAGGCTAGGCGATTTCTTGTGACCAATGTTTTGTTCTACCGTTTTATCCCAATTTTGACCAAACGTATATAATTTGAAAGGTATTTACATATTTTTAAATTTTTTCTTTTATTATGAGTAAATTGCATTTAAAGTTGCTACTAACACATACATAAAATTATACCTATGCTATGTGTGCGTTTATTAAATTTGTTAATGCGTTTATTTATTAGAAATTGTGCTCGAATTTCAAGCGCTGGAATCTGCTAGTTGTAATTATTAGATTTGCCCGAAATTATTCGATTATTTTTTATCGGTCTTATACGTATTATTCGTTTTTATTAACCAAAAAAAACTGAATAATTTGGATAACCATAACATAATCCACGTCATTATTTATTGATTTGAGCTTAATTGGAAAGTTTATCTATATGCCTAAATTAATGATTTTTTAGAGAAAATTCCGGTTCAGGGCCATGCAGAAAAAAAATTTTATTATAAACCTATTTTTTTTTTTCTTCTTCATACCCTATACTAGTATATGCTCAGGGTAAAATAAGTTCGTTCTGATGTTTGCAACTACCAACAATATTTGACCTAAACAGTTCGCAAATATGAAAATATTTTGATAAAATTTGGTCTATTAGCTTTTATCGGCGATATGAAAAACGCTATTGAAACCAGTGAAAATCAATACATGTTGGGAGCAAGTCCCATACAAATGTCACCTATGAAATCGACTTAATTAGCCATAAGATCCAAATTTCCATATAGATCTCGGTTAAATGTGGTTAGTGTGTGTCTATTCTACGCAATAATCAGTAATCCAAATATAAATACATTATCATAGCCCCCATATATAGCTATTTCCCGATCTTCACTTAAATCTATCAAGAAAAATAAATATATTGTACAGATTTTTCTCAAATTTGTTTTGTATACATTTTTGAAAAAATAAGGTCATGATCGGTCCATTTTTCGACCTAGTCCCCATTTAAAAATAGAATACGATATGAACTCTTTAATATCGGCAGGCAAAAAAATTATTAACAATGCCAATCAAATTTGTTTATGCTTATTGTTTAAATTCAATTAGTTGACCTAAGACCCTTTCTTAAAAATGTATGGTACAAGGTATCGTATAGTCGGCCCAGACCGTCTATAATTTTCTTACTTGTTGTTTTTAATGTAATCAAATATAGTTTTTTTTTTTAAATTCTATATAAGATTTTCACAAATTTAAAATTATTTTCAAAATTACCCAGTTTAACGGGATAGACTGGTCGACAGCAGAATTCAGTAAATAATTTTTTATTCATACCAGCCAGTCAGTAATTTTTAAAATGTTATCACAAAATGTTTGAACATATTTATATATACTAGGGTGGCCCTTAATAAAAAAAGTGCTCAAACTCTCGGTCTCACCCATAGAAATATGCGAATAGCAAAAAAACTGATAAATACAAAGTTCTGGGTCAATCAAAAAAATTTAGAGGTGTCTCAACGCGACTAAAAATTCCAAGTGTGTTTATATGGGGATAATATAACTTTTTCAGATTTTACGAAAATTTCCTTCTATAGTTTAATTTTTTCAACAAGTGCCAAAAAATTCGAGGTCATGAAATGTGATGAACATTTTTTCAACTTTAACAAATTGATTAAAGTTCTCAGATGTGAAGTATTGTTTTATTAACACGTTGTTAACCAAATGCGAAATAAGACCAAAGAAATTTTTTTTGATAAAACTTTGAAAACTCCTTTTTTAAGTTTTAAAAAATTTTCTTAAACAAAATTTCAAAACATGAATCTGGCACTTTAACGTTTTGTTAAATGTATGAATTTTTAAGTAAATTCCTCCGCCAGTATTAGGAATTTTTTTGCGGATTTCGAGAAAAATTAGTTTTTTGTGAAATATTCAGTAAATGTACTCTATCTAAATACTTTGTATCAAAAATATATCAGTTTTCTACTTTGAAATGTTACATTTTATCATAATAGCCAAGGAGTTCGGAAAAAACTATGTGAGCCCATTATCCTTTTTGGACTTGGGGTCACACATGACCCCAAGCTAATAAAAGACAATTTATTCAAAATTTTCGAATATTTTGTAAGTGCTGTTGAATGGTTAGATCTGACGCCTAAAATAAAATAACCAAATGTGCAAGTCTTCCATTCTAAAAATTTTGAATAAATCGAACAACGTTAAACCATTCCTTGCCCAGGCCAAACTATGAATTTTGGCATGTTTAAAAAAATAATTGTTTTAGAAGACTAGATGAAACCCTTACTGGGGGTTGAGAAATAAAATTGTGCTATATTTTACCAATTTTTATGATTTGATGATTATGATGATTTTATAATTTGGACTTGGCGCCACAAATGACCCCAAGGACGATTAAGTCAAAAAATTCAAATATTTTGCAAATACTGCTGAATTTTGGATCATTTTAACTCTAGGAGCACATAAGGGTAAGTTTTCGTAAAATATAGCACAATTTTATTTCCCAACTCATAGTAGGGGTTTCTTCTAGTTGGCCTCGGCAAATAATGAGTTAACGTTGTTCCATTTTTTTCCAAATTTTTATCATGGAAGACTTGCACATTTGGTTATTATATTTTAAGCTTCACATCTAAAAATTCAACATCACTTACAAAATAGTTGAATTTTTTTAATAAATTGCCTTTTATTAGCTTGGCTCATATGTGACAACAAGTCCAAAAGGGATAATGGGGTCATATAATTTTTTTTCGGAAACCCTAGGCTATTAAGATAAAATGTAACATTTAAAAGTAGTAAACAAATAAATTTTTTACACAGAGTATTTAGAAAGAGTACATTTACTGAATATTTAAAAAAAAAATCTAATTTTTCTCGAAATCCGCAACAAAAAAATTCCTTGTAAAAAAAATTTCTGCCGGAGGAATTTACTTAAAAATTCACACAGTTAATTTGTGAAATATAGTTAAGAAAACTTTAAATGCCAGATCTATTTTTTAAATTTTGTTTAAGAAAATTTTTTAAAACTTAAAAAAGAAGTTTTCAAAAAAATTTTCCATCTTTGGTCTCATTTCGCAATAGGTTAAAAACGTTGTAATAAAACAATACTTCTTATCTGAGTATTTATAGGTATAGAGATCAAAAAAACTTATGGCTTTAATCAATATGTTAAAGTTGAAAAAATGTTCATTAGATCTCATGACCTGGAGTTTTTTGGCACAATAGTGGTCTGGGGCATTTGTTATTTCTTGTTGAGTTTTTATTCCATTTTGAAGTTATATAGCCTTTTGCAAAGATAATTTAGTACTGATATCGATTCATATAACAACCAAAACTTTGTATTTATCAATTATTTTGTTATTCGCATATTTCTAGGGGGTCAGACGATAAATTCGAACATTTTTTTTCCCCGTCCATACAATGAAGGGCCACCCTAATGTATACGTTTTAGTTTAAAATGTATACCTCAGAAATTTTAAATGTATAAAGAAAATAACTTTATAGTTTTTATTATAATATTTAAATAAAATTATAATTTAATATTCTAAGGCAGCATGGCGTGCGAGTAATCTTGAAATAACTGCTAAACAATTACGTTGTGTATGCAAATGAAACAAGTGAAATGTTTGTCTTCTATATAACTTGGCATATGATTACACCATCAACGTAAGCACATGAATTAATAAAGAAGTAGTCTGTCCTTTAAGAAAATTAATTGATTGAAAAATAAGTAAGAATATTAAATTCGGCTGTGTCAATCTTTGATACCCTCGACCCGTGTTCAAAATACATTATTATAGCCATGGTTGTCAACACTAATGCTGTTTTCTTTTCTGACAAAAAATGTCACATTTTATTTGCACTTTTTTCGAAAAGTGCAACCTTATCTGAAGTAAGATTAACCTTATCTTATATATCAATCGAAAGTTCTCAAATTCGAGCCTTCGTAAATCGCAAAAAATTGCAGCCATTGACTTCTTTCAGGTCATACTGTGAGAATATTTCCCCATTGTTCCTCTGTTTTGAATATTTTCAATATATGACTTGAAAAAGGCTAATAATCAAAATTTTTTTGCATTTTATGAACACAGCACTTTGAGCCCTTCCGATTGATGTATAAAAAAAAATTACTCTTAATTCAGAATATATAAAAAAATACACTTTTCAAAAAAAGTGCAAATAAAATGCGACTTTTTGATGTGTAAACATCTATACGCGCAGGGGGGTAAATTTCTATTTCACAATACAATCACATAAACAGCGTAACTTATATCGGTGTGAGCTGAAGGAGATAACGCTGTGTGACTTATGATTGTATTGGTGAAAAAATATTTTCAGGAGAAACTGTTCATGGGCAATTACCCAATGCATTCGAAATTGGAATTGTGGTAAGAGAGACAAACCTAAGTAACTCGTGTTTTTAACACTTTTTTTTTATTGTTTGTAACATTCTATTTTAATAAATTTCACTTTTATTATTTTTATATTTAATTAATAAACACAATAACTATCGCTTGCTACCACTCAAAAAATCTCACAAATCTCACAAAATCATACAAATTTATACAAACATCTGATTTCGAGTTGCCAACTTCAAAAAATAAAACAGATGTTAACTTTGTAGCCAGATTGTTAAACCAGGGATACCAGAGCTTTCAAATGAAGTGAACTGCTGAAACTAGTATAGAACAATTCGTAAATTTAAATTAAATTTTTTTTTATAATATTTTAGATTCTGGTTAATGTTTGCAAAAATTAATTATGCCTATATGATTATATTGTGTTTTATTTAAAAACTATTTTTTCTTCATATAGAAAATTGAATAGTTTAGATTTCTTCTAATAATTTAAACAAGCAGATTCCAGCCCTCGAAATTCGAATGCAAATGCTAGGAAATTTTATTTTTTCATTAAATGAAGACCCTAAAGGTATGCTAATCAATTAAAGCCAATTCACAAATCAACACAAAAAAAAACAAACTCATTTTTATTACAAACACATTAACAAATTTAATAAACACACACATAGCATTGTATAATTTTATGTATGTGTTATTAGCAAATATAAATGCAATTTACTCAAAATAAAGGAAAAAAATTAAAAATCTGTAAATCTGCAAAACGGCTAAAAAAAATTCCTTTCAAATAATATAGTTTGATCAAAATCGGGCTAAAACGGTGGAAGAAAACATCGGTCACAAGAAATATTATAGATGAGTTCATCATTTAATAAGAATTCTAGCCTTTGAATATTTTTGATGTGTAAACATCTATACGCGCAGGGGGGTAAATTTGTATTTCACAATACAATCGCAAAAACAGCGTAACACATCGGTGTGAGCTGAAGTGTAAATCGGTGTGACTTTATCTGATTATATTTGTGAAAAAATTATGATATGTTCTTTTCTAAACATTTTCCAATTGTCTTTCAAAAAACATCAATTGTATTTCAGAAAACATCAATTGTATTTCAGAAACCATCAATATAATTTCAGAAAACATCAATTGAATTTCAGAAAACATCAATAGAATTTCAGAAAACATCACTTGAATTTCAGAAAACATAAACAGAATTTCAGAAAACATCAATATAATTTCAGAAAACATCATTTGAGTTTCAGAAAACATCAATTGAATTTCAGAAAACATCAATAGAATTTCAGAAAACATCAATTGTATTTCAGAAACCATCAATATAATTTCAGAAAACATCATTTGAATTTCAAAAAACATAAATAGAATTTCAGAAAACATCAATATAATTTCAGAAAACATCATTCGAGTTTCAGAAAACATCAATTGAATTTCAGAAAGCATCAATAGAATTTCAGAAAACATCATTTGAATTTCAGAAAACATAAATTGAATTTCAGAAAACATCAGTATAATTTCAGAAAACATCATTCGATCAATTGTATTTCAGAAACCATCAATATAATTTCAGAAAACATCATTTGAATGCAGAAAACATAAATAGAATTTCAGAAAACATCTATAAAATTTCAGAAAACATCAATTGAATTTCAGAAAACATAAATAGAATTTCAGAAAACATCATTTCAGAAAACATAAATAGAATTTCAGAAAACATCAATATAATTTCAGAAAACATCATTCGAGTTTCAGAAAACATCAATTGAATTTCAGAAAACATCAATAGAATTTCAGAAAACATCAATATAATTTCAGAAAACATCATTCGAGTTTCAGAAAACATCATTTGAATTTCAGAAAACATAAATAGAATTTCAGAAAACATCAATATAATTTCAGAAAACATCATTCGAGTTTCAGAAAACGTCAATTGAATTTCAGAAAACATCAATTGTATTTCAGAAAACATCAATTGTATTTCAGAAAACATCATTTGAATTACAGAAAACATAAATAATATTTCAGAAAACATCAATAGAATTTCAGAAAAAATCAATTGTATTTCAGAAAACATCAATTGTATTTCAGAAAACATCAATTGAATTTCAGAAAACATAAATAGAATTTCAGAAAACATCATTCGAGTTTCAGAAAACATAATTTGAATTTCAGAAAACATAAATAGAATTTCAGAAAACATCAATATAATTTCAAAAAACATCATTCGAGTTTCAGAAAACATCAATTAAATTTCAGAAAACATCAATAGAATTTCAGAAAACATCAATTGTATTTCAGAAAACAGCAATTGTATTTCAGAAAACATCATTTGTATTTCAGAAAACATAAATAGAATTTCAGAAAACATCAATTGAATTTCAAAAAGCATTATTTGAATTGCTGAGAACATTAATTGTATTTCAGAAAACGTCAATAGAATTTCAAAAAGCATCATTTGAATTGCTGAGAACATTAATTGTGTATCAGAAAACTTCAATTGAATTTCAGAAAACATCGATTGCATTTCAGAAAACATCAATTGAATTTCAGAAAACAGCATAATCGACTTATTTTTTATGCACTGGAAAATATGATGTTGATGTTTTCTTTAATTATTAGATGTTTACACATCTCCCTTGTGATCGGACTCACATGATTTTTTTTTCAATATATGACTTGAAAAAGGCTAATAATCAAAATTTTTTTGCATTTTATGAACACAGCACTTTGAGCCCTTCCGATTGATGTATAAAAAAAAATTACTCTTAATTCAGAATATATAAAAAAATACACTTTTCAAAAAAAGTGCAAATAAAATGCGACTTTTTTTTTGTTAGAAAAGAAAACAACATAAGAGCCAAAAAAGGCTAGATTTAACATTATCATGGTTAGATTTTTTATACTGATGTTTAAAATTTATAAGATAACAAGAAAGAAAATTATAGTCGGTTCAGACCGACTATACGGCACCCTATACCATGGTTTATAGAAAATAAGCATAAACTAAATTTGAGTGCCATTGTTATTAATTTTTTTGGCTGCAGATATGCAAAAGTTCATATCGGGTGCTATATTTATATGAGGACTAGGTCGAAAAATGGACCTATCTTGACCATATTTGGTAAAGTCATTTTGAAAAAATATATACAAACCAAATTTGAGTAAAATCTGTGCAATATTTTTGTTTTTTGGTAGATTTAAGTGAAGATCGGGAAACAGCTCTATATAGGGCCTATGACTAAGAATTGTCCTATAGAGATTATTTTTGGACTACTGACTAATGGATACAATGAACACATAACCCAATTTGGCTAAGATCTATGCGATAATTTGGATCTGATGGCAATTTATGTTGATTTCATAGGGGTCATTTGTATGGGGACTAGGTCTGAACATGGACCGATTTTCACCAATTTCATCCTATGGCCAATAAAAGCTTATATACCAAATTTCATAAAAATATATTCATATTTGCGACCTGTAGTTTGATTACAAGGTTTACATGGACACACAGATGGACGGATGGACGGACATCGCTAAAACGACTCAGAAAGTGATTCTTAACTGATCGGTATAATAAAATATTTTTGTTAGTTACAAACAGCAGTACAAAGTCATTATACCCAAACCACATAGTGGTATAGGGTATAATAACAAAAATTTTATTAAATGCTTGTTGGTTTTTAGCGATGCATACACATTTTTATACCCTATACCACTATGTGGTTTGGGTATAATGACTTTGTGCTGCTGTTTGTAACAACCAAAAATATTTGACCTAGACCCATCTTTAATTATACCGATCGAATCAGAATCACTTTCTGAGTTGATTTAACAATGTCCGTCCGTCCGTCCGTCCGTCCGTCTGTGTGTCCATGTAAAGCTTGTAATCAAACTGCAGGTCGCAAATATGAATATATTTTGACGATATTTGGTATATAAGCTTTTATCGGCCAAGGGATGAACGCTATTGAAATTGGTGAGAATCGGTCCATGTTCAGACCTAGCCCCCATACAAATTACCCATATGAAATCGACATAAATTGCCATAAGATCCAAATTGTCATATAGATCTTACTCAAATTGGGTCTGTATGCGTTCATTACATCCACTAATGAGTAGTCCAAAAATGATCCCTTTGACCCCATATAGAGCTGCTTACCGATCTTCACTTAAATCTATTAAAAAACAAAAATATTGCACTGATTCTTCTCAAATTTTGTTTGTATATATTTTTGCAAAATATAAGAGATTTTACCAAACATGATCAGGATCGGTCCATTTTTGGACCTAGTCCCTTTATAGATATAGCATCCGATATGAACTTTTTCATATCTGCAGCCAAAAAAATTAATAAAAATCCCACTCAAATTTGGTTTTTGCTTATTTTCAATGTCCAGTTAGTTGGGCCTAAGAGATAGGGTTTCTAAACGCATGGTATAGGGTATCGTATAGTCGGTCTAGACCGACTATAATTTTCTTACTTATTTTCGCTTGTTGTTGTTCACGTGCAGAAAAATCAACATAAACAATAAGCAATCAAAAATGTGTAGGCGTAGCTTATACATTCGATATGTACATGTTCTGTCAAATTGTCAAATTTAATTAACACACATTAATTATTTTTAGTTTTTTATATAAAATTTTATCGTACGTCATTCCTCGTCTATTCGGCCGCAGATTATAGCGAATACTTTAAGCCTGTTTTCAACTGACAGACAGACAGACAAACAGACAGGCGGACATCGCTAGATCGACTTCTCCTTTTATAAGGATCAAGAATATATATAGCTTATGGGGTCTCCGGAATTTATTTCGATGAGTTACAAACGAACTGCCAAACTGATTTATGTATATGCTCTGCACAGTGGTGTGAGGGTATAATAAATGGTTTAAAATATAAAAAATTGGTTAAACGTTAAAGGTGAGTTAAACAGCAATTGGGGCTAAAATTAAATTGTTTTCAAATATTTATGAACAATTAATTTTCAATCACATAAAGATTTTAAACTTTAAGAAAAAAATAATTTTTAAAAATATTTAAAAATTAAAACCTAAAGGTAAAGGCTCTGGTAAATAAAAGACAATTAAAGTATTTCCCATAGAAAAAAAAATTTATAGATAAATTAATTACTTTAATTCCCTTTGATATAGTCGATTTATTTTCTTAATAGCATATTTACAAAATAGTTCAATTAAAGACGACTAAATTGAACTAAACAAACGTCAAAATAGCAAAATGATGCAAATAAAAGAACACACAAAACATTGAACATTGAAAATAAATTTAAAGAATATTGTCGCCGGCAAAATTGTATTGCAAAAATTTAGCCGCGAGATCATTTATTGAACAGCATAAGACAAATATTCCTCTCTTACTCAGAGAATCAGCTTAAAATATATATCTACATTTCCACATACCTTATTGAAAACGATTGAGGCTCATCATGTAAACACACCCACTTTTGTTTAGTTTAAAAGAAATAACAACAACAGCAACACTAACGTGTTTAAGACACATGCCAAGTAATATGAAATATTACATGTAAACATTAGCGTCCAAGCACTAGAACACGTAAACAACGGACATAACGGTCAGACGTACTCGTTCGTATTAATAAAACCACAAGTTTATTACGAAAACATAATTATTGAAAGAAAGGCAAAAAGTTGCATCGCATAAATAAGGAATCATTAAGAAAGTGTAGGTGTGTGTTAGTGTGCATGTATATTGTTTCCCTGTTATTTCTTAGAAATATTAATTCTCTAAATAATTGAAGGTCAATTTTAACAACACTCCTTTGTAGTTGTTGTTTTTATATAAAGATATATAATTTAAACGTTCAAAAAACGCTTAAAGTTATTGGTTTTCTTTTTATTTAATTTACATTTCTTATTATTTCTTTCTACTCAAATAAAATATCGTGGTATTTTTTGTACAGTTAAGGGAGCAACTGTAAAAATCTGCTGAAGCCCAAAATGTAAATTGATCCATATATTTATTTCTTTCAATTTACTTAGAAGCCCTGCATCCAACAGATGTCAAACAGGTGATAAAATGTTCTGTATCTGATTAAAAGTATCAATATCAAATAATGAATGACTCACTTATTTTAATTTTATTGATTGACGTAGGCCAATAATGAGTACTAGCAGATTCCAGCCCTCGAAATTCGAGCGTAAACTCTAGGAAGTTTTATTTTTTCATTAAATAAAAACCATAAAAGTATGCTAATCAATTTTAGCCAATTCACAAATCAACACAAAAAACAAACTCATTTTTATTACAAACACATTAATAAATTTAATAAACACACACATAGCATTGTATAATTTTATGTATGTGTTAGTAGCAACTTTAAATGCAATTTACTCAAAATAAAGGAAAATATTTAAAAATTTGTAAATCTGCAAAACGGCTAAAAAGAAATACCTTTCAAATTATATACGTTTGGTTAAAATCGGGATAAAACGGTAGAAAAAAACATCAGTCACAAGAAATCGCCTAGCCTACACATATTATAGATAAACACAATTAAACCGTTGCGGTGTTTTTTACATATAACTGATATAATAAATCATAGAGCGTCACCGCACTGCAACTAATTTCATTTTCATTGGTGAAGAACAATTTTGATCTGCATGGAAATTATTAAGAAAAAAATTATTTGGTAAATAAAAACTAAATTTTAATTAAATGTTATTCATTTGAATTCACCTTATTAATGAAAAGGTATATGAAAAATTTTATATTTTAAACAATTAAAATAATATACGATCCAGCTGGGTTTTAAGTTTACATTAATATCTGTACTTATGAAATTCATACGTCAACATCTTTCCACTACCACCAGAACCACATATTTTCTAATAACACCTGTCTACAAATTAAAAAAAAATGACTGCAGAAACGAAGCATGTTTTTTAACTGATCTGGGAGGACCTCTCAGCTAAGACTAGTGTACCTGATAAACAGGTTGCTAGTACCTCGAAGGCGGGTAAAAGGCTGCGCTCGCCAGATGAGAAACCATTACCTAAACGTACTAAAGTGGCCGGGAACGCTGTGCCGAAGTCGTTTAGTCAGGTTGTCAAAGACAACCTTGTAATGGCTATCATTAACAGGGGAGATGAAGATGGCACTATCCCCAAGGACAAGTGGAGTTATGTGGAGGCTAAATTAGCCGAAGTATTCTTCACTGTCCTTGAGGATATGCCAGGTCCACCTCCAACCTGCCGCGACGCAGGCTGGCACCAAGGTCGTGCTAAGCTGGTGGCTTTTGCTGACCAACGCTCATTATCCCTTTACAGGGCTGCCGTCAGCAAACTAGGAGAGCTCTGGCCGGGAGCAAAACTGGATGTTGTGCACAAGCATGACATCCCGTCCCGACCCAGAGTGCATGCTTGGCTTCCGGCAACTCCTGGGGATGCGGAATCCGTGCTAAAGATGCTGAAGGTCTGCAATCCTGATCTTCCAACGCACAATTGGAAGATTGGTAGATTTGGTGATACAGAGGGGGCACGTCGGCAGGTAACACTGTTACTTAATGCCGAATCCCTCCCGCGTTTAACCGAGACAAACAGCATCATTTCCTACGGATTTGGGCAGATTATGATCAAGGTCTATAAAAGGGATCAGGGACCAATCCCAGAGATCGTCAAACCAGTAGAGAAGTCTGCTGGGGAGGGAACCTCTGGTGAAGCTCAAGCTGAGGTGGGTTCCCACACAGCTATGGAGGAAGATGGGTACTTAACATCTGATTCTGAGCTGTTAGGGGATGCTACTGGCTTATTCTACGAAGACCTCCTTGAAAGCACGGAGGACGAAGCCGAAATCACGGTGGTGAAGATGGATGTGCAGGCAGTTGCAAATGATGCGGCTCCTACAGATAAATCTTCACCACTGTAAAGCAGCAACGGCTGCATTGCTGGTTCGCCTGACGACAGGCGGAGTAGACATAGTCTTCATCCAAGAGCCCTGGGTTTGTGGTGGCAGGGTTTGCGGATTGAAGACTCCTAATTATAAGCTGCTCGTCGCTAAGGATGAAGGTACACCAAGGACCTGCATTTTGGCGAGGAACAGTTTAAATATTTTCTTGTTATCTAATTTCAGTGACAGAGATGTAACAGCGGCTTGCCTGGAGTTAGATGGTAAAACAATCTGGCTCGCCTCCGCCTATTTTTGCGATCCTGGGCCTATTCCCCCGGACAGTGTGGCAAATCTGATCCGGAAGGCCGAAGGGACTGCACACCAACTGGTGCTGTGCTGTGACGTCAATGCGCATCATCCGATCTGGGGAAGTACGGACATAAACGAAAGAGGTGAGTTGCTTTTTGAGTTTTTACTTAGTACTAACCTGTATATATGTAACAAGGGAAATGAACCGACCTTTGTGGCTAGTATTAGAAGGGAGGTTCTTGACGCTACCTTTGTATCAGATACACTATTTGATAAAATTGATGGTTGGAGGGTGTTGGATGACCACTCCTTTTCTGACCATCGCTATATCGAATTCTTACTTAGAGAAAAGGACCCAACGGATAGTGTCCCCAGGAATCTGAAGAGGACAGATTGGGTTAAGTATAGGAAAACCTTTGCTGGGTTATTGGAAACAACACCCTTAACCGAACCGCGCAATTCTGCGGACATTGATTGTCTTGTAGAGCATATTACGACGGTTTTTAACAAGTCTTTAGATTCTTCTTGCCCAGTGGCATGGCCTAAGGGCAAGAAGAAACCACCATGGTGATCTAGCGAGCTGCAGCAGGGTAGAGACTCCTGCAGAAAACTCTTTAACAAGGCAAAGTTTTCAAGAGCGGACGAGGATTGGTCGGCGTACAAGCTGCAGCTTAGGACCTATAAGAAGAAGATTAGAACGGCAAAATGCGATTCTTGGAAAAAATTCTGTGATAACATAGAGGACGTTTCCGAGGCATCCAGGCTGCGAAAGGTTCTGGCTTCTACCCCTCACACATTAGGCTATTTGAAGGATCCAGTGGGGGTGTGGACCACCTCCAGTGGAGAATCACTTAGCTTGCTACTGGACACCCATTTTCCGGGCAATTCTCATACGTCACTACAGGCGTTGGAATACTCTGACGCTAGCACGGCAGACATTGCTTCGGAGATAGTTAATGTACCAACATTGACCTGGGCGATTAAAAGCTTCAAACCTTACAAATCTCCGGGACCTGACGGTATCATTCCAGCTGAATTGCAGCATGTGTCGGACTACATTTCCCCTTGGCTATGCAGTCTTTTCACTTGCTGCATAAACACAGCGTATATTTCTTTGAAATGGAGGGAAACAAGAGTGGTGTTCATTCCAAAAGCTGGAAAGAGCTCACACACTGTCCCAAAGGATTTCAGACCAATAAGCCTATCATCGTTCCTATTGAAGACAATGGAGCGTATGATAGACTCTTATTTACGTAGAATTATTGACCCTAAACTGCTATCAACGAGGCAACATGCCTACAGCAAGGGAACGTCAACTGAAACAGCTCTACACGAGCTTGTAGGTACCATGGAGAAATCGCTCTCGGCAGGAGAATACACTATGACAGCCTTTTTGGATATAGAAGGGGCTTTTAACAACATCACACCGGACTCGATAATAGCGCACTATCTAGTCTAGGAGTGAATTCTGTGATCATCTCATTGATTGGAAATCTGCTTGTCAACAGGCGGATAACTTCTAAACTGGGAACGTCGGAAATATCCCGATTTGTGAACAGGGGAACGCCACAAGGTGGCGTTCTATCACCACTTCTCTGGAACTTGGCGCTAAACCCAGTGCTAGTATCGTTGGAGGGGCAAGGCTGCAGCGTAGTCGCATATGCTGACGACGTGGCCATGGCCGTAAATGGGAAGTTTCTATCTACAATTAGAGATATTCTGCAACGGGCTCTCACAGAGCTATCTATCTGGGCAAGGGGTTGCGGTCTGGGGATTAATCCGACCAAAACGGAACTTGTGCTTTTCACTAGGAAGTATAAGATCCCTACCTTCGATCCCATTTCTCTCAACGGCACTGAAGTCGTCTTCTCTGATGGAGCCAAGTATCTTGGCGTATTCCTGGACAGGAAGCTGAACTTCAGACGGAATTTGGAGGAGCGGGTGAAGAAGGCGAATATAGCTTTATACTCCTGTAAGAAGGCCATTGGTAAGCGATGGGGCTTTAGTCCGAAAATTGCTCACTGGATCTATACAGCGGTGGTCCGTCCAATACTCCTGTACGGAGTCATCGTCTGGTGGCCTGCTTTGGAGAAGGCCACCAATAATAACCTTCTCGCAAGGGTACAGAGAATGGCTTCCATGTGCATCACTGGAGCCCTTCGTACTACACCTTCGGATGCCTTGAACATCCTATTACACCTAATACCCCTGGACATATTAGGGAAGCAGTCGGCGGCCTCATCGGCCATTCGATTAAGAAGCACACTACAATGGCGGGGCTACAATTGTGGCCACGGGGTGATCCTGAATGACAGGAACTTGCCATTGAACGTGGATTACACTACTCCAAGGAGCGTATTTGAACGTCACTACTGTACACTAATACCGACCAGGGAATCTTGGTCTGGGAGGACACCAGGCAGTAGGCGTTCCGTAAATTTCTATACTGACGGATCGAAATTGTGCGGTCAGGTTGGTTTTGGAGTCCATTCAGGGGAGCTTGGACTAAATCTGGCTCGAAGGTTACCAGACCACTGCAGTGTATATCAGGCAGAGGTACTGGCAATAAAGGAGGTTGCTGACTGGTTGGGTCGGAATATTCTGTCTACCACCGCAGTCAACATCTATTCTGATAGTCAAGCCGCAGTAAAATCCATGCGATCAATGTTCCTGAAAACGAGAACCGCCCTTAGCTGCCGCACGTCCTTAAATGAGATGGCCAAGCAGTTCGACATCAGGCTCATATGGGTCCCAGGGCACAGGAACATACCGGGAAACTGCAAAGCGGATGATCTGGCAAGACAGGGTACTACCTTACAGGTTCCAGCGGATTTGGAATGTGTTGGTACACCCCTGGAATCGTGCAAGCTTGAACTTCGGCTTCGCACCGCTGGCATAACGAATAACAGATGGGCTAATGGATTAACGTGTAGGATCACAAGACAAATCTGGCCTGCTCTGAATCGAAAGCGTACAAATGCGCTATTATCACTCTCCCGTGGGGAGATCTCAACGGTAGTTGCAGTTGTTACTGGGCACTGCCTTATAGGGAGACACGCTGAGCGCCTTAAGGTCTCGTCAAATGATTTCTGTCGTAGCTGCTTGGATGTGGAGGAGGTAGAGAGCGTAGAACACTTCCTCTGCCACTGCCCGGCGCTATCCAGAACAAGATTACGGACATTGGGATCGCCGTTTCTTCACGATCTCTCTGACCTCTCAAACGTGGAAATTTCACATCTTAGGGGCTTCATTAGAAGCTCGAACTGGTTCTCCGGTGGGGACTGAGGGGAACACCCATTCGTCCCGTGGTATCACAACGGACCCCAGAGTCTAAGTGTGCTGGTCATTGGATCAGCAGCCACTTCCAACCTAACCTAACCTAACTGATCTGGGTGCGCTGAATTCGAATCTGGCATAAAAATTGGGCTATCACGTCTTGTTCATTTTTTATCGCAAGCTGGCAATACAGTAAAACAGTCAATACTGATACCACAATTTCACAATTACTAATTTGACAGACGCCCACATTCAATCTAAATCTTCATAATAGTGGCGTTTAAGCATGTCAGGGAGATCGTGTGTTACTGATTGAAGCTATTTTTGCTTTGGGTGTGGTCAATATTTGGTTGGAAAAAAAGGATATGCAATATCAGAATCATTAATTATTTACAATATTTTTGGTTTTGCTGTCAGAAACTTGGACAAACCGTGGACATCGACAATATTTTGCAATAGTTTCAGAACTGTTATATACAAGTGGTCAAATGGCAAGAAGATCTATTTGGATTTTTCAATTCCAGTACTTTGGAGAGAGTCAAGTAACCACCAAACCGATTGTTATTTCTGTTTAACAAAAGTTGCTGGATTCAATATGAAAAATCGCAAAAATATTATTTACGCGAATGTCCCATCGGTTTCCAAACCAGTTCAACGTCCACCAAATGATCCATTAGCAGTCATTCCCAGTGCTACGAGCAGTGAGTCCGAAACATCTTTCACCAGCAGTGGTAGTTTGTATGAGGCCTGATGATGAACGTCATTTAGTAACTCAAGCTGAGCTGAATGATCTAATTCGGGATTTACATTTAACGAAGCAAGACACAGAATTACTAGCTTCGCGCATATAGCGGTGGAAACGTCTTGCAGTTGGGACAAAAGTAACAATCTATAGAGATAGAAGCTTGGAATTGGCTGCATATTTTGAAAAGAAACACTCTATTCTATTTCACAAATGAACCAGCCATATGACAAAACTGAATGAAAATTATTTATTGATGGCTCTAAGTACAGTTTAAAGGCTCTTCTTTTGCATAGTGGGAATGAAAAACCATCCATACCAATTGCTCATGCCATTAATACAAAGAAAACAAGTAAGAAAATTATAGTCGGTCTAGACCGACTATACGATACCCTATACCATGCGTTTAGAGACCCTATCTCTTCGGCCCAACAAACTGGATATAGAAAATAAGCTTTAATCAAATTTGAGTGGGATTTTTATTAATTTAAGGTGTGTGATTTAAATTTCTTTGTACTCGTATATATAGTATAGACCATCGTAAATAACTGTAAATTAATCTGTTTCAGGTCACTGATATGTTGAATGGTATGTAAGGAGGTTTCACAAAATATAGTTGTTTCCTTTGTCAATGGGATAGTCGCACTACATGTCATCATTACGTCAGAACAGAGTGGCCAAAAAGAACTGAATATTCACCAGGAAAACAAAACATTTCAAATAAATCATTAATTGCTCCAAATGATGTTCTTCTTCCGCCGCTGCACATAAAATTGGACCTTTTTAAGAACTGGACGAAGATGATGCAGCATTTAAAAAACAAAGAAGGCATATTTATTGGCCCTCAGATCAGGAAGCTATTGAATGATGACAATTTTTCATAATGTTTATTGGAGAAAGAATATGCAGCCTGGAAATCTTTCAAGAGCATTGTGGACAGTTTTCTTGGAAATAATATAAGTTAAAACTACAGACAAATTGTTGCTGAAATATTGAAAAATTATCACGAATTAGGTGCACGAATGTCACTCAAAATGCATTTTCTTCCTTCGCATTTAGATTTTTTCCACAAACAAAACCTAGATTTAATGAAAATTGAAAGAAATTAACGAGGATTTTGGGACAAAAGCATACTGGGCGACTATTGCAGGACTCTAATACGTGAAACCGAACCAACAAACTACAAACGACGTTCGAAAATTCATTGATTTTTAAATAAACTAATGATTTTTTATGTAAAAAACGAATAAAAACTTTGTTTTTTGTATCTCAACAACCTGAGGTGATAGAGAAAAACCAATTACAGATTCGAATTCAGCCCACCAAATTAAACTAGGAAAGATATTTGATTGCTCCAGTCCAAAACCTTGTTGGCTAGTGATATTTTTCAAAGTTTTTGCTGTTTCCAGAGATTTTGGAACATGTATTTTTTGAAGCCAGTTTTCGCTATCACACTTTGTAATACGAACTGTCAAAAAATCGAGTGTTATGAAAAAGTCGTATCATGTTTTTATTTTCGAGGTGCGATGGTTTTTGTCATTTTTAGAATCATTTCTACGTCATTTTCATCGGACCAGAGCTGTTTTTTTTGGTAATATTAAAAAAAAAAGATAAACAAAAACAAAGAAAGTGGAAATAAAATATATATTTCAAAATAAATTTGTCTGTTTTCTAAGACTTGAGTGTGATGGTTTAAATGGCCCAAGTATGCATAAATAATGTCGGTACGACTTTATAACAGTCCAATGAATTTCATCGGATTTTTATGAGTGGTATCATGTAAATGGGGCTTTCATAGCAGTTATGACATGACATGTTTGTCAACTTTAATGTAGATAAACATTGTTGAGCTACACAATCTGACGATTGACTACACCTTTTCCAATTTTAGTTGCAAAAATATCAATTGATTTTCGGAAATTATTAATTGTATTTCAGAAATCATCAATTGATTTTCAGAAAGTATCAGTTGTAATTCAGAAAGTATTAAATGCATTTCGAAAAAAGTCAATTGGTTATCAGAAAATATCACATGTATTTCAGAAAGTATTAAAAACATATATTTCAGAAGTTGTCAAATGAATTTCGAAAATTATCAAATTTATTTCAGGAGTTTTCTACTGTATTTCATAAAATATCAATTGATTTTAAGAAATTATCGATTCTATTACAGAACACTTTGAGTGCTTTTAAGAAAGTATCAATTGTATTTCAAAAAATATTAATTGCATTTCAGAGATTATCAAATTTATTTCAGAAAATATCAAACGTATTTCAGAAAATATCAAATGTATTTCAAAAATTATCAAACGTGTTACAGAAATTGTCAAATGTATTTCAGAAAACTAGCAGATTCCAGCCATCGAAATTCGAGCGCAAATTCTAGGAAATTTTATTTTTTCATTAAGACCCTAGAAGTATGCTAATAAATTATAGCCAATTCACAAAACAACACAAAAAAACAAACTCATTTTTATTACAAACACATTAACAAATTTAACACACACACACATAGCATTGCATAATTTTATATATGTGTTAGTAGCAACTTTAAATGCAATTTACTCAAAATAAAGGGAAAAAATTAAAAATCTGTAAGTCTGCAAATCGGCTAAAAAGAAATACCTTTCAAATAATATACGTTTGGACAAAATCGGGATAAAACGGTAGAACAAAACATCAGTCACAAGAAATCGCCTAGCCTATTAACATTATAGATATAAATTGTATGTTTGTACTGATCTTTGTAGCTACCAAAAATATTTGTCTTGAGTCTCAGAAAATAATTCCTTTCGAATCAGAATCTGCAGTAACTTTGTTTTGATAAGTAATCAAATTAAAAGTCATAAATAGAAAGGTTTTATTGACTCAAGCACGAAGATTCCGCTCAAGTATGAAATTGGTGAAAGACGATGTCATTCGGTTCAGTCCTAAACTTGACTATATTCATAATCACAATTCAGCTCATAATGGGCGCTGATTAATGACCTCACCAGTATGGTTGGAACCTTAAATTCTCAAATTCTTTCCCGAAACTCATAATATCGTATATGTTTTCAATTATATTATGCAGGTTATAAAAATATTTGCCTAATATCCGGTTTTTACTTGTTTGCATTTCTACGTGCGAAGTATTTAGGAATTTATACCATTTTGATCAGTGATGCAACTTTATATGAGCCACTTTAATATAGTGAGTGCTGGGCGCAGACTTTTGTTATCAATGGCTTCATGCCAGAAGGTCTTATCTCTCATTATTCCAACGCTATCTAGGTTAGGTTAAGTTAGATGGGTCGCCCGCCCGAAGGTGGATACACTCGGAGGCCCAATGGCCCATTGTGATACCCTTTCGAAAGTGTCGGAAGGTAGTGATAGGAATAGAGATTAAAGAGTACAGATACATAGTGTAAGGGGTATGGAAAATGAAAAATAAAAGAAAAAGAACAAGTGAAAAAGACCCCTTTCGTCCGTTATGCATCCCTCCTGAACCAGCCAGATTCCCTCAAGAAGTCCGCAAGGTCGCCAAGTGGAACGTCTACTATGCACCCAGGTTATCGAAGAATCTTTGCCCTAGATATCTAAAGCGCCGCTCCTTCAGACCTGGATATTCACACAGCAAATGTTGCACTGACTCCTCCTCGTCCACATCCATACAGCTCCTATAGAAGTCAGCTCTCGGGACACCTATGCGTTCAGCCATCCGCCCTATTATACAGTGTCCAGTGAGTACTCCTATAAGTAGGCTGATTGGCCCTTTACCAAAACCAAGGAGTGATTTCGTTCTCAAGGGCCATACGATTTGAGATATTCTGCAAGAGGTCAGTTGCGTCCACCTTGTCCTTATTTCAAGTTACGCTGCCTCTTAAATCAGATTAGACAGCTCTGATAGAAGGATTCTAATATCAGTTTCCATCGTCCCGCTCAGAGAAACTGAGCCCTTCAGCCAGCTCGTTTCATTTGACCCCACTGTGTCCTGGAACCCATATCAGCCTCACGGTGTGCTGCCGGATCCGGTTGAGCGACCCGATACATTCCCTCACACACTTCGATCTAACTATCCTCGATTTCAGAGCTCTGAGAGCAGCAAAACTGTCCACGAAAATATTAATGGTCGTTGGATCCATATCCCGTTCCAGAATTATTTTCGTTGCAATGAGAATTGCGTGAATCTCGGCCTGAAAAACGCTACGTTTGTCAGGGATTCTCCAGGTTACCTGAATGTCAAGTTGCTCGGAGTAGACCCCTGAACCTGTACCCTCTTCCATCTTCGAACCGTCGGTATACACTGAGATCACAGCACTGTCTATGACAGAGTTTGCTGCAAACTCTTCCCTAGTCGGTATTTGGATCGTAAAATTACCTCCAAAGTTCTTCACCGGTGACATATAATCGGTTTTCCGATCAATTTGTGTCCCGCACATTGTCCGCAGTATTGTGCCATGTCCCCAGCTTATATGACTCCCTTAAAAGGACAGCCACGTTCGTTGCCATGCTATTGATGAAAATATCAATAGACATGATGTTCAGCATTACCTCCAGTCCCGCCTGTGGTGTCGATCTAATGACTCCGGTGGTGCCCAGACAGGCCAATCTCTGTACCTTCATGAGTCCAGAAAGTCTGGCCCTTACGTATACAAACGCTATCTAAATTTCAGTGCATTCTGAGGGAATCACCCATAAGACTCACGTTTTGAAATTATTTTTTGAAAACTTATAAATTTATCCTCTGATTGTTTTACCTTATGCCGCTATGTAATCAAGGTATAATGACTTTATGCTGATGTCTGTAACTACAAAAAATGTTTGACCCATCCTTTAGTAGTGAGTCAGAATCACTTTCTGAGTCTATTTAGCGATGTCCGTCCGTCCGTCCATCTGTGTGTCCAATAAACCTTGAAATCAAACGACAGGTCGCAAATATGAATATATTTTGATGAAATTTAGTACATAAGATTTTATCGGCTATGGAATAGGTGAAAATCGGTTCATATTCAGACCTAGTCCCCATACAAAGGACCCCTCTGAGATCGACTTAAATGGCCATAATATTCAAATTATCGTATAGATCCAGGTCAAATTGGGTTTGTGCATGTTTATTACATCCATTTATCAGTAGGACACTATAGGACAATTCTTAGTCATAGGCCCCATATGAAGCTGATTCCCGATCCTCACGTAAATCTTAAAAAAAAACAAAAATATTACACAGATTTTTCTCAAATCCGGTTTGTACATGTTTTGTCAAAAAATAAGTGACCTAACCAAATATGGTCAGGATCGGTCCATTTTTCGAACTAGTCCCCATAAAAATACAGCATCCGATATGAGCTTTTTCATGCTTATTTTCTATATCTAATTAGTTGGACCTAAGAGATAAGGACTCCAAACGTATGGTATAGGGTATCATATAGTCGGTCTAAACCGACTATAATTTTCTTACTTGTTTCCACTGTATTGAAAACTTCAGCTTGATTGCAATCGAAGTGAAGCGTATGATTTATTTGAATTAATAAATTAATCATACTCTTAACTTACTCAATGCTTCAACATTAGCAACTTACCATTGTTGAAGATATTTGTTTTCGCTATTATCCAAAATAAGAATTTCAACAATATGTAAAGATGTGTCAATTTTCACACAAACATCAACACATTTAAAACGTGAGTATATTCTTAAATGAATTATTGCAAGACATAATTTGTATCTATGAATTTAATTTAATAAAATAAAAAAAGTAAATAAAATAAAAATATTGAAATCAAAACAGAATTGTTGAAATCGTTTATAAAATAATAAAAACAAGTCAAATGCGACAAACAAGAGAACATGTACTGTGTAAAATAATGTGTTAACAAATTGCATGCCCAGAGAGTTAAAGAAAAGCAATTGAATTAAATGCAAAACAGAATAAATATTTAAATTTAATCATATTCAAGTCTTAATGAAAAGTACTTGTTTTAGCAGGCAACAATAAATTCTATAAGCAAAATTCTTCTAACAGCATATTATTAATTAAAAAAAAGACATTGCTTCATTACGTTTTAAAGTTGCAAATACTAATTTTAACAATGCATGGCAGTGTCGGGTTTAATTAATTTCTCCATTGTAGAATTTTATTGCAATTGCCAAACGATTTAAATACTAAACCGAATTTTATTACCATTGCGTATAATAATAATGAAATTTTTTAATATATGGGGGATTTCATGTCAAGTGCACCAACTTTTGAAACCGATCGGGATGAAATTTGCACCAAGGTTAGTCCTATTGGATAGTAGTTTAGACACAATTTTTCAACAAGATCGGTCAAGATCTCTCTAAAATAAAAATGCCCTTTCTGAAAAAAAAGGCAAAAAATGCTTTAATTTAGCAAAAAAAAGTCTAAAAATTTTTTTTTTTTTAAAGTATTTTTTCCGAAATATTGAAAAAATAGCTATCTAAACTATTTGGTAGAAAATTTTCTAAGAACAATAGGTAATAAGTTACATGGATGAGAAAAAACACCTGTTGGCCAAAATGTCAAATTTTGATCCCCTCTAATTTAATAATAATATAAACGTAATCAAATACAAGTAAGAGCATTAAATACGGCTTTGTTACCTTCCACCCTTGGTCTAAATATATTATTATAACCCAGGTTGTCAGCAGTAAGAAACCAAAAAGGCTAGATTTCATATTACAATGGCTAGATTTTTTACAATGATGTCTAAAATTAATAATTAAAAAAATTTTATATATTTTCGTGCTTTTTTAATTGAAAACAATTATTAAATGCAATGAGAATAAATACATGCATACAATTACTGTCTAGCGTGTTTAAAGAGAGTAAGTGCATAACCATTAGGGTGGCCCTTAATAAAAAAAAAGTGTTCAAACTCTCGGTCGCACCCCCTAGAAATATGCGAATAGCAAAAAAAGTGGGAAATACAAAGTTTTGGGCCAATCACAAAAATTTTGGAGGTGGCTCAACGCGGTTGAAAATTTAAAGTGTGTTTATATGGGAAAATATGACACTTTTTCAGATTTTACAAAAATTTCATCCTATAGTTTAATTTTCCCGAGAAATTGTTATATAATTAGGGATCAGTATTAAATTGTCTTTCCAAAAAGCTATAAAACTTCAAAATAGAATAAAAACTCGCCAAGAAATAGCAAATGCCCCAGACCACTTTTGTGCCAAAAAAAAACTAGGTCATGAAATTTGATGGCATTTTTTTTCAAATTTAAGAAATTAATTAAAGCCAACATTTTGTTTCAGTCTCTATACCTGTAAGTACTTGTTAACCTATTAAGCATTGAGACCGAAAATGGAAAATTTTTTGATATAATTTTGAAAACCTCTTTTTCAAGTTTTGAAAATTTTCTTAAATAAAATTTAAAAAAAATTGATCTAGCTCTTCAAGGTCTTGTTAAATGCATGTTATAGATTAACTGTGTGAATGTTTAGGTAAGTCCCTATGCCAGAATTTTTTTGGCAAGGATTTTATTTTTGCTAATTTCGAGAAAATTGGGATTTTTATAAAATATTCTGTAAATGTACTCTTTCTAAATGCTTTGTATCAAAAATTCATCACTTTTTTACTTTTAAATGTTTTATTTTATCTGAATAGCCTAGGGTTTCGGAAAAAATTAATATGACCCCATTAACCCTTTTGTAATTGGGGTCACATATGACCCCAAACTAATAAAAGACAGTTTATTCAAAAAATTCGAATATTTTGCAAGAGCTGTTGAGTTTTTCTATTAAACTCGATGAAACCACTATTTAGAATTTTAGAAAATTAATTCGGTTAATTTTTATTTATTCAACCCTTCAGTGCTCCTGGGATCAAAATAATCCATTGTGATATATCTTAGGTGCAATTATCTGCTTATTGCCCGCGAATATAAATTAAAACAACTTTTAACCAATTTTGTTATAAAATTATTTTTTATGTATAAAAATTATGTATATTTTTCTAAACAAAATAAGATGACCCACAAGTGACCTAAAGCTAATAAAAGACAATTTATTCAAACTAGCAGATTCCAGCCCTCGAAATTCGAGTGCAAATTCTAGGAAATTTTATTTTTTCATTAAATAAAGACCCTAAAAGTATGCTAATAAATTATAGCCAATTCTCAAATCAACACAAAAAACAAACTCATATTCATTACAAACACATTAACAAATTTAATAAACACACACATACACACACATAATTTGATGTATGTCTCAGTAGCAACTTTAAATGCAACTTACTCAAAATAGAGGAAAAAATTTAAAAATATGTAAATCTGCAAATCGGCTAAAAAGAAATACCTTTCAAATAATATACGTTTGGTCAAAATCGGGATAAAACGGTAGAACAAAACATCAGTCACAAGAAATAGCCTACCCTATTAGTATTATAGATGAATATGAAATATAAACTTGGAAAATGAAATTTTATCATAAAAATTTTCCATTTTCTGTCTCAATGCTTAATAGGTTAGCAAGGTGGTAATAAAACAATACTTCATATCTGAGTACTTACAGGTATAGAGACTAAAACAAAATGTTGGCTTTAATTAATTCCTTAATTCAAATTTCATGACTTTTTTTGGCACAAAAGTGGTCTGGGGCATTTGCTATTTCTTGACGAGTTTTTATTTGATTTTGAAGTTTTATAGCTTTTTGGAAAGATAATTTAATACTGATCCCGAAGTATAAAACAATTTGTCGGAAAAATTAAACTGTAGAACGAAATTTTCGTAAAATCTTGAAATATTCAATTGATTGGCCCAAAACTTTGTATTTCTCATTTTTTTTTGCTATTCGCATATATCTAGGGGGTGCGACCGACAGTTTGAACATTTTTTTCTCCATATAATGAAGGGCCACCCTAATAACCATATTATTAATTAAGAGCGTAAACATCTTGTTATGATCATCAGGCATGTCACAGAAACAAATTCCGATCGAAAGTGGAATTGAAACCGTATTTGGCTTCTTCAGAAAACGTAAACCGACAAATTTTATCGATATGAAACCACTTTTAATTTCTTAAGTGGAATTGATATTTTAAGTAGCATAGATACCAAAAAACTATCCAGAACAACTTAAAATTAATAAAAAAAACTATTGGTTAATTTATTTTAGCAAAATATAGACATTTCAATATTTAAAATAAATTTTATTACCAATTTAAAAGAAAATGATTTTTAGATGACAAAAATACAAAACGTCGTAAACTTATTATTGCCACCTTTTTATTTCATACAAACCACTTTTTGTTTAGTGCAAAATATTTGTTTTTTCTAACAAAATACAACGCTGACAGCAAAATGGCGAAGCAAAACAAACGAAAAAGAAAAACTACTGAGGAAACATGTATTACTGCAACAATGGATATGCCGGGCATTTTTATATTTTTTATTTATTTATTTTATTTATTTAACACAACATAATCTTAAAATTTCGCTTAATATTCTTTTTCTTTCCAACAATCAGTTGTGTATTTTTCGTTACGTTGCCATATTTAATACACAAAAATAACTTTTTCATTTTTTTTCGATTTAATGAAAGCGACAAATTTCTGAAGAAGCTAAAACGAAATCGATCGACTTGGCAATACGGAATCAAATCGATTTCGATTTTGTTCTGTGACATGCCTGCATATTCTTATCGATAAACAATTAGTTCACATGTACAGAAAAATAAAACAAAACAGAAACAACAAGCAAACAAAAATGTGTATATGTCGTCATATGAAATCCAAAAAGCCGTAAGTTACAAATAAAGCAAAATAGTGCAAACGTAAAAATTCATAAGCCAAAAAGGTAACTTACACCTTTCGAAAAAAAATAAATTTTTTTTTTTTTTGGTTTTTTATTTTTATAAACAGTAATTTTTGTCTTTTCTTGTGTTTCGAAAAACCTTTCTTGAAGCGAGCAGATTATCAAAGTAAATGAAAAAAAATCTCATTTAAAGTGCATTTATTAAAAATAAATATTGAAAGAAATCTATAATATTAATAGGCTAGGCGATTTCTTGTGAACGATGTTTTGTTCTACCGTTTTTTGCCGTTTTCCCGATCTTGCCCAAACTATATTATTTGAAAGGTATTTCTTTTTCGCCGTTTTGCAGATTTACAAATTTCCAAATTTTTTCCTTTATATTAAGTAAATTGCATATAAAGTTGCTACTAACACATACATAAAATTATACATATGCCATGTGTGTTTTATTAAATTTGTTAATGTGTTCGTTAATAAGTTTGTTATCTTCATTCATAATAATAATAAACAATAACAGTGCTGGTTTGTGAATTGGCTAAGTTGAAAAATAAATCTGCCTAGAAATTGCGATCGAATTTCGAGCACTGGAATCTGCTAGTTATTACTATTATTATCTATAACATTATTAAGTTAGGCGATTTCTTGTGATCGATGTTTTGCTCTACCGTTTTATCCCGATATTGACCAAACATATATTATTTTAAAGGTATTTTCTTTTTAGCCGTTTGCAGATTTACAATTTTTTAATTTTTTCCTTTATTTTGAGTAATTTGCATTTAAAGTTGCTACTAACACATACATAAAATTATACAATGCTATGTGTGTGTTTATTAAATTTGTTAATGTGTTTGTAATCAAATTGAGTTCGTTTTTTTGTGTTGATTTGTGAATTGGTTATAATTGATTAGCATACCTTTAGGGACTTTATTTAATAAAAAAATAAAATTTCCTAGAATTTGCACTCGAATTTCGAGGGCTGGAATCTGTTAGTTATTATAAATTTGATAACATTTTTGCAATTTAAATTCAAAAACAAAGTAAAATATCTATTTTTTTTCAAAAAATATTATGAAAATTTTTTTAGAAGAGGTACTTTTTACAAAAATTATGATTTAAAAAAAAAAAACTACCTATTTTTAGAAAAGGTACAAATTTAAGAAAAGTTACTTTTTTTAAGAAAGGGTGCTTTATTATGAAATTATACTTCTTTAGAAAAAGGTACTTTTTTAAGTACCATAAACAAACTTTTCAAGAAAATATACTTTTTCACAAAAAGTTCTTTTTTATTAAATGGTACTTTTTCAAAGAAAAGTACTCTTTCAATTGGAAATACATTTTTAAGAAAGTCTACTTTTGAAAGAAATAGGACCTTTTTATGAAAATTTAGTCTTTTATTGTACTTTTTAAGAAAGGCACTTTTTAAGAAAAAATTCTTTTTACTAAAATTTACTATTGAAGACAATTTACTTTTTTAAGAAAAGTTACTTTTATAGGAAAAACCACTTTTTTAAGAAAATACACTTTTTAAGAAAATGTATTGTTTTTATTTGTATTTTCTAAGGAAAGTGTACATTTATAAAAAAAGTGTACCTTTTTAAGAAAATGTACTTTTTAAAGAAAAATTAGTTTTTTAATAAGGGGTACATTTTTAAGGAAAAACTAGTTTTCAAGAAAAGGTATTTTTTTTTTTTTTTGAAAAGTTACTTTTTATGGAAGGTACTTTGTAAGAAAAGAAAGTATACATGTACCTTTTAAAGAAAAGGTACTTCATTAAGAAAATATTCTATATTAAGGAAAGGCACTTATTTAATTAAATATTTGTTTTTCTGAAGACAAGGAACTTTTTACAGAAAGTAACTTTTTAAGAAATTGTATTTTTTTAAGAAAATTAGAAAGAGGAAATACTTTTGTAAGAAACTGAACTTTTTTAAGAAATTGTACTTTTTAAGAAAATTTTTTAAGTATCGAAGGTACTTTTAAAAAAGTGCTATTTTGATAAGGTATTTTTTAACAAAAGTTACTTCTCAAAAAGCTACTTTTTTAAAAAAATGTACTTTTTAAAATAAAATGTACTTTAAAAAAAATTTGTAAGCTCTTTTGTTATGAAATATACTTTTTTTAAGAAATGGTTGTACTTTTTTAGAAAATGCACTTTTTTAAGATAAGATACTATTTTATGAAAGCTAATTTGTTATGTGCTTTCATAAGAAAAGGTTCTTTTTTAGGAAAAGGTTCATCTTTTAAGAAGATTATTTTTAAAAAAGAATTAATTTTTTAAGAAAATTTAATTTTTAAAGAAAATTTACTTTTTTAAGAAAAGATAATTTTTTATGAAAGGTACTTTTTTAAGAAAAGATATTTATTTAAGAAAAGGTACTGTTTTAAGAAGTTACTCTTTTTAAGAAAATTTACTTTTCTAAGAATATTTACTTTTTTAAGAAAAAATGCTTTTAAGGAAAAGGTGCTTTTAAAAAAAAAATTATAACTTGTTAAGAAATTTTACTTTTTTAAGAAAAGATTATTAATTAAGAAAAGGTACTGTTTTAAGAAAATTCACTTTTGAAGAAAATTTATTTTTTTAAGAAAAGGAGGTTGTTTAAGAAAATATAATTTTCAAGAAGGGGTACTTTTAAGGAAAATTTACTTTTAATAAAATATACTTATATATAAAAGGTACTTGCTTTAAGAAAATACCCTTTTTTAAGAAAAGGAACTTTTCCACGTATAAGTACTTAATCAAAAAAAGATTTTTTTAGAAAAGTTTTTTTTAAACAATTTTTTTTTATTTGGTCCTAAATGGTACTTTCTAAGAAAAGGTACTTTTTATACACTCCATTAAACTGTAACACATCGTTTGTAACACATCGAAAAATGAATTTGCGACCCCATATAGTATATATATTATTGATCCTTATAACAACTCAAGTCGGTATAGCGATGTCCGTCTGACCGTTCGTCCGTCGGTCTGTTGAAATCTCGATCGTGCACAAAATAAACAAATTACATGGGTAAACTTAGGATGATATTGTTTGCCATAATTTCGAGCAGGATGATATTTAAAATAGAGTAAATCGGGCATCATTACCATCATTATCCATTATCATTATCATCATTACCTCTAAAAATGCTAAAATCTCAATGTGTTTGTCAAATTGTATACTTTTTTAAATATCTGTTAACATTTGTTATAAATAGTGTAATAAATCCAGATATGAATGTAAACCTCACACCAAGGTTTAAGATATCAAAGATTCGGTATAACCGAATTTAACACTCTTTCTTGTTTATTATTACAATTGACAAGTAAAAATAAAGTTACAATAGATCTATTTTTTAGCAGGGATGTTAATGCAAAAGGGCTTGATAGAAAATATATAACTTGTTCTTTTTGTCAAAATTTATTGTATGGTTTTATTTTTCGGATTCTTTCATTTTGTCATCAGAAGTAGTAAATCTTCAATCGGAACGGCTTACAAAATAAAATCTATAATATTCGCAAGTTTTGCCATTTATAGAAAACCTTTGCATTCTTAAGTTTTTAGTTCTCAATCTCATATCCACCACAATCACCACCGTCTGAGTTTTAATCCGAGGAGACCTCCCTTGCATTAATTTTAAAACTAATGTGGCATGTATTCATCCATAAAGGCCTGTACGCAGCTTGCTAAGGAATCAAAAACTTCATATAAAAAAACGCTTCAGAAATGCTTAAGGAATTTTTCTGTCAAAAAATTTCTGTTGATAGTCCGCAGCTTTTTAAAAAAGTAGTATTGATTTTACTACTTTTTTTTGACGTTAATTAAGTTAGGCAACCCAGGCTTTGAGCAGGAATATCAAATTTTTCGTTCTTTCTGAAAGGAATTTTGACAGGAGAGGTAAGCATAAACAAAATGTAATATGCTAAAAAAAATAAAAGTTATTTTTCAGTTGCAAACCTGGGAAAAAAACGAACAAAATTCGGCAAAAAAAAAAACAAGAAGCGGATGGGTAATTTTGATACTGAGCTTAAAAAGCGTTTAGCAGGCCAAATAAAGCAGAACCGAAGAATTGATTTGTTTTCAATTTCACAATTCTTAATAATTGACAGAAAATAGCTGATTTCTAGCGTTGCACTGAAAGGTACTTTTGTCCTTTTTTTCTTTAAGAAATATATGAAAATTTTCTGTTAAGATTCCTTAACAAGCTGCTTACAGCTCTTAATAGTTTAACTGAAAAAATATTCATGACCATCAATTTATCTTTAATATTTTCTTTGCACAACAAATCGCGCATTTATTTTATTTATTTATTATTATTTTTTTTTTAAATAAATTGTTTCTAATTTGAATTGATTATTTTTTTTTTTTCATATAAAGATTATTATTTATTTAGGTCAGTATAATGCTAATTTTATTTTGTAATATTTTATTATACAATTTATTTCTAAACAATAATTCTGTAAATATTTACATAGAATCCCAGCAAAAAAAAGTGTTTACCAATATAAAAATAAATAACCATTTCTCAAATCAATGTCGCTATAGCTGAATTCTGTTGTATTTCGAGAAAGAACTACTTATAATGTAGTTATAGGATATATCAACCGAAATTTCTCATTCCATTTAGATAATGGTCTTAATTTTTTGTACATATTTTATGAGTTCACCAATCCTTAAAACATAAGAATTGACCATAAAATATTTTTGTCTCTCTCGGTTTGGATTTTGAACCACAGTGCATCGTGTTAAAATTATTAACTTATGAACACTTTTAGTATCTTATTCTAAAACTTATTTTATGTAATAAAATTTTTAGCTAGGTTGTTTAGAAGCCAGAGATTATCACATATGAACATTTGGCTGATCGTTTTGAATAACAATTAATTGTTACTAGTATTAACACAAAAAAAAATATTAACAAGCTAAAAAATTGATCCAAATTGATCCAAAAACTACTCATCGATAAGACAACATAAGTTACAGGAAATTATAACTATATTTCCATATGTAAATAACTCTTTTCAGATCTTCTTCTCATTTGTATGCTTGTTTCAGGACGATGTTTACTGAGTTGTTTATTATACCCTCTACCACTCTGTGGGCAGAGTTTAATGAGTTTGACCTGGACTCTTATTATACCGATCGAGTCAGAATCACTTTCTGAGTCGATTTTTTTTTTTTTTTTTTTTTAATAAATCAACACTGAGGGGATGCCCCCTACAGATGCAGTGCATTGTGTTGATCTCAGGAAAATAAAAACTTTCATTATTTTAAAAATTTTTAGGTTTTATCTATTTAAATAATCTTACCCATAAAAACAAAGTTTTTATTAAAACCCTTTCTTTCCTTATGCATATGAGTTTCGAAAATCTCCGTGACTGTGCGTGACTTTGCGTGACTATTTAAAAATTAATCTTTGGTAACAAGAAGTCTATCGACAAAATTTCAGATTGATTGGATGAGGGGAAATGGGGTTTAAATCACTCCGTGACTGTGCGTGACTATGAGTGACTGTGTGTGACTATTATAATTAATCTATGGCCACAACAAGTCTATGGACAAAGTTTCAGGTCGATCGGATGAGACGAAGTGAGGTTTTAATCTATCCGTGACTGTGCGTGACTATGCGTGACTATCTTTAAGTTAATATTTGGTGACAACAAGTCTATGGACCAAGTTTCAGATCGATCGGATAAGGGGAAATGGTACTTAAAGCACACCGTGACTGTGCGTGACTATGCGGGACTGTGCGTGACTACCCCAAAATTAATCTATAGTCACAACAAGACTATGGGCCAAGTTTCAGTTCAATTGGATGAGGGAGAATGGGGTTGCCCCATGGCAGACAGGCAGACAGGCAGACAGACAGACAGAGAGTATGAGTTAAAAGAGAGTTTAAAACAAAAAATTGCACAGATTTTTCTCAAATATGTATATATTTTTGCAACAAATAAGTGACTTTACCAAATATGGTCAAGATCGCTACATTTTTCGACCTAGTCCCCATATAAATACAGCATCCGATATGAACATTTTCATACCTGCAGCCAAAAAAAATTAATAACAATGCGACTCAAATTCGGTTTAGGTCCAATTAGTTGGACCTAAGAGATAGGGTCGGTCTAAACCGACTATAATTCCTTGTTTTTTTAATTTTTATTAGTTCGAAAAGAAATAAAAGTTCTTTATTTTTATTTCTTCGATCAAATATCTAAAGGGAAAGATGTGAGATAAAATCAATTAAGCAATTTATTTTAGTATTTTATATTACTGCCAATTAAAAATTGCGACGACCTCACTTTTTAGAGGATTTTTCACTTGGTTTGTCCATATTTTATCAAAAATCAAAAAAAATAGATTTCATTTCTGCTCGAAAAAAATAAAAATAAAGATTATGAAGAAAAGGGATCAATATTTTATACTGAAACCAAACAAACTTATCGTGATTTCACTGGAACAAAACTGGTTCCACAATATTACGGCTGAAAGTGTGGCTTGGCAAAAAATAACCCTTTTTAATGATTTTTTTGCTCAACAAATGTACTTTTCTTGGATTTCGGGCCTTTAATCCAACTTCTGGAAGTCTATTTCTTATTCTGCGTCTTCTAACTGGTGCACAAAGATAATTTTTCAGCTCTAATGACCGAAATTGCTTGCATTTGCTTTTGCGGACTGATCGTTAATCAAATCGAGCTGCTGTTTTTCACACTTAACATTTGCGTGAATTACATGAAAAATCTTGCAATTTTACTCATACATTTTCCTTGTTTTCTTAGTTTTAACATAATTGATTTTTCAATGTTTACAAATACCAATTTTTAATACTTTCTTCGACCAAATACAGCATTAAAACTTAAACGATAACAACAAAAAAATATCGTTTATACCAGCGCCGTACTATCGCAAGTGCAACAAGTGCAATCGCACTGGGCCCCCTATTTTTTAGGGGCCCCCAAATATTAAATACTTGTACATTAGAAAAAATAATACAATACAATAATGAAATAGCAAAAAAATACCACGAATTGAAAAAAAAACAAAGATGAAAATTCAAAATTCATTTATCTTTCAAACAAATCTAGTTGGCTACGATTTAATTTGAAACAAATATTCCTAATAATTCAGTTGTTTTTTGTTTAAAATTTTTTTCTTCTGTTTTTTTATAGCGTCTTATTGTTGTGGACAAATAGTGAATTTTCGCATATTATAAAATACGGTATTATTAAAAGATTATATTTTTTGTGTCTACCGTTATTAGGTCGGATATTACATTTAATTTTACGTTTAACGATTCGGTTGTATATTTACTTATAAGTTGTAATATTCGCTTTTGAAATTAAATTTGTGTTAACGTTGCGTGGATATCGTTTGAAAAATAGATATTTAAATTAATAAAAGAAATAAATCAGGTCTAAGGTAATATAGTTTCAGTTGTTTTTTCAATATATTATTTTAGTTTTTTTATTTATTTTTGTAACATTTTTTACCTCAATTAGAAATGTCGAAAAGATGTTATGAAAGCGGCGCACAAAAAAGAGCAAAACAGATCCGGAAAGCAACAGAACTAAGTAGCCTTGCTGGATCATTAGAGAAATTTTTTGAACGAGGCGAAAGTTTTCCAATTTCGAACACAAATTTAACTTTAATATGTAATTCAAATAGTATATCTCCACTTGAAAACAATAATGTGGAAGAAAATGTTAATAAGCCACAATTTCAAAATATAACCATAACGAGAATGTAGATGATGAATCAGGTTCCAATAGCGCAAATTTTGACGATATTTTATCTGATAATATTTCAGAAATTAGTAACAATCCACAAATAGAGAGCAGTACTTTAGCTGCGAAATTCAAATATGAAATCGGCAACAAACAACGGACTTTTTTGGTCGAGCAGTCACCAAGAAGTATTAAAGATATCCCTTATAAAAGAAATCCTCAAGGAAGATGTTTCAGTGACACTTTTTTTTATCGACAAATGAAAAATGGTGAAAAAGAATTAAGAAAATGGCTTTTATATTCTAACTCAACAGGGAACATTTTCTGCTTTTGTTGTCGTTTATTTTCATCGATAAAAATAAGCTTAACTTCAAGTGGATTTTCTGACTATGCACATACAGGAATACGGTTATCTGAACATGAATCTTCGAAGGAACATCTTGAATCAGCGTATAAATGACGAATTCTAGAATTAAACATTAAACGCAGAACAGGAATAGACCATCTCAATGAAGATGTGTTCAATAAAGAAAAACGAAGATGGCGAATAATTTTTTAATGTATTGTAAAAGCGGTATTGTTTTTAAGTGAACGAAATTTAGCTTTCAGAGGCAGCAACGAAAAACTCTTTGAGCCGAATAATGGTAATTTTTTGGGAGTAATTGAATTGCTTTCTGATTTTGTTCCAGAACTAAAACTGCATTTAAAATCAATAACTGAAACGGAAAAAAGAGTTACATCATATTTTTCCCCAAAAATTCAAAACGAAATTATCTTACAACTAGCTTCTAGAGTTTTACATATAATAGTAAG
This sequence comes from Cordilura impudica, assembly GCA_963682025.1. NCBI lineage: Eukaryota > Metazoa > Arthropoda > Insecta > Diptera > Scathophagidae > Cordilura > Cordilura impudica. The sequence goes on from OY821517.1 coordinate 25,640,014, forward strand.
TAATATTAAATCATCAAAGTACTTTTCCGTAATGATAGATTCTACTCCGGATTTTCGAAAAAAAAGACCAGTTGTCCATCATTATTCGGTATGTTAAAATAGCGGACCAAAAGCCAAGTGTTCAAAAAGTTTCTTAAGCTTTGTAAATATAATGTCCTCAACTGGAGAAAATTTAGCAAACGTCCTTATCGAGGAATTAAAAGTATTAGGAATCAAAATTGCGGATTGTCGTGGTCAGTCGTATGACAACGCAAGCAATATGAAAGGAGAATATAAGGGAGTGAAAAGTCGAATTTTAGAAATCAACAACAAAGCATGGTATAGTGATTACATTAAATAATTTATATAAGATTTTTGCTGCATCAACAAAGCGATGGGCTATTCAAGTAAAATATTTAAAGATTAATCTGAAGGCGCCCAGCGATACTCGATGGGAATATCGCTTTAAAAGTATAGAAGCCGTGAAATACCAGATTAAAGAAATTAGTATTGCTCTAGATGAACTTAAAAATAGCTACCCAGACTGTAAAACTCTTGCTGCATCTTTAAGAAAACAAATAAATTCTTATGAATTTATTGTATTGACAACAATTTGGTTTCACTTGTTATCAAAGCTTCACATTTTCAGCCAATTGCTTCAGCGAAAAGATATGGCAATTAATATTGCATTACAACATACAAGGGCTATGCTATTATCGCTTGATGATTTCAAAAACAATTTCGAAGACATTATAAAAAAAGCACGAGAATCATCGGTAGCAATAAATATAATAGCACAGTTCACTGAACGGTCTTCTCGTGATACTCAAATATTAACAAGCAGAAACAAAGACTGTCTTGATAAATCAATAGAACCTAGTATACTATTACCAACACGGAGAGTACGTAATCTCAAAAGATTGGCTGACTTTTGTTATTATACAGACCATATCAATAAAGCAAATGAAAAATATGACGATGTAGATGTTATTAATACAGATGATATACCAAATGAAGAAACCCCAGACGAAGAATGCCCCCAAGAAGAAATTGAACCAATTGAATGCTGTGATGATATTAATATATGTGAGCTCATTCCTGAAATTGATGATGAGTGTAACCATCTAACACTAACTGCTGAAGATAAATTTAAACAATCTTATTTTAATAAATTAATCGATAATGTGAAAGAATCATTCCAAGAACGATTTGAATCGTATAATTCTTTAAATGAAATTTTTGGTTTTCTTTTCGATAATCAGAAGCTAAAAACAATTAATACAAATGAATTCAATGCCAATTGTACAAATCTGGCCAAACACTTAGAAGGCGATGTTGAAGAGGTGGAATTTAAAAATGAACTTTCCATTTTAAGATATATTTTAGAAGATAACTATAGTATTATGGAGAATTTGGAATTCATTTTAGAAAGGAATTTAGAAGAATTATATCCAAATGTATGTATCGTATATCGAATAATTTTAACAATACCCATTACCGTTGCTCATTGAGAACGATCATTTTCAAAACTAAAATTAATTGAAAATTATCTACGGTCTACAATGTCACAGGAAAGGCTTTCTGGATTAGCAATACTGTCGATTGAAAATGCAGCAGCCACAAAAATTGATTACAATGATATTATTGATGAATTTGCGCCAACAAAAGAGCTAGAAAATTTGTTTTATAATTTCTTTGTATTATTTTCTTAAATTAAAATCAATAAAAATGGATTCAATAAAATTTAAATATTTTTTTAGTTTCTGCACAGGGCCCCAAAAAGTTATAGCACGGCTCTGGTTTATACAATATAGTTTTTGTAATTTTTAATATTATCTTAAAATTTCTTTACTGAAATTAAACTTTTTTAATTTTTAACAAATTTTTTGAGTTTCGTTATTATTTTATTTTCCAGCACTGTCTGTGTGCGCTTTTTTGTAAAAAAAAATCAAAATAACTGTTTTTCTTTTCGGTCCCTGATAATATTACCTTTTCAGGATTAATAACAGGCACCATTTATTTCCTTCTTTAAATAAATTGTGTTTTTTTTTTGTCTAAATACATATTTCCTTTCGAATAAAATAATTTTCAAAATAACTGCTGTTTTAGGTCCCTGATTACATTACCTTTTCAGGATCAATAACAGCCACCATTTCCTTCTTCAAATAAATTTTGTGTTTGTTGTTCTAAATATGCATTTGCTTCTGAAAGTCTTGTTTTTTTTTTTTTGTTTGTTAATTTTCTTAAATAAATATTATTCAACGCAATGACTGGTTAAAACATTGTAAGCAAAATACAAAACACTGCGTTTAAGTTGAAAGTCAATGTTAGACTAAACAATTTCTTAAGGAAAGCGCAAAATAACGCAGCTGAAATAGTAAAATTGGACGCACAAACTTATACTTTCGCAAATGATGCCGCTAATACGAAATGTTCAATGACAATTATATGCACACTATACATATTTATACATAAGTATTTATATATACATACATATGTATAAATTTATACACAATCATGGAATTAAGTCAGGAGGAATTTGTATGTTAGTACGTTCATAGTTTAAAATAAAGATTTTGAATAAATTTCATAAATTAAACTTTATAAATACAACAATTGCAATTAAGGATCTTACAGGACTTATTAAAAATTTAAAATAATATGATATAATGAATACTGTATACATGAGAGAATAACCTGGTTGGATGATTTGGATGATAAAATTTTTAAACTTTATTGTTTTGGTTTTAATTTATAATTATTTGGCTTTAGTACGTTGATGAAGCTTCAATTTGATTATTTGATTCATTATCTTTTCCTTCGTGTTTTCCAAGATGATGCGAGTTAATAAGTTCATTCAGTTTGTACAAACCCCTTACGAATGTTGGCGACTGTATCTTTTTTAGAGACTGAATATTAGTAATATAGAGAGCAATATGATCGGTAAATAACTGTAAGGATAGAAATTGCAATTAGTTGTGATTTTCTATTTTGAACTTCACTTGCAATTAAAAAAAAAACAAAAATTTCTTTTAAATTCAGAAAAATCTACAATTCCATTAAAGTTATACCCCCGTATTCAAATTCTAGCAGTTGGCTAACTTTTTTTCATACAAATTTTGAAATTTTCGTATGAAAAAAAGTTAGCCAACTGCTAGAATTTGATTATGAATACGGGCGTTACTACTTACCTTGATATCATCATATGTCACATCAAACATTTTATGCCTATTGCTGACATCAGACATTAAGATGTTAATGAGGGCCGAATTATTTAAGCCACTTTCAATGAGACTGCCATAAATATTCAACATCTGCTGCGAATGATGATATATACTAGTTAAATTAAATTTACCCGTATCTTTTTGGCGAAATTTCTCCAGAAGCATATAATTTTCATTGAAAAATCTTAAAATTTATAAAATAATTTTGATTACTATGAATTGTAGCATAAAATACCCAACAACAAACTCACTCCATAGATATTTTTGAGGAATGAAATATAAAACGCCGTTTTAATAAACGCCAACCGTTTTGTAAAGCCGCCACTTCGGTTGGCGTAAAACCACTTTCGTATATCACGGCTTCTTTTATAAGACTTGGCAAAGGTTTTGGATAGAAAATTTGCGACATTTAAATTATGGATTTTTACGAGAAATTTTGAAAAGAAATTAAAAATTCGCTACCAAACATAGAACAAATCAAAGCGATATCTAGTGGCCAGTAGTTAAGGCTAATAAATGCTCATATACATAAGCTTAATGCTGTGAAATACTTATTTGTTGCTTTGTAACAACGAAAATACTAGCGGGTTTTTCTAGTAAATTTGTCATAATTTAAAAAAGAATATGTAAAAGTTTAGGAAATTTCAGTATTCGTTCAACTATTCTTTATGATTTTCCTGTATGGTTCACAATTAGTTCACTAATGAAGTTTTATAAATAAGTGTTTTACGGTTCTGTATTAATCGAAAGTTTCAAAAAAAATATATAAAAAGATTTACTAATCGTTATATGCAGTGGGTGACAGTACATTGGAAACAATTTTTTTAAAGTCCTAAAATTATGTTTTTTTTGCGAAATCACTCTTTGATGTATTCTCTATCGGAAGATAACAAATTTGTTACATAAAATACAATTTAAAAAAATATAGATAAATAATGGACAACGGAAATTTTCAAGCTTCAGTACCAGAGTTGATTAAATCCATAAAAATAAAAGACGGTATGACAGAAAATGTATAAAATCTGAACCGTTATTTAAATATTTTTAGTTTCTGATGTTTCTTTCAACTGTTTTTCAGTGTTTTAATCTTATAAGTAATAATTATAAAATAATGACAAGAATATAAGGTTCGGTAAAGCGTTTTAAACCAGAATTATAGATGATTTTACTGCTGTCCTTAAACAAAAGAAAATTCAATATCGTGAAAGAGGTATGGTGACGACTCCAGATTTAGGCGGCAGGCCCTGTAAAGTCATCAAAAGCAGAATAATTTAATAGCAAGTGTTTGAAAAATGTCCAAAAATACTACCTGAGAGGTCATTAATAATCTGAAACTAATATATGCCCGATGCAATTAAGGCTGGTGCGAAATTACTGCATTCGTTATCGAAATTTTTCGATCGAAATTATTTTCTTATTTTCCAAAATAAAATACTAAAAATAATTTTGCCATGTCATAGTTAGCGAATTATGGCTCCTAAGTAAGAGCAAAAGTGAAACGAGGGCTTATGTTTGTCCGTCTTCTTTAAATAATAAACCAAAAGATGGAATTTCCATTGATTTTACTCGTTATCGAATGCGGTGATTTGGCCCCAGATCTTGGATGTAATCGTCGTCAGAAGAAACGACTGATATTAGAGAAACATCGTTAGGTTAGCATAAATTTTTCTAAAGAACACAAGAAATATGTAATTCTGCTTTTTTCACATGAGTCCAAATTTAATTTAACAGGCCATGATGGAAGAAAGTTTGTACGACGGTCAAAAAGAAAAAGGCTAGACCCAATATATGTATAAAAATAAAACTTTTAAGTTTGTCGGTGACCACATTATGGTATGAGGTTGCTTTTTAGTCCAAGGAATGGGTCCAATTATGTAGTAAGAGTTGTTGGATACAGACAAATTCAAAATGACGAAATAAATCCATATGAAATATGCCTCTGATCTGGAAGTTCCAACATGACAATGGACCAAAACACACCTCCAAAGTTGTCTCAATCCCATAGAAAATCTATGGGAAATTGTAGATCGAAAAATACGAACACGAAATTACACGTTGTGAAGCAGTACTAAAAAATAATGGAAAAACAATAATTGTATAGTAAAGGTTTCAACAGCATTAAATTAATATTTTTAAATTTTGTTTTTTTTTTAAAGATGAAAGGTAAACATTTTTATATGAATAAAAGAGCTTTTAATTTTATGATTCAAATATTTTGGTATTGACCGTTCAGTCGACAAAAATATATTTTGTTAAAAGCTTTGATTATATTGTCACTCACAGTATATAAAAAAATGCTTGGATTCCTATTTTTGACATAAGCATTATCGTTACTAAATTCTTATTCCAAATCTCCTTTCCACAAAAATAATTTAATTGTAATCATTTTTAGCCAAAATTCTTCTCATGAAAATAATAGTCTCAATATCAAATTCCATAATTTTAAGCAGAGTTTATTAAAAATCGAAACCGCATACTCTTTGGGGTTAATTGTATTATTGCTTCTTTTATTATTGTTCATACTTTCCTTTTTTATTTTCCTTAGATTTTTAATTAATAACGAAAAACATGTCTCAAGTTATTTAATTTTTTTTCAGGAGCAAACACACTTACTCTTTTAATTCCAATGGAAATGTAAACCTCTACACTTCAGCAACTAGCACCTCTGGGTTGGGTATATAATCCCGAAACCGAAAATCCCGAATTGTTGTGCAGGTTTTGATGTTATAAATCGCGGCGATTTTTAACATCAAAACCTGCACAACAATTCGGGATTTTCAAATTCGGATTTTTTAACGGCAAAAACCTCAAAACAAAAGTGATGTTCTACCTTAATTAATACTTGCTAAAATTTATTAAAAAAAATCTTAGTGAGCATTGAAAAATGCTGTTCTACCTTAATTAACACTTGCTAAAATTTATAAAAAATCTTAGTGAGCATTGAAAAATTTTAATTGTAGAAGTAGAAAGTGGGCGGCAAACTTTCATTCTCTGTTTTAAAACAATGTAGTGCGGTTCAAAATATTTTATAATAATAAAAAATGAGTCTCGAAATAATTGTTTCAAATAAAGGAAAGCCAAATTTTTTTTAAATGGTTATTGTCATCATTTGGAAAAGAAAACAGAAAAAGTTTACTACTGGTGCTGTGCCAATCGGAAAGAAAAAGCCGACTACATACAATAATGGAGGAGAACGAACATGTCATAAAAAAGGAACAATCTGAGCATAGTCATCCTCCTATTGGACATTCTAAGCATGTGGCTCTTTCTAATAATGCTTTAAAGAATAAAGCAAAACTTAACACTGGAGTACCCCCTTCTCAAAGGATACCGTGGTTGAAACGGATCAGCATTGTCGTGTTTACCTGCCAACCAAGGGAGCACAAAAACAAAAAAGAATTGCGGTTTGTATGATTTAATCGGGAACTTGGGCAACGAACTCATTGTTGCTAACACAGCAATAGAAAAAGTCACATCTGGAGAGAGATTGCCAAGAAACAAAAAAAATTTAAAAAAGAATAAGAATTTAAAAGAAATATTAAAATATAAAGATACAATGCTAAAAACTGATTTTTTAAAAGCAATTGCAATAAATATTGGACTATAAATAATACTTTTTACATTTTATATCTTATTAATATTATTCATAAATGTAGTCTTAAACATGTATTCTAATAAAGAATTAGAAAAATGAAAATATAATAATTTATTAATATTTAAAAATTTAAGTCTTAAAACATGTATTTTATAAAAAAAAAATTAAAAATCTCGAATTCGGTATTATTTATTATCGAAACATATATTCAGGATTTTGAAATTGGAGAATTCGGGATTTTAAAAAGATCGGGATTTTGCGATTTCGGGATTTTGAAAGTCGAAATTTTGAGACTATCCCAGCACCTCTCCTTCAATCGTATTAGAATAATACACTATAGTTCTAAGGTATTCCTTTTTCATAAGTTTATTATAATTCAATGTATTTTTTCATTAAGACTCAATAAAAAATGTTTAACTTTAAAAAAACTTTATATAATATTTATTAAAGATATTCTAGTTTTATGACACAGTTGAATTTTTTTTTAAGTTTTAAGATGAAGTGAAGTAAAAAAAACTTAAATTGATAATGGAAATGTATGAAGGTTAAAATTAGATAATTCATTAAAATTAAATAAAAATAATTTTTAATACCAAGGAGAACAAAAACATGCAACTCAATAAAATATAAAAAAATAGCATCAAGCTTAAGGAAAAATTATAATAAATAGCCTGTTTTTGCAAATACAAACTACAGATATATACGAAACAGTTGAGTAGTGGAAATTTTTGTTTTACACATAGGACACTTACGAGTTAAACGTGTGGCATGTCTAATACATACTTCACAAAATACATGGCCACATTTCGTCGAGGTGGGTTTGCGTTGTAGACAGGATTCCATGCAAATTGGGCACATAAATGGTGTACGACCCGAAGCAATTGTTAGATGCTCATCATTGTTTTGGATTTGGGCTGATGCATCCGTACTAACTGTGTTTATTGAAGAATTATGTTCTTCTGAAATTAAAGTACGACGTCTTCGGCCACTAGAAGGTCCACCCTCATCTGTGCCACGTTGTTGTAAATCATAATCTGGCTCTGTTAAACGACGTCTACGTAATGGCAAATGACTCATGTTTGGCCTTCTAAAGGTCTGTTCCTCATAACCCGGTGTACATAAATCAACTACAGGATTTATATTAGCTGAGACTATTATAACATCATCATCATCATCGTCATCATTATTTGTACGATTACGTGGTCTTAAAACTTCGGGTGTTTGCGTCTGTGTTTCTGATAAATCAACAACTTGTATGTCAGGAACTGATATTAATGGTCTAGTATACGTTCCTCGTGCAGGTGGTGTAGGAGGGCTTACAGGTTTTACAACCATATCTGAACTCGTATCTGAAATTAAATTAGATACCCAATATCAAAGAACCTAAAAGTATGAACATAATTCGTTACTGCAAACCTGTATGACGATTTTGCTCGGATGTAATTGTACTATTATTATCACGAGAGTTATTCATAAAAACTCCAATAGAACGGAGATTTTGGTCGACATTATCACAAATACGATTAACTGTAAAAAAAAAAAAAAAAATTGAGTTGACAAGTTGCAAGCAATAAAAATATATGGGATTTAAAGATTTTATAAAATTAAAAATTATTTTAAATTGAACAATGTTATCTCAAACGAAACCTTACTTCTTTCAATCTCAGCGTCCATATTACGATGTGCTGTCGTCGGTGAATCACTAACTACGTGGACAGTTGGTGACAAAGTGCCAGTGCCTCCTATGGCACCCATTGGCGATGTTAATGAAGTCGAATGTGATGTGGATGAATCCAAATGTATTGGTGAACTTTTCGAGGTACTTGAATTGTCTCCACTGCAACTAGCATTTAACGACAGTCTCTGTGGTGGTGTTATACTCAAGTCACGGTATACGCCTTCAATGAAGTTATCAACATTACAGAGTATATCATCAAGAGAATCCAAATTATTTACTATCTATTTATTAAAATAAAAAAAGTATAACATTCTGACAGAAATTTCCAAGTTTTTCATACCACTTTAGGTGATTGTTCATGTTCAGCCGCAAAGTCTGCTGTTGTCGTTTCTGATTTATTTCGTGTTTTTTTTGTTGGCATTTCAAGTTGTTTTTTTTTATTTGTTTTAACAGCTAATTTTACCGTTAAAAACAACAATTAATTACAAAAATATACACGAAAAATAGAACATTAGCGATTGTTTGCAACCAAATATTTTCTTTGAATACAATAAATTTTTAATGTGAAAATACAAGTGATGACAATTTAAAACCAGCATTCCATAGTAAAAAAATTAAAGTCGATAAAAATTATCGACATTTAATATCATTTATACGATAACTAACTGCGTAACAAAAATTGCGACACACACACGTGCGTGCCGATAGCCTCGAAAAATAGCCTCGAATTTTATACGAATAGTTGGCAACGCGAAATTTTTACAATGTATTCCAATACTTATGGGAGTGGATTCTTCAGTATGGGATAACTAATTTTAACAGAAATAAGACTTAAATAAATATTAGAACATTTATAACAACTAAATTCTTGTTTTTTAATGGGATTTATTGGGACTGGAATATTCCAAGGAGGATTCCAGCAAAATGGGACACTGTGACATGGAGCACGGTATGTCAAATTGAAGCTAAGACTTATGCGAATCTAAAAAGCCTTCCGTGCAAAAAATCGCTCCTGGCGTTTTTTGACAAACTGGGAATATTTATTTTTGTGGTCAGACCCACTTGGTCAGTCCTTCTTTTTGGACAAATTAAGCACTGTGACATGGAGCACGGTATGTCGAATTGAAGCTAAGACTTATGCCAATCTAAAAAACCTGCCATGCAAAAAATCGCTCCTGGCGTTTTTGGACAAACTGGGTATATTTATTTTTGTGGTCAGACCCACTTGGTCAGTCCTTCTTTTTGGACAAATTAAGCACTGTGACATGGAGCACGGTATGTCGAATTGAAGCCAAGACTTAGGCGAATCTAAAAAGCCTTCTGCGCAAAAAATCGCTCCTGCCGTTTTTTGATAAACTGGGCATATTTATTTTTGTGGTCAGACCCACTTGGTCAGACCTACTTTTTGGACAAACTAAGCACCGTGACATGGAGCACGGTATGTCGAATTGAAGCTAAGACTTTTGCAATTTTAAAAAACCTGCCGTGCGAAAAATCGCTCCTGGCGTTTTTGGACAAACTGGGTATATTTATTTTTGTGGTCAGACCCACTTGGTCAGACCTACTTTTTGGACAAACTAAGCACTGTGACATGGAGCACGGTATGTCGAATTGAAGCTAAGACTTATGCAAATCTAAAAAACCTGCCATGCAAAAAATCGCTCCTGGCGTTTTTGGACAAACTGGGTATATTTATTTTTGTGGTCAGACCCACTTGGTCAGTCCTTCTTTTTGGACAAATTAAGCACTGTGACATGGAGCGCGGTATGTCGAATTGAAGCTAAGACTTATGCCAATCTAAAAAGCCTTCCGTGCAAAAAATCGCTCCTGGCGTTTTTTGGCAAACTGGGAATCTTTATTTTTGTGGTCAGACCCAAATGGTCAGACCCACTTTTTGGACAAACTAAGCACTGTGACATGGAGCACGGTATGTCGAATTGAAGCTAATACTTATGCCAATCTAAAAAGCCTCCCGTGCAAAAAATCGCTCCTGGCGTTTTTTGGCAAACTGGGAATCTTTATTTTTGTGGTCAGACCCACTTTTTGGACAAACTAACCACTGTGACATGGAGCACGGTATGTCGAATTGAAGCCAAGACTTAGGCGAATCTAAAAAGCCTTCTGCGCAAAAAATCGCTCCTGCCGTTTTTTGATAAACTGGGCATATTTATTTTTGTGGTCAGACCCACTTGGTCAGACCTACTTTTTGGACAAACTAAGCACCGTGACATGGAGCACGGTATGTCGAATTGAAGCTAAGACTTATGCAAATCTAAAAAACCTGCCATGCAAAAAATCGCTCCTGGCGTTTTTGGACAAACTGGGTATATTTATTTTTGTGGTCAGACCCACTTGGTCAGTCCTTCTTTTTGGACAAATTAAGCACTGTGACATGGAGCGCGGTATGTCGAATTGAAGCTAAGACTTATGCCAATCTAAAAAGCCTTCCGTGCAAAAAATCGCTCCTGGCGTTTTTTGGCAAACTGGGAATCTTTATTTTTGTGGTCAGACCCAAATGGTCAGACCCACTTTTTGGACAAACTAAGCACTGTGACATGGAGCACGGTATGTCGAATTGAAGCTAAGACTTATGCCAATCTAAAAAGCCTCCCGTGCAAAAAATCGCTCCTGGCGTTTTTTGGCAAACTGGGAATCTTTATTTTTGTGGTCAGACCCACTTTTTGGACAAACTAAGCACTGTGACATGGAGCACGGTATGTCGAATTGAAGCTAAGACTTAGGCGAATCTAAAAAGCCTTCCGTGCAAAAAATCGCTCCTGCCGTTTTTTGACAAACTGGGAATCTTTATTTTTGTGGTCAGACCCACTTGGTCAGACCCACTTTTTGGACAAACTAAGAACTGTGACATGGAGCACGGTATGTCGAATTGAAGCTAAGACTTATGCGAATCTAAAACCACTTCCGTGCAAAAAATCGCTCCTGGCGTTTTTGGACAAACTGGGTATATTTATTTTTGTGGTCAGACCACTTTTTGGACAACCTTAGCACTGAGACATGGAGCACGGTATGTCGAATTGAAGCTAAGACTTAGGCGAATCTAAAAATCCTTCCGTGCATATGCACTGTGACACAGTGCACTAAGCACTGTGACATAGAGCACGGTATAACGAATTGAAGGCGAATCTAAAAAGCCTTCCGTGCAAAAAATCGCAACTTCATTGTGTTGGCTATATAAATGACGGGGTATGTTCAATGACTATTGTTTTCTTTTTTTGCGTGTATTTTGTACAACTCTGCTGTAGATTAAAACGTGGTATGGTATGAAATACTTTTTATATTTTGCTGAACAACATTCGAAGTGGCTATTAATCGTAAATTAAATTATATGCAAACTCTTGATATCATCCTCAATTTAGAGCCCGAGTACGGCCTTCAAATTAATCGTTTACAATCTGAATAGGCTGGCATTGCACAGATGATTTTAAAATACCAATCTGGAGATTTCGGACATTGTGCATGTGTATACTGTAAAAGTCAGCAAATGTTGCCATTGGGTTGATATATTTCTGGCGAGGCAATGGTTGGAGTATATTGCCCCAAATATATTGATTTTTCTACGCCAAAATCATCACAAGGATGTTGTTTATTTCGGTGCTGGTTTTCCACATGTATCCTATTAATTGTGTTCCCTGATTATCGTCAATTTGTTCCTAGACCTTATGGCTTTAAAATTCAAAACTTAGCATATCAAATACAGCTGCAGGCAGAAGCCAAATTTAAAATGCCATTCAATATACAGTAAAAAAGAACTAATAAAATATTTATACTAGCAAAAATCTTCATTTGTATCAGTTAATCAGAAAAATTAATGTAAAAATTCATAATACATTAAAAATTTCACATTATTTACACAAGTCCACAAATAACAAGAAACAAAGTCGGTCTAAACTGCCTATGAGATGTCATATACCATGCATTTAGAGAATTTGTCTTAGGTCCAATTAATTGGGTATAGAAAATAAGCATAACCCTAATCTGATTAGAATTTTTGTTAACTTTCCCTGCAGATTTGAAAAAGTTCATATCGGATGTTATATTTATATGGGGACTAGGCTGAAAAATGTACCGACCTTGACCATACTATTGTGCAATATTTATGTTTTGAATAGGTTTGAGTGAAGATCGAGTAGCAGTGTCATATGGGAGCTATGCCTAAGAATTTATTCTTGGACTACTGATTAATTGACGTAATCACACACAAACCTAATTTCAATGAGATCTACATAATTGATAATTAGAATCTTATGGCAATTTAAGTCGATCTCATAGGGGTCATTTGTATGGGGAACAGGTCTGAACTTGCACCGATTTTCACCAATTTCAATAGCGTTCGTCCTATGGTCAATAAAAACCTATATACATTTCGTCAAAATATATACATATTTTCGATCTGTGGTTTGATTACAAGGTTTACATGGAGAAACCGGCGGACGGGTCTAGGTCAACTATTTTTGGTATAGGGTATAAAAACTGTATGTTATGCGAATTGATATCAAGGTCTTTGAATACATTTGATATAATGATTATAATTTGTTCATCACTTTTAAATTTAGAGAGGTTTCACTTTAACAATTAGATTGACTTGTTAACTTGGGATAATTAATCTTCTTAATTCTAATTTAAACTGATGATTTTTTGTGTGTAGATTTCCACACCACCAATGAGGTACTACAACTGGCGCGTTGCAAATTATTTTACATGGCTTGCATCCCCAATAGGCCTAAACCATATCTAATATTGTTCTACATTCTAAAACAAAGGTACACATGCATATCACAGAGACAAATTCAGTCTATATAATTCATTTATTCATTAACTCTTTCACTAAACTACTTTTGTTACTACATCTGTGTCTACTTTTATTAAATACACTAATAGCTTTCAAAGCATTTTTACATGCATTATTTTTATATACATTTCTTTTTTATATATTAAGTATTTAAATATTTGCACAAGATGATAATAATAATGTGAAAATAGTGGATACAATTCCAATTTCAAATTCTACTTTCTCTAAACTATATTTTATTACTACATCAGACATTATTTTTATTAATTATACTATTTTATAGCATTTTTAAATAATTTTTTCTATATATTAATTTTTTTTTTATATGTTAAGTACTTATATTATTTATACACTACAAAATAATAATAATGTGAAAAATTGGATATAAAAAATTCACTAAAAAGTAAAATGTTATTAAATTCATTAAAAATATATCTTAAACTTATGTTAACCTTAATTTAGAAATGTATATAGCTTAATAAAAAGTTTAAGTAATATATTTAAATAAGTACTAATAAGTATTAAGTACTATATTTAAATAAGATATTAAATAAGTAATAATATTGGTTTGAAGACAGTAAAAACTCCGAAAATCTTGAATAAAACGTTCCAACTTTTTTTGTATTTTTGAAAAAAAAATTTATTTCTATTTTTTTGTTTCGATTTATACAACTCTACTTTTTAAAAATATGATTTTATTACTTAGGACAGTATTTGCATGAGAATATTTCAAATGAATTTTTCAATATTGGAATACTTTCTTTGTGAAAGTTATAATGCTTAATGCAATATTCACATATATATCTTTCACAGGAGTCACATTGCAGATTTTCTTTGAGTCTCAGTAACTTTTTTCCACAATGTAAGCAAACTCGTGCAATCGAATCTGCATATTTGAGCAGCATCGTTTTTACTTCTTCTCGATAATTGTCTGGATCAACAACATTTGTAAAAGGTTTCGAATTTATAAATCTTCCCGCAAATTGTATAACAAATATTCCACAGTTATACGAATCCCTTTGTATATCATGATCTACCTTTTTAACTGTCCATTTTGTTTCTGGAATATTTGTTGCTAAAATATTTTGGTAATATAATGCCAACTTTTTACCATTTGCTGTATCTCCATACGGGTCTATACATATAACTGATTTTTCAATAAAATCGAGAAGAACTATTGAAAAGTGATTTTTAATACACTGCGGAACTATTACGTAGTTTGGTTTTTTAGAAATGTATTCAACTATGAGTCGTTCATTTTTGAAACAATTCTCGCCACCTTGTGATGGAATATATAAAATATCACTAGATTTCGCTTCAAATAACAAGCAAGTAATTGCTGCATTGACTACAGTATTGGTAAGCCACATATCTTGAACATTTCTTTGATTCACTCTCAGTGTAGCCCAATCTGCCAGTTCTGGATAAAACTCCATAAATCCAGGATTCTGGTGTACTGCCTTAAATAATGTTACCATTTTTAACACTTGACATCTCAACGCATTTGGCATTGCCCCTTCTTTTAAATTATATTTGTCAATGGCACATTTAAATTTTTCTTCCATTCTGAAACTCACATCCGAAGTTATAATGTTTTGATAAGTATTATTCATACTTTCATCACGAGTATAACTATGGTCATGTGATGTAACAGGAATATTTGAAATATCCGAATCAATCGATTTATTTTGCAATATTCCAATTTCCGAAGCAATCGATATATTATTCATGTTAATATGAAAATCTTGAAATGCCACTTTTTTTTCCGGATGCGTTATTTGGGCTCTTGTAACTTTTAAAGGTGATCTCATTCTCATATTAAAATCATCCAAGTGTTCGAAATTACTTTCTTCCATGTCTGTCCTTTTTGGATCTTTTGGGGTACTACATTCTATGTTGGAATTTGAAAATTTTAATGTTCTTTTTACCATACTGAAGTTTTTTTGGAACATTCCGTGTGGCAGTCTTTTGGATTTTTTGTTCCACGACTCTTCAATTTTTGTAATTTTCTTACTGGAAGAAGCTCCTAAAATATTATCCGGGCTTTTTTGAATGCTTGCTTTTGGAGTTCTTATTTTTTTGGTCGGTACAATTATTGTATTAGGTATAATTTCTTTATTTAATTCATTGGAATACATTATTTTTACCTTTTTTATTTTAGATTTTGTGACCTTTTCCATTTGTCTCACAAATCTTCCGAGTCTAATTTTTTTTCCTTTCAGTTCATTGTATTTTATGTCCTTAAAATACGTCTCAATGGGACCATTGCTGACTCTAACGTTTTCATCCAAAAAATTAATATGTGAACCAATTATATTAGTCCACATTGGAAGAAAAGGAACATATTTATCTAAAATAACATGTACCATTCTCGGACAGTGATATATATTTGCCATAGTATTTACATTTTCTTCACCAATGTAAGGCATGTAAGCCAAAAATTCTTGACGAAATGGACTTCTTTCCGAAATCGTTTTAAGATTTTTCTCAATTTCTTTAAAATCGTTTTCACTGATTTCATTTAATTCACAATTTTCTTCCTTTATTCCATGTCTATCACCATTGCAGTAGGAAGTAAAATATTTCAAGGCAATTTCAAGTTCTTTTGTATATTGCTTAGAGGTGAGAATTACACATACGCTTTTGAACCACATTTTGCATTCTGATATTGTCGAAAAGTTGAAAGCTATACCCATTGCCTCTCGCAAGAACGTCCTTAATGTGATATTGTTTAATCCCACAGTATGGTCAATATCTCTACACATTATTTTTGTGTAATGACTTACACAAAATTGTATACATACAAATGGCAAGCTTTTTTTCTGAGTTTTACTTAAAAATGTGTAACATTGCATTAAATATTCAGAAAGCGTTTGGTCATTAAACGCTTTCAGAATTGCGCCAATAATAGCAAAACTCACATCTGTTACAAGTCGCTTACATATTGGCCACCTTATATTTCTTGTGCAAAATGTACGAAGTGCAAAAAGAAATTTAGCAATACTATCCATTGAGTGTGCAGATAGTATCGCATCAGCGACAGAAAATATATGTTTTTTTTCCTTGATATGCCCAACTAATGAATATAAAAACATTCTCTTTTCTACCCAAGGAAATTCTTTAATGACCCGACCAGTAGCATCAATGTGAAGAGTATAGTTGGTCTTCTTTAAGATGAAGTCACTATTTCTATGCAAGACTTCTATTTGCTGCTTTGACCATAGGAAAACCTCTATACCTTCTGATCCTGCCGACAGTTTTTGTACATAATGTTTATAGTTCGTAGTCAACATTAGATACGTATCTATATATGGGTCGGAATGCCTGTCGTATTCGGAAGAAGCTTCGGCTTTCAATTTTCTCAAATTAGCCAGTTCTTTTATTTCCAGGTTTCCAACAAGTTGTTGCTCTTTTGATTGCTGGTTTATTTCCTGTTGGTGGTGCGATAATGCAGTTTCCTTAGATATCTGTGCTAATTTATGGTATTTTTGGAGACCTCGTTTCTGATATCTCTTCTCGTTGCTGATCATGTGTGTTATTTCATTCTTTGAACGGAACACTTCAATATTGCCACTATAATCGCCCTTAAATAAATATGTGTTGCAACTGTTATGTGTACAATATGCGTACCCTTTGAAGGAAGCTTTATTTATTCGCATATCCTTAAAGTTGATTGTACAAGCTGTATTAACAGTTTTATAAGCAACCCGACAAACATCCTGCAGCAGCTTTTTGTGGTCGTAATTCTTAATTTTTATTTTGTCCTCTCTAATATCCTGGACCTCTGGAATATGCAGGGTTGAATCTCTGATTCGGCACAAAGTGAATTTATCCATTTTCTTTGGACTTTTGGCTTTGACCATTCTAACTTTTCTGTTCAGGTGCTTTGAAGCGACATATTTTTCGCGGATGTGGTTCAGAAAATTTACTTTAAAACTTTGTTGCGGTGATCCTTCATCCGTTTTATTCAAACTGCTTTCATTTAAAAAATTTGTAATAGATATACCACTTTCTTCTTTAACCGAATTCTGTAAGATTCGTTCAATAGGTTCTACAGTATTTTTATTTTCCGCACATTTTATACGATTTTCAGGGCTTATTTTAATTTTTTCAAAATTTTCATCCCTAACCTTTTTTTCACTATCTTCAACCCTATTATTATTACTATATCCTAAACACTTACCACACTCCCCACTAACATCTCTAGTGTTTCCTTCTGTATTGATGACCTTTAAAATTATATAAAAAAATATTTTAAGTGATATTTTTTTAATATTTCTTTTTTAAGAAAAAATATGTAGTTTTAAGAAAATTGACTTTTTTAAGAAAAGGGACTTTATTAAGAATATTTACTTTTTTCCAGAATATATATTTTTTAAGAAACGTTTTTTAAAAGGGTAGTTTTTTATAAAGTTGTTTTTTTAAGAAAATTTACTTTTTTTTAATAGTAATTTTTTAATAAAATTTGCTTTTATTAAGAAATTTCTTTTTGCGAAAAATTTTTTTTAAGTACTTTTTTAAGTAAACGTTTTTTATTTAAAAAAATTACTTGATAAAGTTCAATTTTATCGACCTGCAGAAAATCCTTACGTACAAACCGGTAAAATTTTAACTCATATTTACTTTTCATACTTCTTATTTAATCCATTAGTTATAAAGTGATGAGAATTTTTTTATTTAGTTAATGATTAGTTTCAGCTAAAGTAATACTAAATCAAAATAAATCTAAAGGAAATATAATAAATAAATATCTAAATTTATTGCACTAATCTGCCAAAATAGTAAATTTTATTTAATAAATAACTATCAACTATCAGATTATTTATCAAATATTACGTCCTTCCGTACTGAAATATTTTAATTAATCTACTAATTTTTTAAATTTAAATACGTTATCTGACACACAACATCACACGAGCCAAAGGCAGAACTGCAATCAACCATAACTTATACACACTCACTCATTACTCAACCCTTTTAAGTTTTACTTTTGTCGATATTTCGATTGCGTCTACTACTTTATTTCCTTTCCTAACATGACGAATTGATACATATCATTCAAAAAGAGTATGGATGTTATGGATAACAATACAAACATCTTAAATTTAAAACAAATGTAGCAAACTGTCCTAAATATATACATTTAATCAACAATATAGTAATGAACTTCCAATTCAACAATAACAGTAATAAAAACACCGCAATATTAAAAAAAAATATAATACCTTCAGCCAACAAATCACTACCAACAAATATTAACAACCTAAAACATAAAACTGTACATTGATGGTACAAGCACTTATCTGGAAAAAAAGATCGAATATCGAAAAGCTAACGCCTTATTCAAAAAACATACCAAAAGAGCTAAAAAAAATATAGTTTTTATGAATATATATCCGAAATAAACCCAAACTCATCAACGCAAAACAGTTGGTGTAAAGTCAAAAAACTCCATAGAAAGTATAATACACAAAAAATTCATAGCATTGTGTACCAAAACAATAATTTTACACACCCTCGAGAGATAGCCAACCTTTTTGGTAATGATTGGTCTTTCCAATCAGATAATGTAAACTTTTATTAAAACTTTATAAACAGCAATAATAGAATAAATTTTTCAGTCGATTACACTCCTCATTCCTCCGCAAAACTTTGAAATTTGGGGTCCTTACTAGGATTATGTCTTATTATTCAAAATATTAGTAGTATTTGTAGTAAAATTAGGCATGTTAAAACTTAATTCCGTTCGTAAGTAGTATCGAATCCGTATTTAGCTTCTTTCTTAAAGGAAAAAATGCATAATAAAACCAATATCAATTTTCTAAGTGGAATTCATGATACTGTTTAAAAAAAATGTTCCTCTAAACTATAAAAGTTGAGTGTACTTTTGGGATTCTATAAAATAGAAAATTCTTGAGCCTGACTTAATTTCAAACTCAATCGAAAATTCTTTGTATTTAAAAAATGTATACATAAGAATAAATCTTTACTTTAACTAACTTAAACTTTTTAAACTTTTGTTTATTTTATTAATGAAATTGAAAGAAATCTGAAGAATCAAAAAAAAAACACATTCAAAAAGTATTAATAGCGAAAATTGGGAAAATGTAGTACAATTTGTTTTGTTGTTGTTAATAAATAAAAAGTTTTTATATCGAAATGAATTGTAATACATAGTAAACTTTTAAATTAACTTACATGTATAGTATCATTATCATCGTTTTTGTTGGTCTGTTCTGAATGTTTTTCTAAAAACTGTAAATATAATAAATAACTAGTATTACTTATAATCTTTTTAAAAACTTACCCGTTTGAAGCTGGTGACAATTCTGGAGCGTATCTTCTTTGTATTTGAAAACTTATTTATATTCACATCCCCTAAATGGTGGTTTAATTTTTCAATTATGACTTCAAACGCAACATTCGAGCTGTTTATGCTGCCAAAATCATTGGCGCCAATCAAACCCGCGCCCCATGCATCTTTGAAGATTTTTTTTATTTCAATTCTATATTTTCTGTAAAAAAAAGAACACAAAAAATTAATTGTTTATATATAAGCTTGTAGTACTTACTTTTCCATTCTTAATTTGGATTGAATTTTATGCCTGTGAAATGAGAATGATAAATTAAATAGTAATATAATTAAATAAATTTTTACATTACTTACCTTTCCTTTATTTTTTCGGTTTGAAGTTTATAACTAATTCCAATTAGAAATAAGTAACTGCTTTTTACCAGAGTTGCCCAGAAAACCTAAAAATTTTTTTTCACTGAACATACCCAAATACACGCAAAAAATATAAATAAAAGCAGTGCAAAATCCAAATATACTCACAGAAAATTAACATATAGATTTTTAAGAAATAAATTATATATAGGACTAGATATGTAACTTTATTAATGAAATTCGTTCGTGAGGGAGCTTAAATCCCTTCAGTTAATAATTAAAATTTAAAGGCCGTATTCATAATAAAATAAAAGCATTTAGGAATGTATTTAATTAAGCAGCAGGGTTGTGATATATGTTAAAAATGTTCTAAATAATGAAAAAAGACAATAGGATCCACGAATTTGTATGAGCTATATATTTTTATTGGTCTGTACATTTCATTATACAAGTATTTACATTGCCTGTAATACAAAAATATCTTCATCTACACCATATCTAGATATAGTTGTATCAATAACATTTCAGAACTTTTCAGTTGTGTTTTTAGCAAATTAATTTTCAGCCAGCACTCATTGGCAATGTGTATAAAAACCGAAAAAAAACTGCAACTTACATCGGTTAATAATGGAAATATTCTCTAATACTAATCATTTGGAACGAGCAGCAAGTAAAAAGACTTACATAAAAAGAAAAAAATATATAGAATAGGAATTTTAACTTTTATTTAACATAGCAACACAGCTATACTAATAAAATAATTTATCACATAGAATTCTTTTATATATTTAGCTCCAATTTTTACAATTTCTTCTCAGGATCTTTACTGTGAATCCTGTATTACATCGTAATACATAATTTCAACTAACAATGCTGTGGATTGGTATAAGATGATGTGTAGAACACAATAACATAGTTGGTTTTTTATCTGACTACCTTTCTCATATCTTTTCCTCTACAATTGTAGTTTTTGTGTGCATTTTAATAATTAATGTTGGCTGTTGCCAGCAGCTGTATTTGATATACTGAGCTATGAATTTTAATCCCATAAGGTCTAGGAACAAATTGATTCGTAGGCTTTTTATGACGATAATCAGGGTACACCATTAATAGGATACATGTGGGAAACCAGCACCGAAATAAACATCCTTGTGATGATTTTGGCGTAGAAACATCAACATATTTGGGGCAATATATTCCAACCATTGCCTCGCCAGAAATATATCAACCCAATGGCAACATTTGCTGACTTTTACAGTATACACATGCACAATGTCCGAAATCTCCAGATTGATATTTTAAAATCATCTGTGCAATGCCAGCCTATTCAGATTGTAAACGATTAATTTGAAGGCCGTACTTGGGCTCTAAATTGAGGATGATATCAAGAGTTTGCATATAATTTAATTTACGATTAATAGCCACTTCGAATGTTGTTCAGCAAAATATAAAAAGTATTTCATACCATACCACGTTTTAATCTACAGCAGAGTTGTACAAAATACACGCAAAAAAAGAAAACAATAGTCATTGAACATACCCCGTCATTTATATAGCCAACACAATGAAGTTGCGATTTTTTGCACGGAAGGCTTTTTAGATTCGCCTAAGTCTTAGCTTCAATTCGACATACCGTGCTCCATGTCACGGTGCTTAGTTTGTCCAAAAAGTAGGTCTGACCAAGTGGGTCTGACCACAAAAATAAATATGCCCAGTTTATCAAAAAACGGCAGGAGCGATTTTTTGCGCAGAAGGCTTTTTAGATTCGCCTAAGTCTTGGCTTCAATTCGACATACCGTGCTCCATGTCACAGTGGTTAGTTTGTCCAAAAAGTGGGTCTGACCACAAAAATAAAGATTCCCAGTTTGCCAAAAAACGCCAGGAGCGATTTTTTGCACGGGAGGCTTTTTAGATTGGCATAAGTATTAGCTTCAATTCGACATACCGTGCTCCATGTCACAGTGCTTAGTTTGTCCAAAAAGTGGGTCTGACCATTTGGGTCTGACCACAAAAATAAAGATTCCCAGTTTGCCAAAAAACGCCAGGAGCGATTTTTTGCACGGAAGGCTTTTTAGATTCGCCTAAGTCTTGGCTTCAATTCGACATACCGTGCTCCATGTCACAGTGGTTAGTTTGTCCAAAAAGTGGGTCTGACCACAAAAATAAAGATTCCCAGTTTGCCAAAAAACGCCAGGAGCGATTTTTTGCACGGGAGGCTTTTTAGATTGGCATAAGTATTAGCTTCAATTCGACATACCGTGCTCCATGTCACAGTGCTTAGTTTGTCCAAAAAGTGGGTCTGACCATTTGGGTCTGACCACAAAAATAAAGATTCCCAGTTTGCCAAAAAACGCCAGGAGCGATTTTTTGCACGGAAGGCTTTTTAGATTGGCATAAGTCTTAGCTTCAATTCGACATACCGCGCTCCATGTCACAGTGCTTAATTTGTCCAAAAAGAAGGACTGACCAAGTGGGTCTGACCACAAAAATAAATATACCCAGTTTGTCCAAAAACGCCAGGAGCGATTTTTTGCATGGCAGGTTTTTTAGATTTGCATAAGTCTTAGCTTCAATTCGACATACCGTGCTCCATGTCACAGTGCTTAGTTTGTCCAAAAAGTAGGTCTGACCAAGTGGGTCTGACCACAAAAATAAATATACCCAGTTTGTCCAAAAACGCCAGGAGCGATTTTTCGCACGGCAGGTTTTTTAAAATTGCATAAGTCTTAGCTTCAATTCGACATACCGTGCTCCATGTCACGGTGCTTAGTTTGTCCAAAAAGTAGGTCTGACCAAGTGGGTCTGACCACAAAAATAAATATGCCCAGTTTATCAAAAAACGGCAGGAGCGATTTTTTGCGCAGAAGGCTTTTTAGATTCGCCTAAGTCTTGGCTTCAATTCGACATACCGTGCTCCATGTCACAGTGGTTAGTTTGTCCAAAAAGTGGGTCTGACCACAAAAATAAAGATTCCCAGTTTGCCAAAAAACGCCAGGAGCGATTTTTTGCACGGGAGGCTTTTTAGATTGGCATAAGTATTAGCTTCAATTCGACATACCGTGCTCCATGTCACAGTGCTTAGTTTGTCCAAAAAGTGGGTCTGACCATTTGGGTCTGACCACAAAAATAAAGATTCCCAGTTTGCCAAAAAACGCCAGGAGCGATTTTTTGCACGGAAGGCTTTTTAGATTGGCATAAGTCTTAGCTTCAATTCGACATACCGCGCTCCATGTCACAGTGCTTAATTTGTCCAAAAAGAAGGACTGACCAAGTGGGTCTGACCACAAAAATAAATATACCCAGTTTGTCCAAAAACGCCAGGAGCGATTTTTTGCATGGCAGGTTTTTTAGATTTGCATAAGTCTTAGCTTCAATTCGACATACCGTGCTCCATGTCACAGTGCTTAGTTTGTCCAAAAAGTAGGTCTGACCAAGTGGGTCTGACCACAAAAATAAATATACCCAGTTTGTCCAAAAACGCCAGGAGCGATTTTTCGCACGGCAGGTTTT
Organism: Cordilura impudica; assembly: GCA_963682025.1. NCBI lineage: Eukaryota > Metazoa > Arthropoda > Insecta > Diptera > Scathophagidae > Cordilura > Cordilura impudica. The sequence goes on from OY821517.1 coordinate 25,663,477, forward strand.
TTAAAATTGCATAAGTCTTAGCTTCAATTCGACATACCGTGCTCCATGTCACGGTGCTTAGTTTGTCCAAAAAGTAGGTCTGACCAAGTGGGTCTGACCACAAAAATAAATATGCCCAGTTTATCAAAAAACGGCAGGAGCGATTTTTTGCGCAGAAGGCTTTTTAGATTCGCCTAAGTCTTGGCTTCAATTCGACATACCGTGCTCCATGTCACAGTGCTTAGTTTGTCCAAAAAGTGGGTCTGACCACAAAAATAAATATTCCCAGTTTGTCAAAAAACGCCAGGAGCGATTTTTTGCACGGAAGGCTTTTTAGATTGGCATAAGTCTTAGCTTCAATTCGACATACCGTGCTCCATGTCACAGTGCTTAATTTGTCCAAAAAGAAGGACTGACCAAGTGGGTCTGACCACAAAAATAAATATTCCCAGTTTGTCAAAAAACGCCAGGAGCGATTTTTTGCACGGAAGGCTTTTTAGATTCGCATAAGTCTTAGCTTCAATTTGACATACCGTGCTCCATGTCACAGTGTCCCATTTTGCTGGAATCCTCCTTGGAATATTCCAGTCCCAATAAATCCCATTAAAAAACAAGAATTTAGTTGTTATAAATGTTCTAATATTTATTTAAGTCTTATTTCTGTTAAAATTAGTTATCCCATACTGAAGAATCCACTCCCATAAGTATTGGAATACATTGTAAAAATTTCGCGTTGCCAACTATTCGTATAAAATTCGAGGCTATTTTTCGAGGCTATCGGCACGCACGTGACACACACTACACAAGTAATCCTAGTTCACACAAGGCAATTTTTGTTGCGCAATTCTTGAGTTTGTAGATGTTTGCGGTGAGGGGAATAAAAAGGGAAAAATAATTGCCGGTTCTCGACTATTTCAAGCAATTCTCTCATTCGCTTTTTTTTTTTTGTTGAATATTTGACATTTCTTTTCATTCGGTGTTTCGCTTCTTGGTGTGAATAATTCGTAATTATTGTTTGCTTTATTAAAATGGCCTTTAAAATGGCCAATTAAATTAATTTATGTATGTATTTATTTAATTTTATTATTGTTCTTTATGACTAGAGCACAAATGTCAAATTATAAGAAAATAAAAACAAAACAAAATAGTAAAATTGCCGAAGAAATTGTCGTGTGTGGACATAAAAGCAATTTCAAAAGAGAATTGCCAAAAAGTTGCGCAATAAAAATTGCCTTGTGTGACCCCCGTCTAAAGGCCTAGTTAGCCACACGTTGTTAAAATGTAACCGTACTTTAAATGTAACGTTGTCATTTAGTGCAATTATAGAACGTCAAAAACGAACCAGCATGTTGCTGTGTAAAATTAACTAAACTTCATCAGCTGTTCACAAATATCACGTACAAACGTAGCAAAAATTTTATAAGAATAAGAGAACACATTATGGTGTTTATTTTTGATCCTCGTGGTTGTGTTTTGCTTTCTGGTTATATTACATAACCATCCTTTTTGCTAATTTTAAGGATTGAAACCAAATAGCTCTCCCTAACCTCACTTGTGTAGAAATCTATACGTCGTAATAACCTGGCATTATGTATAGCTGGAAATAGGGCCATTAAATCTACATCAAAAAATCCATAAAATTCTGAATATAACTAAATTGATAATGTAATATAATTTAAAATAGCTGATATAACTTAGAATTTTTTTCTATTTCTACTTCTGAGATACCAAGCCAAAATTTTCCTTGGCTATAAAACAACACAAATTCCGTGTAATTATTATTGAACCATTTAAAATTTGAAAGATTTATTCCTAAGGCCCAAAAATAATTACATGTAATTTTTTAATTAAATAAAATAATAATAATAATATGAACTATGTTTTTGGAATTATTTATTAATTTTATTTATCAGTATTTTTAATACTTTTAATGTTCACAATGTTTACATATTTAATAAATAGTTTAATTTTCAATTTTAGCTCTATAAAAACACTTTATTTCTTATAATTTTTACACATTCTCTTCTAAAGACACATTCATTTCTCTCATTTTTTATATTATTTGAAATTAAGTTATATAATTAAAGTCCTTTGTAGAAAAGTGATCGCTGCATTGCCGTTGTGGCGACTCGTTGTATTCTAAAATTTTCGGCATTTCTTAGTCTATACGGCTGTACATCTCCTACATAATTTAGTTGCTCGCTTAAATATTCTGGCGCATTACCATTTCTTATTTTTTGTATAAACATTAAAGTATTTAATTCCAATCTTTGCTTTATACTCATCCACTTGAGTGCATCTAACATTATAGCTATTGGTGTATACCTGTTGCATTTTAGAATTGTCCGCATTGTCTTATTTTGCAATTTTTGTAGTCTGTCCATTTGTGCTGCTCTACAACTTGTATATATAATTGTCGAACCATATTCCAAGTGTGGTTTTATCATGGTATTATATATATTTATTGCTGTCATTGGTGATATTTTATTCCTAATTCTTTTGAAACAACCAATTTTTTTTTTACCGATTTTCTTACAAATATACTCTATGTGATCGTTGAATTTTAGTTCTTTATCAATAATGAAACCAAGGTATTTTATTTGTCTCACTTTTTCTATTATTTCACCATTTATTATAAAGTTTGCATTGCTAGTCATATTTATTTGTATTATTTTTGTTTTCTGTTCATTTAGTCTCAGTTTATTAATTTTTAACCATATATTAATATTCTTCATATCCTGCGTCATATTGTTTTGGCATTGGTTCTCGTTATCTCCTTCCGTGTATATGAGAGTATCATCCGCATATAAAATAATTTCACATTTTTTTAATATGTTAGGCTATACTAAATAATAGTGCACTCACTATTGAGCCCTGCGGAACACCGAACTCATTTTCAATTGAAATGGATTTTATACCATTAACCTTTGTAATTTGTTTCCTATTCGTGAAATATGATTTGAACCATTTTAGCTCAGTGTTCTGTACTCCATACATATAAAGTTTCTTTAACATTATTTCCCTGTCTATGGTCTCAAATGCTCTTTTAAAGTCCAAAAAAATTGCCATTATTTTATTACGTTTTTCTATTTTCTTCCACCGATTTATCACATAATTAACTGCGGTTTCACACGAAAATTTTCTTCTGAACCCAGATTGATATTTTGATAACAACGAGCATTTCTCAATATAATTTTCTAATTGAATTTTTACCACTTTTTCTAAAATCTTTTCACACGTTTTTAATGTACTTATCGGACGATATTCTTCACATTTCTTTGTGTTTGCTATCTTCTCAATTGGTGTTATCATTGTTTCCTTCCAATTTTCCGGAAACTCTCCATATTTTAAAGAATTATTTATTATACTTAACAAAATATTTCCCGTTATGTTCCAATCTACAGCAATCAAATAATTTTTTTATACACTATCCTAATAGTCCAACCCTATTCCCCCATCAACACAATCGCGAAGCATCTACAGTCGATATTATTTTAAGCAATACCGCTTTGAATATAGACGTAAAGACAATGGATTACGAAATACCATCAGACCATCGCCCCATTTTGTGTACACTTAAAAGATCAGTGGCCTCGCAGGTTGACCTCAACTATTATGATTATAGTGCAACCAACTGGAACATTTATATGAATTTTTTAGAAAATAAAATCACGTTAAATTCGGATATATACTATACCAAGGTAATAATTGATCAGGATATACAAAAAATTATAAATGTAGTTTTTGAAGCAAGGGATGCGTCTACACCTAAAATAACTCAACAAAATAATTTCACATTACCAGAAAGTACTGTGAAATATATTAAACTAAGACGAAGCTTTAAAAGAAAAAGCCAACGATCTTCAAATATAGCCGAGCAAACTTTTTATAATCAATGTACTAAGTTTCTAAGTAACATGATTGATAAAAGTATTAATTCGGAACGCAATAAGAAATGGTGTCAATTATTATCCAATTTAAAACCAGGTGATAAATCATTTTGGAGAATAAGCAGAAACTTGCGAGGAAAAGGAAAAAATCAAATCGCTCACCTTGAGGTTGGAAATACAAGGATAACATCTGATAAGGACAAGGCTGAAGTCCTGGCAAATACATTTGTCAAAGCAAATAACCTCACTTCGAATTACAACCACTCAGCTGATAAAGTAATAAATACAACAGTAAATAATTTTAAGAAGGAAAATCCCAGTTCTGAGTCAGCAATTTATACATCTCTAGAAGAAGTAATGAATATTGTCTCATCAATAAAACCCTCAAAATCTCCTGGTTTTGACAATGTTCCCAACCTGCTCTTAAAGAAACTACCACTCAAAGCTCTAAAATTACTGGTTATAATATTTAACAGCTGCATCAAACTCAACTATTTCCCTAACCATTTCAAAAACGCTAAGGTTATAGCTATCAAAAAACCTAGTAAGCCAAAAAATAACCCAAATAGCTATAGACCTATTAGTTTATTAAGTAACTTAGGTAAATTATTTGAAAAAATACTACATTCTCGTCTTAGTGAATTTGTAACGACCAATTCTATTGTTGCTAAAGAACAATTTGGATTTAAAAAAGGGCATAGCACTACTCACCAAATAAACAGAATTAAAAATCAAATAATCAGCAATAAAAACAATAAACGTTCAACGGGTCTAATATTGTTGGATATCGAAAAAGCGTTTCACACCGTTTGGCATAATGGCCTAGTATTTAAACTTCTTGATGCAAATATACCAAAATATTTATGCAATTTTATTTCAGATTTCATTCACGGCAGAAGCTTTAAAGTTGCGATTAATAATGAAACATCATCTCCAAAAACCATTACCACAGGGTTACCTCAAGGATCAGTCTTGTCGCCATTGCTTTACTCGATATATACATCCGATTTCAAAGTTCCGAAATATATGAAAGTTGCTTACTACGCAGATGATACTGCGTTAATTTCTTCAAACAAACTTACAAGTGCACTCCTGAAGATAATGGAAAAGGGACTTGCTAATTGCAGTAAATATTTTCACAAATGGAAAATCAAAATTAATCCAAACAAGATCAACAAATCTCCCAACAGACTGCCAAGACGTCATCTTCATATTGGAAATAATACCATAAATGTACTTAATCATGTCAAATATCTCGGAGTTGTCTTGGACAAAAAGCTTATATTTAAACAACATATTATGGCTACGTGCCAAAAAGCTATAAAATCATTTAAAGCATTATGGCCACTACTAAATAGAAGGTCATTTCTAAACCCCAAAAACAAAAATCTACTCTTCAAAAGTGTTATAAGGCCGATATTAACATACGCGTGTCCTATTTGGAGTGACGCCGCCAACTGCCACCTAAAACGCTTACAAATTATACAAAACAAATGTCTTAAAATGATAAATAAAAAGCCCTGGAGGTATCCTACAAATCTTCTTCATGAAGAAACAGGTTATGAAAAAATTATCGATTTCATAACAGGATTAACAATAATTACTTTGCCAAAATTGAAAATTCCTCTTACCCACTGATAAGAGAATGTAGAGAAATAACGTAAAATTAAAAAGTAATCACCAAATTGAAAATTATATGCTTATAGAGGTCTATTATTTCTAATAAACCTTCTATAAGCATATAAATATTTTCAGATAGTATTTGAATTTATTAAATCATATAAAGGTTTTTTTCCTCCCATTTTCCTTTAAAAATCATTAACAAATAAAATAAAAACTATTTAATGTCTTTAGATCCTATATATTATTTGTTGCAATATCTATATGTAAAGATAAGATCTCATATGTAAATATCAAATTTGTTAAAATATGTAAATAAAGGAAGAATGTATAATTGAAAAAAAAAAAAAAATTCCCGTTATGTTCCAATTATCAATTATAATTTTCCTCGATATTTTGTTAAAGTCTGGTTTATTATTTAGTTGCATTTTTATGGCCCTAAGTTCTAAATTCGTTATTGCGCGAAATTTGAATTTGTGTGTTATTGGTTTTATGTTGTTAACGTATTGCACTTTCTCAATCGATTCTCTTATTGATCTAATACTACTGACAAAATAATTATTAAAATGCCTAGCTATTTGATTGTTATCATTATATTCTATATGGTTAAATATCACATTTTTTATCACAGGTTGTTTCTTTTTAAATACTAGGTTTTTTATTCCTTTCCACATTTGTTTTTGATCTTTTGCGTTATTTATTTTATTATTTATGTATTTGTTTTTCTCATTTTTAATTTTTACTTTATATACATTTCTTATCGATCTATAATTTGACCACGCTTCGTCAGTGTTCTCATACCTTGCGATTTGCTGTTTTATAATTTTTTCTCTTTTTAATACACGAAGTTCATTATTAAACCACTTATTTGCACCATTTGTATCTTGTATTGTCCTCTTATTAGTAAATTTTTTGATCAATTCTTCAAGAGATTTATCCAGCACTACTGCGTTTTCATTTACACCATTATCTATGTTATCCTTTAATATTGCATATAATTGTCTGTTGAATAAATTCTTATTATATTTAAATATATATTGAGTCTTGATATTTGTTTCCTTTTGACTAATGTATTTATTTTCAATATTTATGTACAAAGATTCGTGATCTGCTATATTATTATTGCAAATATTTTCTACCGTCACATTATTGCTATTTGTTATAACATAATCAATTATACTATTGGAATGTTTTGTTACCCGTGTATAATTGTTTACGATTTGTTTCAATCCATTATCGTTTAAACTGCTTTCAATTCTATTTTTATAAAAAACATTTTGCGACCAATCTATATTAAAGTCTCCACATATTATTATATCATAGTTGTTATCACAGATTTCATCTAATATTTCATCAAAAACTTCGCAAAATTCGCCCTCCGTGCCGCTCGGTGATCTATATACTGCTGCAATTAACATACGTGTGTTATGATATTCTACTAACCAAACTAATATCCAATACTTGAAATTTTCAACTTTCTCGAATATTTTTGTCATTTTAAAGTATATAATAACACCTCCAGTCCGTGAAGAGTTAGACAATGATACTATGTGGTCATTATTTCACCGTCTTCAATATCCTTGGTTAAATGCGTCTCCGATAAAATAATAAATTCGAGGTTTTCCGTTGCAGCAATTACTTCCACCTGATTAAAATTATTAATTAAGCCTTGTACATTTGTGTATAGTCCACGGATATTCTTTAATTGTTACATTACTAAAAAATACTAAATACATTACTAAAAATAATAAAATTTGTCTCATATTGGAGGTTTTATTAATAGCTTTCCTTCAGAAATTAAATTTTATCCTCTAAGTTATAATATCTTACCTCAATAAATTTGAATACCTTAGATAAAAGGCTTATCCAAATCTGATCAATAAGTATTAGTTAATAAGAATATATTAAATTAATTAATATAACAAAAACAAATTCGTTATCTTGCTTCCATTTTCCCTTTACTTATTTCATTATCGATAACAAAAACATTGCCTCCATTTTGTCATCGCTAGTAACAATACAATTTTGAGTGGTGAACTCGGTCACAAAAATATAAATTTTTTAAAAAATAAAACATATGTGTAATAAAATTTCTTTTATAACAATTCGTTTCGAAAATCTCTTAAAAGAATAAGTAATTTATAGGAAAAACAATACAAAATCGAGTAAGTTTTGCCAGCGCCACATTGTTGTGGGAAAAAAATTCAAATGCAAAAAAAGCAATTCACAAGGGCGAATACCAAAAACATAAATGCACTTTATTCATGGGCGACATAATAATGTGTTGTTGTTTTTAGTTCTTATTGGGATTGTACAGGGACATCGAAATTTTTTAGTTTAAAAAATTTTAATTAAGTAACCACTAAATTTATATAATTTTTTATATTTCTTACAATTCCAGTTAATATCTTATAATTTCGCAGCGCGAGTGGGAGTTGCCAAAAACATAATTTAAGGATTTTTACGGTATCGTTGTTTCATTAAAACGGTAAATTTTGAAACATTTCATGTGTGAAGATCATAGACACTAATTTTTTTTTTTTTTGTTTACAGGCTTTAATTGTTATTAAATGTAAGTATTTTATTTGTTTATTTTTTTAAGATGGCCAAGATTTAGTAGTTGATTCATCAACACTGTGAAGTTTCTTAAATTA